>CAKXYN010000031.1:22692500-23892500 GCA_935064755.1 Tragelaphus eurycerus
ATTTATAATAGCCAGAACTGGAAACAATCCAAGTGCCTTTGTAGAAGAGATGGACTTTAGTAATGTGTTGATATCTGGGCCTGATTTTGAAGAGTGGAGATGGTGCACAGATGCTTGTCAGAACAAGACAGAAGGGATTAGGGGCTTCGACAACAGAGGAAGCTCATAGTAAGAGTATCCAAGAGGGATGAGGACATTCATGTATTTGACACCCTGCTGGCTTCTCTCCTGCTCCATCCCTTCCATCTCCTAGACTTCCTCCTCCCTTACCCCTTTCTCCTTTTTACTTTCCCTTGTATTCTCTACTCCTACCTGGACCTTATTTCCCCACTTTGTTCTGCATGGGAATCCAAGTACTGAGTTTCTGAATTCATATTTGTTTCCTGAATTGACTGTAAAACCAAATAAATGTTTACAACCATATTTAATAAAGTTGACAAAAAAATTAAAAAATGAGCAGATCTAAATAGACATTTCTGCAAAGAAGACGTACATATGGCCAAAAAGCACATGAAAAGATACTCAACATCCTAATTATCAGAAAAATGCAAATCAAAAGTACAATGAGGTATCACCTCACGCCAGTGAGAATGACCATCATCAAAAAGTCTACAATCAATGGTTGCTTGTTGAGGGTGCGGAGAAAAGGGGAACCTCCTACATTGTTGGGAGGAACGTAACTTGGTACAACCACTATGGAGAACAGTATTTTGAGGGTCCTTAAAAAACTAAAAGTAAACTACAATATGATCCAGCAATCCAATTCCTGGGCATATATCCAAAGAAAACTATAATCCAAAAGGATACATGCACCTCAGTGTTAATCACAGCACTGTTTACAATAATTAAGGCATGAAAGCAACATAAATGTGCATCAACAGAGGATTGGATGAAGAAGACGTGGTATATATATACAATGGAATACTCAGTCATGAAAAAGAAATAAGCAATGCCATTTGCAGCAACATGGATGGATATGGAGATTACAATACTGAGTGAAGTAAAATTAAATATATGATATTGCTTATATGTGGGACCTAAAAAAGGTAGAAATGAACTAATTTAAAAAACAGAAATAGAATCACAAATGTAAGAAACAATTACTTTGTCAACAAAGGTGTCCGTCTAGTCAAGGCTATGGTTTTTCCAGTGGTCATGTATGGACGTGAGAGTTGGACTGTGAAGAAAGCTGAGCACCGAAGAATTGATGCTTTTGAACAGTGGTGTTGGAGAAGACTCTTGCGAGTCCCTTGGACTGCAAGGAGATCCAACCAGTCCATTCTGAAGGAGATCAGCCCTGGGATTTCTTTGGAAGGAATGGTGCTAAAGCTGAAACTCCAGTACTTTGGCCACCTCATGTGAAGAGTTGACTCATTGGAAAAGACTCTGATGCTGGGAGGGATTGGGGGCAGGAGGAGAAGGGGATGACAGAGGATGAGATGGCTGGATGGCATCACTGACTCAATGGATGTGCATCTGAGTGAAGTCTGGGAGATGGTGATGGACAGGGAGGCCTGGCGTGCTGCGATTCATGGGGTCGCAAAGAGTCAGACATGACTGAGTGACTGAACTGAACTGAACTGCACTGAACTGTGGTTACCAGATTGCTGGGGTGGGTGTGGATAAATTGGGAAATTGAGATTGACATATATACACTACTGTGTAGATCAGTCAACTACTCCGTACTCTGTAATTACCTATATGGGAAGAGAATCTTAAAAAGAATGGATAAATATGTGTGTGTGTGTGTGTGTGTGTGTGTGTGTGTGTGTGTATAAATAACTGAATCACTTTTGCTGTACAGCAGAAACTAACACAACATTGTAAATCAACCATACTCCAACAAAAAATTTTAAAAGGATGCTGATGGTTCAGATACCATTTTACAGTGTGTTATTGTGCAGGTCAATCCTGTTTCTTCATCTTTAAAATGGTGCTAATATTATCTACCTGATTGGGTTAAACTGATAATTAAGTGAGATAATCCATGTAATGCCAATTCAGTCCCTGTAGTAAGGGTTAAAAAATTGTAGCTGTTAGAGAATACACTATTTTTATAAATCTTGAGTTCCCTAGAACAGATAGCAGCTGTGAAAGCACCTCCACCCTAGAAAAGGTTGGAATCTGAGTTTGATGCTGAGGACCCAAGTTGACATGGCTAGTAAATAAGGAAAAGTAAGTCACCTTCCTCAAATCAGGATTAATAGTCTCTTCACACAGTAGTAGATTTAGTGCTGCATTTCAGATTGATGTCAATGTTTCAGACACTATACTCCCTGGAGTTGGCAGGTTGTTCGACCTGACTTGAGTGACTGCAGAGCGGTTTCAGTTGATTGTGTCATTGGCGTGAAAGTCTTTGGTAACCTTCCTTGTGCGGATAAAACCGTAGTCGGCAGGATTCGAACCTGCGCGGGGAAACCCCAATGGATTTCAAGTCCATCGCCTTAACCACTCGGCCACGACTACCTGCTGGAAGCGTTTTCTTGTTAACGAGTTTGAAGGTACAGCCAGTGATATGCCATTTAATCACTAGGCACCAAAGCATAGTGAAAGTTGTTTTTGGTGTATAACTGGCGTGGTAACAAAGAATTCCCTAAGCCCATTCGAGACTTCTCACGTTCAAATGAAATAAGTCATCCATGGCAAGTAGAAATTCAGTGGAGAAAGATGGAATTCAAAGAGTCATTCTCAGACAAGGGATTCGAATTTTCTATGTCCTAGAACTGAGGGTGACCCTAGTAGTCTCACACCTACAAGTGCCAATGGGACTGGAAAAGGGTTGGAAGAAATTTGGGGAAATCAGAAAGCGTGTAGTCAGTCGCGTTTGCTTTCAGCGTTAAGCTCTAAAACAGAAGTATCTCCGATAACCTTCAACTGAGTTGACCTTTCCCTGTCTTAGTATTTGAAACCCGATTTGAGCCAGAGTTCGGGGTGAGAGAATGGGGAAGGTCCAGGAGCTGAAGAAAAAGATAATGCCAAGATCTTCAACCCTCATGCTGGGAAAATCTTAAACTCCTCACTCCTTTTCTTCTTCCTTGAGAGGAAAGCCCGTAGCCCAGGAGCCTTAGAGAGAAACTGCTTATATAACAGCTTGAGGACATTCACGGTATAGAAAAACAAACCAAATAAAATAAAATAACCCACATGACCATGTGTGTAATGCCAGAATAACTGTATTAATAGGACTGTGAATTTAGAGACTTAACTCAATAAAACCCCGTAGAACTGGATTCTTTTTCTTTTCTTTTTTTTTTAATGTGGAATTTAGGACTATACGATTGACTTCTGAGAGCTGAAGTACTTTGCCAAAAGCACTATCAAGTAGATTTAGACAGACTTTCAGATATAAAGGGAGAATGCCTTTCATGGCTGAGGCCCTCAAACTCTCATAACTAAAGCTCTCCCATATCTTGTCATTTAGGGCAGGCAAAGAGACAGTTTTTCCTGTGGTGGGTTGAACTGTGTCACCCAATAAGAAATGTTGAAATCCTAAACAGAAGTACCTGTGAATATGACTTTGAGTATAGTCTTTGCCAAGAATATCAAGTTAAAATGAGGTCATACTGGATTAAGGCCCTAAATCCAATGATAGAGTCCTTATAAGGAGAGGAAGATTTGAAACACACATAAAAATAGACACACAAATACAAAGGCCACGTGAGAGGGAGGCGGAGATTGGAATAATGCAGTTGCAAACCAAGGAACTACAGGGATTTTCAGCAACCCCCAGAAGCTAGGAGAGAGCCATGAAACAGATTCTCCTTCAGATCTTCTAGAACCACTTTACACACACCCTTAATTTAGATTTCTGGCCTCTAGAACTCGGGAAAAAAAAATTACTGCTGTCTTAAGCCACCCACTTTAATGGTAATTTGTTAAGACAGCCCTATGAAGCATTGCTCCTGTCTGTTTATGCTTGAAACAAGATCCTTCTTGCCACTTTAGCATTTCCAAATTCCACAAGAGCCTCTTACAAATATTGGGTTGGCCAAAATGTTCGTTCAGGCTTTTCTGTAAAACTCGAACGAACTTTCTGATCCATTCAGTAGTTACTCCCTTTCATATAGTAAACTAATTTTGGAGAAAACTCTTCTAGGGAGGTAATCTGAACTAAAGGAAATCATTTATGTGCAAAGACATATATGATACTTTTAGTTATAACAATAAAATAAACATTTCCAGCAATGGAGAGAGGGATGATTATATAACTCGGGTTATATATACCTGGGAGAATATTACCAAACCATTAAAGACAATATTTTGTAAAAAGTTGTGAATGGCTCAGGGAAAAAGTACAAGTTATAATGTTAAATTAAAAGAGTAGGATAAAAAATGTGCATGCTATAAGACCTCAGTTATGTAATATTTTACATAATTGTGGGAGAAAATACACTGAAGTGTAGCTAGTGTGGTTTCTTGGTTGTGTGATTGTGGGTTATTTTTTTTCTTTGTTTTTCTAATGTGAAGCAGACGTCATTACTCAAGTTTTAAAAATGAAGAAGCAGAAATAGTGATTTTATTGCTGGAACAAGAGAAATACAATCTCTAGATACAAGGCTTTCATACTACTCTGTAATCAAACATTTAGCTCAAGTGGTCATTTTCAAAGGGATTATGTTTGTTACAGTGGTGAAACCTAGGGCTTTATCTTTGTTTTCTTATGATGCTAATACATTAACAATAAAAATAATTTAAAAAAAAGTAATCCCACAATGATGAAAAGAGCATGAAAGCAAATGACAGATGGTAAGAAACATAGTTTACCTCCCCAAATTTCAGTATCTTGATGCAGTTGAGATTTAGTTCTTACTCATGTAAGAGTCCATTGTAGACTTTTGAGTCAGCAAAGAAAGGGGAGCCCATTTTTGCCCTTGTGGTGATTCAGGGACGCAGGCTTATTCTATCTTAAAGATCTGCTATCTCGTAAGGCTGGAGAAAGTCCACACTTCTATAAAGTCTAGGGGTACATGTTACTTTTGCATTCATAATCTGTTTGTTGTGACTAATCACTCAGCCACCCTGAGATGCATACTGTTATGCAGATTGTTACACAAATTGTTATGCAAATTGAGATGCAGGTATAGATGCTGGCTGGGCAACTTATTCCCATAGACAATTCCTATAGATAACTATGAAGGATGGAACATGGATTGAGATGAACATTATAATTACCAGCAACATTTGGGGAGGCAGAAAAGAGTTCAATAAATAGTAACTGAGTTAGTAGAGTGAATAAAGCTGAAACCTTATTGTCTGCAAGGTGGAAAGCTACCAATTATAACATCTGTAAAGGATATTTCAGATCCTTGCAAAAGCTAGTAGGAATTGGGTGTGTGTGTGGGGGGGGGGGGTATTAAAGGAAATTACTCTCTGAGAAAACTGTCATGGAAAGACCAAACCACAGAGGACATATCAGGCATCCTGATTGCAATGGTCTGTCATATAAAATCACTCTAAAATGGGTCCATCTACTGGTGTATCAGGTTCATAATAACAATTAGATTTTACAGGCTACCTCTTAAATAGGATTGGACTGCTAAGGGACCACAAGAATTCTGAGGAAAGATATGTACCAAAGCAAATAAATAGAAGAAAGAGCCTGATGGAACTAGAAACTAGTAAATAACAGAAGGGAAAAAAACTACTATTAATTTTCTCAGAGAAATAAGAGAACATTTTGCACCTATGGGACAATAATAGGATGCTATTATTTTTGAAAAAGCATCAAGAGAACAAGAACTCTTGAAATTTTTAAAACTGTGATGATAGGAAAAAGTTTGATGGAAGAGTTGGAAGATAAAGTTGGAAAATTTTCTCATAAAGAGGAAGAGAAAAGAAAGATGGAAAATAAGAAAATGGTAGCTAAATTAGAAGCTCATTCTAGGAAGTCCAACTATGTCTGATTGAAAGTGTTCCAGGACAAGACAACAAAGAAAATAAAGGGTGACAATTACTTATATATGCCCCCCAAAATTCATCAGACCTAAAAGTTCCACCTATTGCTCAACACAGTGAACGAAAAAGACCAAGAATCTACCCAAGTGTCTACATTATTTAAGAATGGCATTTAACTTCATCACCACAGCAATGTCTAGAAGACAAAGGAGTCATGCTCACCAAGTTCTAAAATAAAGTGATTTCCACTCTGGAAATCTCTACCTGACTAAACTAAATCATTTGTGAAATTAGTAAATATCTTTTCAGAAATGCATTATAGTTGGTGGTGGGAAAGGATAACCAAGAAACAGGGACCTCATGAGAACTTAAACCTGGACGTCTCTAATGGGAAATCAGAACCCAGGGGATGGAATCACCTTCTGGCAGCAGGCATGTCTGGCAGGATCTGGAGTTATGGAAGAGAGACAACTGCTACTGCCAGGAGATGTTACATGAAGCAGAGGGGGCAGTTACAGTGCAGCCTCTTCAACTTGGAAGTATTTCTTCCGTATTTCAGACATCTTTATGTAACTCAAACTGTCTTGGCTGAATGTCCCTACTTCTCCGGGGCTTTTGTTGGGAAGGTTCAAATCCGCATAGCTACAATTATTTACTTTTAGTAAAGACATTTCTCCTCAACCCTTTGGGTTGACAGTCTGGATTCTTCCATCTCCTGCTGTTGCCTTCCTCTTAGGCAATAAACAGTCCTGTCACGTCTCCTACTTGACATCAGGAAAACTTCACTGCCCATGAAAGAGGTAGGTCACAGCTTTGGAACTGTGGTGCTGGAGAAGACTCTTTGAGAGTCCCTTGGACCTCAAAGAGATCAAACCAGTAAATCCTGAAGGAAATCAACCCTAACGATTCGTTGGAAGGACTGATGCTGAAGCTGAAACTCCAATATTTTGGCCACATGATGCAAAGAGCTAATTCATTGGAAAAGACTCTGAGGCTGGGAAAGATTGAGGGCAAGAGGAGAAGGAGGCGACAAAGGGTGAGGTGGTTGGATGGCATCACCGACTCAATGGACACGAGTTCGAGCGAACTTCGGGACAGAGGTTTAGTAAAGAACAGGGAAGCCTGATGTGCTGTCCGTGGGGTTGCTAAACAGTCGGACACTGAGCGACTGAACAATAGCTTTCTCAGTGAGAACCAAGTTACAAAACTCTGTTTTGAAAACATTCAAAGTGCTTTACCCTTGGTCTCCACGAGGTGGAAGCGTTCCGAGAAACAGAAGTCGTCTCTTGGCATCCCACTCTCTCCGCCCCCCGGTCCGCCCCTGCCACAGCGCCAGGACTGGTTGGCACATCACGTAAAATAAAGTCATTCACAATTTATGCATCACGAAATTCAACTTGCAAGAACGTCCCTTACGTTCGAAGTCGAGAACTCGGGACAAACACTTGGGATGCAGCAAGCCCCGCCGTTCCTCCGACAACGCCAGCAGGGAGCGCGGCTCTGCAAACACCGTATCGGAGCGCCGGTCACTGCATCTGGGCGTCCCGGGTGACTGTCGTCGCGCGGAGAGCCGCCCCGCGAGCTGCAGAAAAGGCAGAGAGGAGCGCGAGAAAGCGTGGACCTACCACTTCTATCCCGAGAAACCGATTTGCTCTTGAGTTTTGCACTAGGAGCTCTGGTGCGCGCAAGAAAAGGGGTGTGTGCTATGGAGGCAGATAAAAGAACAAGGATGAGGATGCAAATTTCGGCTTTTCAGAGGACGTGTAATGGCAGAACTGAAACTATATGGTATCAGGAAGGAGTGCTATGGGCCTTGCTGGCTGTGGGGTTCCATGGTGTAATGGTTAGCACTCTGGACTCTGAATCCAGCGATCCGAGTTCAAATCTCGGTGGAACCTAGTTACTTTTACTTTCTGACTTTATTTACTTATCTTTCCAGTTTTCCTTTTAGGGAGAGTTGGCAGGAAATCTGCAATACATATTTTGCCTTTTCTTTATAGACTTTAGTACATCATTTTGGAGTTTTTCTACCTTGTGAAAATTTAAAATGGCCATTTTAAAGTATACATTCTGTTTTAAATTGTCTTGATACCAAATAGGAAGAATTTTAAAGTGGAACTTTAAATACTCAAAGCCAAAAGTAAAACTAGTTTTTTAATTTGTTTTTAAAATATTCTAGAAGTAAAGAATTAAGATGCAGTCACATCCTTGTTATTCCTCATCATATTCTAATGAAAATGTTAGCTAAAGAATGCTCTCATTATATTAATTTTATATTAACTAATTGAATTTTTACTAATTATTAATATTACATAAAATACACACAAATTACTGTTTCCCCACATTATTAATTATTGCTGCTACAGCTAAGTCGCTTCAGTCTTGTCCGACTCTGTGCAACACCATAGACGGCTACCCACCAGGCTCCCCCATCCCTGGGATTCTCCAGGCAAGAACACAGGAGTGGGTTGCCATTTCCTTCTCCAATGCATGAAAGTGAAAAGTGAAAGTGAAGTCGCTCTGTCCTGTCCGACTTTTAGTGACCCCATGAACTGCAGCCCACCAGGCTCCTCTGTCCATGGGATTTTCCAGGCAAGAGTACTGGAGTGGGGTGCCATTGCCTTCTTCGATTAATTATTTAAGCCCTTGAAATAGTGAAAATCCACCCACACTTTAATTGACTCATAGTGTTTCAACATATAAAGCATACTAAGGAGATTTTTCACTCTATGTTAATAGCTGAAATTCTTATTCTCATTTTAGTTATCTATTTTTGTTCTTAGCTGAATTTTCAATTACCAATAGATGTTAGTGATCAATCTGGAGAAGCAAATTGCTAAAATAAAGGGGGAAAAGCTACCTACCCATACCTTTTCTTTCTTTGTTATGTTCTCATGTTTGCTGATACTTCAGCCTAACATATAAATTGCTTTTATGAAGACACCAACTGCCTGATTGTAATCTGAAATCTTAACTCCTTAGAAGTTTAGGGAAAGGCCATATTTTCATGTCTACCAAAGATACAGTTTATGCAAAGTCCTGCATGAACACCATTATCAGAGACTGCTTCCTGGTAGATGTATATCCCTGGGGCCTCAAAACCCTTCATTATAGGTACACATTTTCTCACCTTCCCTGAGTTCATTTACTTATAAAGCCATGAAAATTTGATAGGTACAAAGGACCTGAGTTGGCACTGATTCCTATACTAAGGATGTCCACAATACTATTTTTAAATATAAGACTCCATAGTAAAAACATTTACTAATTCAATTCCAATACTTGACTTCAAAAAACGGAGAAACAACCTAACAATGTCAACAACCGCTATAGGCAGTGGAGTCCTCAGGGAACCACCTTCTACTTCTGTTGGCACAGTGGAACCAGCATGGTAGGATGGGAAATGGAGATGCTCTGGGACTGAATTCTTAACTCTGTGAATGTCTAACTGTGTAATTTTCAAGATGTAAAACTACTCTGTACCTCAATCTCTTTACTTGATGTAAAAGAAGGTAAGGCCTTCTTTGCTATGTTTTACGATGGTAAGTACCTTGCTTAAGGAAGACACTCCACAAATACCAGTGCTCTTAAGGACAGATCAGTCGCTCAGTCGTTTCCGACTCTTTGCGATCCCATGAATCGCAGCACGCCAAGCCTCCCTGTCCATCACCAACTCCCAGAGTTCACTCAGACTCACGTCCATCGAGTCTGTGATGCCATCCAGCCATCTCATCCTCTGTTGTCCCCTTCTCCTCCTGCCCCCAATCCCTCCCAGCATCAGAGTCTTTTCCAATGAGTCAACTCTTCGCATGAGGTGGCCAAAGTACTGGAGTTTCAGCTTCAGCACCATTCCTTCCAAAGAAATCCCAGGGCCGATCTCCTTCAGAATGGACTGGTTGGATCTCCTTGCAGTCCAAGGGACTCTCAAGAGTCTTCTCGAACACCACACTTCAAAGCATCCATTCTTCGGCGCTCAGCCTTCTTCACAGTCCAACTCTCACATCCATACACAGGAGAAACCATAGCCTTGACTAGACAGACCTTTGTTGGCAAAGTAATGTCTCTGCTTTTGAATATGCTATCTAGGTTGGTCATAACTTTCCTTCCAAGGAGTAAGTGTCTTTTAATTGAATGGCTGTAGTCATCATCGGCAGTGATTTTGGAGCCCAGAAAAATAAAGTCTGACACTGTTTCCACTCTTTCCCCATCTATTTCCCACTAAGTGATGGGACCGGATGCCATGATCTTTGTTTTCTGAAAGTTGAGCTTTAAGCCAACTTTTTCACTCTCCACTTTCACTTTCATCAAGAGGCTTTTTAGTTCCTCTTCACTTTGTGCCATAAGTCTGGTGTCATCTGCATATCTGAGGTTATTGATATTTCTCCTGGCAATCTTGACTCCAACTTGTGCTTCTTCCAGTCCAGCTTTTCTCATGATGTACTCTGCATATAAGTTAAATAAACAGGGTGACAATATACAGCCTTGACGAACTCCTTTTCCTATTTGGAACCAGTCTGTTGTTCCATGTCCAGTTGCAACTGTTGCTTCCTGACCTGCATACAAATTTCTCAAGAGGCAAGACAGGTGATCTGGTATTGCCATCTCTTCCAGAATTTTCCACAGTTTATTGTGATCCATACAGTCAAAGACTTTGGCGTAGTCAATAAAACAGAAATAGATGCTTTTCTGGAACTCTCTTGCTTTTTCGATGATCCAGAGGATGTTGGCAATTTGATCTCTGGTTCCTCTGTCTTTTCTAAAACCAGCTTGAACATCTGGAAGTTCACAGTTCACGTATTGCTGAAGCCTGGCTTGGAGAATTTTGAGCATTACTTTACTAGTGTGTGAGATGAGTGCAATTGTGCAGTAGTTTGAGCATTCTTTGGCATTGCCTTTCTTTGGGATTGGGATGAAAACTGACCTTTTCCAGTCCTGTGGCCACTGCTGAGTTTTCCAAATTTGCTGGCATATTGAGTGCAGCACTTTCACGGCATTGTCTTTCAGGATTTACAATAGCTCAACTAGAATTCCATCACCTCCACTAGCTTTGTTCGTAGTGATGCTTCCTAAGGCCCACTTGACTTCACATTCCAGGATGTCTGGCTCTAGGTTAGTGATCACATCATCCTGAATATCTGGCACCCTATCCTTGCTTAAAAACCAGGTAAAAAAATCTCAACTGAAGTAGTTACCTTGCTTGAGGATATTGATTTTTTTCAAGACCTACCCCCACCACCTTGCACGGCCTATAGGACTCAGGGAATCACTATATATTTCTATTTTACATACTGAAAGAATTGTAATATAATGCTAATTCATATCAAAAGAAAACCAGAGTAGTGTGTGGGGGAGTGATGGATCAGTAAAAAAGAAACACAATGTAGAACCAAATAAAATTTATCAATATGGGTACACTTAATGGAGATTCTGAAGTTAGTGTGTTAACTAGAACAGCTGGGAATTATAACAGTGTGCATGGTAAGTTGACTGTAACCTGAAGTCAGTATAATTACAGTAAATGAAGAAGCCAAGATTTCTTTCTTATGAGGTAGAGAAAGATATCGATATCTTAGATTGTTTTAAAACACATAGGGAACTTGCAATGGATTTATCACACGTGACACCCACTCATCTTCCCTCTATTATCTCCCTGGAGGGCTCCCTTACAAAACCCCCTAAGAAACAGATTGGTGAAGAGACAGCCAGGGTCCTTGGGAAGTTCTCTAGAACCTGTCCTCTGTAGAAAGGTTTGATGGTAATGGATACATCCCTAATTTTTTTTTTAATTATTTACCTTTTTGATCCGCTTCCTCCATTTCTCCCACTTGCCTTAGCCCACCTTTACCTTTGGTAACCACTCATCTGTTCTCTGTACCTATAAACTTGTTATTTTTTCATTTTTAGATTCCACATATAAAAAGTATTTGTCTTTCCTGTCTGGCTTATTTCACTTAGCATCATTCCCTCAAGGTCCATCCATGTTGCAATAGATGGCAAGATTTTATTCTTTTTTATGGCTGAATAATATTTCATTGTATATATACTATAACCTCTTTATTCCTTCATCCATCGATGGACAGAGGTTTTCATACCTTGGCTATTGTAAATGGTGCTGCAATGAACATGGGAGTGCATATATACTTTTCAAATTAATGATTTCATTTTCTTCAGATAAATATCCAGAATTGAAATTGCTGGATCATATGATAATTCTATTTTTAATTTTTTGAACAATACATTTCCCATAGTGCCTGCACTAACTTATCTTCCCACCAACAGTGCACAGAGGTCCCCATCCTTGCCAACATTTTTTATTTCTTGTTTTCTGGATAATAGGCATTATAACAGATATCTCATTGTAGTTTTGATTTGCATTCATCTGATGATTAATGATGTTGAGCATCTTTTCATGTACCTCTTGGCCACATGTATGTCTTTGGAAGACAGATTTATTCGTATCTTCTATCCATTTTAAAATCAAATGGTTTTCTTGCCTTTCACTTGTATGAGTTCTTTCTATATTTTGGATATTAAACCCTTATCAGATATATGATTTGCAAATATTTCCTCCCATTCCAATGGTTTTATGGTTTTAGATCTTACTTTCAAGTCTGTAAGTCATTTTAAGCTCCTAGACATAGGTATTGGTGATGGTTTTTTGGATTTGGCACCGAATAAAAGTAAAAGCAACAAAAGCAAAAATAAACAAGTGGAACTATATCAAATTAAAAAGCTTCTGCACAGCAAAGGAAGCAATCTCCTCTCTTCAGACCATCAGAATAAGGAATCCTTGCAGTTTGAGGAGGAAGTGTTACCTGCCAACTTGACGCAATAGCCTATGTGTCTAAATGATGCCAAAGAACAAGAACCTGCTTAATGCAAATACAGTTTCCGATAGAAAATGTGACATTCTGAAGAGAATTGAAGTTCTCTAAACTTTTGCCTAGAAAATCCCATGGACGGAGGAGCCTGGTAGGCTGCAGTCCATGGGGTCCCTAGAGTCGGACAGGACTGAGCAACTTCACTCTCACTTTTCACTTTCATGCATTGGAGAAGGAAATGGCAACCCAGTCCAGTGTTCTTGCCTGGAGAATCCCAGGGACAGGGAAGCCTGGTGCGCTGCCATCTATGGGGTCGCACAGAGTCGGACATGACTAAAGCGACGCAGCAGCAACAGCAGCAGCAACAGCAGCAGCAGCAGCATAGCTACTTAGACCAATGATATTGCTGCCGTCTAAGTAGTCGTGGCCGAGTGGTTAAGGCGATGGACTAGAAATCCATTGGGGTCTCCCCGCGCAGGTTCGAATCCTGCCGACTACGACACCGTTCTCTATTGAGACATAGCCAGTTGGGGAAGAATGCTGTTGCCTTAGAGAAAAGCTGGATTGTTCTCCAACCTGGCTCTTTATGTTGCCGGTGAAAGGCTCTCCGGCGGGCTGGAAGCACACGGATTATACCACTAAACAGCAGTATGGGGGTCTAATTTATTATTAGTTTTACGTAATTCGACCACAGCCCTAATGGTGCTTTCGTTCCCCACTAGAAGAGCCCAGGCTTTAATAGTACCTTCCTCTTTCCTCCAGTCAAAATCCTGCTTAGAAGGCAGCCTTTCCTAAAGAAAAAAACTTGGCAGAAAGCTTTCCCCTTTATCAGGACTCTTCTCCAGTCATGTATGTCCTTGTTCATGTACAAAAGGCAACTCCACGAAATCTTGGCTCACATATAAGTGAAAGCCAGAACTCACAGCTATGGTCATGAATCCAAAATGGATTTTAAGAAGCAAGCCACTACATAACTGAAGAAATTATTTAAGCCATTCTTTTGGTAGCCAAATCAAAAATGTCGATAACATTATGCCAGATTAACTTGTCCTGGGGTCCAGAAGGCTGGTAAAGAGAGAGGAGCTAAAAGTGAGATGAGGTTTTGACTCATTCTGGGCACAGAGTTCAGATGCAAAATCCCATTGGGTCATTAACATGTGTGAGTTAATGTATTGAAGTGTTAAAGTAATGTCAACCACACTTGAATGCCTTTCTAGGAATTTCTAGGAAAATTAGATTATCTCACTTGGCCATTTAATGGGACCGATCCTCACCTCTCTCGTGGAGATCTGCACAGATGTCATACTTTAGTGCATCTCAAGAATGCATCTATTAATTTTTCTTAAACCCAGTGCATTCCATATTTATTGATTAAATGCCAGATACTTTCCTCTTTCATGCATGTGTTCAGAGGAATGAAGTACAGTAAAAAAAAATCGAGTTGCAACCTCAGGAGGGTCAGTAATGTTGAGTTGTGATAAGTCTTTGCTGAGCAGGGCCTGCTTGATGAAAATAACTTGGTTTTGGCTACTAAGACCTGGATTTCCAGAGGATGAACTTGATATTTCTTTGCAAAATGCATCATTTCTCATCCGTCCATCTCTTACATTCAGCATACAGGTTGCTTTGACTCTCAAAAACTAAATAGAATTCTAGAATGTCAAAGTCATGAAATGTTAAGGCCCTTCTGTGGAAACAATTCCTAACTTTAGAGTTGTGGAAAGTGACCCACATGACATCAATGTACAGAGTTTAAAAATAAAAATTTGTTCAAAAAGATACCTTAGAGAGAATGTTGATAGTATAAGCAGAAGTTCTTCTCTTTCCAGATACTGCTTTCTGGAGGAATCCCACGGAAAATGAAGCTCCAGTTCTGGGGGCTGGAATAGAGATCCTGAGCCAGGACTGACCATTACACAGAATCTTGCTTTGTGGAGTATCAGCCTGTAATCCAATTTCTGAATGCTGCTGTTAGGATTCTAGAACTTTTCTCATTACTTTTTTTTTTTTTTCTCTTTTTGGCTACACCCTACAGCATATGGGATTTTAGTTCCCCTACCAGGGATGGAACCCAAGCCTCCTGCATTGGGAGCATGGAGTCTTAACCACTGGACCACCAGGGAAATCCCTTTCTCTTTAGCTTTAAATTACTGAAATTTCTTATAAATAAGGAAAATAAAACCAAAAATAAAACTGGTGAACAGTGTAAGAAAAACAAGAATTACAGCAATTGCAACAGAGAATGTAAATTAAGAAGTACATTTCCAATTGAAATAAATCTGAGCCACTGATTTAATTTAAAATTTTCTAGTAGCCATATTAAAAAGTAAAAAGAGAAGGCATAACTCTTTTAATAATATATTTTATTTTAACCCAACATATTCAAAATATCATTTCGATATGTAAGAAATTTGAAAAGTTGACAGTGTGATAGTTTACTTTGTTTTTTTTTTTTCATACAAAATCTTCAAAGTCTGCTGTGTTATCTTTCACTTAGAGCTCACATAGGACCAGGTGCTCAATAGTCACATGTCAGAAGTGGCTAAAGTACTGGACATCACAGATTTAGAGTGTGAAAACATACGACTGAGTTGATAGACGATTGAAACCAAGGAAGAGTCTACACTGAAAGCAATAGGCTATGGTCCAACATAGAAGTATTCTTGGCATGCACTTCTTGGAGCTTTTGGAGCTAGTGTTGCTGTAAGTAAACTTGCTATTTTAGGGCACTCTTTCCTAACTTACTCAGGAGTATCTGTGAAAGCCCAGTGAGTTCCTGCTGCCAGCTCCTCTTCAAGAATGGTAGGGGGACAGCTCTTACCCATCATCATAAATAGCTCCTGTTTCAGCATCAGGAGCATTATCAAACCTCCAAAGTTTCTATTTCTAGGAAGGCAGAGGCCAGAAAGTCCATGAGCCTCCTTCACCAAGTCTTTTTACATTTGTTTCCATTATGGGAATCATTCATCTCTGATTGGCTGGCTTGCTGTCGTTAAAGTCAAGGTGCAGCCTTAAAGTCAAGATAGAGCTCCTCAAATGCAAAATTGATTATTAACTTACCCAGTGTTGTCACTCCCAGGTTCTTCACCTGAAGTCCTGTGCATCCTTAAAGATTGCCTGTCTAGGTCTCCTCCTTTGAAAAGCCCTCAAGTTCCATCCTTCATTCCCCTTCTTCAGTGCCCCTTATAGTGTCTTTGCCATAACATTGTTTAAGAAAATGCAATGGTAATATTAGTGCTTCCATATATCTTTGTTTGTATGTCTCACATGAAACTACTTCTGTATTCATCATTCTGCCTGCTAGCATATGTGTTTTTGAAGAAATGAACTGGTTAAGTCATCACTTTAGATTACATAAGCTAATCTAGTAGAAACTAACCCCATTTACGAATCTAACTGCTATATGTCCTTTAAATAGTACATCCCTTTAGTGCATCCTTTCATCTCTTTTGTTTCCTTGGCATCATTTAAAAGTCTCAAAAAAATCGTTGGTTTATTAATCCATTATTTTCCTTAAATATTTTATGAATTTTTGGTATTTCTTTTGTTACATCTGTTAGTCTTTCAGAAGAAACAGAACATCCTAAATTAAATGCTACTAAGAGACATCTATGACTTTGAAATGAAAAGTAGCAACAGCAGTAAATGGAAATTGGAAAAACAGAATTCAGAATATTTATTAAGAAGAGAACTAAAGTTGTCTAGCATCTGTTTCCCTTTTGCATGCTTCATTTTTCAACAAGAAAGGGAGACTATCACAAATAAAGGACTTCTTCTCAGTGGAGATCTTAAAGTAAGGATTGAAAGAGAACTGAGATAGAGGTTCTAATAGCCTTTGGTTGAACAAGGTTCCATTCCATTCTGTTGGACCTACATATGTTTCATTCTAGTGTCCCAAATGTGCACTGAGAAACCCACACCCATCATCCCTCTGAAAAAGGGACGCTCTAAGAACTGGTTTGACTGGGATTATAGCTTCAGGCATGGTTGAACTTTGGCTTCCTAATTGACAAAATTGAGGTTAATGACTCACATAGTCATATTTCAAAGGTGATATTTATTCAACAAATTTTTGCTTAATTACAGTTTAGAAACATTTTTAGTTAAAAATGTTTATTCGTTGAAAATAGGTTTTGTAACATAAAGGAGACTCTTCAATGCAGAGGGTTCTTAGTCTTGTGTCTATGTTCTCTAACAGTATTTATGAATCCCTGACATGGTTTCTACAGTTGTTAGCTTTGAGTCAGGGCCAATCTCTCTGTGACAAGGTGAACAAGTTTTATTTTACCATGGGATTTTGAGGCAAAAAATTATTTGAGTCTCTGTCTTAATAACTGCACAACCATCAAATGAGAACAATTTGTTAACTCTATTTTGTTGTTTTGGGAACACATAAAATGACTATGAAAAGATATGTGGGCTCCAAATTCCTTCTAACTGTCTTAATAGGTTTGTCTGACATGAACCTAACATCTGTCTTCCCAATGACGAAGTCTCACTTACTACTATACCAGGGAAGCAAGTTTTATTGAAAATCACTATCCTCACTGTGTGTGGACTTAAGTTCTAGTGTGTTTGTTTTTCTTAATCATTGTTATTACATGTAATTCTGAAGGGAATATTAAAGTTTGTTCCACTTTGTGGTCTATTTCATGAATCTCCACCAGAGGCTGACAGAGCAGACACTGATCTCACTCCAATAACCCATCAAATGAGGTCTCTTTTCAGTTCTGAGGATAATGTTTTCCCTGGTAATATGGTGTAACAGCATGATAGTCACTCAAATGACATCAAAGAATGGTCACATTGACCTCAAATATACTTTCTGATATGTGACTCAATCTTTCTGGTATGTGATTTAATTTTATGAAAGCCAAGCTTCAGCATGGCTATTTATTCTCATAGCAGAGTGACTTATTGTGTAGTCGTGGCCGAGTGGTTAAGGCGATGGACTAGAAATCCATTGGGGTCTCCCCGCGCAGGTTCGAATCCTGCCGACTACGTGGTAGTTACTTGTGAACTAGTTACTTCTTAATACTATGCTTTTTGACAAATTCTGGAGTTGCGAGTCCAAACACAAACAGGAACTCTAAGCAAGATGCAGGCAGTTACTACCCTTTCCAGCTTATAATCCTGCAATTAACTCACCCTTGCCAGAAAAAACCAAGTCATAATTGTTGCATTTTTCCAATAGGTTTGACCTGAATCCTAATATATTTTCTTTTCCCTTGAAAAGAGTCCTAACTTCAGAGATACCTTAGTGTTTCCTGCTTTCAAAATCCTACTTGCTTCTCCATGAAATTTTTACCTTTTCAGGGATTTCTTTTCTCATATGTAACTAAAACCTGTATATCTCTAACACACATATTTTTATCTATCTAAGGGAAATCAATCAGTAACTCCATGCTTGCTTCACACAACTCCAGCATGTTTATGGGGTAAAGAGCCAGAAGTAAATGCTATCTAAAGAAAGCAAAATTCTTGACTGAAAAACTATCTCTACCAAAAGGCAGTGATCAACTGATACAAAGTTTATTTTCCTCACCTATTAAGAATTTTAATATTTATAATAATTAAATATAATAATCATGATATGAAGTTTAAATGATATTGAGAGTATATGCAATGAATAAGATCTATCTTCTATCCATGCTCTAGCTGTTCACTTTCTCTCCACAGTGAAATAAAATTTTGTATAACCTTCCAGAGTATATATTATTATTTTTAATGTATAATATTCAATCCACTCTTTAAGCAAATTTTAGCAAACTAATGTTTAGTAATTGTCTTAGTTATTTCCTTCCATTAAAAATATATTCTGACCTCTATAAAACATACCCAATTGATTTTTTTACAATACTACAAAAAAAAAAATTCACTTGAAGAGAGAGAGATAACCTTTTCAACAAATGGTGCAGGAGCAACTGGACATTCATAGGCAAAAACAAAAGCCTTTTTTTGATGTTGATCTAGACCTCATTCCATATATAAAATTAAAATAAATCACAAACTAAAATGTAAAACTATAAAACTTTCAGAGAATAACATAGGAGATTTTCAGAATCTTAGACTTGATACCAAAGCCCAATCCTTAAAAGGAAAAAAGTGGACCTCATCAAAATTTAAAATTTTATTCCACAAAAAGACACCATTGGGCTTCCCTGGTGTCTCAGTGGTAAAGAATCTGCCTGCCAATGCAGAAGACCTGGGTTCAACCTGTGATCCAGAAAGATTCCACATGCCGCAGAGCAACTAAGCCCGCACCACTATTGAGCCTGTGCGCCAGAGCCCAGGAGCCTCAAGTACTGAGCCCATGTGCCGCAACTCCTGAAGTCCAGCACTCTAGAATCCATGCTCTGCAATAAGAAGCCTGTGGACCACAATTAAAGAGTAGCCCATGGCTCACTGCAATTAGAGAAAGCCCGAGCAGAAATGAAGACCCAGCACATCCAAAAACAAATAAATAAACACAATTATTATTATTTTTTAAGACACTATTAAGGGGTTGAAGAAACAAGCTGCAAATTGAGAGGAAATGTTTGCACACCACATACCTGACAAAAAAGACAGTATCTTGCAAATGCACAAGAATTCTGGAAACAACAAATTTTTTAAAAACCTCAACAATCCAATTAGAACATGGATAGAAGATACGAAGAGACATTTCACTAATGGGGACAGATGGATGGCAAATCAGCACGTGATTAGGAACTTGGGCAGCGATTTTGACAGGGCAAAACTGGCTCTAAAAATGGTAAAGTCCCTAGCCATAATGGTGTTACAGCTTTCCTGCATCTGAGGCTTTCAGGTCTGGGCTCAAACCTTTCCATTTCTGAGAAAGTGACTGAAGCACACGTGCATAGGCCAAACGAACCTCTTCCAGAAGGAGAAGACTGTATTCTGTTAATGCTGGCAGGAGAATATTGGCAGTGGATACAGATATAGAAGTGATGACCCCTGCCTCCTCAATGAGACATTGTCTTGGGTTGCCAACACTAGGTCTGAAGCTTCTGTGACAAAGAATAAGGAAAAGAGCAGAAACTCCGAGAATCTACTGGAGACAAGGCTAGCAATCTGCAAAATTCAGAAGTGAAGTGAAGTCGCTCAGTCACGTATGACTCTTTGCGACCCTATCGACTGTAGCCAACCAGCTTCTCCGTCCATAGGATTTTCCAGGCAAGAGTACCGGAGTGGGTTGCCATTTCCTTCTCCAGCAAAATTCAGAAGAGAATATATAAAGGATGAAGGACAGCTCAAGGAGGAAACCAGTCAGCACCTTCTGAGGTATGACTTCTTGCTGCCACAAACCATGCCTGCCTCAGGGAAAGCTTGTCCCATAGTTGGTGGCAAAACCCTCATTGTAGAAAAGGGCCTTGTCCCCACCCTTGGTGGGAGCTTTCATTTTCAGTTCAGGACCTATTGAGTACCTGGGGGACTATGTTAATTCCTAAGTCTCTCAGTTTCTGAGCAATGAGACCATGTTCAAACAAACTTGAACTAGCCATATGACTAGACCTCTGAAAATAGAAGAGCTAGATGACTCCAGGTTGGGGTGAGGAGGGAAGGAGTCACAGTTGGCTCTGAACCTTGCAAGGGGAATTTGGCAAAATGGAGCCTTATTTTGAAGTCTCCAATAATCAAGAGCAGCAGAGCAAGAGAAATCTGTGTAGCACCCAGGAGGGGGAGTAACTTAAGCTGAACATGAGATATTGTCCACTTTTGCCTGATAAATCTAAGTACATGCTTGGAAGGAGGGAGTTCTTGTTCTGGAAAGCTGACATTCTAGCCATCATTATTCCCTACCTAGCTATCATAATTCCTGATCCAAAGGGAATTATTGTCATCCTCTTGAAGAAAGAAAGGGTTGAAGATTTGTGAGGACTGCAAACTAGGGATCATGTGACATTAATATTTTGAGAATGACACAGACTATAAGGGCCAGAAAGAAAGCAAAAAGCATAGAGGAGACAGATGAAGAAAGAGAGTGGTGAAAAGAGGACAGAGAAAGTGACAGTATTAAACTTGAAAGTGTTGGGGAAATGCTAAAGAATCAAGGTTGAAAAATATTCCCTAGTACCTCCCATTAACATAAGCAGAGTGGCGCAGCGGAAGCGTGCTGGGCCCATAACCCAGAGGTCGATGGATCGAAACCATCCTCTGCTATGTGTGGTCATCTTTTTCCTCAAGAGTACTTCACCTACTGAAACATTCACAAAGCAGAAACTGTAGACAAAAGCCACCAGAAAAAACAAAGCCACCAGAGATGATCTCATGACCATTCTCACCCTCTGGGCTTCCTGGGACAGGAATCTTATTTTCTCTGCTCCAGCTGTCTTCAGAAGCCTATAGAATAATGGCAAGCACTACTTAGTCTTAACTTGTCTTCCACTTCAGCTGTCTACTGCCTCACTGCTTGCTTGACTCTCTCTTAGAGAGGGTCAAAAAATTATGTTGAATCCAAGAAGCTTTACTTATAACCATGGCCGCACTCATTTCTTCAACTGCTGGTCATTCCAGTATTTGAATGGGATGAAGTCAAGATAAATTGTGGAAGAAAAACATTAGAGAAAGACCTCGAATGATAAGGAATCTCCACCTGTTGGGCAGAAGGAGAGGTGGATTTATATGATTCCACCTTGTCCTAGAGGAGGGAACACAAAGGAGAAAGTGTCCAGTTGAGAAATGCTGGGTAACAGCAGAAGGGGATGAGGAGCAGAGAGAAGAGGGAAGAAGAATGGAAGACAACGAAAAAGGAGATGAGAGTGTTGGTGAACAAAAGGGAAGACATAAGGAGAGAGATGAAGAAGGAAATGGCAACCCACTCCAGTGGGCCTGGGAAAACCCATGGACAAAGGAGCCTGGCGGGCAACAGTCCAGGGGGTCACAAAAGAACTGATTATGGCTTAACAACTAAACAACAGCAGCGACAACAAATGAGAGAGAAGGAAAGGAGGAGCAGTTGAGTGGAAGTTCAGGAAAGGAAGGAAAAAGTACAGAATTGAGACCACACGGAGTTTGAAGGAGATGGTCCTCACCAAATTGAAACCAAAATGACTTCAAGCTCCGTTTATCTGGTTTCAGGTATGGGACCAGGAGGGAATTTGACACCTGAACCTAGGACTTCCTGACCTGCCACTACATACGTAAAGGAGATCAAGCAAATAACTCATGCTTGGGTCTCTTCATCAGCTGTGTGCTCCTTCTTCCTCAAGTGACAACCAGTTTTCCTCTGCAAATTTTATATAACTTGGGCCTGGTGCTTTTCTCCTGATTATGCAGAGGTAAAACTCACCCCCATGGTACAAGTGCAGCCTTTGATTCCAGGAATAAAGCCCCCAAATCAATCTCACCCTAAATACTCAGCCTGACTTTGACGGATGACCCTGCACTTTCGCTTATTTGTCATCAATAATGCAGGGATCAACAATGTTCTGCTTAGCTGCCACTGATTCCCCTATGACCAAGACCTGGAGTGGATTAGAAATTACTAAGATTTGCTGCTTTATTTCCATATTTTCCTTCATGGATTATTTTTGATTTCCACCCCACCTGGATGGACCCACCATCCAGGTATGACCCACCACCTGGATGATCACTGCCCACCAGAGAATATCTGGGGACTCAGTAAGTTAAGAGTAAGAAAAAAATACAACTGGCAGATCCATCTACAGGCATACCCATCACTGCTTTTGGGCCCCAGGACAAGTCTACCAGATGTAATGTCATCGTCCTTATCTAGTTGGATCACAAAGGAAATGTTTCTTTAGTTGTGTAGTGGTTTGCTTATTAATACCCATTTTGGATTCCCCATTTGGCAACCATAACTTTAACTTTCACTTGCATTTCATCCAAGATTTCATCGAGTTTCCTTTTGTACGTGAACAAGGACGAAGACAACCCCTGATAAGGGTGAGGTTCTTTGAGCAAGGAAAGGCTCGTTTCAAGTTTTTTTCCTTAAGAAAGTCTGTCTGCCTTGTAAGCAGGGTTTTCATCACAGGAAAAGGGAAGGCATCACCACAGCCCTGACTCTCCTAGGGAGAAAAGAAAACACCATTAGGGGTATGGTAGAATTTCTTAGTAAGACCCCGATGCTGTTTGGAGCGCCATCTGAATGCTCATGCCTTTCCCCAGCAGCCATAAAGAGCCAGGTTGGAGAACAAGCCTTCTCACTTTAAGACACGGGCATTCTTCCCCAACTGGCTATGCCTCAATAGGATTAACCTCTCCCTGGGGAAAGGTACCGTAGTCGGCAGGATTCGAACCTGCGCGGGGAAACCCCAATGGATTTCTAGTCCATCGCCTTAACCACTCGGCCACGACTACTTGGCAATTATGCTGACTACTTGGCAATTGAGCTGTATCTTTACATGAGTCAACAGTACAGAATAAAGCTCTTTTCAAAGAAATTTTCTACCAGAAAGTATATTCGTATTAAGTGAAATTGCTTACTCTTTGACATCATTTAGTCGAATATCTCACTACTGTGGCAAACTGGCAAGTAACACTTCCTCCTCAGTCTGGAAGGACCCCTTATTCTGATAGTCTCATAGAAGGCGCTTAAGTAGAAGATATTCTGAGAGACCAGCTTCCTGCTGTCAGCTTCTGATGGGGATCCATGAGATACATACACTCATCACTAAATAACAAATAAATTAGTAAAAGACATTCTTATACCTTTTGCTTACAAAACTGGATGATTACTTTACATTGTAAAAGGCAACAACAAAAAAATTAACTTGTAATCCTGCACAAATTAACCCAGAAGCCAGCACTAGCAATATTTTGAAGTATTCCTTCTCTATTCTCAGTATTTCATATGCAAAAATTGTGCATAGTTGAAGTCATGTTCATTTCATCCTGCTCTTGTCAATGAACATTACATTATAAATATTTTCCCAGAATAATTACAAAGTCTTCCCAAATTTTGTTCTGCTGCTGCTAAGTCGCTTCAGTCGTGTCCGACTCTGTGCGACCCCATAGACGGAAGCTCACCAGGCTCCCCCTGGCATTGTAATGATCAATTACACAGATAAAACAAAAATATTTAAACAGTTATCTTTTTAATGCCTTTTTTTGCTATTACAATGAGAAATAAAAATAAATTTTTTTATGCAGTACATGTTTCTCTTTGTTAAGATTATTTCCTTAAGAGAGTACTTCTTAAACTTCGATGGGCATCAGAATCACCTAGAGGGCTTTTTATTAAAACAGACTGCTGCATCTCCTCTTACCTGCCGGCCACTAGCAAGTTTTTAATTCTGTAGATCTGAATCCAAGCCCAAGAATTTGTATTTTTCACAAGTTCCCAAGTGGTGCACACTCTGCTGGTTGGGGGCGATACTTTTGATTAGACCATTCAAGGACAATAAACTTCAAAATAAATTTACTGTGTTAAAGGTTATAAACCGTTTATGAGCCTAAATAGATGTATATAACAAGTACCTTGGTAGCAAGACCAAATTAACATTTGCAAGAATACGGTGAGGGGAGTATAATTCTAAATATCTTAGACAGATGGTTTCTTTTAACTCCCAGCGAAGTATATTCCACCACAATCATGGTGATCATGTTCTTTTCATAGTTGAAATTCTCTCTACTAGTTTATGCCCCAGCGAAACACTTCATTCCTAGAACTCAGAGATAAAGTCCTTGATTTTGAAGAGATTCCCTTGGACTGCAAGATCAAACCAGTCAATCCTAAAGGAAATCAATCTTGAATATTCATTAGAAGGACTGCCGCTGAAGCTGAAGCTCCAGTACTGTGACCACCTCATGCGAAGAGCAGATTCATTAGAAAAGACCGTGATGCTGGGAAAGATTAAAGGTAGGAGGAGAAGGGGACGACAGAGCATGAGCTGGTTGGATGGCATCGCTGACTCAATGGACATGAGTTTGAGCAAGCGCCATGAGATGGTAAAGGACAGGGAAGCCTGGTGTGCTGCAGTCCATGGGGTGGCAAAGAGTTGGATATGACTGAGCTACTGAACAACATTTCCATGAAAAGGAATCAGAGGCAAGTCTCCCCTTCATTATCACATTCTCATAAACCAGATAGTCTCTGACTCAAGAATCAACTTTATTAATTTAGCTGGATTTTTTTTCTAACATTTTTTCCAACATTTACGCGTTTTCATGTATTTTTGCGTTGTTCTGCATTGAGAGGACCAAGAATGTCCTCTGGCAGAATTCGGATCCTTGGGAAACCTGTATTGAGTGCCTCCCTTTTCCCCAGGCTCTGGAGGCTGAAGGCTTAGGTAGTTTGGGAATTGTCTCGCGACCTTCACTAGGATGACACAAGTGACCTTCAAAGGAAGGAATCCAGAACCTTGTCTTTTCTAGTTAGGACAGAAATGGCTCAGTTCCCCACCGCCCCCCCTCCCCAACCCCTCACTCTGAATTGTCGCGGTAGTCTGATTTTAATCGTTCTTTTGGAAGCACAAGTCAGTTTGATACCATGGAAGAGATTCCTGATTTAGATTTTAAACCTGAAAGTAAACACAGATGACCACCTCTACCCCGCACCTCCAATTCTCGCATTTTCCCTTTATTCGAGTTCCTTCTCCCATTAGTATTTGCGACTGGAGGTTGTTTGGAACTAAATCTAAAGACAAAGCTCCCCTTCTGAGAGTTCCCGAGAATTAGGAGTGATCGTGCGTGTCCGCGATTGTCAGCAGCTAGTGGACAAGCTCCAGCATCCAGGAAGATCCAGTTCTTTGTCTAGGAGCTTTTTGTTGAATTACATCACCAGCTGCTTCTTGATTTGCTCTCTTTTATACACGAGGGAGAGACCTGGACAAGGCTAAGAAACTTTTTGTTATCAGACCAACTGTTGCAGAGCTTGCCACTAACTAGTTTTCACTTTGGCCTGCAAGAGAAGCAGTAAGTCAGTAGTCGTGGCCGAGTGGTTAAGGCGATGGACTTGAAATCCATTGGGGACTCCCCGCGCAGGTTCGAATCCTGTCGACTACGGTTTTAGTGGGCATTCTACACAGTTAACACCAACTCAGACGACGTCGCAGCCATACTGCAGTCCGTCTTGCTGTTAAAAGAATCATGATATACTCATTAACTACTGTTGACTCGTCACTATGGTCAACTCAAGGAATGCTGGGGTTCATGTAAAGCAAGATGCACTATAGGCATGAGCCTTATAATATTTATATTTCCATTTGGTGTATATACTGTGTGATGGCAACAACATATGCAATAAAAACAGAGCTTTACAGTTACAGAGTAGACATCTTTTGCATTTTCATCTGGGAATATGTATCTATAAATATAAGAAAGAATAAAGCAAACTAAAATTTTGAGCAAAGTAAAAATGATGTGTTTATATGGATAATGGAGTATGAAGAGTAGATTCCACATTCTGTGAAGGTCAAAGGAATGTAATGAGACCGTTAAGTAGTGTTCTCTCTGTACAGTATTTGCAAAAAAAGAAAAAAAAATTAATATAGGTGCATAGTGTCTTAAAGTTAGTGGCACACTGTGAGAGAGAAAATCAGCACTCTGGTTTTGAACAAAGGAGTGTGTCTACACGTCGAAGCAGGAACTTCACAGAACTCTTTATGAAGGAGAACCTAGACATGAATGTTTGAATAAGTGCTTTACACAAAGGGCTAATGTTGAGAAGCAGCAGATACTATATAAGATCAGTATATGGGAGCAGAATCTTCGTATGTGTTAGTTGCAAAGAAAAAAAAATTGCTTTAAAATCTCCCACACAACCTGGTATCATAGTAAGACTATGTAGGGATGGGGGTGGAATCTTCCCAGCCTCTAGTTCATGTGAAATGGCTGCAAATGTCTGATCCAAGAAAACAAAGCAAAACAACTCAAACTTCATCCAAGACAAATACTATATTAAAAAAGAAAAAATCCGAGTCCACTGCAAAACAGTAAAAAAACAAGTGGGGGGGAGGAAAACTTACATCAAGAATGTAATTAGTAAGGAAATAGCAGTAGTCACTCATTTTATCTCATAAAAGGAGATGTTTGATATTATGTGTATAGCCCAATGCGCTGATGAATACGGCAATGAAAATTTCATTATGGATTCCCCACCCATTTTAAGCTGAAATAGGTTAAATCTGTAGATATTTTTTAAATGACTATTGCGTGCTTGTTTACTTAAAGTCACTTACTTTAAGATTTTCCACCTTTAGTTCCCCCCCCACCTCTGAGATGTATATGTGTATATATATATATATATATATATATACACACTAGGTTCAGTGGCCCTGTGAAAGAGTGGAGGGAGTCAGAAATTGTGCAGGTAGAGATCATGGGCAGAAAAGAAATTTGCTGTTTATATATTCTCCAATACTATTAGATTAATTTACTTCGCACTTTTGAAGTATTGAACAATTTCAAATATTCTTTTAGTGTGCACTGAAAGTAAACTTTATTAAAAGAATCGTTATTGCTTTTTATTAGAGTTTTTTTTTGTTTGTTTTTTTGGTTTTTTTTTTTAGTCGCAGCAGAGTGCAAGGTTTTTGTCGTCTTGCACTTGTACTTAACTTACTTCTAATACTCCTTTTCTTCCTTATAAAATGAATTTCTTTAAACCAGAATGGGATTTCACTTCTGCCTCCTCACCCAAATGCCCATGTGTTTGGACTTACAAGAAATAAAATAGGCCAAATTGATTTCGTCAGTAGTTGGACAATATTTTTCAGGGGAGAATAGACAAAACACTATTAGGTTCCACCGAGACTTGAACTCGGATCGCTGGATTCAGAGTCCAGAGTGCTAACCATTACACCATGGAACCGCGCGTGGCACATACCTCCCCTATAACTGTCAGTGATGTGTCACAGTAACTCTACTGATCCCATTTAGTTTAAACTATCAAAATACTTAGTCTACGTCCACTCACGACACTTGAAAAAAAAATCCTGAGGGATTTAATTTTCTTTTTTTCTCCTTTTTTTTTTTTTTTTGGCCAAATACAAGACCCCAAAGAGTGTTCGCTCCCGCCCCCGCCATTAACTCAGAAACTTAATGGTTCTAGTCCTTGTTTTCTTCTTGAAAAGAAAAAACAAAACAAAACCAACAACACAGAATGAATATTTTGAACATTTCTTGTATCACCAGCACTGGATTGAAAGTGTTATATTCATTGTATGATGTAATACTTTGAAACTCGTAGAGGTATTTTTAGTCTTCATATGACAGGAAAATTGACCCTTTGAGATTTTATAGTTTATCTGTACCTCTGCTCAGTTTTGGCCATAAATTAATACGTTTCTTCCATAGATTATTTAGTTATCAGGTCCATTGCCTCTAGGAAAGCAAGCTTTAATGTGTTGATTTCTGGCACATTCACGGAAGCAACCTTGCAAGAGAAGTTATGTTTTCGAGAAAGTGGAAAAGGTACACTTGAAACAAAAGTCTGAATTTTGTCAAGTGTAGGGATTGGTGACAGTGTTCTTGCCTGGAGAATCCCAGGGACGGGGGAGCCTGGTGGGCTGCTGTCTGTGGGGTCGCACAGAGCTGGACACGACTGAGGTGACTTAGCAGCTTAGCAGGGATTGGTGAGGAGCAAATCAGAGATTCAATATTTCAAAATCAAAGACTCATCATACTCTTCTTCATCAAGAGAAAAATGTCCAGTGAAGACTGCCAAATTGTACTAAAGATTTTTCTTACTACTATTCTGCGGATACCTTTTTTTCTTAAACCCAGCGCGCTTCCTTAAAGACTAGGTTTCTGAGGCGGGGTCGGTGGATGCCTTGGTATCTCGCACACAATCTCTAGAGCCCCTTTCATCTCTCCTAGTCCCTTACTTCCGTTCGGCTAAGTTCACTGAGGCCGCCCAGCAGCAAATTTCTGTCGAGATTTCAACAGAACTTTAGCCGAGATGAGCCTTGGAATTTGTGCGGGTGGAATTCCGGGGATGCTGGCTGCTTCCCGTCACCCACTGTCTCCGTGGATGTATGTAGGCATTATTCTACAAGTGCATGACTTTCAATTTAATGGAAAGAGACCTGCTCCCGTAAATGAGGCGGTGCTGTGACTACCCGGGAAAAACACAGGTCCGCGCTCAGGACTATTCTGATAGTTCAGTGCCAGGCCTCCGATGGCAGCCAGAAGGTCACCAAGCATTGCCCTTCATTTCTTGCTCACAGAGGTCCTTGCAGGATGGTGGGCTTGCCTGCGCGTCTGGAGGCAGCAGAATGGAGCTCTCCTGCTAACTGTGATGGAAAAAAAATTGCAAAGGGGGCCCACTTCTCTCACCATCTTTAAATTCAAGCTCCATGATTCATTAACCCCAATGCTGTAACTTAAGAGGCAAAGTTGCACCCACGCCTGAGGCTGAGATTCTAGTCAAACCAGTTCTGAGTTTCTCTCTTCTCTCAGAGTGGTTATGGGGTTTGGGTTCCTCCTGGGTTTGAGGAGGCCAGAAGTTAGACTTCTGGTCAGAACCAGTGGATGGACCCAGACTCATTTTGAAGCACAGGATGATCAGAATCTGCACTGCTGCTGCTGCTGCTGCTAAGTCACTTCAGTCATGTCCGACTCTGTGCAACCCCATAGACGGCAGCCCACTAGGCTCCCCCATCCCTGGGATTCTCCAGGCAAGAATACTGGAGTGGGTTGCCATTTCCTTCTCCAATGCATGAAAGTGAAAAGTGAAAGGGAAGTCGCTCAGTCGTGTCCGACTCTTAGCGACCCCATGGACTGCAGCCTACCAGGCTCCTCCATCCAGGGGATTTTCCAGGCAAGAGTACTGGAGTGTGCTGCCATTGCCTTCTCCAAATCTGCACTGCAGCTTATCCTTAATCTTTACCCAGAGTTTCCCATGAGATAAATTATATTTAAATTGCATTTTCCTCATTTCTTTTGAGGAAGGAAACATATAGAAATATCTCTAAGTAGCAGCATTTCTCTTAAGTCTTAATGGCTGAAGTTTGTATAAATTAAATAGTTTTTTTTCTAGGCCTTTCTTGTTGGAATTGTTCAATTGGTGGTAGCACCTGGAGTCTCCAAGTCATAATTCTTACATAGATCATGGCTTTATCCAGAATGTCTAGCTTCTGGAAATTCAAGAAATGGAGGGAAATTCCAGGAATGATGGAAGTACCAAGAGAAAGATAAAAATCACAACCATGGTGGGGTTTTTGGTGGTATATTTTTATACAATATACCTCTCTGAAAAGCTAAAAGACACATCAAAAAAATAAGCATAAAATAAAGTAGGGCAAGTCATATAATATACATAGATAGAGAACAGTGCACATATCAGCTTCCTGATTCAAACTTTTTCCAAACACACATGAAATTATCTCTATCTTGACATTTTACCAGGCAACAAAGCAAGTATCCAAAAACACAGCATGATTAGATACATGCTATTATTTCAAAGCAATATAACTACTAAGGCCATAAGCACCAGGAAAGTTCATGGAAACCCTAGAGCTTTCTGAAGAAATCTTGAGTCTGTTACATACTCAAGGTTTAAAAGGTATGGTTACCTTATGAGGAAAATAAAGTAATGTATTTTGAAAATGGGGGAGGGGGGAAGCAGCCATTGAAATATCTATCCAATAAAAATGAAAATTTGCATATGCTAAAGTTAATAGCTTTCCCCCACACACAATTGCCCTAACCTGGAAACAACCTTGAATAACCAGGTTCAATGAATGGAAGAAGAAATACACTGTGGTACATCCACTCAATGAAATTCTATTCAACCTCAAAAAGGTGCAAAATTTTAATACATGCAACAACTTGCATAAATCTTAAGGCACGTTCTATCTCATGTGAAAGAAGCTAATCTTAAAAGGTTACATTCTGTATGATTCAATTTCCACAACATTCTCAAAAAAGTCAAACAAGGGAGCAGAAAACATATCTGGTTGTCAACTGCTATGTATAGAATTAGGAGATGACTATAAAGTGATTACATGGGGAGGTTTATGGATTGATGGGACTTTCCTGTATCCTGATTATGGTAGTGGTTACACGAATAAACTCATATAATTTCAAAAAGCCAATTTTACTCAGTGGCAAATATTTTAATAAAATGTGTAAGTGATTTAACATTTCACCCAAGCGTCCCTTTGGGAAGGGAAAATTGAAGACACCCTTGAGCCTTGTATAACGATCGGGCTGGGGAATTACTAGAAAGTGAAAGTGAAGTCGCTCAGTCGTGTCCGACTCTTTGCGACCCTATGGACTGTAGCTTACCAGGCTTCTCCGTCCATGGGATTCTCCAGGCAGAAATACTGGAGTGGGTAAACTTCCTGAGAATGTAATCAGTACTAGCTTTGCTTTTCCTTGCAGCACTGCTGCTGCTGCTGCTAAGTCGCTTCAGTCGTGCCCGACTCTGTGCGACCCCACAGACGGCAGCCCACCAGGCTCCCCGGTCCCTGGGATTCTCCAGGCAAGAACACTGGAGTGGGTTGCCATTTCCTTCTCCAATGCATGAAAGTGAAAAGTGAAAGTGAAGTCGCTCAGTCGTGTCTGACTCTTAGCGACGCCATAGCACTATCTATGGTTAAAATTTTCGCCGTAGTCGGCAGGATTCGAACCTGCGCGGGGAGACCCCAATGGATTTCTAGTCCATCGCCTTAACCACTCGGCCACGACTACATCTATGCGAGCAAGTTTTTCATTATAAGAAGATACCTGGTAGACATAAAGACAAGACTTGTGTAGACAAGCGTGTGCAGTGAGTTGGGCAAAAACTCTCAGATGAATGAAAGCTTAGGGGTGTGCGTGTGTGCCGTCATTTAATCGTGTTCGACTCTTTGCAACCCCATAGATTGTAGCCCACCAGGCTTCGGGGTCCATGGGATTTCCCAGATTTCCCAGGCAAGAACACTGGAGTGGGTTGCCATTTCTTACTCCAAGGGAAAGCTTGGAGAGGGAGGTCAAACTCTCTCCAGCAGCCTCCGACATTTAGAAGCACTGCGATAAGAGTGCTGGAGAAGACAATCCTAAAGGAAATCAACCCTGAATATTCGTTGAAAGGGCTGATGCTGAAGCTGAAGCTCCAATACTTTGGCCACCTGATGCGAAGAACTGACTCATTGGAAAAGACCCTGATGCTAGGAAAGATTGGAGGCTGAAGAAGAGGACTACAGAGGGTGAGATGGTTGGATGACATCACCAACCCCATGGACATGAGTTTGAGCAAGCTCCGGGAGTTGGTGATGGACAGGAAAGTCTGGTGTGCTGCAGTCCATGGTCACAAAGAGTCGGGCACAACTGAGCGACTGAACAATAAAATCTATACAAGTATCTTTGTTTTCAACAAAGTTCAGGTCATCATCAACTAGGGCCTGCCTCCCTCGGGGATGAGTTGGGTTCGTGCTGGGTGCTGGGGTCTCCGAAATCGAACCAAATTTACTCAGTAGCGAGTTGAAATCAAACTAATCCTTTTAGGCCTGAGTGGGACCAACACTTCTGCTTGAACTTACAGCCTGCTCGATGAATGATATTGTGCTCAACGGGTTTCAGGGAAGGGAATACTCTCTCTGATTTGTGTCTAAGGTGGAAGGAGAGAAAAACGAGGTTGAAAACCTCTGGATCCCCTCACTCGCTGTCCGTCAGTTCCTAACTTAGGCTCAAAGTACTGTGTTTGGGAATGTATTTTACAGAAGCGAATGCGCTTTCACTTTCCAGATGGGTTAAGAAGAGCTATAGTTTGTCCATGAATTTCATTTTTTTTTTTTTTTTTTTTGAGTGTGTGAAATCCTAACTGCTTTCTATAAAATGGATTATATGGTTCAGTTTGGGGGAGGCAATGCAAAGGCTCATTTCTTCTAAATTAAACCAACATTGCATATTTCCCATTCTCCTTTTATGTTTGTAACTTGCTGTTCCTTCAGCAGAATCTCCAGACATTCTACAGAAATGTTTCAGGATAAAATGGTTAAATGTAGATACCAGATCCTAAGATGCATAGATCGACAGGCCCCCATTTTGTGGACAACAAACTGTTCATAGGTAAGAGGTGTGAGCGGATGAATAGGATGCATTTTGAAAAAGTTGCTAATTGCTTGGATTTAATACATAATATTTAACCAGAAGTAACAAAAGCATTCTTTAAATAGAGTTCTATTCAATTAATCTATCACTGAGAAAGTCTTATGGGGGGGGGGCGGGGATAGATCTAACTGAAGATCACATAATTTACTTTTATCTAATGTATGGATGTGAGAGCTGGACTGTCAAGAAGGCTGAGCGCTGAAGAACTGATGCTTTTGAACTGTGGTGTTGGAGAAGACTCTTGAGAGTCCCTTGGACTGCAAGGAGATCCAACCAGTCCATTCTGAAGGAGATCAGCCCTGGGATTTCTTTGGAAGGAATGAAGCTGAAGCTGAGACTCCAGTATTTTGGCCACCTCATGCGAAGAGTTGACTCATTGGAGAAGACTCTGATGCTGGGAGGGATTAGGGGCAGGAGGAGAAGGGGACGACAGAGGATGAGATGGCTGGATGGCATCACTGACTCGATGGATGTGAGTCTGAGTGACCTCTGGAAGTTGGTGATGGACAGAGTGGCCTGGCGTGCTGCAGTTCATGGGGTCGCAAAGAGTCGGACACGACTGAGCGACTGATCTGATCTGATCTGATATCTAGAAAAGATCAACTAAGCCTTGCCTGACAAATGGACGAAATGTGGTAAGGAAAAGCAAATTCGCCTTGCTCACAGATTCAGAGCATTTATCATGTGTTTTTCCTTTGGCAATCTGGAAAATTCCTAACCATTTTCTTTAAGAGATTGCCAAATCTGTTTTAAAACTTCATACTCTGCTTGTTTCTGGAATTGGGGGGTAAGACTTCTATCCTGAAGGTTCCTAAAATGCTTTTTAAAAATTACAATTTTTTGTTATGAAAAGCAAAAGTAGCCGCGGGCTTCCCTCATTCAGAGAGGAACCTCTGGAACGTTCTCGCCTCCTTTACTAAAGAGCAGAGAGGTGAGATTTTTCTGTGACTGATTTTTCTGAGTCCGAGGAGACAGTCCCGGGATTCTCCTTTTCAGCCGGTATTCCCCCTCAAACAACGTATCGAATAGTCCTTTGGGTCAGGGGAAGGGCAACCCCGCACATCAAAATCAGTCCCTAGTTAGCGTCCGATGCTTTTGATGCCTTCATTCTGGGTCTTTCTCCCACTAGCATTTCCAGCTCTGAGGCTGCCCTGGAGGTGCCGCTCACCTCCGGCCCCCCTCCTTTTTCGCAGCTCCCAAAACTTGGACTCGAACCGACACGTCCTCTAAGACGTGAGGCTGGAGAAGAATGAATAAAGAACCTTGGTCAGATCTACCTATCACCTCCCTAGTCTCTAGGTTGCCGGAAGTCCTGCTGTGGCGCCAAGAGAAGGTAGAGACGCGCAGGTCCTGGGAGGAAGCGAGCGTGGGGAGAGCACCCGCGGCTCCGAGGAGCGGATGGAGCGGGGAGCTGGCGAGGGAGGGTGGGCTGCTGGTGTAAACGCACAGGCTCTCAATACCCAGGCTCCTAGGCTCTAGGGCTGCAAGGACTTTTTCACTCAGCTCAAACTTCAGCTTTTGTCTAACACTTCCTTTCTGCTTTGCGTTTTTGCTGACGTCGGTTCAAAGTTCGCGTTTTGTCTTGTAATTTTCAGAGTAAATTATTTTCATTTCTGATATTATGTGAAGTTGTGAGGTTGAGGGTCAGGAGAAGCTCCTTTCCCTCCTTCTTTGTTACTCACTGGTGTGTGAGAGTGCTTGAGTGATCTTCAAGCTCCTGGCTCAGGTTCTAGTCTCCCCGTCGAAGAGCGGGTCATATTTTTTCTATCATATGGCACTGTCCTACCTTGGTAGGGATGACCTGAGATTTCTTCTCTTCCTTCCACAACTCTTCTCCGATTTCTCAAGTCACAACTACCCTCCTGCTCCTCGTCAACAAACCCTGGCCTCTCCCGCACTCAGTGACCTCCACTGTTCGCGTCCCTCTGTGTCCGCAAAGACATCAAGACGCTTACTGACCGACGGTCACTGAAGGAGGCACTGCGACCGGACCATACAGTCTCACAGAAAAGCGGCAGCGAAGAAACAGCCGTCTTTTGTATCTCAACCCAAAGAGTCATCAAAAGAAACTTCCCGAGTTAGAAAACCTGAGATCTTTCCAAAGCTTCCTGGACTCAAAAACTGTAGCCCTTTCCTTCGAGAGAGAGGGCAAGAATGTGATCGCGTTGCTACATGAGCCCAATGACAAAACAAACGAACTCTTCTTTTTCAGAAAGAACACAAAGACGAACAAGAAGGGGCCCCGGATCGAGAGAGAGAGAACTCCAGAAGTGAGCTAGAGGAAAGAGAGTAGTGGAGCCCCGCCATGGATTTAAAATATATCCCAACGCCATTTTGCTGGAAGTTCCTCAAATTCCATTTTTGCAAAGCCAGCGGTCCCGAGCTTGGGCTTGGAGAGACCAGATGAAATGAGATGTTTTTTGAGTCTTGAACAAACTGTTCCTTACTTCATGAAAACGAATGACAGCAGTCACGGAAAGGCTCAGAAATCCCCCCCATGTTGGGCATTGATGTCCCATACATTGTCTTGTTTTTATGTTTCTTGAACTTTCACAGTGACTGAAACACAATAAATCTCCAGAAATTATATTTACTAATAACCAAATAAATTATCAACAGTATTTGGGATCCAGCCAACCTTCAAAAGCCGGCCGGCTCTGTGGCGCAATGGATAGCGCATTGGACTTCTAGCACAGCAGTGAGGCATTCAAAGGTTGCGGGTTCGAGTCCCGCCAGAGTCGCTAGTGTTTTTGTCACCAAGTGGATAACCTCGCCACTCACTGGTCCATTATTCTATGAATTGGACGCAGTCTGTGAATTCCAGGTGCTTAAATTTCTCACTGAAGTTGATTCCTACTTTCTGTAGCTTGCATTTGAGGAGCTCCTTCATAAGCACTCCCACACATGTCAACAGTGATTTGATGACCAAATTATATATCCCTACCCATCTTTTGTGTGTGAATATATAGGATAGCAGGAGTAAAAGAAGAATCATAAAGCCAGATATCACGGAAAATTGTTGGGGGCTTAAATTATACTTGAAATCATATGGGAGGCAAAGTAGATTCTGTCACTTTCAAAGTTGAAAGTGTCATCTCTTCCCTGGGAGTGGCTACATATTGTAAGTAGAACTGTTACTAGAGCCCTGGACTTCTGAATAAGAATTTTTAAGCGACCTAATATGGATCAAAGGATAGACAGGTTATACTGATGTTAGTGAGAATGCAGTAATAAGGCAGAAGTAGAAACAGACATATGCCTGGGTCATTCCTGGTGTCTAAAGATAAATAGTCACAGAGGGGGCATTCATAAGGAATGTGATCTGTCACAATGAGAAAAACAATTGTTTGAATGCTTTGCTCAGTTTGTGAGAGTGGATTCTAATAATGCCTATGTTTTAAGCCATAACTATCTTATGTCACTTCTGTCACTTAATTCCTTTGGAAAACAAAATTATATGTAAAAGTAACTGATTCACAGAAGAGGCTGATGATCCTTTCCTGGGAGAAAAATATAAGTTAAATGGATGTGAACTCAGCTGAGGAAGTTATATGGTCCTGGCTTCCATACCTGGATGGCAACACAATTTCTGGACTTGCTGTGGCAGAAAATTGGGAAAAGAACAGAATGCTAGGAATCGCTTGGAGAAGAGTAGCACCATGTAGAATACAGAGGGAAATTGAGAAAGGGCTAATTAATGATGGGTCCTTAAGGAGTTCAGTCAGCATCTCCTCAGTTTGGACAAGGCACAGTTGCCCTGGGCTCTGGAATCTTGGGCTAGTTTCACCACAACATCTTATCACTTGGAGAATGTTTCTTTTTCCTTAACATGCTTAAAGTATTGTATACTATATTTGCAGAATCCCACTTAAAACCTTACCTTCTCACTAGTAACTGTTTTGTTTCTAAGAATTTTTACTTCAGAGCAATGTGAATTAACTGAAAATTAAATAGGCTAAAATTATGTATTTGAAAGCTAAGGGGTGAATATGGCTAACTCAGCACCTGGTCACAAGGAAGGAGACTAATACTGGCTCTGGTCTTGGATGTGAACAAAATCTTTGATGAAGGATCGTAAATTCAGACCCTAATTACTGAAAAATTAATAAAAATCCAGAATACCAAGGGAATATAAGATCTGCACAGACTTAAGGACAGTATCAAAAATGTTGAAATAAGTTGTCACTAAAACTTGTTTGACAAAGAAGGAGCTTCTTTGGGAGGATAGAGAAAGGAGGAAGTTAATCTTTGAGAATAAGAACTAAAGAGGAGGGAAATGGCTTTGCCTAAAAAACATTTAATAAAAAAATTTTAAATGGCTTTGCCCAACTCCCCATCTGGAATAATGGATTGTCACTGACCCCCCCCCCCAAAAAAAAAAAAACACAAAAAACTATGGAGGTAACCAAAAAGTGGTTATCTTTGGTTCTATTTTCTGGTCCATCCATAAACCAAATGGTCAAGACACTACACACACACAAAAAAAATCAGTTTCCTATATAAAGTGAAATGACAATTTCAATTTTATTTTAAAAACAAATGAACAATATAAACAACAATACTGTATTTCAATCATCAAATTTGCTAAGACTAGAACTTAATTATTCAAACTACTAAAAAGAAATGGTAATTAAGCTAAGAATTAGCCTACTACAGTTTCATAGATACTGGCAGAAGACATGAGACTTCTGGATGAGAGACAAAGGACGGTTTATTACTCACCACAACAGTAGTAGCCAGAAAGCATCATTTGTACTGATTCCGTAAGCATCAAATCCCCACAGGGATCACTGGAGGGACATTTTGGAGGCTAGCTTCCAGATATGCCTAAATGTGCCTAAATGCGGTTTTCTTTGTATTTATCCAGTTTGGATGTAGTAGGGATTTTTGAATGTTCAGATCAATTTCCAGTCCTTATTTTTTCAAATATTGCTTGTTTTCAATCTTTTCTCTCCTTGCTTCTTGGCTTTTATGGTCAATGTGTTATACTTTCTCAACTTCTTGATTGTGTTTTCCTTTTATAACATTTTTATTCTGGATATTTTCATCTTTAATTCAGTTGCTCAGTCATGTCTGACTCTTTGCAACCCCATGGACTGTGGCACGCCAGGCTTCCCTGGCCATCACTAACTCCCAGAGCTTGCTCAAACTCACGTCCATCAAGTCGGTGATGCCATCCAACCATCTCATCCTCTGTCGTGTCCTTCTCCTCTTGTATTTAATCTTTCCCAGCAGTAGGGTCTTTTCCAGTGGGTCAGTTCTTTGCATAAGGTGGCCAAACTATTGGAGTTTCAGCTTCAACGTCAGTCTTTCCAATGAGTATTCAGGACTGATTTCCTTTAGGATTGACTGGTTTGATCTCCTTGCAGTTCAAGGGACTCTTAAAAGTCCTCTCCAACACCACAGTTCAAAAGCATCAATTCTTTGGTGCTTAGTTTTCTTTATAGTCCAACTATCACATCCATTTTCATCTTACCAGTTTATTAATTTTCTTTTTCCTAATTTGTTTTAAAATGCATCCACTATTCTTAAATTACTTTTAAAAGTTTTGTTTTAAAGTTTCTGTTTCCTTTTCCTATTGTCAGGTTTTTGGTGTGTGTTTTTTTTTTTAATGAGTCAAAAGTTCTTAATTTTGTGTTTCATTTCCTTTGTCTATATTAATTTCAGCTAATTTGGAATCACTCTATTGGAACTCTATTGTATGGATTCCAGGAGAGTCTATTTCTGCTGTCAGATGTTTCTCTTAGTTAAGGTCAGTTTTATTGATGCTTTGCAAATTTGCATCAGAAATCTTTTACCAACAAATAATGTATTGAATAATTTTCTTTTAAACCTCCCCTTGGTATGGGCCCCCTGGTAAAGTAAGATCACTTGAAACAATACGTAATGGTTTGAAGGCTATGCTTATAAGTCAGTATACTTGCTCCTTGGAAGGAAAGTTATGACACACAGAGGGTATTAAAGAGCAGAGGCACCACCTTGCTGACAAAGGTTCATCTTGCCAAAGCCATGATTTTTCCAGTAGTCATGTACAGATGTGAGAGCTGGATCATAAAGAAGATCCAGCTGAACACTGAAGAACTGATGCTTTCAAACTGTGGTGCTGGAGGAGACTCTTGAGAGTCCCTTGGACTGCAAAAGAGATCAAAGCAGTCAATCCTGAAGGAAATCCACCCCGAGGATTCATTGAAAGGACTGATGCTGAAGATGAAACTCCAATACTTTGGCCACCTGATGCAAAGAGCCAATTCATTGGAAAAGACCCTGATGCTAGGAAAGATTGAAGGCAAAGAAGAAGGGGGCAGCAGTAGATAGCATCACCAATTCAATGGTCATGAATTTGAGCAAACTGCCAAAGACAGTGGAGGACAGAGGAACCTGGTGTGGCACAGTCTATGGGGTCACAAAGAGTTGGACACAATTCAGAGACTGAACAACAACAAATGCTTTCTAATAGCCATCAAATTTTGAAATGACTTAAAGCTAGCTTGATTTGGTTCAACTTACAATTTTTAGGTGGGTTGGAAATTACATGGAATTTCTATAAAAATTTTTATCCATATTAAATTAAGATATTGTTGAGATAGAAATTATAATTTTTATTGTATGTCCCCTGAAAACTCACTAAAACTATAGTAAAAAGACTTTTTTTAAGTTCAAATATGAGAAGAACACAAAAGAAGTGGAAGGTAAGAAACACTAAAACTTAAAAATAGGTAGACAAATCATAACAGACTTCACAGAAACAATCTGATTAATACCAAAGTTTCTTTAAAAAGTTCAGGAACTGAGAGCACTATGTACTGGATGCTAAAGGGAAACGAAAAGCAGATTGTTTAAAACTAGAGAAAGAGTGAGAGCCCTAAATTCTCTGTACATATACTGAGTGTTTGCCCTTCTACCACCCAGGAAAAAATCTGGAGATTTATTCTGCAAAGAAAATAAAGAATGGGATTAAACTATAACAGATGAGGATCTGAGTACCTTAATGAGAACAGGAGAGGATCTGTTCTGTATCTGGACGTAAGGGAATGCTAAAGGCTGAGCTCTTTTTCCTCACCTAACTCTCAGATCTTCCTCTGGAGAAGGAAATGGCAACCCACTCCAGTGTTCTTGCCTGGAGAATCCCAGGGACAGGGGAGCCTGGTGAGCTTCCGTCTATGGGGTCGCACAGAGTCGGACATGACTGAAGCGACTTAGCAGCAGCAACTCTCAGATCTCTGACAGTTAGGGCTTTACCCTGATGGCAGGACTGAAAAAAAAAAAAAAAAAAAAAACCTGGTGTTCAAAAATGAAAGGTAAAAATGCTAAGAATATATGTGAGGCAACTGGTGTAAGCTGGTATAGTCTAACTTAACATATAAGCATACTGAGGGCTCTTCTCATGATTACCTCAGACTCTGAGTTATTTTTATAACCTAAAAACCAAAAACCTTGAGAATACTTTGCACTGAAACAGTGGAGCACATACATGAACAAAAAAATAGATTATGAACAGATGAGCAAGGGAAGATTCAGATGACGGTGGTGTAGCAGGTCCAGAGAGCAACCAATTCAGACTATAAGCATGTAGAAGTCAACTGGAAAAATATCCTCAAGAAAAAAATATTTGAGCTGATTACTCCTTGGAAGGAAAGTTATGACCAACCTAGATAGCATATTCAAAAGCAGAGACATTACTTTGCCAACAAAAGTTTGCCTAGTCAAGGCTATGGTCTTTCCTGTGGTCATGTATGGATGTGAGAGTTGGACTGTCAAGAAGGCTGAGCGCTGAAGAATTGATGCTTTTGAACTGTGGTGTTGGAGAAGACTCTTGCGAGTCCCTTGGACTGCAAGGAGATCCAACCAGTCCATTCTGAAGGAGATCAGCCCTGGGATTTCTTTGGAAGGAATGATGCTGAAGCTGAAACTCCAGTATTTTGGCCACCTCATGCGAAGAGTTGACTCATTGGAGAAGACCCTGATGCTGGGAGGGATTGGTGGCAGGAGGAGAAGGGGACGACAGAGGATGAGATGGCTGGATGGCATCACTGACTCGATGGATGTGAGTCTGAGTGACCTCAGTTGGTGAGTTGGTGATGGACAGGGAGGCCTGGCGTGCTGCAGTTCATGGGGTCGCAGAGACTCGGACACGACTGAGTGACTGATCTGATCTGATCTGATTATCTGATTTGATTGATCTCTTGGAAAGCTCCACTGAAAGACATTTGGAAGTTAAGGAAGAATTAGCAATTATCAATACATATGAAGGGACTTAGGCACATTAAAAATTTTCTTTTTAAAGCTTGCTTTTTTAGGCGATTATAAGCACCCAGTAAAGAATGAAGACAGAATCTTAGCTCACAACAATGCTGTGTATAATACTTTCACAGAAAAATGACATAAACAATAAACACTGAATTAAACAAAAGGTTAAACATAAGTATTTTGGAAGGATAATTAATAGTGGGTGTTAGTGGCATAAAGCAGTTAATTATTTAACAGATGGAAAATAAGCATATAATGTCTAAATCAATTAATCAATAATAGCAGTTATAGTTATTATTTAGGAAAATAGAGATCTCCAAATCCAAGAATGAAACAGTTAAAATGTTAATTTTGGTGGCATCCAGACAAGATAATCTGAAGAATTAAGGTGCAGAAGACATATATTTCACAATAAACTTTCTACTAAAAAATGTGTTCAGCTAGAGAAAAAACACCAAGGAGAGTGTCGTTCTCCAGGACAAGCAGCAGTAGGGGTATTATTACTTCTGTACCTGAAGAGGCATGAAGAGAGTATAATTACTTGAACTCAGAAGACAGCCTTGTAGTGAGGACTTCCTTGAATGAGGTATGGCCTCCGGTCAAGGAATGTAGCTCTTCTGAAGTGACCTGCAGGCAGAAAGACAAGAAGTAAATACCTGCCGCTAGCCCTCATAGCGGAGAAGGCAATGGCACCCCACTCCAATACTCTTGCCTGGAAAATCCCATGGACAGAGGAGCCTGGTAGGCTGCAGTCCATGGGGTTGCTAAGGGTCAAACATGACTGAGCGACTTCCCTTTCACTTTTCACTTTCATGCATTGGAGAAAGAAATGGCAACCCACTCCAGTGTTCTTGCCTGGAGAATCCCAGGAACGGGGGAGCCTGGTGGGTTGCTGTCTATGGGGTTGCACAGAGTCGGACATGACTGAAGTGACTTAGCAGCAGCAGCAGCAGCCCTCCTAGATCCACCTATCTCCTGTTGGGACTCCCACTGACCTAACCCAGATGGAAACCAGAGAGCATGAAAACCCATACAAGCCAGTTCCAAGAGCCTATATCAGCACAGAGCAGGGTGAAGAGCACCTCCTATATATATATCAGATCAGATCAGATCAGATCAGTCGCTCAGTCGTGTCTGACTCTTTGCGACCCCATGAACTGCAGCACGCCAGGCCTCCTTGTCCATCACCAACTCCCGGAGGTCACTCAGACTCACATCCATCGAGTCAGTGATGCCATCCAGGTGCTATATATATATCATGAGCACAAAAATAGAATTGACAATGAGGAAAACTGCAAACAATATAGAGGATAGTAGAAAAGAAGGGAAAAAACAGAACTAAAATTTCAAATAAGTTAGGCAGAAAATGAAATGTAAAAAGAAAAGCAACGAAGATCCAACGTGTGAATTACTAGATTTACAAAAGAAATCAAAGTAATAAAACAGAATATATATTTAACAAATAACTTAGGATCTGGTAGATAGAGCCACACTTAGGGGCAATGGGACCTGGACAAGTTCCTTCCTTCCCCTCTCTCTCCCTCTTTCCCTTTCTTTATTTTTATAAAACATCTTGTTTTTAAAAATCAATGCTGGTTAAGAATCACTGTTCTACTTCTCCTCTCTCCCACAATTCTCTTGTCTTATGTCGTAGAATATATCTATCACATCCAGCCTCTTCACTTTACAGCAAATACATTTTGACTAGCAACCGGAGATGTGATGGGAGAAGGTACGCAAAAAAAGGAAAGAGTAAGATGAAGAAAAAAAGAGAGTCAGGTGAGGACAACAGAGAGGGAGGGACAAGCAGGAGATCTGTGGAAGAATATTCAAAACTTAACCTTCACAGAACAGTTAAAATACTGAATATAGAAATCTATAACCATCACTTCACATATATGTTAAGACCTGCATTTTAATACTGATATATAACTGTTCTTCCATGTAGATACTCATAAACAGGCAATTTTTATTGAAAAAGAAAGAAAAAAAAAAAGGAAAGGAGGGAGGGAAGGTAGGCATGATGAGAGGACAGACATCTAAATAGCACTGGTCTAAGAAGGGTGACTGAAGGCAGGAGGAAAAGGGGACGACAGAGGACGAGATGATTGGATGGCATCACCGACTCGATGGACATGAGTTTGAGCAAACTTCGGGAGCTGGTGATGAACAGGGAAACCTGACGTGCTGCAGTCCATGGAGTCGCAGAGTCGGACCCCACTGAGCGACTGAACTGAACTGAAGAAAGGGTGAAATATCGGTGGTAATGGGTACGATCTGGCAATGCAGATCTAAGAAAGTGGCTATGATTTACTGACAGAAGTTGCAGAATTTGGGCATAAGAATAAAACGACACCATGTCAGAAGTGGGATTCGAACCCACGCCTCCAACTGGAGACCAGAAACCCCAAGTAGGGGAAGTAGGAACTTGAGTCTGGCGCCTTAGACCACTCGGCCATCCTGACATGTTAGTTTCTGTGTTATGTATAATCTGCCGCTGTGATTAACAACCAATGTGATTAGTATTACATCCAGAGCGCACAGGATTAAACGCAAGCTCCAAACCGACTGCAAAACAGAAGAGGCAAAAGAGACAAGTTTTGGTGGATGGATGCTGAAGACTGTTACGATGGCACAAAGTCAGCCAGGGAGCCCAGCCAGGGGATATTGAAAAGCAGCACCCGCCGCATGTCCCTTTACCGCTCTTGCACCGCGCTGCCTGCCTCCCAGTGGCCCAACAGTCCCACAGCCCAAGACGGTCCCCGTAGTGTGAGAGTTTCGTAAATCAAAGAAAAGGAGTCTGTGCATTGCAGGCAGATTCGTTACCAACTAAGATACCAGGGAAGCCAAGAACCGAATTAGCGCTGGTTTCGAAGACTGCTTCAGTTTGCTTCCCGCGGTGTTTAGGCTTTTTCATTTCCACGATAAATTAAAAAGTACCATAGGCAGAGAGAGTGTGTGAGAAGGGCTAGAACTCCCTTTCAATAAACCTGTTTAAACATTAGAACTGTCCGTCGAGGAGTTCAAGGCGGGCATATTGCACCCTCTTCCGACATTTCTCCCCATAATCTCTTTATTCTTCAGTAGCGTCTTTCTCCCTCCTTTCTTTTCTCCCATTAATCTCTTCCCAATGGCCTGGGAAAAGGGGATGCGATATAGGACACAGGATAATAGATGTACGAGTTTAAATGGTTGATGGCCGTTCAATTCAGATCAGATCAGTCGCTCAGTCGTGTCCGACTCTTTGCGACCCCATGAACTGCAGCACACCAGGCCTCCCTGTCCATCACCAGCTCCCGGAGGTCACTCAGACTCGCATCCATCGAGTCAGTGATGCCATCCAGCCATCTCATCCTCTGTCGTCCCCTTCTCCTCCTGCCCTCAATCCCTCCCAGCATCAGAGTCTTCTCCAATGAGTCAACTCTTCGCATGAGGTGGCCAAAATACTGGAGTTTCAGCTTTAGCATCATTCCTTCCAAAGAAATTCCAGGATTGATCTCCTTCAGAATGGACTGGTTGGATCTCCTTGCAGTCCAAGGGACTCTCAAGAGTCTTCTCCAACACCACAGTTCAAAAGCATCAATTCTTCGGCGCTCAGCCTTCTTCACAGTCCAGCTCTCACATCCATACATCACCACAGGAAAGACCATAGCCTTGACTAGGCGAACCTTTGTTGGTAAAGTAATGTCTCTGCTTTTGAATATGCTATCTAGGTTGGTCATAACTTTCCTTCCAAGGAGGAAGCGTCTTTTAATTTCATGGCTACAGTCACCATCTGCAGTGATTTTGGAACCCAGAAAAATAAATTCTGACACTGTTTCCACTGTTTCTCCATCTATTTCCCATGTAGTGATGGGACCGGATGCCATGATCTTCGTTTTCTGAATGTTGAGCTTTAAGCCAACCTTTTCACTCTCCACTTTCACTTTCATCAAGAGGCTTTTTAGCCCCTCTTCACTTTCTGCCATAAGAGTGGTGTCATCTGCATATCTGAGGTTATTGATATTTCTCCCGGCAATCTTGATTCCAACTTCTGTTTCTTCCAGTCCAGCATTTCTCATGATGTACTCTGCATATAAGTTAAATAAACATGGTGACAATATACAGCCTTGACGAACTACTTTTCCTATTTGGAACCAGTCTGGTGTTCCATGACCAGTTCTAACTGTTGCTTCCTGACCTGCATACAGATTTCTCAAGAGGCAGATCAGGTGGTCTGGTATTCCCATCTCTTTCAGAATTTTCCATAGTTTATTGTGATCTACACAGTCAAAGGCTTTGGCATAGTCAATAAAGCAGAAATAGATGTTTTTCTGGAACTCTCTTGTTTTTTTCCATGATCCAGCGGATGTTGGCAATTTGATCTCTGGTTCCTCTGCCTTTTCTAAAACCAGCTTGAACATCAGGAAGTTCACGGTTCACATATTGCTGAAGCCTGGCTTGGAGAATTTTGAGCATTACTTTACTAGCGTGTGAGATGAGTGCAATTGTGCAGTAGTTTGAGTACCCTTTGGCATTGCCTTTCTTTGGGATTGGGATGAAAACTGACCTTTTCCAATCTTGTGGCCACTGCTGAGTTTTCCAAATTTGCTGGCATATTGAGTGTAGCACTTTCACAGCATCATCTTTCAGGATTTGGAATAGCTCCACTGGAATTCCATCACCTCCACTAGCTTTGTTTGTAGTGATGCTTTCTAAGGCCCATTTGACTTCACATTCCAAGATGTCTGGCTCTAGGTCAGTGATCACACCATCATGATTATCTGGGTCGTGAAGCTCTTTTTTGTACAGTTCTTCTGTGTATTCTTGCCACCTCTTCTTAATATCTTCTGCTTCTGTTAGGTCCATACCATTTCTGTCCTTTATCGAGCCCATCTTTGCATGAAATGTTCCTTTGGTATCTCTGATTTTCTTGAAGAGATCCCTAGTCTTTCCCATTCTGTTGTTTTCCTCTATTTCTTTGCATTGATCACTGAAGAAGGCTTTTTTTTATCTCTTTTGCTATTCTTTGGAACTCTGCATTTAGATGTTTATATCTTTCCTTTTCTCCTTTGCTCTTCGCTTCTCTTCTTTTCACAGCTATTTGTAAGGCCTCCCCAGACAGCCATTTTGCTTTTTTGCATTTCTTTTCCATGGGGATGGTCTTGATCCTTGTCTCCTGTACAATGTCACGAAGCTCCGTCCATAGTTCATCAGGCACTCTATCTATCAGATCTAGGCCCTTAAATCTATTTCTCACTTCCACTGTATAATCATAAGGGATTTGATTTAGGTCATACCTGAATGGTCTAGTAGTTTTCCCTACTTTCTTCAATTTCAGTCTGAATTTGGCAATAAGGAGTTCATGGTCTGAGCCACAGTCAGCTCCTGGTCTTGTTTTTGCTGATTGTATAGAGCTTCTCCATCTTTGGCTGCAAAGAATGTAATCAATCTGATTTCGGTGTTGACCATCTGGTGATGTCCATGTATAGAGTCTTCTCTTGTGTTGTTGGAAGAGGGTATTTGCTATGACCAGTGCATTTTCTTGGCAAAACTCTGTTAGTCTTTGCCCTGTTTCATTCCGTGAATGAAGGCCGTTACCAAGTAACAAATAGTTTCTCTTTGTCTCTCCACCCTCTCTCCAGCCTCCAGTCCCTGTGGTAAAGGTGACAGGTTTTTAATATATTGTTTATTCTTCACTTTGAGTCAAGCTAGTTCATATTGTCCTTGCTTCCATTTTCTATGATTAGGGTTCCCAGTAGTGCAGACACCAAGTGTCAATCAGTTATTGCAGGCTACTTCGTGTATGGACAATGGCAGAAGAGGAGTTGGTTTTACTTGTGTTGTTGTTATACTTGTCCGTAATTTTTGTCTAATTAAGCACCTAAAATATTATTTACTGCTTTCTTGACCTCCACTTCCCAAGAATGGACCTTTTACTTTCTTATGAAAAAAAGGCGACTCTATTTATTTATTCGCTTATTTATTTAACAATATTTATTTAATGGATACTCAGATTCTGTGGTTGGGTCTGAGTAGGGGGAGGTGACAAAACATGAAGCTAGTGAGTGCGAAAGCATACTCCTAAAGTTGGTTTTGCTAACTGTTGCAGCAAAAGAGAATGCACCTCAGGGGAAATGTGGAGTCTTTCAGTAAGAGTGTTAGAAAGAAGTGATTATAAGAATTGGACTTTATAACCTTTTTTCAGCTCAGTTCAGCTGCTCAGCCATGTCTGACTCTTTGCGACCCCATGGATTGCAGCATGTCAGGCTTCCCTGTCCATCACCAATTCCCAGAGCTTGCTCAAACTCATGTCCATTGAGTCGGTGATGCCATCCAACCATTTCATCCTCTGTCATCCCCTTCTCCTACGTTCAATCGTTCTCAGCATCAGAGTCTTTTCTAATGAGTTAGTTCTTCACATTAGGTGGTCAAAATATTGAAGCCTCAGCTTTAGCATCAGTCATTCCAATAAATATTCAGGATTGATTTCCTTTAGGAGTGACTGGTTTGACCTTTCAGTCTAAGGGACTCTCAAGAGTCTTCTCCAACACCACAGTTCAAAAGCATTAATTCTTTGGCACTCAGCTTTCATTATGGTCCAACTCTCACATCCATACATGAGTACTGGAAAAACTATAGCTTTGACTGGATGGACCTTTGTTGGCAAAGTAATGTCTCTGCTTTTAAAAATATTGTCTAGGTTGGTCATAGTTTTTCTTCCAAGGAGCAAGCATCTTTTAATTTCATGGCTGCAGTCACAATCTGCAGTGATTTTGGAGCCCCCAAAAGAAAGTTTCCATTGTTTCCCCACCTATTTGCCATGAAATGATAGGACCCAGATGCCTAGTTTGTTGAATGTTGATTTTTAAGTCAGCTTTTTCACTCTCCTCTTTCATTTTCATCAAGAGGCTCCTCAGTTCCTCTTTGATTTCTGCCACAAGAGTGGTGTCATCTGCATATCTGAGGTTATTGATATTTTTCCCAGCAATCTTGATTCCAGCTTGTGCTTCATCCAACTGGCATTTTGCATGATGTATTCTGCATATAAGTTAAATAAGCAGGGTGACAATATATAACCTTGACTGTAGTTCTTTTCCAATTTAGAACCAGTCTGTTGTTCCATGTCCAGTTCTAAGTGTTGCTGCTTGACCTGCATACAAGATTTCTCAGGAGGCAGGTAAGGTTGTCTGGTATTCCCATCTCTTTAAGAATTTTCCACAGTTTGTTGTGATCTTTTTTTAGGTGATCACTTTTGTTAGGTGGTTTGGGGGCAGTTTTAAGAAAGTATGGCTTTGCATTGGTTTGTATACTGTCAGGAGGTGGGGGGGGGGTAATTCTGTGGTTGGATATTTTAAATCTTACCTAAAGTAGGGCAAACTAAAAATAGAGCTGAAATTAGTAAAGAAATGGTAGTTGTTTGTATGATGTGGGAGAGGGAAATGTTTGGTACTCTCAGGCTTGGACAATGTTCTTTTGTTTATTTATGTTCAGACATGATCATAGAGTTGTCCTGTTTCTGTCTTAATCTATTAGAGAAGTCTGGCCTGATATTGATGTTCTGGAAAATTGCTTATATTCAACAAGAAAACATTAAGACATAGCTATAAATGCCAGCTCAGTTCCTGGATGTTCAGGGTTGCTTTTCTCTGTTTCATAATTTATACATGCAGACAGCTAGATGGTGGTAAAAAGCCATGAGGAAACAGTAAATAAAGAAATATGGGATGTAAGGGAGATTTCAACAATGAATGGGAAGGACTAGAGATCTCTTCAAGAAAATTAGAGATATCAAGGCAACATTTCATACAAAGATTGGCACAATAAAGGACAGAAATGGTATGGACCTAACAGAAGCAGAAGATATTAAGAAGAGGTGGCAAGAATACAAAGAAGAGCTATACAAAAAAGATCTTCAGGATCCAGATAATAACATAGTGTGATCACTGGACTAGAGCCAGACATCCTGGAATGTGAAGTTAAGTGGGCCTTAGGAAGCATCACTACAAACAAAGCTAGTGGAGGTAATGGAATTCCAGTTGAGCTATTTCAAATCCTGAAAGATGATGCTGTGAAAGTGCTGCACTCAATATACGAGCAAATCTGGAAAACTCAGCAGTGGCCACCAGACTGGAAAAGGTCAGTTTCCATCCCAATCCCAAAGAAAGGCAATGCTAAAGAATGCTCAAACTACTGCACAATTGCACTCATCTCACATGCTAGCAAAATAAAGCTCAAAAATTTCCAAGCCAGGCTTCTACAGTACATGAACCATGAACTTCCAGATGTTCAAGCTGGATTTAGAAAAGGGAGAGGAACCAGAGATCAAATTGTCAACATCTGTTAGATCATCAAAAAAGCAAGAGAGTTCCAAAAAAAAAAAAAACCACACATCTACTTCTGCTTTATTGACTATGCCAAAGCCTTTGACTGTGTGGATCACAACAAACTGTGGAAAATTCTTCAAGAGATGGGAATACCAGACCACCTGACCTTGCTCCTGAGAAATCTGTATGCAGGTCAAGGAGCAACAGAACTGGACATGGAACAACAGACTGGTTCCAAATTGGGAAAGGAGTACATCAAAGCTGTATGTTGTCACCCTGCTTATTTAATTTATATGCAGAGTACATCATAAGAAACGCTGGGATGTATGAAGCACAAACTTGAATCAAGATTGCAGGAAAAAATATCAATAACCTCAGATATGCAGATGACATTACTCTTATGGCAGAAAGTGAAGAGGAACTGAAGAGCTTCTTGATGAAAGTGAAAGAGGAGAGTGAAAAAGTTGACTTAAAACTCAGCATTCAGAAAACTAAGATCATGGCATCTGACCCCATCACTTCATGGCGAATAGATGGGGAAACAGTGGAAACAGTGCAGACTTTATTTCTGGGGGCTCCAAAATCACTGCAGATGGTGATTTCAGCCATGGAATTAAAAGACACTTACTCCTTGGAAGAAAAGTTATGACCAACCTAGACAGCAGAGACATTAAAAAGCAGAGACATTAGTTTGCCAACAAAGGTCCATCTAATCAAGACTATGGTTTTCCCAGTGGTCATGTATGGATGTGAGATTTGGACTATAATGAAAGCTGAGCACCGAAGAATTTATGCTTTTGAACTGTGGTGTTGAAGATGACTCTTGAGAGCCCCTTGGACTGCAAGGAGATCCAACCAGTCCATTCTAAAGGAGATCAGTCCTGGGTGTTCATTGGAAGGAGTGATGTTGAAGCTGAAACTCCAATACTTTGGCCACCTCATGCGAAGAGTTGACTCATTGGAAAAGACTCTGATGCTGGGAGGGACTGGGGGCAGGAGGAGAAGGGGACGACAGAGGATGAGATGGTTGAATGGCATCACCGACTCAATGGACATGAGTTTCAGTAAGCTCCGGGAGTTAGTAATGGACAGGGAGGCCTGGTGTACTGCTGTCCTTGGGGTTGAAAAGAGTTGGATATGACTGAGCGACTGAACTGACTGAAATACTGTTATCATTGAAGGTTTGGGTGGCATTTGAACAAAGACCTGAAAGAATAAAAGGATTGAGTCATATGAATATCTGGGGTAGATATTTCCAGGCAGAGGGAATAGCTAGGGCAAAGTTGACAAAATGGGACAAAGCCAGATGTTTTTGAATAAAGGTAAAGAAACCTATAAAGCTGGCAGAGAAATTGTGCAACATATAATCTCCTACTTAACCTGTCTCCAGTTCAGTTCAGTTCAGTTCAGTTGCTCAGTTGTGTCCGACTATGCGACCCCATGGGCTGCAGCACGCCAGGCATCCCTGACCATCACCAACTCCCAGAGCTTATTCAAACTCATGAATCCAACCTTTCTCAAACCAAAATTATCATCCCTTCCCACTCATTCCTTCATCCCTAGGCCTTATCCAAACTTTCATCCTATCTTTTTTTTTCCACCTCTGATTTTTCTCTTATCAATGACCTTGAGAGACAGAAAAAGTACCTAAAATTTCGTGAAGCTCAGAGATAGAATAAGGATGTTTACTTTAAACATATCTTGGACATCAGGGTAAAAAATCCTGCAGGAGGGATGGTTTGTTTTTTAGGTCAAGTCAAAATGATCTCTGATCCACATTTAGTAATATCTAAATATTTTCACCAGGTATATATCTGTTACATATTTAACTTCTGAAGTTCTCTGTATAACTTATATAATAAAATGGCATTTGCACATGATTTCATAATGGTTAGTATTATGGGTAATATATGAGTCTGTTTTTTCTTCATGTTTGGTCAGGATTGCACTTGTCTTCACATACAGAAAAAACAATAAATAATACCTTAAATAATTTAAGGATTATTGACTCAAAAATTCGTAGTCCTGAATTTGGCAGTCCTCATGGAACTAAGTGCTTTCTATCTTCCTTTTCTGCACCTATGCTTTTGGGATTTTGCTGCTGTGATTTCTCTGCTGCTGCTGCTGCTAAGTCGCTTCAGTCGTGTCCGACTCTGTGTGACCCCATAGACAGCAGCCCACCAGGCTCCCGCATCCCTGGGATTCTCCAGGCAAGAACACTGGAGTGGGTTGCCATTTCCTTCTCCAATGCATGAAAGTAAAAAGTGAAAGGGAAGTTGCTCAGTCGTGTCCGACTCTTAGAGACCCCATGGACTGCAGCCTACCAGGCTCCTCCGTCCATGGGATTTTCCAGGCAAGAGTTCTGGAGGGGAGTGTCATTCCCTTCTTTGTGTGATCTCTCTACAGGTGCTCAAAAACTGTCTCATGAACCAATAAACACTGAATGAACCAAGAGCACTATTTCCTTAACTGTCAAGCCATTCCTGTCTTTGGATGAGTTGGGCTGCTAGATAAAATGTGGAGGAGAAAATTAGAGAAAGCCTTGGATTTCTTCCCAGACATTTCATTTCTGAAACTGAGGGCGGGGCGGGGGAGGGGGCCACCAAAGGGTACAACCAAATTTGATGCCCCTACATTATGTCAAGATTAGAAACCTCATCTTTGCCCATCTTTTCATTCTTTGGAAGATTCTCCTCAGTTACTTTAGTTGTTCCTTTAAAAAAAAAAAAAGATCTCCTCCAGGTTCCCTTACAGGTTGGTGAGGGAGCCTTGTGCATCTTCTCTTCAAACTTATCTGAGAAGTAAATATGATCTCCTTCAACCCAGATTGGCGAGTCCTCTTCGGCAGTAATTGACTCTAGAAATAATCATTTCCCCAGCAATTAAAAAAGTATTTAAAGAATGTACCGTGCAGAGGTTAAATGGTCTGTTTGGTGAGTAGATGACTTAAGTGGTCAAGCCATGCTTTTGAAAGACCTGGGTTGTTTCTGAAATTATGGATTACTCCAGTTCTTCCTGGAGATCGAAATTGCTAATGACATTTAGTTATTTATAGGACAATTCAATTCCTGAGATAAGGGCCTGGATAGCTCAGTTGGTAGAGCATCAGACTTTTAATCTGAGGGTCCAGGGTTCAAGTCCCTGTTCAGGCGTTAGCTTATCTTTTTAAGGCGACACACATTGAGGAAACACGATACAGGAGAAAATAACAAAGACATAAGGTAAAATGTTAAGGAAAGGTGGATCTGGATATAGAGTGTTCCTTATAAAATTTTTATTTTTGTAACGTCTCTTATGTTTGAAATTATTTCCAAATAAAAAAGTTCAAAAGTATATTAGTAAATGTAAAATCACCAGACTTTGAAATTTTAAACGTATTTTAATAAGCTGTATATGTCCGAATTTCAAAACATCCAAGTATAAACAAAACCAGCACATTTTCAATACATATTTAGGTGTACTGTACAACTTATGTTAGCTAGCATCTAATAACTTCATCAGGCTCTTTTTTTTTTAAAGCAACGCTATAGGTTTTCCTTTTTACATATAAAATTTAAAGTACTTTGGCCAATTAGAGCTATGGAAGGCGTCAGTGCAAATGTCCATAATTTTACATGAATTGAAATTATCCCCACTGCACACTTTGGCACTCTTGTGGTGACTACCTGATTTGGAGGAGTAACACAAAGTTACTTTGGTTGTTGCTGCATAATGTGCAGTAACAATACGATCCATGTTAGATCGCTAGTGGGTTTTTTTTTTTTTTAATGCTTTACAAATAGCTTAAATTTTATATTAAATACAATAATAATTTGAATATGGTAGTAACATTGTCAGAGTAACTAACCAGAGAGAAATGGCCAGCTGCTCTGAAACTTTGAGGCATATTGAAATTATATGGTGAGAATTTTATATTCCTACTGAAGCCTGGCTACCACCTCCAGACATTCTAATTTAATTAGTATGGGTTGCCATCCCTCCGTCAGGAATTTTCACTTTGCCGACACAGGTCTGTATGGTCAAAGTTATGGTTTTTTCCAGTAGTCAAGTAGGGATGTGAAAGTTGGACCATAAAAAAAGGCTGGGCACCAAAGAATTGATGCTTTCCAGTTGCGGTGTTGCAGAAGACTCTTGAGAGTGCCTTGGACTGCAAGGAGATCCAATCGATCCATCCTAAAGGAAATCAACCCTAAACATTCATTGGAAGGACTGACGTTGAAGCTAAAGCTCGAATATTTTGGCCACCTGATGCGAAGAGCGATCTCACTGGAAAAGACCCTGAAGCTGGGAAAGATTGAAAGGAAAAGAAGAGAGCAGCAGAGGACGAGACGGTTAACTGGTATCACCGCGTCAGTGGACAAGAGTTGGTGCAAATTCCGGGAGACAGTGAAAGACAGGGATGTCTAGCGTGCAGCAGTCCGTGAGGTCGCGAAGAGTCGCACATGGCTTAGCGACTGAACAAGGTTATTCTAATGTGCACCAAAATTTGGGAACCATTGAGACTTTTCTAAGGGCGGTTCCTGTACAAGTAACATCTGCATCACCGCAGTTGACAAATGACAATTCATATTGCAAGATCTAGGAATATTTCGAGTCAAATGGGCACACTTTGAACCCGCGCGCTGTATCTGACTTCTCTCAGAGACAAGGCAGCCGTGGGTTTCCATCAGAAGGCCGTTGCTTGCTCGGTGAACACACTAATAAGTCAACACGGGAGAATTCAACTTAGAAGAACAAAACCAAAAAGCAGAAAGATTTCCTTTCTGTTACAGGCTTAGTTGAAAAAGGTGGCGTCATAATCTCCCCGTCGGGGAATCGAACCCCGGTCTCCCGCGTGACAGGCGGGGATACTCACCACTATACTAACGAGGAAGAACTGGGAAAACAGTTTAAAAGAATCTCAGTTAAAGAGACATTCACATGCTGAGCCCTGAACTCTTTCTGGACAGTGAGTTCCTGGGAATTTCACGGATCTTTAACGATAAAAATACAGGAAGAATCTTTACAATAACAGTCCATCAAAAGGGATTCCTCATTTTATCTAAATTTTATCACTAATAGCAAATAAATGTTCATTAATATCAAGGAAGGCATTAAACTTAAACAAACAAACAAACCAAAAACCTCCCTCCATTCAAAACGACTTCTTTTCTTCAAGTTTATTCATTGTTTTAGATTCACTCCAAGGAATCACTTTCCTCTGGAACTTTCTCTCATGTTAGTGTGCTATTGCTGTCTCTGTGTTCTGAAGACTAGGACATCGGAATTAATATTGGCAGGGCCGTTTTCTCTCTGAAGCCTTGCTGAAGGACTCCTTCCTTGCTTCTTCCTAGCTTCTAGTGGATTCCCAAAATCCTTTATATTTTTTTTGGCTATGGCTGTATGATTGCAGTCTTTGCCTCCGTCCACATATGACTTTCTTCTTTCTGTCTGCCTCCTAGTGTTCTCTCTTGTAAGGATAGGGTAAACCAGTGGTAAGGTTTAGGCTCCACCCTAATCCAGTATGAATGACTTCATCTTAATGTAACTACATCTGCAAAAACCTGTTTCCAAGGAGATCACATTCAGAAGTTCTAGGTAGATACAAATTCCTGCCTACAATATTTAACCCACTAAAATTAAGGATGAAAGACGAGGTGTTATGTGCAGAAGTATAGTTAACTGCACCAAAGTATACATTAAAAGGTGTAAAAGTACTGATTAAAATTGCTTATGGGTGAGACAGAAGGGAGTTTTTTGATGTTCAGTCGAAAGAAACAAGAAAATTTCTAGACAAAGACAGGCATCAAACACCTCAAAGGCAGTATTCATGGTTCAGGTTCTTTGTTGGGTGAGAGCTTCCTGCTTTATAGATTGTTGTCTTCTCACTGTTGTCTCACATGGCAGAAGGGACAGAGAACTCCCTAGGGTCTCCTTTGAAAGGGCACTATTTCTATTTATGAGAAATTAACTCATAACCCAATCACGTCTCAAAGGTCCCACCTCCTAATACTATCACATCGAGTCCACCCAATTGTTCCCTTCAACTCCCAGATTAATGAATCATTTTAAGGGAACTTTTAAATGATTTACTTCTAAATCTATCACTAGTTTATTACTTTTAAATGATGCCCTTTTTTTGATTCCTCTTAGAAACTTGGGGAGGTGTTTTTGTTAATATTAGAAAAGGAAAATTAATGAAAAACTAAATGGTAAACTATTTTAGGGCAGTGACTTTGCTTGATTTGGCTGTTAAGGCTTCCTCACTTTCAGAGGCATTCTTAAATGGACTGTTACCTAAATAGTTTTTAAGTAAATACTGAAAACAAATGGAAGCCTTAGCGCCTGAACAGGGACTTGAACCCTGGACCCTCAGATTAAAAGTCTGATGCTCTACCGACTGAGCTATCCAGGCCCTCTAAGAGACTGTTTAACTCATTATTTTAAATAAGAACACCAGAGGGATTCTAGTAATAGTCATAGTTTTTGAAATTACTTGGGTCTTCCAGGGGGCTTTGATTCTGTTTCACCAATGACATCAGTAAGTGGGAAGAATTTCAGGAAAATCAAAGATTGGGTAAGGAATGAAGATTGTGATACAAGAAGGAGGGTCATTCCCCATTGTTTCCTCCAGTGTTTTCTTTCAGAGTTGGGGTTTCCTGGAATTTTCATGCCAGAACAAGAAACAAACTTGACGCCCACTTTCAAGTGGTGGTTCCATCCAGGAAAGGAACTCCCAGAAAACTCACTTATTCAGAATATTCATACATCTCACTTTCAGCACGTGCACCTTTCCTCATCTTTCCTTCACACGCTTTTTCTTCACTCTCCCCAGTCTCCTTACCCCTCTATTCTCCCCTGCATCTTTCCAACCTCCCATTTGCCAATTTGGAAACTCCACATCTGTCCCCTCCTATTCTACTTTTCAATTCCACGGTTTATCTTGAGCTCCATTCTACTTATAAAGACAGGAAGGATCAGGCAGTTGAAACTGTATCCCCTGCCTCTGTAAAAGCAGGTCTTCATTTGTTCATGAGACTATTAGGAAAGTGGGATTCAGCTGCTCGCAGCTCTAAAACCAATACTCTATAGGTAAAGTTGGTGGAAAGGAAAGCTTGCTTTAATTCTGTAGGCCGACAACCCAGGGCGGACTTGTGTCCAAAGGCCAACTTACCCCACTGACAATCAGTGGGCAAGAGCTTTTAAAGGGGCATTTCAGGGATGGATAGGTGGCTGGAGGGGGCTATATGCAGAAACAGCACTGTCAGCTCTTACAGTCATCTTGAACTCGGTCATTCAGTGATCTGATCAGCATCATCTTGATTGTTTTGAGTACAGCCAATCTTTAGTGCAAAGGTCAATTTGTTCCCATTTCTTTGAGGCCAGTTCTCAGAATTGTGGCAGCTTCCATCATCGCTACAGTCTGGTCAACATGCAGTTAACTTCTACCTGGTAGGGGTTTCAGTACCTACAAGACAGCTCAAAGGATATGACTCAGGTTCTTCACTTTGCTTAATGGCTAAAATATTATTATTTTGTCCTGTTTGACTGCTTTCCTTTGCTTCTGCATTTTCTCACTTCTCTCAATTAAATTTATTGTTTGGCTAAAATTTCTCTACAGACAAAAGGCAAGCGGGGAAGATGGGAAAGGACCATAGTGTCCTGCTCTGTTTCAAGACTTGTAAGCATGTCTGTATAAGCAAAAAAGTAGTGATAGAGTCACTGCATATAGACAATAATTAAGATGTTGCACGGTTTCCCAATATATTGTGAGCTTTAAAATGACATATTTGATTGAGGCCAATTTTCATCAAGATCAAAGAAAACAAGAAAGGCAAATCAATTGTGTCACCGTCATGAGTATTTTAATTTAGTTGCCTCTGAATAGTGTTCTTGTAGAAATCTTGGAATTTGAGGAAGAGAATAACGAGTGATGGTCTAGAGCTTGTGGAAGGAAAAGAAAACATTAGCAGAGGATGGTTTCGATCCATCGACCTCTGGGTTATGGGCCCAGCACGCTTCCGCTGCGCCACTCTGCTTTTCGCACTGTAGTGTTTTCTTGCATCTTATTAATTTGTATAAAGATTGATAGCCACCTGAGTCTATCATTTCTTCTTGCTTCCCTTTTCCCACTCACTTCCTTAACTTAAGTCTTTCATTCTGAGTCGGCCCCTCATCTCCTTCTCAAAATTGCCGCCTGCACGCAAATCTCTAAGGCATCTGCACTTTTGCAATTTCCTTAATGAAACCGAAGCTCTGAAATCCTTTCTCGGGAACTTGGTATTCCAACCCTTAGCTTCTCCTACGCCGATTTCTAGGGATGAATTTAGAACTCAGACTCCTTCTCCCCTCCCGCACCCGCATTCCCGAGCCTCCCACTGTTCACTCCCGGACTCTGAAGTTGGAACTCCTTGGCTCCTCCAGGTCAATGGCAAGGCCAGGGATAGGGCAGGGGCACCTCATGGTCGCGCCGCCTGGAAAAACTGAAGACTTGGGGGAAGAGAAGGAAAAACAAATACTTTTGAGAACGGCAACTTGAAGAGTTAAGGGCGATATGAAGCCCAAGGTGATCTACCATAGCTGGATTCTTTGTTCATACTTCAGCGGACACCTGTTACCTGTTTATTCAAAACCAGATTTCTCTCCTTTCATTTTCATGGTTATATGCCACATTCTTTTGTATGATTTGTACTGCTCTCCCTCTCTTTCTCTCTCTCTTTTTTTTAAGTCTTGGACATCGAAAGTGTTGTTTATTGGAGAGATGAAACATTTAAGTGGATTTTTATGAAAATAGATTATCAATGCTCCAAACACCTTAGGAACCAGAAATCATCCTTTTTCAAGGGCAGAGAGAACTCGAGTTTCTTGAGATGAAGCTAGCCACCAACATTCAAAATCAGGAAGTGTAATTTTTGTTTCATAAGTCTACCTCAGAAGATGATTGATCGATCCTATTCTGAGCTGTTCTTTCCTTCTCATATCCCCTCTGAATTCTGCAGGGCTCTAATCTTACCTTTTTTATTTTTTCTTCCTCTGCTACAGAAGCCTCAAACTTTGTCTTAACCTCTTTTTAAAGACAGAAACCATGGAATCATCACTTCCTCCAATATTTTCATTCCCAGTAACCTCCCCAACTACATTAACAGAATAAAACTACCACCTTCAAAAAGAGAATCATTGGCCCAAGGTCTTGTAAGCCAAAAACTTTTAGTCCTGAGTGTTATCCCAGGAAGACCTTAGAAGGAAGGTTTGTAAATTCGATGAGGTACTATTGGGGTCCAGGCCTTGATGGTGTTAGTGGCCTTCTATAAAACTCTTCAGAAGCTCAATGCAGACTTTTTTTTTTTTTAGTCATCTGAACTGAATTGTACTGAATTGACCTTGAAGTGAATTTTATTCCAGAGAAGAGACAAAATATAAACATTTAAAGGACACCAATAAAGAATATATTTAGGAACCAAAGGTAGAAAAGAACTTTGAAATAAAACAGAAAAATCCAACTGTAAAGACAAAGATTGACAACTGTGAATATATTAAAATCAAGATCTTTTCATTTAAAATATCACACATAATTCCACACTCAAAGAATGGGACTATGTCCATCTTATATTTGTTTGGAAGTTGAGTTTTAACTTTTCATCAGATTACTAACAGCAATATGTTTGGAAAGTTTGAAAGAAGTCATGACTAGGATGTTAAGAGCTAAATGACAGAGGATTTGACTAAGAGGAAGGGGAAGCTGTTAAGTTTGAAAGATTGTTAATTGGCAGAAAAGGAGGACTCAGTGTATTTTCTAAGTGTTTGGAAATGGGGACACCATAGTTCACAAAAGGCAAATTTGGTTTGTTGGGAATTTGGTTTGTTGCAAAACTGTCTAAATGCCAGAGGTTACAAATAGAAACATGAAGGTCTTTTGAGTGACTGCTACTTGTCACATGGTTTGCTAGGGAAAGCACCTACATAAATTTTTTTAAACCCTCAACAATCTTGAGGTAGGGATTGCCCTCTAAATTTACAGATGAAAGAAATGTTCACAGATGGTCAAAATAATGTAAAATATCAACACATCACACTTTTGTAAATGATGAAGCTTGAATTCAAACATAAGCACCTGACTCAAGATCCTCATGTTTTCTCCTAATCTGCATTGCCTTTAAAAAAGTATTTCAGATTCTCTACATGAAGACCAAAAACAGAGCAAAAGAAACAACTCACTTCTGATTGATGTGCACCCAAAATAGATCTTTAAATAGCTGTTTGCCAGTTCATGCATATGTGTTTGAGTTGTCTTTTGCAGGCAATGAAACATTTCTGAAGGCTGTTAATTTGGAAGACTAACTAAAAACTATTATCAGACAGAATAGAAAGAAAACACTGGATGAATACCTCTCACCTTAACCAAAGCAGGAGGGATTTTAAATCACAACAGCAACAACATTTTTAAAAACTCAGTAAAGATTTTAAACCAAGACCAAGACCTTATTCTAGTCCTCCATGCTCTATGTTTCTCTTTTTATGTGTCTTACAATAAACCACATCCTGCCTCTTCAATTCACATCCCTTCTTTAAGCACAGACTGAAAGAATGTAAAGGGAAAGATAAGTTAGAGAGAGAGAAAAATGGCAATGGAAGGAAAGGGAAGAGAGGAGAGGGGAGAAAGCAGTGAACCTTGTAGGAACTGTGAAGATGCTGAAAATATTGTATAGGGACTTGAAGTCCCACACACAGGCCCAGTCCCCATTAATAAAGTACTGTGTTAAGATAAAATACTGTGAGATACTGTGAGCACTGGGAAAATCTCCTGAAAGACAATAGCTGCAACATGTGCTGATAAAATCTGTATCCTAAATCCTCTGTTTCTTAAGGTTGGTCAGCAGGGATGGAATGGGAGAAAAAGACTCAAGGTACATGAGGTGGGCTTCCAGTCTTCAAAGCAGCATCAACTCTGTCTCCCAGTGTACCTCTTCACAATAAAATTACTCCTTTCTTGTCTTTTGGCTTTGCTGATAATTCTTGGTTTACTCCTGTAATTTCTAGAAATAACTTGTTCCTCTTCTTCTCAGATAGAACAGGTTTCAGTCATTGACAGAGTCGTTACTGCTGAGATCTTGTCAGTGTCATGTCAGGATGGCCGAGTGGTCTAAGGCGCCAGACTCAAGATTCTATCTTCCCTGTCTTGGGGCTTCTGGTCTCTGAATGGAGGCGTGGGTTCGAATCCCACTTCTGACAAGACTCAGTTTTGTTCTTGGCACACATGTGTCTTTCATCTCACTCTTGCCTTTCCACCTTCATTCTCCCGACACTTGAGTATCCTCCCTTATTCTGTAGTTGGGTTCTTTCTACCTCTAAAGACAGTCCCCACCAGCAGCTCCACCCAGGCCTATACTCAGGAAGGTCCTGGTATCCCTGGAAGAGTCACTAATAAGTCATCTCTACAACCACCAGCCAAGCATTTGACAAATGGAAATTCCCAATCAGAGAACCTGGAGTATTCCCACATACAACTGGGCACATTAAAAAAAAAAAAAATCTCTTTGCCACCGATGACTCCCTCTTCCCAGAGAGAAAGAGGCAGTGAATTTCCATTTCAAGGTTGCCCCTTACTCTGTCAGCCTGTTTATCTTAATGAAACCCAGGAACTTGACTTAATAACAAAAATACAAAGTAACCAGAAAGCTCTCCCTTTCCTAGAGAGACCTCAAGCCAGACTGTTATGCGTTGGGGGAACATGGCCTCTCCACTGGCAAATTAAACAATGTTGTCCTGCATGACCACACCAATGAAAAGGACCCAGATTTTCTTAGTGGTAGCTCAGCTTAAGAAGCTCCCACACAATCCTAGTTTTTTCCAGTGGGAAAGTTACTGGAAAATGTACTGCTTTTCCCCACATGGAGGAACTGAAAGAAACAAAATGGAAGCAATAATAATAATACTAATAAACCCCACTGGAATCAGTTTGTAGCGTTTGTATTTTCATATTAGTGAGAAAGATATCCAAAGGAGTAAGTACACAGTTTGTGGTTTTGCCTTTTGATTTAAAGACAGCATCACAGTACCTATGATACTATCTCCCAGGTTAAGTAAGAAATGACACATTAGGGAATGTGGCAAGCACTCAGACCATCATTTCCTAAGTTTTTTAAAATCAAGCTCTGTAACAGTTTCCTGGCTAGAAGAAGGATCCTCAGAGCATAGTACTCAGCATCCAGCCCAGGTGTTGGATACTTTATAAAGGGAAGAAAACATTTCAAAATGATTTTTATTTTTACTTTTTAGATTTCCCCCATTTATCTCAAAATATACTAGGAATGCTTTGGAACAGAAAATAAAACCAGTTACAGGAAAATAAACAGTCTCAATCTGAAACAATGGTTGGAAGAAGATGAAAATGGAGAATGGAGAAAAATAATTTGGAATTTCATGATTTCAGGGGAAATGCACGACAGGAAAGAGTGGTGGATGTTTAGGAATCTGCAGAGGTGAGAGTGAAAAAGTGGAATTTAATGATGGAAGGGAAAATGACTTTGGGTTCAAAAGGATAATTAATCATCCTTGGTAGTTTAGGGCTCATTTTGGTTATTGGTCCATGCATACTTTGTTTCAGAAACACCTTTTTTGTGTGTCACAACCTGTATCCATCTCTTTCTTCTCCCCAAAACATATAGATCCTCTCTGAAGTATTTAATATTTTTTAGGGAAGAAATTACCCTCAAAAAAAGTGCTGCTGATTTGTGTGATTTTTATTGGCACTGTTAATCCTTATATGTTTTTATTTTACTCAACACAGTTTGAAAAATCTATTATCTTGCTACAGTCACATCTGCTCCTATGTGCAGCTGCTACATACTATGAAATTCATGGGTGGCCACTGATGTATACCTGGTGGATATCTAGCTTGACTGTAATAATATGGTACTGCAAAATCCTACACTTAGACAAGACCAACCATGAAGTTGAGCTGGAATTTCACTGAGGTACATTCCTAGGAGGAAGACTGCTGTGAAATGATTTAAAAGCTATCAGATCAGATCAGATCAGTCGCTCAGTCGTGTCCGACTCTTTGCGACCCCATGAATCGCAGCACGCCAGGCCTCCCTGTCCATCACCAACTCCTGGAGGTCACTGAGACTCACATCCATCGAGTCGGTGATGCCATCCAGCCATCTCATCCTCTGTCGTCCCCTTCTCCTCCTGCCCCTCAATCCCTCCCAGCATCAGAGTCTTCTCCAATGAGTCAACTCTTCGCATGAGGTGGACAAAGTACTGGAGTTTCAGCTTTAGCATCATTTCTTCCAAAGAAATCCCAGGGCTGATCTCCTTCAGAATGGACTGGTTGGATCTCCTTGCAGTCCAAGGAACTCTCAAGAGTCTTCTCCAACACCACACAGTCCAGCTCTCACATCCATACATGACCACAGGAAAAACCATAGCCTTGACTAGACGGACCTTTGTTGGCAAAGTAATGTCTCTGTTTTTGAATATGCTATCTAGGTTGGTCATAACTTTCCTTCCAAGGAGCAAGCGTCTTTTAATTTCATGGCTGCAGTCACCATCTGCAGTGATTTTGGAGCCCAGAAAAATAAAGTCTGACACTGTTTCCACTGTTTCCCCATCTATTTCCCATGAAGTGATGGGACTGGATGCCATGATCTTCGTTTTCTGAATGTTGAGCTTTAAGCCAACTTTTTCACTCTCCACTTTCACTTTCATCAAGAGGCTTTTTAGTTCCTCTTCACTTTCTGCCATAAGGGTGGTGTCATCTGCATATCTGAGGTTATTGAGATTTCTCCCAGCAATCTTGATTCTAACTTGTGTTTCTTCCAGTCCAGCGTTTCTCATGATGTATTCTGCATACAAGTTAAATAAACATGGTGACAATATACAGCCTTGACGTACTCCTTTTCCTATTTGGAACCAGTCTGTTGTTCCATGTTCAGTTCTAACTGTTGCTTCCTGACCTGCATTAAAAGCTATACAGGAAGAAAAACTCACTTAATGTCAAAGCTGCAAAGATTAAAAGTCTTAATTTTAAGACCAATATCTTACCTAGCCTATGTAGCTCTTCACAGAAGGCATTTTTTTTACCTTAATAAAAATAAAAAGATATCTAAATCAAGTCATTTTGAAAAAAAAATCTCAGAGCGAGCTCAATTTTACTCAGTTTTAACAGTATGAACATTTCCTTTTGATAACCTAAAAATATTTTCATCAGTGTCACAGTCTTGGAGGACTCTCTCTCTTAGATTTTAGAGATGACATAAGAAGATGACAAGGAAATACTTTGTGAGAGCTTTATAACAGATTCTTTTCCGTGTACAGAAAAGCGGTGAGGATTTCATTCATTTTCTCCACAGTAAAAACCCAACATCCAACTGTGGATGACTCATCAGTTGACCCACTAAAGAAAAGACCACAGGTTGTTCTGGTACTTTTTTTCTAGGAGGAGGGGATCTCAGAAGGCAGTGCTGGAGGTTGCCTCCATGTGATTCTGAAAGTATTCCAGGATTCTTTGACCGGGGAATTCTCACTGTCGAATATCGGTCAGGGCCGAGAAATATTTGAGTGTCTAGAGTTGAGTATTAGGAACTGTCCAATACTTTTGCTCTGAACGTCGTAAGAACAAAATGAAGATGTGTCAGAAGTGGGATTCGAACCCACGCCTCCATTCGGAGACCAGAAGCCCCAAAGGTGGGAAGTAGAAGCTTGAGTCTGGCGCCTTAGACCACTCGGCCATCCTGACACGTCAACCCCAACACCCGACAGTGTTGTACTGTAGACTCTAAGGGGTTGACGTAGAGCTGCGTACCAGAAGAAAAGTTTCTGAAATTTGTCGGACTGGGTGGGAGTTCAGAGACTGACAGACAGAAAAGTAGCAGAACACGAGCGTTAATGCAGACCTGAATAATTCTTTTTGCCCTGGAGACAGGGTGGTAGGGTATTGAGAGACACTGTTCCGCCCCCACCCCCACCAACCAGAGCTGCCGGTCTAGTCCCCTGCCTTCCGCCCCTCGCCCGCCAGAACAGAGACCCGGACTCACACAAATTTCTTCCTATGGCCTTGAACCCCACCTATGACCCCAGGTATCACTGTTTTCTTTGTGATTCAAACCTTCATTAAGCAGGTCCAGTGCGATGCTGCCTCAGGATCGGTGGAAACTTTAAGTGAATAAATGGTCAACCCCACTGTTCTGGAAGAGAGAGGGTCATTCCCCTTGTTCTCAACCCATCCAGACTCCGATTTCATCGCCTGAAGCCATACTTAAATCATTCATTCCACCCATCACTGTTTTCTGCCCTGCTGGGTCGCCTGTGCTCTTCAGTAATAATCTTGCCTTTCTTCTCTCTAGAGCTCTCAGACGCTTCCCAGGAAATATTACCCCTCTGGGGTGACCGCAGCAATTCTGAAACATAATGTTTACATTTATATGACTGAAAAATATGTTTAAGTGATGGAAAATGAAATAGACAAAGGGGGGAAAAATAAAGAAATGCTTTTGTTGAAATGATTATTTTGGGATTAAAGGAGAGGACAAATTAAAACCTCCAATAACTTGGAGTATCACCAAGTTTCTATAATTAGGCTGTGAAGATCCAAATCTATAGGACACTTAAATTAGAGAACTATCACTTTTAAGTTTGAAATTTTCTCATCTAATACCCTAATGCAAATGGAAAGCAACTCTTAAAAATAATGTTATTGTTTGTAGATTTTACTCTTTTTATTGTGATCATTTTTTCTCTATTCTAATAGTATATTTACAAAGTATGCAATATTGAGTGTGTATTTTAATATATACATATGTTGAATTTTTGCATTAATGTTTTCTATAGCTTGAGGCATAGGTATATTTCTATACACCTTTGAAGTCTATTTATGTAATTTTTGTAGAAATGAAAACAGGTTTAAAATATTTGGGGTACTTGAAAATGGATATTATGAAAATGTAATGTAAGCAAGAAATCACAACTGAAATATGCCATAATTCAATTTTCTTTAATACACCAATTCTTGTAGGGCCCAGCACCGTCAATATTTCATGAACCTCTGGGTAATATGTTCCCTAGACACCTGTTTAATTTTAATGTAAACTTATTTTAATGTCTCAAAATTTTCTTTATAAGTCCAGGGAACATTGGATAAATGAAATCTAAGGAGATAGAGGCTTCTAAGTGGTTAGAATTAAGTCATTAAGAAAAAAACCTGTCTTAGATTGTATTTTCTAAAAACGGCCATACCAATATATCTCATATCATGTATTTTTCTTTTAATGCAATTCTAAGACATTCCTTCGGAGGTGGGGATCTATGTTCCCTCCCCTTGAATCTGGCTAGGCCTGTGCCTGCTATGGAAGGGATGCTATATGACTTTCCAAAGCTAGGTTGTAAAAGGTGATAGAACAAGACATTTGTCCCTAGAACCCAACCACCATACTGTTAGGAAGCCCAAACTAAGCTACAGGGAGAAACCACATGGAAAATACCTGAGGACTCCAGCCCACAGCCAGCAACAACTGCCAAACGTTTGAGTAACCCGTTCTTCAGATGATTTCCTGCCACTGGTCTTATAGTCTTCCACTTGAGTTTCCAGAAATCACAGAGCAGAGACAAGCTGTCCCCACTGTGCTCTGTCCAAACTCTGTGAGAACCAACAAATGTGTAGAACCCAAATAAATTATAGGTGTTAAATTAAGCCATTAAGTTTTATTATGATTTGTTATGTAGCAATAGTTAGGTATGGATCAGTCTTGGTCCAATCAGGAGAGAAGAACCAATAATGACAGGAAAATTTGTTTATTTATTTTTCCAGTTTAATTGAGAGATCTTTGACATATAATACTATCTAAGTATAAGGTATACAACGTAATGACTTGATATATGTACATACTACAAAATGATTACCGTAATTAGTTTAATTAACATCTATCACCTCACAAAGTTACAAATTGTTTTTCCTTGTGATGATAACTTTTAAGATCTACTCTCTCAGTACCTTTAAAATATATAATACAGTATTGTTAACTCCAATTGTCAAGTTGTACATTATATTCCCAGAAAGTATATTGCTTATAATGAATAGGGAAAGTGTAATATATAGAATTGTTAACTAAAGGGGTTAACAAGGGGTTGAGAAACAAGGAATTGATGAGTAAAAAGTAAAGAGAATACTAATGAATATGAGAATAGCAAATAACTACCCTTAGGACTGCTAAAGCACCTTAGGAAGTGCCCCCTCACCCATGGCTGAGATAAAGCACAGAAGGAAGAGCCCTCTATACTTCACCCTACCCCTAGCTAAGATCCAGACCCCTTGATGGGGAAGGCTTGGGCATGATTCACTGAAGAGCAGAGAAATTTCTGTGGGGTTGTGCCAGCAGAACTTGCTTGAAATCTGCCCTCTAGAACTTGCTGAAGATCATTCTTCCAGTGTTTCTTGGAAAACTCTTCCTGGAGAGGTCTCTCACTGAGAGCTCTCCACTAGAAAACAATCAAGGGGGATGCCCACCAGGGGAAGTTAGTGGCTGCTGCTGGCTGCTGGAGCCTGAAGCAGGGGAAAGCCATGCCTGTGTAGGAGGTAGGCCATGGGGAAGCAGCAGGTCAAGTAATGTGTGGGAACCAGGATGCAAATCCCCCTTCCTCCTGCAGTGATTCTCCACTATTCTCTACTGCGGAGCTTTGGTGCTAGTAAAAGTAAACTATTTAAAGGATTCATACGCATTTCCACAAAGCAGGCAAAAAGGGTGAACTTGGGACTGAGGACAGTAAATTCATGAGGAGTAGTGGATAATCCAAATTTTGTTACCTAAAAATGGGAACAAACTCTATAGCATGTGACTTTGGGGCTGGACAGCAGGTAGAAACTGGAAAGACCTTGAGAAGACTGTTATTGAAAAGTCCTGAAGACAGTTTCTTCCTGTTGCCTGTCTCACCATATTTCACTGAGCTCATACATTTCTTTAGGTGCAAGAAAATCAGGGGTGAATACTATACCTAAATATAGGATGAAATCTGTGAAAACTGCAAATCACAGACTTTTTGGGAGTTTCTGATCTTTCTTGAGACCACATCCCTTTCTTCTCTGATACTCAGGTGATGAGGAGGAGCTTCAGCAGAGAGGCCCTCCTGGAAAAGCAAGTTTAGGATTATGGAGAATTTGAACAAACTGGCTCCTCCAGAAAGCAGGAGGCAGATTTTTCATCCAAGAACTTTAGGAAGTTGCTGATGAGTAACAATGATAAAATTGACCTCACATTTCTTTCACTCCCTTGCTCTCAACTTCATTAATATGCCCATTTCCTCTTGTTGTGTTTCTCTGTATTTTTGTTTATGACACTCTAGGTCATAAGAGATAAAATTGCTAACATCTGTTGGATCATAGGAAAAGCAAAAGAATTCCAGAAAAACATTACTTCTGCTTCATTGATTACACAAAAGCCTTTGATTCTATGGATCACAACAAACTGTGGAAAATTCTTAAAGAGATGGGAATATCAGACCACCTGACCTGTCTCCTGAGAAATCTGTATGCAGGTCAAGAAGCAACAGTTGGAACCAGACATGAAACAACAGACTGGTTCCAAATCGGGAAAGGAGCACATCAAAGCTGTATATTTTCACCCTGCTTTTTTTTAACTTATATGCAGAATACATCAGGTGAAATGCTGGTCGAGTGAAGCACAAACTGTAATCAAGTTTGCCAAGAGGAATATCAATAACCTCAGATATGCAGATAACACCACCCTTATGGCAGAAAGCGAAGAGGATCTAAAGAGCCCCTTAATGAAAGTGAAAGAAGAGATTGAAAAAGCTAGCTTAAAACTAAACATTCAAAAAACTAAAATAATGGCATCTGGTCCCATCATTTCATGGCAAATAGATACGAAAACAATGGAAACAGTGAGAGACTTTATTTTCTTGGGCTCCAGAATCACTGTAGATGGTGACTGATGTGAGAGTTGTACCATAAAGAAAGCTGAGCACCAAAGAATTGATGCTTTTGAACTGTGGTTTTGAATAAGACTGTTGAGAGTCCCTTGGACTGCAAGGAATTAAAACCAGTCAATCCTAAAGGAAATCAGTCCTGAATATTCACTGGAAAGACTGATGCTGAAGCTGAAACTCCAATACTTTGGCCAGCTGATGTGAAGAACTGACTCCTTGGAAAAGACCCTGATGCTGGGAAAGATTGAAGGTGGGAGGAGAAGGGGACAACAGAGGATGAGATGGTTGGATGGCCTCACTGACTCAATGGACATGAGTTTGAGCAAGATTCAGGAGCTGGTGATGGACAGGGAAGCCTGGTGTGCTGCAGTCCATGGGGATGCAAAGAGTCGGACAAGACTGAGGTCATAAGAACATTATTTTGCCCATATATGACTTTGAAGAGAGGGAGGTAGAGTGTGTTACTTTTTAACCCAGTGAGACCTTTAAAAGAGAGGGCTAGCTGGCTCTTCATAGATTCTGCAGCCTCTCCTCTGAATGATGGAAGAGCTGTATTCCAGATTGGGACCAAAGCATAGAAACTGGATTCCCCACTTCAGCAGTGAATCTTATTTTGTTGAGTTGTTTTTTAATGAGTTACTTGAATTTGCTGGCAGTCGAGTTGCTTTTGGTTTTGCTTTTTGTTTTTAATGAAGAGTTGTTTTTTAATGAGCCAGCTATCAAATCCTTAAAGTAGACAGGGAAACAATCTTTGCTTTGTATCAGGAGCACAGGGTCTCTGATCTGGGACTGGAGACCTAGGATTTGTGGTTGAGTTTTCTTCCTCTCCAGGTCTCTTTACATTATTGCTGTTGCTGGTCTGAGCTGAGTCCCTAAACAGACTTTGTGTGTGTGTGACCCTCGCAGCCGCTTTGTGTGCTCAGTGTCTGACTCAGTGATCAGCTCTTATTTATATGTGTGTGACTTTGTGTGCTCAGTGTGCTGCTATCTGACTCTTTGAGACCCCATGGACTATAGCCTGCCAGGCTCCTCTGTCCATGGGATTTCCCAGGCAAGACTGGAGTGGGTTGCCGTTTCCTTCTCCACGCAGTTCCTTTACCTGGGTGGAAATTAACAAATTTTCTGATATCTTTGCCACAGCTCCTTTAGACAGAGTTTTTCTATTTGGATTTCAGCTATACTCAGTGGGGAAGGAGAAACATAGCACTTTCTTTACGTCCTGGATCGAGGCTTTAAAAGGTATTTCAGCCTCAAAGACAAGGCTACAAACAGGCAGAACCTCTCTTCGGCTTCAGTTTCAGGGAGGTCGCTCCATTCCCTTCTTCCTGCTGACCTCATCCTTATCCTCAACTCTCAGTCTCCCTTCTGAAAAGTGATATCGAGAAATTTGAGACAGATCTCGCGTGCTTTCCCCCAAGGCTCTAAGAAATGAAGCCTGGAAAATCAGTGCGGAACATACTGCAGAGCAGAGGGCGTGACTGTAACTAAAATCAAGTGGCCCCGTAGCCCTCACCCGGAAACCTCGCATCTTAGCGATGGGCAAGCTGTTTATTCCCCACTCTCGTCAACGTGCAACCTCTGACCCTCGACTGCTCTGAATTTTCAGGCAAAACTCTGAGGTGGATTAGGGGTCCTGTATTTCCTTTGACAAAAGTCAATCGAACATGATGTTAAAACTATCAGAGAGTGAGGGAATTTGTTTGACCACAGATCAGAAAATAGAAAAGGGGTTGACAGTAGGGTGTCAAATTTTCCAGAAACGAATCAAAATAAAGCAACGAAACTCCAACAATTTCAGTATATAATCTGCTTTAAGACAGGAAGTTAAAAACTAAACTACTGGGGCTCCGTAGCTCAGGGGTTAGAGCACTGGTCTCGTAAACCAGGGGTCGTGAGTTCGAATCTCACTGGAGCCTTATGGGTGTTTCTTTTAGAGAAAACACATGACACAAATAAAGTTGCTGTGATATATGCATTCTTGATATCTGAAATTCAGGTGTGGAAAACGTCATTTGAAATGCCACCAATACAATTAATAACAATTAATACCAATATAAGCTTTTTGATGTGAAGAGCCAACCCAGTGGAAAAGACCCTGGTGCTGGGAAAGATTGAAAGCAAAAGGAGAAGGAGCGGCAGAGGATGAAATGGTTAGATAGCATCAGTGACTCAACGGACCTGAGTCTGGGAAAACTCTGGGAGACAGTGAAGAACAGAGAAGGCTGGCGTGCCGCAGTCCATGGGGTTGCAGAGTCGGACACGACTTAATGACTGAACAACAACAAGCCTTTTAATAAACCAATTTCTACTGCGATTCAATTTGTTGTAACCTGGAGTCCTGACTAACTTAGGTGCTATAAGCCTAAAGAGATATTGTAATTATGGATTTTATCATACTTACTTAATGGAGTTTAAGCTTCCTTGAAGACAGGAGTCATATCTTGCTTCATATTGTATCTCAGAGCTAGATAGAAATAGAATAGAAAAAAATAGAATAATAGAAAAAATAGAAACAATAGAAAAAACAATAGAAAAAAATTGAAAAAGCAAAGAGAATAAAGACTGAAAAAAACAAGAACAGAGTGTTCAAGGGTTGCAGTACAACTAGAAAAGATGTAATATGTAAGTAAGGGGAACTCGAGAAGGAGAAGAGAGAAAGTAAGAGAAGAAATATTTGAGAGAATAATAACTGGGGATTTTCCTAAAATTAATGTCAGACACCTAACCACAGGTTGAGGAAGCTCAGAGAACACCAAGAATACATAATAAGACAACTAGCTACTTAATTTTTAAACTACAGAAAATAAAAGATAAAGTCCTGAAAGAAGTTAGAGGGAAAAACATCTTACCCATACAGAACCAGAGATAAGAATTATATCAGACTGCTCCTCAGAAACCATGCAAGCAAGAAGACAGTGAAGTTAAATATTTAAAATTTTGATGGAAAAAAAAAAAAACAACCCAGAGTTTTGTACCCTGCAAAATTATCCTTAGGAAGCAAGAAAAATACTTTGTAAGACCAACAACACTTCAGGGAATTTGTTGCTAGATGACCTGCCTTGCAAAAACAATCAAACAAACAAAAAACATGCTAAAAGGACTTCTTAAGAGGGATGGAAAAAAAAAAATAAAGGTCAGAAACTCAGGTCTATATAGACAAAGGAAGAGCACCGAAGAAGAAATAAGTGAAGATAAAATAAAACTTGTATTTTTTTATTCTTAATTGATTTACTATATAACAGTTTGTTCAAAATAATAGTATTAACTAAGTATTTGATTATGCACACTTATTTATATACCACACACCTCTCTCTATATATTTGCTTGTGTATGTCTGTATATATGTGACATGAATGACAGCAATGATACAAGGTACAGGAGAGAGGAATTGGGATTATTTTGTTGTTATAAGGTATTCATGCTATTCAGGACATGATATTGTGCTATTAGTGTTATCTGAAAGTAGACTTGGATTAGTTGTAAATATATATTGCAAACTACTGAAAAAAGTAAAAGAAGTGTAACTGTATGCTAAGATAGGAAAGAAAATAAAATCATATAAATGCTCAATTAAAATCTCAAAAGTGTAGATGACAAAAGTAGGAAGAAAGAACAAGGATAGTAAATAGAAGCCAATAATGAATTAGTAAATATTAATCCAATCACATCAATAATTACTCTGAATATTAATGATTTAAGTACATCAATTATATAAGGGAGTTATTAAGAAGACAAGAAATAGTAAGTGCTGGTGAGGGTGCGGAGAAAAGGAAACCCTTCTGCACTGTAAGTGGAAATATAAATTTATGCACTCATTATGGAAAACATCATGGAGGCTTCTTAAAAAATTAAAAATAGAACTACCATCAGTTCAGTTCAGTCGCTCAGTCATGTCCGACTCTTTGCGACCTCATGAATTGCAGCACGCCAGGCCTCCCTGTCCATCACCAACTCCCGGAGTTCACCCAGACTCACGTCCATCGAGTCAGTGATGCCATCCAGCCACCTCATCCTCTGTCATCCCCTTTTCCTCCTGCCCCCAGTCTCTCCCAGCATCAGTCTTTTCCAATGAGTCAACTCTTTGCATGAGGTGGCCAAAGTACTGGAGTTTCAGCTTTAGCATCATTCTTTTCAAAGAAATTCCAGGGCTGATCTCTTTCAGAATGGACTAGTTGATCTCCTTGCAGTCCAAGGGACTCTCAAGAGTCTTCTCCAACACCACACTTTAAAAGCATCAATTCTTCGGTGCTCAGCCTTCTTCACAGTCCAACTCTCACATTCATACATGACCACAGGAAAAACCATAGCCTTGACTAGACGGACCTTTGTTGGCAAAGTAATGTCTCTGCTTTTGAATATGCTATCTAGGTTGGTCATAACTTTCCTTCCAAGGAGTAAGCGTCTTTTAATTTCATGGCTGCAGTCACCATCTGTAGTGATTTTGGAGCCCCCCAAAATAAAGTCTGACACTGTTTCCCCATCTATTTCCCATGAAGAGATGGGACTAGATGCCATGATCTTCGTTTTCTGAATGTTGAGCTTTAAGCCAACTTTTTCACTCTCCACTTTCACCTTCATCAAGAGGCTTTTTAGTTCCTCTTCACTTTCTGCCATAAGGGTGGTGTCATCTGCATATCTGAGGTTATTGAGATTTCTCCCAGCAATCTTGATTCCAGCTTGTATTTCTTCCAGCCCAGCGTTTCTCATGATGTACTCTGCATAGAAGTTAAATAAGCAGGGTGACAGTATACAGCCTTGACATACTCCTTTTGCTATTTGAAACCAGTCTGTTGTTCCATGTCCAGTTCTAACTGTTGCTTCCTAACCTGCATACAGATTTCTCAAGAGGCAAGTCAGGTGGTCTGGTATTCCCATCTCTTTTAGAATTTTCCACAGTTTATTGTGATCCACACGGTCAAAGGCCTTGGCATAGTCAATAAAGCAGAAATAGATGTTTTTCTGGAACTCTCTTGCTTTTTCCATGACCCAGAGGATGTTGGCAATTTGATCTCTGGTTCCTCTGCCTTTTGTAAAACCAGCTTGGATATCTGCAAGTTCATGGTTCACATATTACTGAAGCCTGGCTTGGAGAATTTTGAGCATTTCTTTACTAGGGTGTGAGATGAGTGCAATTGTGCGGTAGTTTGAGCATTCTATGGCATTGTCTTTCTTTGGGATTGGGATGAAAACTGACCTTTTCCAGTCCTGTGGCCACTGCTGAGTTTTCCAAATTTGCTGGCATATTGAGTGCAGCACTTTCACAGCATCATCTTCAGGATTTGCAATAGCTCAACTGGAATTCCATCACCTCCACTAGCTTTGTTCGTAGTGATGCTTTCTAAGGCCCACTTGACTTCACATTCCAGGATGTCTGGCTCTAGGTCAATGATCACACCATCATGATTATCTGGGTCATGAAGATCTTTTTCGTACAGTTCTTCTGTGTATTCTTGCCATCTCTTCTTAATATCTTCTGCTTCTGTTAGGTCCATACCATTTCTGTCCTTTATCGAGCCCATCTTTGCATGAAATGTTCCCTTGGTATCTCTAATTTTATTGAAGAAATCTTTCCCATTCTGTTATTTTCCTCTATTTCTTTGCATTGATTGCTGAAGAAGGCTTTCTTATCTCTTCTTGATATTCTTTGGAACTCTGCATTCAGATGCTTATATCTTTCCTTTTCTCCTTTGCTTTTCACTTCTCTTCTTTTCACAGCTATTTGTAAGGCCTCCCCAGACAGCCATTTTGCTTTTTTGCATTTCTTTTCCATGGGGATGGTCTTGATCCCTGTCTCCTGTACAATGTCACGAACCTCAGTCCATTGCTCATCAGGCACTCTATCTATCAGATTTAGTCCCTTCAATCTATTTCTCACTTCCACTGTATACTCATAGGGGATTTGATTTAGGTCATACCTGAGTGGTCTAGTGGTTTTCCCTACTTTCTTCAATTTCAGTCTGAATTTGGTAATAAGAAGTTCATGATCTGAGCCACAGTCAGCTGCTGGTCTTTTTTTGTTGTTGTTGACTTTATAGAGCTTCTCCATCCTTGGCTGCAAAGAATATAATCAATCTGATTTTGGTGTTGACCATCTGGTGATGTCCATGTGTAGAGTCTTATCTTGTGTTGTTGGAAGAGGGTGTTTGCTATGACCAGTGCATTTTCTTGGCAAAACTCTATTAGAGTTTATTAGAACTACCATATGATCCAGCAAATTTACTTTTGGGTATTTATCTGGAACTTGAAGGAAACATCCACTTTGATGAACTAAATCAAGTTGACCCAGAGAAAGGAATCCAGAGAGATAAATACTCCAAACTTTCTGTCTTGTCTCATTCTGTTTGCTCCCTCAGTTGAAATTCAAGATGAAGATGCAGGCCAGGGGAACCCAAATTGTGGTCAGTGCAGGCCATACTTCCATAGAAAAAAGAGCAGGCAGAAATCAGAAGATTTTTTTTTTAACATTAACAATCCCAAGCACTTGGCTTTCTATCTACATTTTTCTTCATGCACATGATTTTATGCTTATAATGCCTACATTGTGTTAATAAAAGTCAGTTTAATATCCAGTGACAAATTTATTGTGAGTCTTGTAAGTTTTCATCTCTTAAGAATAGTTCCAAAGATACTGGTTCTTGTCTAGATCCAGACTTGGAATACAGCACATGAGTGCTAAGATGAGGTTTATATAAATCACCTAGGACAATGTCTGGCCCATGATAAGTTCCATCCAACTTGTGGCTGTTATTGTTGTTTAGATGAATGCCCTCCAGAGGTTCAGGCTGAGCTAGAGGACTGTGTGGTGGGAATGTAGGAGAAGATTGTGTGGTGAGATGGTCATTGCTGCTGCTGCTGCTGCTAAGTCGCTTCAGTCATGTCCGACTCTGTGCGACCCCATAGATGGAAGCTCACCAGGCTCCCCCATCCCTGGGATTCTCCAGGCAAGAATACTGGAGTGGGCTGCCATTTCCTTCTCCAATGCATGAAAGTGAAAAGTGAAAGTGAAGTCACTCAGTCGTGTCCGACTCTTAGCGACCCCATGAACTGGAGCCTACCAGGATCCTCCGTCCATGGGATTTTCCAGGCAAAAGTACTGGGGTGGGGTGCCATTGCCTTCCCCGGAGATGGTTATTACTAAAGGGCTATGTCTCTTCTCACTGCTCCTTACTTTAAGGTGTGTTTTAAACATACGTAATGATCCAGTTTAAAGAGATTTAAAGAAAGAAGAATGTGCCTTGAACTAAAGAGCCCCTTGATGAAGGTAAAAGAGGAGAGTGAAAAAACTGGCTTAAAACTCAACATTCAAAAAACTAAGATCATGGCATCTGGTCCCATCACTTCATGGTAAATCAAAGGGGAAAAAGTGGAAACAGTGACAGATTTAATTTTCTTGGGCTCCAAAATCACTGTGAATGGTGACTGCAGCTGTGAAATTAAAAGATGCTTGCTCCTTGGAAGGAAAGCTATGACAAACCTAGACAGCATATTAAAAAGCAGAGACATCACTTTGCTGGCCAAGGTCCATACAGTCAGAGCTGTGGTTTTTCCAGTAGTCATGTATGGATGTGAGAGCTGGACCATAATGAAGGCCGAGTGCCAAAGAATTGATGCTTTTGAACTGTGGTGTTGGAAAAGATTCTTGAGAGTTCCTTGGACAGCAAGGAGATCAAAGTAGTAAATCCTAAAGGAAATCAACCCTGAATATTCATTGGAACGACTGATGCTGACGCTGAAGCTCCAATACTTTGGCCACCCAATGCAAAGAGCCAATTCATTGGAAAAGACTCTGATGCTGTGAAAGATTTAGGACAGAAAGAGAAGAGGATGACAGAGGATGAGATGGTTGGATGGCATCATTGACTCAATGGACATGAGTTTGAGCAAACTCCAGGAGATAGTGAAGGACAGGGAAGCCTGTCGTGCTATAGTCCATGGAGTCACAACGAGTCGGACTGGACTAAGTAACTGAACGAACAACAATGATCCAGTACAGCAATGCAACAGACGCCGAAATATGGAAACAGTTCTCTCCCCCTCACACTCCTTCCTGCATCTGAATGGGGATATTTGGTCAGTTGATATCAGTCCTGTTTGTTAAGTCCCGTGTGGACACAAATAGTCAGGCTATTTCATTATTTACACAATTCTCCTTGTCACTGACAGGAATTATTCCACAAAAGCCTAAAAGCCTCATATCTGGTATGTATGTGCCAACTGCGATTACTCTACGCCGAATACAAACAAGCAAACTAACAAACAAAATTGGCCTTTATAATGAGATGCCCCAGGCAGAAAATGAAGATACTGTGTGGGCAAATTGGGTTTGCCTCTACTCTACTGGGTTGTAGAGGCAAACTACCTGCAATGAACCTCGAAAGAAGGTCGAAGCTGGTGGAGGAGCAGGGTGGGAGTGGGGGTGGGGGACACCACCTTGATCTCTGTAACACTCGGCACTTTAAGGAGCCGTTTCCGCTCTAGTTGTTTTCCCACAGGAGATGCCGGACCAGCCGGCTGGCTGTATGACTTGGAATGAGGTTTGCAAGCAGGCTTGGGAAGGATTTAGGGGAACCTGGAGGCACAACCCGGAGATGCTGGACAGCAAGGTGGATAATTCTGCCAGAAGCGCAGCGGGTGCTGGGAAACCCGCTGGGCGAGTACAGAGCTGGCTCTGCTTCTCTGGGTCCTGATCTGGTAGGAGGCATCACGGACCAGCCGGGCGGTGAGCACAATACCTCACACAATACCTCAGTCAAATAGCCCTTGTCTTCCACAGAAATCGTTCCTTTCTTGGAGTCAAGGTGAGGGGAAACCGGAGTTCGCCCGCCCTTTCTCCTCAGCCTTCCCTCGGGGCGCTTGAAACGAGCATCCCTGAACCCCTGGGAAATGCTGATCCTCGCGGGCCCAGAGGAAGGATCACAAACACGCTTGCGGGAGAGATGGAAGTGTGTCTGCCAGGCCAGCCGCGGCTGAGGAGGGTGGGGAGTAGAGGGTCCCCAGCAGCGCGGCGCGTTCCCGCTCTGCTTGTCTTGGGGAGCCCGCGCGCCGGTGGCTCGTGGCTCTGTAGAGTGCGCACCGAGAGCTAAGGGAAAGCATGCTCCAGTGGCGCAATCGGTTAGCGCGCGGTACTTATACAGCAGTATATGTGCGGGTGATGCCGAGGTTGTGAGTTCGAGCCTCACCTGGAGCATGTTTTCTTCCCTTTATGGTTTCAGTCTCTTTTCACCCTAATGCTTTCTTCTCTCCTCTTTAAAGATAAAAGCTTAAAAGAGGCTGTTACATTTTCCAAGGTGAGAACGCAGATATTCCCATGATTAAGGAGAATATTTGGTCGTTTGCAAACACAAAAAAATCACAAGCCGGAAGGAGGCAAATTGAGCTCATTCAGACATATTCGAGTCTCCTCTGTCAGGAGATTCTAAAGTCAGAGCGTACAGCTTCGAATGAGTCTCCCTCATCCTTTCTTCTCTCCTAGTATAAAACCATCCCTCAGATCTTTGGGAACTGAGCACGGAAGAGGACAACCTGGGTCTTACGTTCTGCCATTTCGTGCAGCTGTCACAGGGGCTCATGAATGACCAGAAGCTGCGCTCAGGCATCTTAACGTTGAGTTCCATAAGACATGCAGTGAGGTTGCTGAACTTCATCTGTGAAATATAAATGTATTTGAGTCGATCTCCACCGCCTATTTTATATAAACCAGACTGGGGAACAGAAATTTATCTCCCCCTGCAATGAAACATAGGTAGCTGTGTATGTATTTCTTCCTAATTTCATCAGAAAATAAACGACCTTGTTTGGAAAAACGACATTCATCTGGAGGTAGTGTCTGAAATAAATGATCGTATATTGCTGTACTATTATCCAGTCTCTCCTGGATTTCATTGTTTTACAGGGCCCTCCTTCTCTTGTGTTTCTTACATATGGTTATAACCTACAGTTTCATCTCAATTTTTTTTCTCACCTACTGATATACACATTTTTGTATTATATTCATTCCCTTAACTACAGCATCTTTCCAAATACTGATGGTTTTAAGATTTCTTTCCCATCCAGTCCCCTTTTGAATCAAGACCTATGCATCCTACTGCCTACAGGATATTTCTGTCTAGACATTCCTGCAAGTCTGTAACACCAACACAAGGGATAATCATCAAACTCACATCCACTCCCTCTCCTGTGCACTTTATCTCAAAGGCACCCATTCAGCAAATACTTGATGCCTGCTTTTTGGCAGATCCACTCTAGATATCGAGATTACTGTAGTGAAAAAAATAAAAATCAAATCTCTATTCTCTAGAACCTAATTTCTAGTAGGGAGAAATAAGCAGTGAACAACTGAACATAAATATATTTATATATAGTTAGACAAAGTGATAAGTTTATAGAGAAAAACAAAAATAGGATAAGAGGGATCAAGGATACCAGGGAATATGCTGGGAGTGCTATGTGATATAAGGTTGTTAGAGAAGGCCTAAAAGCAGTGACATTTAAGCAGAAACCTGAAGGAAATAAGGGAGAAAGTCTTGGATATATATGGTGAATGACAGGTACAGGCAGAGGTAAGAACAGAGGCAAAAGTCAAGCTATGGGAATGGCACCATGAGCATAAGAAAAAGGAAAAAAGGTCACCTGGCCCATAGTAAGTCATCTACATATGAATCTTCAGGTTGCAGAACTTTCAAAAATGCCAGCATGCATTCGCTGTCCAGTCACGTGAGTTAGTTCACTTGTCTGGCTTACATTGTCACATGCGTGCATCCTCTACACGTGGTTGTGCTTTTGTATACTTTATTGTACAGTACTGTATAGACTACAGTATCTTTCTTCCAAGTCTAGGAGGTCCAGAAGCAAGTGAAAAAGCATCAGTGCTGTATCTGGTACTGCTAAGAAGTACCAGGAATTGGAGGCTCAGAAAAGAAAGAAGAGAGAAGAGAAAAAAGTAACTGAAGAACTGAGGTGATTCATGATGCAGGAAATGGCAAGGGAATTTTCTTTATTTGAGGAAGCACCATTAGCTTTTGAGCACAGGACCTGAATCTATAATGATACAGAAAGGATGTAGCAGCCATTCAGAAAGCAATACTGTGCTACAGTGTCATTTACGGTGAGAAAAAAAAAAAAAAAAAAGAGCTACTACCCAGATAGATCACTGGATCATCTTTTTAAAGAGGGTAGATAGAATTGAATTCAGCAAGGAATCAGAAGTTATGTCTTCAATGTCAGGCATGAGTGACACTGCACCTTGCCCTCCATCTCCTATTGCTGACAATCCTTCAGCTCTACCGTCTCCCACCCCCTCTCCCTCCTCCAGTCAGTAGCTCTTCTTGCCTGTTCACTCCATGTCAGCCCCTGAATGCCAGCTGTTGTATTGTACTACTCTACTGTAAGATTAAAATGTCTATTTTATTTTTTGTTATGTATTATTTGTGTGAAAAGTATTATAAACTTATTACAGTACATACTATATAGCTGATTGTGTTAGTTGAGTACATAGGTTAACTTTGTGAGCAAAGTGGACTTATGGACACAGTCCCGTAATGGAAGTTATTTGTATGTCGGGGACTTACTGAATTTTTCAACAGAAGAGCCTCTTTAATACTTTTTGAAACCTAGTGCCTGACATGATATTACATAATACTAGTTAATACAGTGACCAAATGATGTTTGAGGAAACAGTGTGAAAATAAAATTGCCAGAATCACAAAGAATGTCTCCAGGGGTTATTCCTGTTTCCTGTAGTGATCTCTGGCCAATCAAGGGCTGGGTTGTCTCTGATTCCCATGGCTTGATTTTGGAACTCTCTGATGACTCTGATCACACCAACTTCTGTGCAGCTAGCGGTTCAAAACAGAAAGCAACAATACAGTTCTCTAATGTTTCCTTTAAAGCAAAATGCATTTATTTAGGATGCACTAGGCAAAGACTAACAGAGTTTTGCCAAGAAAATGCACTGGTCATAGGAAATACCCTCTTCCAACAACACAAGAGAAGACTCTATACATGGACAGCACCAGATGGTCAACACCGAAATCAGATCGATTATATTCTTTGTAGCCAAAGATGGAGAAGCTCTATACAATCAGCAAAAACAAGACCAGGAGCTGACTGTGGCTCAGACCATGAACTCCTTATTGCCAAATTCAGACTGAAATTGAAGAAAGTAGGGAAAACCACTAGACCATTCAGGTATGACTTAAATCAAATCCCTTATGATTATACAGTGGAAGTGAGAAATAGATTTAACGGCCTAGATCTGATAGAGTGCCTGATGAACTATGGAATGAGGTTCGTGACATTGTACAGGAGACAAGGATCAAGACCATCCCCATGGAAAAGAAATGCAAAAAAGCAAAATGGCTGTCTGGGGAGGCCTTGCAAATAGCTGCGAAAAGAAGAGAAGCGAAAAGCAAAGGAGAAAAAGAAAGATATAAACATCTAAATGCAGAGTTCCAAAGAATAGCAAGAAGAGATAAGAAAGCCTTCTTCAGCGATCAATGCAAATAAATAGAGGGAAAACAACAGAATGGGAAAGACTAAGGATCTATTCAAGAAAATCAGAGATACCAAAGGAACATTTCATGCAAAAATGGGCTCAATAAAGGACAGAAATGGTATGGACCTAACAGAAGCAGAAGATATTAAGAAGAGGTGGCAAGAATACACAGAAGAACTATACAAAAAAGAGCTTCACGACCCAGATAATCATGATGGTGTGATCACTGACCTAGAGCCAGACATCCTGGAATGTGAAGTCAAGTGGGCCTTAGAAAACATCACTACGAACAAAGCTAGTGGAGGTGATGGAATTCCAGTGGAGCTATTCCAAATCCTGAAAGATGATGCTGTGGAAGTGCTGCACTCAATATGCCAGCAAATTTGGAAAACTCAGCAGTGGCCACAAGATTGGAAAAGGTCAGTTTTCATCCCAATCCCAAAGAAAGGCAATGCCAAAGAGTGCTCAAACTACCGCACAATTGCACTCATCTCACACGCTAGTAAAGTAATGCTCAAAATTCTCCAAGCCAGGCTTCAGCAATATGTGAACCGTGAACTTCCTGATGTTCAAGCTGGTTTTAGAAAAGGCAGAGGAACCAGAGATCAAATTGCCAACATCCGCTGGATCATTGAAAAAGCAAGAGAGCTCCAGAAAAACATCTATTTCTGCTTTATTGACTATGCCAAAGCCTTTGACTGTGTAGATCACAATAAACTGTGGACAATTCTGAAAGAGATGGGAATACCAGACCACCTGATCTGCCTCTTGAGAAATCTGTATGCAGGTCAGGAAGCAACAGTTAGAACTGGTCATGGAACAACAGACTGGTTCCAAATAGGAAAAGGAGTACATCAAGGCTGTACATTGTCACCATGTTTATTTAACTTATATGCAGAGTACATCATGAGAAATGCTGGACTGGAAGAAACACAAGCTGGAATGAAGATTGCCGGGAGAAATATCAATAACCTCAGATATGCAGATGATACCACCCTTATGGCAGAAAGTGAAGAGGAACTAAAAAGCCTCTTGATGAAAGTGAAAGTGGAGAGTGAAAAGGTTGGCTTAAAGCTCAACATTCAGAAAACGAAGATCATGGCATCTGATCCCATCACTACATGGGAAATAGATGGAGAAACAGTGGAAACAGTGTCAGACTTTATTTTTCTGGGCTCCAAAATCACTGCAGATGGTGACTGTAGCCATGAAATTAAAAGACGCTTACTCCTTGGAAGGAAAGTTATGACCAACCTAGATAGCATATTCAAAAGCAGAGACATCACTTTGCCAACAAAGGTTCACCTAGTCAAGGCTATGGTCTTTGCTGTGGTCATGTATGGATGTGAGAGCTGGACTGTGAAGAAGGCTGAGTGCCGAAGAATTGATGCTTTTGAAGTGTGGTGTTGGAGAAGACTCTTGAGAGTCCCTTGGACTGCAAGGAGATCCAACCAGTCCATTCTGAAGGAGATCAGCCCTGGGATTTCTTTGGAAGGAATGATGCTAAAGCTGAAACTCCAGTATTTTGGTCACCTCATGCGAAGAGTTGACTCATTGGAGAAGACTCTGATGCTGGGAGGGATTGGGGGCAGGAGGAGAAGGGGACGAGAGAGGATGAGATGGCTGGATGGCATCACTGACTCGATGGATGTGAGTCTGAGTGACCTCCGGGAGCTGGTGATGGACAGGGAGGCCTGGCGTGCTGCAGTTCATGGGGTCGCAAAGAGTCGGACACGACTGAGCGACTAATCTGATCTGATCTGAAGCATGAAAAGTTTTAGTTGTAGCATTCAAATTCTTAGTTGTGGTTTGTGGTATGTGACCAAGGATCAAGTCAGGGCCCCCCGCATTGGGAGTGCAGAGTCTTACCCCTGGACCACCTGGGAAGTCCCTTAGGTCTCTTTTCTGGTAAGACATTTATATACAGTAAGATTCACGCATTTTAAATGTAGAGTTTGATGAATTTTGATAAGTGTATTAATTTCCTATTGCTTCTGTAACAAATTAGGACAAACTTAATTGTTGTTGTTCAGTTGCTAAATTGTACCTGACTCTTTTTAACCCATGGACTGCAGCAGACCAGGCTTCCCTGTCCTTCACTATCTCCTGGAGTTTGCTCAAACTCATGTCCATTGAGTCGGGAATGCCATCCAGCCATCTCATCCTCTGTCACCCCCTTCTCTTCTTGTCCTCAGTCTTTCCCAGCATCAGGATCTTTCCCAATGAGTGGGCTCTTTGCATCACGTGGCCAAAGTATTGGAGCTTCAGCTTCAGCATCAGTCCTTCTGATGAATATTGATTTCCTTTAGGATTGACTCGCTTGATCTCCTTCAAGTCCAAGGGACTCTCAAGAGTCTTCTCCAGCACCACAATTCAAAATCATCAATTCTTCGGTGCTCAGTCTTCTTTATGGTCTAACTCTCACACCCATACCTTACTATTGGAAAAACCATGACTTTTGTTTTGTTTTCCGTATTTTTAAATTTATTTACCTTGTATCTGTCTCGCAGCATCTTGGGTAATGCCCAGCATGGTGAGATACTTAGGAAGTGAAAAGCCATGACTTTGACTATACAGACTTTTTTAAGAAAGCAATGTTTCTGCTTTTTAATATGCTGTATAGGTTTGTCACAGCTTTTCTTCCAAGGAGCAAGGGTCTTTTAATATCAGGGCTGCAGTCACCATTCATAGTAATTTTGTAGCCCAAGAAAATAAGATCTCTGGTTCCTCTGCCTTTTCTAAATTCAGGGTGTACATCTACAAGTTCTTGGTTCACACACTGCTGAAGCCTAGCTTGAAGGATTTTGAGCATTACCTTGCTAGCAGTGAACTAAAATGGACAGGAATGGGTAAATTTAATGCAGATGACCATTATATCTACCACTGTGGGCAATAATCCATTAGAAGAAATGAAGTAGCCCTCAACAAGAGTCCAAAATGCACTGCCTGTGTGCACTCTCAAAAATGACAGAATGATCTCAGTTTGTTTTCAAGGCAAAACATTCAACATCACAGTAATCCAGGTCTATGCCCCAATTACTAATTACTAATGCCAAAGATGGAGAAGGCAATGACACCCCACTCCAGTACTTTTGCCTGGAAAATCCCATGGATGGAGGAGCCTGGTAGGTTGCAGTGCATGGGGTCGCTAGAGTCTCACTATGCTGGGCATGGGAGACAGATACAAGGTAAATAAATTTAAAATATGGAAAACAAAACAAAAGTCATGATTTTTCCAGTAGTAAGGTATGGGTGTGAGAGTTAGACCATAAAGAAGACTGAGCACTGAAGAATTGATGATTTTGAATTGTGGTGCTGGAGAATACTCTTGAGAGTCCCTTGGACTTGAAGGAGATCAAGTGAGGTGGTGAGCAAAATCATCCCAGAGAAAAAGAAATGCAAGAAAGCAAAGTGATTGTCTGAGGAGGCCATACAAATAGCTAAGAAAAGAAGAGTAGTGAAAGGCAAAGGAGAAAGGGAAAGATATACTCAACTGAATGCAGAGGTCCAGACAATAGCAAGGAGAGATAATAAAGCTTTCTTAAGTGAACAATGCAAAGAAATAGAGATAAACAATAGACTGGGAAAGACTAGAAATCTCTTTAACAAAATTGGAAATACCATCATTTCATGCAAAGATAGGCACAATAAAGGACAGAAACAGCAAGGACCTAACAGAAGCAGAAGATATTAAGAAGAAGTGGCAAGAATACACAAGAAGAACTATACAAAAAAGGTCCTAATGACTCTGAAAACCAGGATGATGTGGTCACTCACTCACCTACAGCCAGACATCCTGGGATGTGAAGTCAAGTGGGCCTTAGGAAGCATTACTATGAACAAAGCTAATGGAGGTGATGGAATTCCAGCTGAGCTATTTAAAATTCTAACAGATGATGCTGTTAAAGTGCTGCACTCAATAGGTCAACAAATTTGGAAAACTCAGCAGTGGCCACAGGACTGGAAAAGGTCAGTTTTCCTTTGTATCCCAAAGAAAGGCAATGCCAAAGAATGTTCAAACTACTACACAATTGCCCTCATGTCAGAAGCTTAGTGGCTTAGTATAAAATTCTTGTCTTGCAGTTTGTAGATCAGAAGTCTTAAGGCTCTCACTGGACTAAAACCAAGCTGTTGGCAAGTCTGTGTTCCTTCTGGAAATTCTCTTAGACAATTCTTTTTCTTGCTTTCTCTAGCTTCTAGAGGTGGCCCACATCCCTTAACTCTGGACCCCATCCATCTTCAAAGCCAGCAATTGCATTACTCTAACCTCTGCTTCCTTTGTCACATCTTCTCTGATTCTCATCTTCTTATGTCTCTCTCTTCCACTTTTTTTAGAAAACAATTTATTCATTTATTTATTTTTGGTTGCCCTCAGTCTTTGTTCCTACCTGAAGGCTTCTCTACTTGTGGTGAGCTGGGGTTCCTCTTCATGTCTTTGGGCTTCCTTTTTTTTTTGGTGGCTCCTCTTGTTGCTTCTCTTGATCAGGCTCTAGGCACATGAGTTTCAGTAGGTGCAGCACTGTCTCAGTAGTTTCGGTCTGCAGGCTCTATAGTCAGGTAAGCCCACAAATTTGATTACTTAGATTAAATGAGCCCATTCTTTGGAGGATATAGTGAAAATCCAAGCAAGTTATATTATGTATATTGATAAACTGATTTTAAAGTATATTGAAAGATTCAAAATAACAAACAGGATACTGAAGTTAACAACATGGAGAAGGAAATGGCCACCTACTCCAGTATTTTTTCCTGGAAAATTCCATGGACAGAGGAACCTGGTGGGCTGTACAGTCCATGGGGTCACAAGAATTGGGCATGACTTAGCAGCTAAACCTCCACCACTACCACTAAAGAACAAGGTTGGAGGTCTGACATTATTTAGCTTCAAGATTTGTTATAAAACTACAGTGATAAAGACAGTATGGTATTGGTGAAAGAATAAATAAATAGATCAGTGGAACAGAATAAAGAGCCTAGATATAGACCTAAACCAATCCAGTCAACTAATCTTTGATGAAGGAGCAAAGACAACTTAATAAAGAATTGTATTTTCAACAAACAATTCAGAAACAACTACATGCAAAATAAAAATGAATCTAGACATAGATCCTATGTCACAAATATTAATTCAAGTAGATGATGTGCATGCACACTTAATCTCTCATTAGTGTCTAACTCTTTGCAACCCCATGGACTATAGCCCACCAGACTCCTCTGTTCATGGAATTTTCCAGGCAAGAAAACTGGAGTGGGTTGCCATTTCAAAAGTAGATGACAAGCCAGACCTAAATGTAAAATGTAAAACTTTTCTGGATAACATAGGAGAAAACCTAGCTGATCTCAGGTTTGGTGATAACTATTTACCACACTACACAGCTTACAGGATCTCAATTCAGGGGTTGAACCTGAGCCAAGGTAGTGAAAGCACTGAATCCTGATCACTAGACCATCAGGGAACTCCTGGTGATGATTTTTTAAAAAATATTTAATTATTTATTTGACTGTCTTATTTGTGGCATGTGGGATCCAATTCCTCCACCAGGGACTGAACCCCGGCTCTGTGCATTGGGAGACGGGAGTCCGAGCCACTGAACTACCAGAAATCATTTCCAAGTCTGTGGAAATGATTTTTAAGATACTATACCAAGAATATAATCTTGGTATGCTGCTGCTGCTGCTAAGTCGCTTCAGTGGTGTCCGACTCTGTGCGACCCAAGAGACGGCAGCCCACCAGGCTCCCCCGTCCCTGGGATTCTCCAGGCAAGAACACTGGAGTGGGTTGCCATTTCCTTCTCCAATGCATGAAAGTGAAAAGTGAAAGTGAAGTCGCTCAGTCGTGTCTGACTCTTAGCGACCCCATGGACTGGAGCCTACCAGGATCTTCCGTCCATGAGATTTTCCAGGCAAAAGTACTGGGGTGGGGTGCCATTGCCTTCCCCGAATCTTGGTATAGTATATACCAATATAATATAGAAAAAATATTGAAGAATTGGAGTCCATTAAAATTAAAATCTTCTCTCTGTGAAAGCCCATGGAAAAAGAATGACAGACTGGAGAAAATATTTACAAAATACATATTTGATGAAGGAGTTCATGATCTGAGCCACAGTCACTTACATTGAAATAATAATTTTTAAATAATAAATTTTAAAAATTTAAAAAATCCAGAGTAGCTATGGCTATCCAAAGTGAGAAAAATAAAACTGAGGCCCTGTATTATCAGATAATATTACTTAATTTTTTAAATAATTTATTTAGTTAATCAGAGGATATTTGTTTTACAATGTTGTGTCAGTTCTGCCATACAACAACATGAATCAGTCATAGGTATACATATGTCCCCTCCATCTTGAATGTCCTTCCCATCTCCTGCCCCATACCGCCCCTCTAGCTTATCACAGAGCACCAGGTTGAGCTCCTTGCATCGTACAGCAAATTCCCACAGGCTATCTATTTTACATGTGGAAATGTACATGTTTTAATGCTACACTCTCAATTCGTCCCACCTTCTCCTTTCCCCACTGTGATCACAAGTTCTCTATGTCTGTGTCTCTATTGCTGCCCTAAAAATAGGTTCATCAGTACCACTTTTCTAGATTCCATATATATTCCTTAATATATGAATTTGTTTTTCTCTTTCTGACTTCCTTCACTGTATAACAGGCTCTAGGTTCATCCACCTCACTAGAACTGGCTCAAATTCATTCCTTTTTATGGCTGAGTAATACTCCCTTGTATATATGCACCACTACTTCTTTATCTGTTCATTTGTTGATGGTTATCTAGATTGTTTCCATGTCCTGGCTATTGTAAATAATTTTGCAAGATATTATTACTTAATTTTAAGTTAAAGAAATTAAGATAGTGTTATTTTAGTGTAAAGACAAATGTAGACCTATGGGACAGAATAGAAAGTCTAGGGAAGAACAGACACATATACAGTTCCCTGTTTGATGACAGGGAGACAGTGCAATTCAGTAGGGGAAAATTGACTTTTCAATAAATAACGCTGGATTAATTGAAATAATATATTAAAGAAAATGAATTTAATACTTATCTCACACTATACATAAATTCAAAATGGAATAAAACTTAAATGTTAAAAATAAAATACTTAAACTTCTAGACAGAAACATAGGAGAAAAGCTTCATGTCTTTAGTGTAGGCAAATATTTCTGAACTAGGATGCAAAATAGCTCTAACTGTAAAGGCTGTTAAGTTGGACTTCATTAAAATTAAAAAGTTCAAAATACAAAATTAGGAGAACTAAAGATGTACCACAAATTGGGAGAACATATTTGCAACACATATCTGACAAAGGACTTGTATTCACAATACATAAAAGCCAACTCATCAGAAAAGACCCTGATGCTGGGAAAACTGAAGGCAGCAGGAGAAGGTGATGACAGAGGGCAAGATGATTGGATGGCATCACCAACTCAATGGACATGAGTTTGAGCAAGCTCTGAGAGATGGTGAAGGACAGGGAAGCCTGGCGTCCTGCATTCCATGCGGTTGCAGAGTTGGATACAACTGAATGACTGAACAAGAAATGAACTACAAAAAACTGGCAATCAACCCAATTTCATAAATAGGGAAGAACATATGGGAAGATGTAAAATATCATAATCATCAAAAATACAAGTCGAACTCACAAAGAACTATCACTACATTCTGGCCCGAGTAGCTAAAATTAAAATGACAATACCCAATATTGGCTAGACTGTGAAGCAACCGGAAGCCTCATATGTTGCTTTCAGTAGTGTGAACTGTTACATTTGGAAAACAGTTTCACAGCACATAATAAAGTTAAACACACATATATCCTGTAGACCTGCAATTCCACCTTAACATCTATATATCTAATAAATCAATGATTATGTTCATCTGAAACTATGCACAAGAAAGTTCAGTGCTTTTTATAATAACCACAAATTGAAAGCCAAATGCTTATTAACATTAGAGTGGATAAGTAAATTGTGGTACAACCATAAAAATGGACGTTTATAAATAGGAACAAACCGCTTTTAATTGCTTTAAGAAAAATCAGATGAATCTCAAAGACAATACTGAGTGAAAGAAGCCAGACTTATAAGAATGAAGAGTCTACTTGATTCACTATGTATAAAGTTTGAAAACAAATGAGAGGGAACATGAGGGAGCAGGCATGGTGACTAAGGGGTGTAAACTTGTAGAGATCATCATGCTGTGCACTTAAAATTTGGGTGCTTTACTGTATATAACTTATACTTTAATAGAATAGAAAGGAATAAAAATGACTGAAAGAATAGAAGAAATTTAAGTGTCAAGATAGAAATGATCTCAAACGGTGTTGTCTTGAGTTCTAGGAAGCTTACCACTCCAACGGGAAGCCATAAATCACCACGCCCCTTTGGCTCTCCAATTCATATCCTTAAGAAATAAATTTTCTTTTACCACTCTGTTCTTTTGTTCCTATCATACTCAGGAAATTTGGGGATGTTTCCCCATTGTCTTATTTTTTTGTTGTTGTCAGTACAATTATTTTCGAAAGGGGAAGTGTATTATGTTTTCAGAAAACAAGACAACACGTTTTCTTACATTTTTCTGAAATGGAGGAAGTAGTCAAGAAAAGACTATTTAAAGAGAGTAGTTGACAAGAGAGTGACTAACAGGTGGCCGAAATAGCTCAGTTGGGAGAGCGTTAGACTGAAGATCTAAAGGTCCCTGGTTCAATCCCGGGTTTCGGCAATTGTTTCCTTTCCCTTTTTGTAACGCGAACTACGAGATACTGACGCCAGACTAAATGTCCATCGCCTTCAAATATACAATATAATAAGTCTATAGTGCTCTTTATATACTGAAGAGTTGCATACATTTACCCTCAATTTCTGTGGCAAAACGTAATTCTGTGCCTATATACAGTAATTCTTCCAAAACTACCAGTAATTCCTTAAAGAGGAGAAAAAAACCCAAAGCAAAACACTTAGTGCTTTATATTTATGTATTTATTTAGGTTATTAAAGGCATCTATAAGAAGCAGGGCACGAGCAATTTCAATTGTCCCTTATTTACAGTAATTCTTTCGGAGTTCAAATTGCTAAAACACGCTCATTCTTTAACAATGGCTTTCTGAGTGAACATCAGGGGTCTATACACACATTTTGGAATGTAGAAGAATCCTCAAAAGCCAGAAGGTAGTTGATTTGGAAAAGTGCAGAGGACGTGGGACTGCCCAAGAGTTAACAGATATCGTTTCTGTGACTTTTGAGCACCTACCTGTAAGCCTTACCAGGACAAGAGCTCTTGAAGACTAGAGAAGTAAAACCTGGAAGACTGGCGGGACTTGAGCCTTTGACTATTGAATACTTAAGCAACCACTAGCAACTCACATGGAGAAGGCAATGGCACCCCCCGAGGGCCAACGAGCTCATCTCACTCTATCTTCTCCAACCTCGTGCTTGGATCCTTCCATTAGCAAAATGGAAGATGAGTGATACAGAGAATGCACTGTATCACTGGGTGAAAATTTTAATACCAACTTGAAAACATTAGGTCTTAAAGTTACAAATTATTTGCAATTTGTGATACAGTAGGGACATGCTTTTTAAAACCGAAGGCTCCCTTCACCCACTATTGAAGATCCTATTACAGTGCTTTTTCTACAAATAAGCTAGGCTCAACTTCTGCACAAAAATTTCTCCGTGGATTTTCTAGTCCAAATACAAAGAATTGAAATAGTATAGATTCCTCATTAAAATCTATGAATGTGGTCTGAGGGAGAGAGATTTTTAAAAAATTATTATTTTTTATAATTTTTTAGACTAAAAGAGAAACGTAAACTAATTTACTTTCATAAAAGACAAACTGTCCCGTGGTGGCCGGTTAGCTCAGTTGGTTAGAGCGTGGTGCTAATAACGCCAAGGTCGCGGGTTCGATCCCCGTACGGGCCATTCCTGACTTGGTTTTGGATTTATGATGCTGGGTGGACCTTTACAACTCACGGTTATTATAATCCGAGGTCCAGAGCTTAAACGTTTCCCTCCTGGCTGTGAACTTTACCTGCGGTGCAGAGCGAGGATACAAGTTACACATTCTGAAATCTAGCCGCCTATGAAGATCCTCTTTTGGTATAGTTTGAGGAATTCCACCTCACTTGGCAGTGATCTCCCCCAGCCTCTCTGTTCTGCCTCAACGCAGAGAAAGAGGCAAGTCTGTTCTCTTTGGAGATGCCGCTCCAACGCTACCTTTCCACGCCTTCTTTACACGCTCATCTTCTTTTAAAAAATAGTGGGGAGGCCATTCTTCTGTCCACTTGAGGTCGGGTTTCCCGGTTCCTGCGTATGTCCGTAAGATTTATGTTTCCGGCTGGTGGGGTAGATACCGGGGATGAAAAGAACCCACTGGGCCTCAAGGCTGTGTGTGCTAAGCCGCTTCAGTAGTGTCAGACTGCGACCCTATGGACTGACATCCGCCGGCTCCTCTGTCCTTGGGATTGTCCAGGCAAAAATACTGGAGGCCTTCTTCCAGGGAGTCTTCCCGACCCAGGGATGGAACCCGCGTCTCCGATGTCTCCTCTGTTGGCAGTTAGGTTCTGTACCACTAGCGACACCTGGGAAGCAAAACGATGACGCCCGAACAGGGACTTGAACCCTGGACCCTCAGATTAAAAGTCTGATGCTCTACCGACTGAGCTATCCGGGCTCACAATGACTAGTCCCATCCTGAGGTAAAAGACCTTCCGCATCGCGTCTCTCCCACACTTCTTGACTCAGCATTTCCATTGGAGATGTCTCTTTTTGCCACTAGCTATGCGAGGAAATTCAGAAAACGGTCATGTCATCCGGTCCCATCACTTCATGGGAAATAGATGGGGAAACAGTGTCAGACTTTATTTTTCTGGGCTCCAAAATCACTACAGATGGTGACTGCAGCCATGAAATTAAAAGTCGCTTACTCCTTGGAAGGAAAATTATGACCAACCTAGATAGCATATTCAAAAGCAGAGACCTTACTTTGCCAACAAGGTCCGTCTACTCAAGGCTATGGTTTTTCCTGTAGTCATGTATGGATGTGAGAGTTGGACTGTGAAGAAGGCTGAGCGCTGAAGAATTGATGCTTTGAACTGTGGTGTTGGAGAAGACTCTTGAGAGTCCCTTGGACTGCAAGGAGATCCAACCAGTCCCTTCTGAAGATCAGCCCTGGGATTTCTTTGGAAGGAATGATGCTGAAGCTGAAACTCCAGTACCTTGGCCACCTCATGCGAAGAGTTGACTCATTGGAGAAGACTCTGATGCTGGGAGGGATTGGGGTCAAGAGGAGAAGGGGACGAGAGAGGATGAGATGGCTGGATGGCATCACTGACTCGATGGATGTGAGTCTCAGTAACCTCCGGGATTTGGTGATGGACAGGGAGGCCTTGCGTGCTGCGATTCATGGGGTCGCAAAGAGTTGGACACGACTGAGCGACTGATCTGATCTGATGCGAGGAAAGGGAAAAGGCAATGGCAACCCACTCCAGTACTCTTGCCTGGAGAATCCCAGGCCCAGCGGAGCCTGGTAGGCTGCCGTCTATGGGGTCGAACAGAGTCGGACACGACTGAAGCGACTTAGCAGCAGCAGCAGCATGCGACGAAAGAGCTTTGCAGGATGGTCTTCAGAGTGAGGACTCTTCCAGTGGGAAAAAAAATACTGATGCAGACGATACTGGTAGGGAAAATTTTTTTATTTTCGTTTTTCTTTAAAGTTTCGTTGATGTAAAAAACCTCCCTTCCAATGATCTTTTTCAGTCAGTCACTTTTCTCAAGTTCAAGAAGCGATGAAAAGTAGGAAGAAAAGCTTTCTGGATGGGTCCTTTGATGATTCTTGAAGTCTCTTTCAGACTCAACGGACGGAAAATGAAGGATCTTTTCCGAAGATTCGGAAAGGACTTTTAAAGTCCTTATATTCGAAGGACTTTAAAAACTTGTTTTAGTATCCTTTAGAAAAGAGTACCTAGAAGGGGGGAAAAAAAAAAAAAAGTCAGCCTAACGAGCCAGCCAGGAGTCGAACCTAGAATCTTCTGATCCGTAGTCAGACGCGTTATCCATTGCGCCACTGGCCCTCGCTGACTAAAACGTCCTCATGTTCATATTTTCATCATTATCTGCAGTTCATGCCAATCAAAGAAATAATTGATTTTTTAAAATCTGCTGCTGCTGCTGGTGCTAAGTGGCTTCAGTCGTGTCCGACTCTGTGCGATCCCATAGACAGCAGCCCACTAGGCTCCATCCCTGGGATTCTCCAGGCAAGAATAATGGAGTGGGTTGCCATTTCCTTCTCCAATGCATGAAAGTGAAAAGTGAAAGTGAAGTCGCTCAGTCGTGTCCTACTCTTAGCGACCCCATGGACTGGAGCCTATCAGGCTCCTCCGTCCCTGGGATTTTGCAGGCAAGAGTACTGGGGTGGGGTGCCAATGCCTTCCCCCTTTTAAAATCTAGTAAGGGGTTAAAATCAGAGACTAAATTGACTTCGGGAAAACATGATTTATTTTCTGATTTGGTTCCATAGATTTACAGAAAATGCTTTCTTTTAAAACAATGAGGAGTCTTCACTTACTTGCTGACTATGCATTGAAAACTTGTTTACTTGTTTGCTGCTTAGTATGAAATCTCTGTGAATTCAGTTATCTACTTCTTATTCCACTTCAAATCCTGTCTTACCCAGCGTATATTGGTGCTAGTTTTGAGGTCTTCATTCCGCCCCTCCCCTACGCCCCCCAACACACACACACACACACACACACCGTTTTTTCCTGCAGAATGTTCATCTGCCCTCAAAATCCTATAAAGAGATAAGGATTCAATAGAAGTATACATTTTAAGAATCTCATTTAACAAACTCAAAAAACATAATAAAATTGGCTTAAAAATGTACTTAGCTGTTCAAAGTAGGCAAAACAGCTGAAAATGCAAAAGTGCTTTAAAAGAGTGGTTTAGTAACATTGAGAAGGAGATGAGACTTTTATGGTTTTAAAATTCAAAACAAAGCGAGAATTTAAAATATATTCTCTCTGTGCCTCAATTTCCTCGTTCGTATAAAAGCTTTTCTCTTAAAGAGAGCGTGTGCAAATACGGTAGAGTATTATCTTCCATTTTTATGGCTCTCACCTGCAGCCACTGGTATCAGGACAAACACTGAAGATGGCTGCCTGAGAATGATTTAAAGTAGCTGCAGCTGTATATAATCACAAATCACAAAGAGAAAATATTTCCCAACGTCTCCTCTATTAACTTTGCTACTGTGATCACTCTTACAGACTTAACAAACCATCTCAACGAAGCCAGTATGTTTGAGCGTGATTCAAGCCTCTTGCAGACAGTGGGTAGGCTGGGCTCTGGATGCTCAGAGAAGCTCAGACTATGAAAGGGAACTCTGGAACTCTAAGCTGGCTGGCGCCCACTCTCTTTAAAAATATCAGAACTGCCTTTCAAGAGATTTTTCTGCATGCATGCTGTGTGGGACGGCAGTAAATTATTTGGAAGTTTCAAGAGTCAAGGATACACCGAAAACGTGAACGCTGTGAGCAGGATTTGAACCTGCGCGGGGAAACCCCATTGGATTTCGAGTCCAACGCCTTAACCACTCGGCCATCACAGCTCGACAGAACGAGTTTTATTCATCCAACTAAAAACCAGTATTTATCGTTTCCCTGCAAGGTTGGAAGAAGAGAGGATCACCGGTTTCTGAATGTCCCCAAGAAGACCTTCTCCAACCCCAAGCTTGCATATTTCACTTAGTGACAATTTCAACTTTTCGGGTATTTAGGCAGGAAAAAAAATCTTGGCAATATTCTTTACTTCAAATTTTCTTTCATTCCGTGGATGTGAGGAAATTGTCTTGTTCTACCTTCAAAATGTTTAGATGTGAAAAACTTTTCACCCCTCCGACTGCCACAGCCCTGCTCCAAGAAAGCTTCATCTCGTTTCTGTTTCCTTTTGCCTTTATTTAGTCAAAATATCCAGAATATGCGATCTGGTGTGACTTAACCTCTAAGGAAAAAGTCAGTTAAATTCCACCAATAAGTCTGAATGAATTCACATCAGAAAGATAGAATCCTCTTAATCTACTTGTTGGACTATTGGGGGCAAATTCTGGGCCCCAGCTTCCCATCTGGAGAGCCCAGTCTCTGTCGCCCCCATGTGGTCACTGAATGCAGGTGCGGTTGTTAACTGAGCTGAACACCTGGCTGCTAAGTCACTTCAGTCGTGTCCGACTCTGTGCGACCCCATAAACGGTAGCCCACCAGGCTCCCCCGTCCCTGGGATTCTCCAGGCAAGAACACTGGAGTGGGTTGCCATTTCCTTCTCTAATGCATGAAAGTAAAAAGTGAAAGTGAAGTCGCTCAGTTGTGTCCGACTCTGCGACTCCATGGACTGCAGCCCACCAGGCTCCTTCATCCATGGGATTTTCCAGGCAAAAGTACTGGAGTGGGGTGCCATTGCCTTCTCCAACACCTGGAGACAGTGTCATTTCCCTGAATGTGGATCAAGTGGAAGCATGCTATTTCTTGTGTTATGTCCATTCCAAAAGAAAAACCATCCCTCTAAAGTGACTTTTAGCAAAATGTATCATGAAATACACACAAACAAGCCACCAAACTTTTCAACTCTCTCTTATTTCCGGGAAATCCCCCAAACTGTTGGCACGTAACTGATTTCAGAAAAGTTCAAGATCCTTCCTCTCATCCGAGACCGTTTCCGCCTGCTGGCCTCCCACTTAGGGCGGAGCTGGATGCCAGATGCTGAGTTTTAGGAGAACGTCGAATTTGATACCGCTGAAGAGGAGGCTCCCCTCAACAGCCAGGGCCGGGAGTCCGCCCTGGGCCTGGGCGGGCTGGGGGTGAGAGGTGTGGGGTGAGCGGGGTGGGGGGTGGGGGGGGGGGGGGGGGCGGGTCTGGCATGTTCCACTGCGGTTGAATAGCCTAAAATCTAGCTCCATGGAGAAACAGTCCTAGAGGATCTTTCTGGGGTGGTGGGAACGGAGGGGAAGGGTGCTCCCAAAAAGGCAGGTACGAGCCTTCTTTCTCCAGTACAGATACCCGGGGAGTTTTTGAGGACAGGAATCTCCTCTTATCCATCCCCCCACCCCAATTGCTCCCCACAACTCTTCTCTCCCAATCTACGCCGGATGAGCTTTGGAACTACTGGATGGTACTAATAGGAGTAATAATAACTGAACAGTTGTGAGATCGCTGTCTGGTTTCGAAGTGAAGCACTTTTGTCTCTCTGAAGGTCAGGAGAAAGTCACTTTGTAGAAAACCCGTTCGTGCAAGGGAGACTGTGTCGCCCGCGCGGCGCAGGCCTGGTGCATCAGGGGTCTCCTCCGGTTGACCCCAGGCTGGCCTCTCCGTCTTTCCAGCAGGAGGACGCCGAGTGCAGAAGGGAAAAGAGCGGGTGGGAAAGGGGAAACCCGGGCTTCAGAGCAGAGGGCGTCCGGACAGCTTTTCGTTTTAAACCCCTGGGCCTCAAGAGAAGGGCAAATGTGGTATATGTTTTGAAGTCTGGTACTGCAAAAACAATGTACAGAGATCTCCTGTGGAAATGGAAAACAATCCCCCGGTGAAGCCTGTTTCCGCCCGGTTTCGAACCGGGGACCTTTCGCGTGTTAGGCGAACGTGATAACCACTACACTACGGAAACCAGACGTGAGGCGTAGAAAGGTAGAGGTAAATATTTTTCTTGTCCTAGGTCTTTGAAATGTTTCCATTTTTCATTCGTTTTTTTTTTTTTTTTAAATCAATAATAAATACAAGTAGAAATGCGTTTACCAAACATATCTACCATAATGTTCAGAAAAACCTGCTTGAACGGCCAAAAAATTGGAATGCCCTTGAGGGCTTCCAAGAGAAAATGACACCAGATCTAAGACTTAATAGATGAAAAGAAGTATGATGGTTAGAGGTTAGTAAGGGAATTTTTTTGTTGTTGGGAACTGAACGAAATAGGAATAATCTTTGAGGGTGGAGGGGGTGGGAATCCAAGCATTTGAAGCAAGACATGGAAAGAAATAAGACTAAATGGTGATATATGGGCCAGATCAAAGGCAAGATGGATGTGTCTCCCAAACAGGGGAAGGTATATTTCAATTTGAATCTGATGAGAGAGGGAGTGGAGACTAATCTTTAATTCTTGGAGTGTAGATGTCATCTATATTTACACTGAAGGTTTATTTTTTTTTTAAGTGTGATTTACATACATTAAAATGCTCTAAACTTAAGGGTACTTATAGCTCAGTGAGGGAAAACATGACAACTCATTCATTGAATAAGCTCAGCAAATAACAATTTGGATAAACATAAAGAAAACTATACCTAGCCAAATTATGTTGAAATTCTTGAAAAACAAAGATTAAAAACATCTTAAAAGCAGCTGGAGGGAAATGATACTACATCTTAGGTTAAATAAAGATTAAATGGAATAAGAAATATTAATTCAAAGGAAGGTAGAAAAGGAGGAACCGAGAACAAGTAGGATAAATGGAAAACAAATAATGATGTCAACTTGAACCCAGATATATATAATTGCTTTTAATGTAAATGGAATAAATAATTAAAAGGCATAAATGGGCTGGCTAAATAGTAAAATAAAGAAAACAAGAGCCTTTTGTGTCCTGCTTACAAGAAATATACTTGAAAAATAAGACAACAGGTTGAAAATAAAGTGTCAGGGAACTATGCAAACACCAACCATTAGAAACCTTGTTGACAAAGAGAGGAGACATCAAAGTAAAAAGTAAGACCAAAGATAAAGAACATTTCATAATGATAAAGTGATCAACTCAGCAAGAAGACATGTCAATTCTTATATGAAGCAAAAGTGAGAAAACAAAAACAAGAACCACAATAAGCAGAGCTATGGTTGGTGGTTTCAAAGATCACTTTTAGTGATCTTTGTTGAAAAACAAAAGATGTTAAAAACATCTTAAAAAGTAGGAATTGAGGAGATGAGCCATAGCTAGTAACTACTCAACTTGATCTAGTTTGCATTTATCACACAGAACATCCAACTACTGTAGAATTCTCATTATTTTCAAGTGCACATTAAACCTACACCAAAAAAAAAAAAAAAAAAGGGCCCCCAAACAAGTCTTAATAAATTTAAAAGGATTCAAACAATTTAAAAAAATGTTTTCTGACAATAACAGAATTAAACTTGAGGTCAATAACAAAATGATAACTAAAAAAATTCTAATACTGGGAAACTTGAGCAGTATATTTCTAAGTAAAATATAAGTACAATGGAAACTAGAAAATACTTTGAATTGAAAGAATGAAAATACAACACAGAACTAAAGTAGTGCTTAGAGGAAAATATATAGGTTTAAATGCATATATTAGAAAAAGAAGAAAGGTTTAAGACTGGGAAATATTAGGGAGGAAATGATGTTTGTCTTTTAAGCCATAGATGTATGTCTTCTGGGTTGAGAATGACTTCAGATGGCCAGTCTCAAAGACAGGGAGAACAGGAAGGGGCTGTTAGAGATTGTAGTGAAGAAGGTCCAAATAAGAACCAAGTAGATGAACAGAGAGAAAAATATCTTCACATATGTTGAATGTAAATCAGGAAGACTGTGATAATTTGATTAGTGGGGTAAGGCAGCAGGAAGAGTCAAATTTAATAATAGATTTCCGGTGGAAATAATGATCAGCTGAGTTTATGGTATATGGTGCCAGTGATACTCATGTGAAATCCTGGTGGCAATGGAAATGTGAGTTTGAAATTAGGCAGAGACCTCTTTCAGACATAGATATTTTGAAAGATCAGCTCCAGGCAGACAGCCAAGGAAGGGTCAGCTCCAGAGACTCCTTTTTCCCTAACATTTTCCCTTATCACCATGCCTTACTTTTCCACCTTTTCAAGGGACATTCCATTTGAATTTGTTCACCAAACTTTATCCAGTGTCCAACATGGGAAGTGTATACCTGGACATGAAGAAGAAAGAACCACACAGTTGGCTTAAGACAATGTCAGTTGTACCCTCAGAGCACAAAAGAGGAGCTGTCTATTTGAGGATCCCAAGCCAGAGAACATTTAATGGGGAAGGAAGTTTGAATGAAGAATAAGGTAGGTCAAGAAAGAAAGAGTAGTTCAACTACAGAGAAGTCCCTTTAACAAAGACACAATTGAGAATGTCTATGACTTGTTTAAAGCTGTTCTATAGAATAACAACCTTTTATCATTTAGAGCTATTAAGTACTGAACACTTCTAGAGGTACAGGATTTCACTGATTAGATTCAACTCCATTTTAAGAGATTCTGGATCAGAATCCTGACAGAAACACAAACCAGTAGAACAAATGAACATGAAGTAGTGAACATAACATCAGAAAAAAACAATCAATGCATCTCCCCAATCTCCACCCCTCCGGTCCCAGTCCAGTCTGTCAACTCAGTGTCTCCGTTGTCTCGTAATAGGGTCCTCCAAATCCAAAATGCGTAGTAACTGATGTGTGTCGGCACTCACTCGTAGGCTCCAGTTCCTCCACCTCCAGAACGATCAATGACATGGCTGAGTAAACTCCATGTGAATGTACCACAGCTGCATCCATCTCTGTGGATGGACTCAGGTTGCTCCACGTCGGCATGCAAACAGTGCGCAGAACATGGGGTACAGGTGTCTCTCACCTCAGTGAAGCCCAGCAGTGGGAGCGGATCAAGGCAGTCATCGCAGTGAGGTCCCAACTGTCCCAGTGGCGACATGCCCCACCACGTGCAGGGCCCCCCCACCCCCCAGCACGAGACGGAAGCAGCCACGAGGCGTGAATGACCAAGTGGGCCCGTGAGTGATTGAGCTCTCTGTGGTGCCTCGTGTCCGGAGAATGCATGAGCTGGCCCAGATGGTCCGGCAGGAGAGAGGTCAGTGCTCAGCATCTCCCATCTGAAGGCGCTCACCTGCAAGTTCCGTGTGCAGAAGCGTGAAGGTCCCAGGTCCATCGAGAGGTGGGTCAGGACCGGTGGTCAGGAGTTGCCAGTCCCAGAAGCGGCACAAGCTCTCCAGAGGTGTGGTAAGTGCATTCCACAGTGTGACCAGTTCCCAGCACCACGAGAGGCTCCAGACTGCCCCTCAGAAGGTGACAGTGCGTGGACCTGGCCAGTCCAGATCACGTCCGTGCCAGACCACGCGTGACTGCGAGAGCCAGTCAGCAGATCCCCAGTCGCCCAGAAGCGGCCACCAGCCGAGCGGGGCAACGGCCCCCCCGACACCCGCCCCGACGAGGAAATCAAAAAACAAAAAGGGACAGGATTTCCCAAACAAAAAAAAAAAAAAACACAACTCAACGTAAAACAAACCGGATGCGAAGTCTGTGTGGAACTGCTGGCGGGAGCTGGCAGAGAGGAGCAGGCAAGAGCTCCTGCAAAGTGGGGGATAGGGAGGACTAGCCCCTGGCAGAGTCTAACAGAGCAAAACCCTCTATAAGCATCCACAACTGGACCGCTCAGAGAGCAGGAAACAAGAAGGAAAAGGGAGGAGGGAGAGGCAGGAGGAAGGGGAGGGAGAGAGAGCAGCAGCAGCAGGAGAGGACGGGCGGGGGGCCCGCAAAAAGGAGGCCGCGCCAGCGCCCCGCCAGACTTAGGCCCCCTCTGTGGCGGGGCGGGGCGGGGCGGCGCAGTGTGGTCGGGGGACTGGAGCGGCCCACACAGGGGAGACAAGGGGGCGCGCGAGGCCGCAGAGGGGGAGGGGCGGGCGGGAGGGGGGGGCGGGGGGGGGGGGAGGGGTGGCCCCGGGGAGCGCGGCACAGCGGGGGGGGCACGGGGGGGGGCGGGGGGAGGTAGTGGGGGGAGTCCCGGGGGAGCGCCGGGGGCGGCGGGGGGCGCGGGGCGGCGGCGTCCCGCCCAGCCGGCCCGAGATGGGCGTGGCGGGCCCGCGGGAGGCGGGCGAGCGGGGGCCCCCTGATAGTCCCGTGTTCGGTTCGGCGCAGTCGCAGGGAGAGTGTCCTGGTGTTGGAACCGACTCCCCCCGGACAGAGGTCCGCCCCTCCCTCTTTGTCTCTCTCTGGCCTAATTCTTTCCTACCTCCTTAGAAGGCAGTGAGTTGTCTGGGTGTCCGACGTCCCCGCCAGCACCCGAAGCTGTTTGTGGTATTTACTCGGCGCCCAGATGTCCCATTGATCTAAGAGATTCTTTAAAATGTCAGTCTTCTGACACATTTGCATTCCCAGATGCTCAACAAAGGAGTGTTTAATCTGTTAGGCCATGACAATGAGAAGCAAGAAGGTACTTAGGGTGCAATCGTTGCCTGTAGAATTTTGTGCACATTACTAAGTATGGGGAAGTGGACATTTGTAGAGCCTAATTATTTTAAGATATATCTTAGAATGTCAAAAGAAACAGCAGATAAGCAGAAACATCTTTGTTTTTAGGACTTAATGTCTTTATCAGAACTTATATGTAAAAATCTGTCTAGAAAAAAGTGTAAGACTTCATTTGTCTCTAAACTCGTGCTAGATGCTTTATATGCTTTGTCACTGACCACTCTTCTTTGTCACTAACCATATTTGTCTCTTTTCAAAAACTTCAGTGATGACCTAGAGTCCAGAATCACTTGAAAAGTAGAAATAGCTATTACAGTACTCAATTCAACATTTACGTTAGGGTGTTTTTTTTTTTTTTTTTTTTAGCCCTTTCTCTTTTTTCCCCCTTACCTTCTTTAGGATGAGGCTAAGAGCAGAAATGCAAAGGAAAATTGAAGGCTTCCTAGAAGTGGTGAGTAGCGAGAAAAGGTTCAATGACAGAGGATTTAAACTAATCACTTCTGACCATGGGTCTCTGTCTTCCTACCCTATCCATTGTTCCTTAAAGATGCTTGGTACTAATACTTCTACATATTACCTTGAAATTAGAAAAGCCATTAGCTATTTAATAGTCTTACAAAAAAAAAAAAAAAAAACTTGAGTGCCAACCCTACTGCAAGTTTATCTGAGACTGCAAAAAAATAATTAAAGCTCTCCAGTAATCAGACAAATCTAAAGGATATCTGAAAGGGCATGTATTTAAAGCTGTTGAATCTCCTTCGCTTGATTCCAATAGTTAGACGAAAGGGCAAACCTCTGCTAGGCTAGGTTACCTATTCACTGCTAAAATCATGATTCAGACAAACAATCAGAGTCCTTAAATTACTTCTGATCTATGTGTCGGGAATGCTTCTCGAGATATTATTTACCCTTTTACCTCTGTCCTCTTCTACAAAGTACCCCATTTTTTCCCAAGCAAAGCTTAAGTTCTGAATATGAGGATATTCATCTAGTGTCAATTCAAGGTAGTTTCTACTCACTTAGAGAAAAATATTTTCTGATTTTCGCAAAAAACCAGAGCCAGAGGTTAAGACTCCGAGAGGCCCCGCTGGGATTCGAACCCAGGATCTCCTGTTTACTAGACAGGCGCTTTAACCAGCTAAGCCACGGAGCCCACCTTAGCAGAGGTTTTAGTTACACTCTATTTGAACATAATTTCATATGTCTCTTCGCTATAATGAATTTAGAAATTGGTTTGCCAGGTGATAAAAGGAGGGAAAAAAAGCAAACTTGTGTCAATCAAAACCAAAGAAAAATATTCTTTTGGAAGAATGAATACAGGTACTAGATTAAGATGACTATCTCCTCTTGAGAAATTGTTTCAGAGTGAACATCACTGGATTCAACTAGACTATAAACTCTGGCAACGGGTGTGTGTGTCGGGGGTGGGGGCTGGAGGGTTGTATGAAGTGTTAGGGGTGGGGTAGTGTGTGTCAGAGACCTTTGTTGAAGCCCAAAAGAAAAAATGAAATGATCTTCTATTAGCCATAATATTATTTTAGCCACACCTGCTCTCTTCTATATTAGTGTGTTGAAGGAGGGTTTACTGGTCAAAGATACTGGTCAAAAGCATATATTTGACACAAGATTTGTGACCTCCAGGAGTTGGTGATGGACAGGGAGGCCTGGCGTGCTGCGGTTCATGGGGTCGCAAAGAGTCGGACACGACTGAGCGACTGATCTGATCTGATGAAGCACCTGTCAAATCACCCTCCAGAATGGTGGCACTTATTTCTCCACTTCAGGAATGTTGACTTCTAATGGCTTATGGCTGGCTTACTCTGGGCACTATCCACAACAGACAAGAGGGAAACCTTGCTCAAGAGTACACCAACCCTTGAGTGTAGCTCAAATCCAGCCTCAATTCAGAATATTACTAAAGGGCCATTTCAAGTTCAGATATCCTGGTAAGCTGAACTGAGGCTTCTTTTACAACATCAAGTTCAACTTTTGCCTCTTCCTAATCCTGTTTGCTTCACCCCTCATTGCGGTCGATTCTAAGCGTGATCCCAATAAGACTCTAACACCATCTTACATCAGGCTCAAGGAGAAGCAACTGGTTATCTCTGAGGAATTTCAGCAGCAGCCATCCCCAGAAAAGGCTGCTGCCAGCTGGAGCTGCTATGAATCAGCAGAGGCGGCGGGGGAGGGGGTGGGGGATAGGGGTGGAGGAGGAGGCAAGCTCTGGCCCTGTAGCCGGCCTCGCAGCCTCCCCTGGGTCACTGCTTTGGCATCTCCATCTCCATCTCAATGTTTATTTCCCAGGGAACTGACTTTTAACACAAAGCAAGCGACTGCAGTCTACCCTCTAAGTCTGAATAGGGCCCAGGTTCTCAAAAACCACTTAAACATACCAAGTACCTGAGTAGAACCAGAATGTCAGGTACTACTAATAATATTCTGCTATACAAACTTTCAGAATTTTCACCAAAGAACAAAACAAATGAAGACATCTACAAGTTGATTAAAAGATGTACGAAGTTAGTGAAAGGTGCTGAAGGGCCAGAAGAATCATTTATATGTATGATATTAACAGCAAAATTTTAGTGAAATGGAAAGCAAGAAAAAATGGCAGATTCAGCCAACCAAAGAGTATGATTCCCATTTCCAGGAAAAAAAAAAAATTGAATACCAAGTATTATATTTAAAACTTTATTACCTAGCAGTGCATATCCAAAATAAACTATGTAATATACATAGACACATATGCAAACAGGTCAATTCAGTTCAGTCCCTCAGTCCAGTCTGACTCTTTGCGACCCCACGGAGTGCAGCACCCCAGGCTTCCCTGTCCATCACCAACTCCTGGAGCGTCCAACCATCTCATCCTCTGTTGTCCCCTTCTCCTCCTGCCTTCAATCTTTCCCAGCATCAGAGAAAGATTTTTCCAGTGAGTCAGTACTTTGCATCATGTGGCCAAAATATTGGAGTTTCAACTTCAGCATCAGTCCTTCCAATGAATATTCAGGACTAATTTCTTTTAGGATTGACTGGTTTGACCTCCTTGCTGTCCAAGGGACTCTCAAGAGTCTTCTCCAACACCACACTTCAAAAGCATCAGTTCTCCAGTACTCAGCATTCTTTAGAGTCCAACTCTCATATCCACACGTGACTACTGGAAAACAATAGCTTTGACTAGATAGACCTTTGTGGGCCAAGTAATGTCTCTGCTTTTTAATATGCTGTCTAGATTGGTCATAGCTCGTCTTCCATGGAGCAAGCGTCTTTTGATTTCATGGCTGCAGTCACCATCTGCAGTGATTTTGGAGCCCCCCCCCCCCCAATAAAGTCTCTCACTGTTTCCATTGTTTCCTCATTTATTTCCCATGAAGTGATGGGACAGGATGCCATGATCTTATTTTTTTGAATGTTGAGTTTTAAGCCAACCTTTTCACTCTCCTCTTTCACTTTCATCAAGAGGCTCTTTAGTTCCTCTTCATTTTCTGCCATAAGGGTGGTGTCATCCACATATATGAAGTTATTGATATTTCTCCCTGCAATCTTGATTCCAGCTTGTGCTTCATCCAGTCCAGCATTTCACATGATGTACTCTGCATATAAGTTAAATAAGTAGGGTGACAATATACATCATTGACATACTCCTTTCCCTATTTGGAACCAGTCTGTTGTTCCATGTCTGGTTCTAACTGTTGCTTCTTGACCTGCATACAGATTTCTCATGAGGCAGGAAAGGTGGTCTGGTATTCACACCTCTTGAAGAATTTTCCACAGTTTGTTGTGATCCATACAGTCAAAGGCTTTGGCATAGTCAATGAAGCAGAAATATATGTTTTTCTGGAATTCTCTAGCTTTTTTGATGATCCAGCGGATGTTGGCAATTTGATCTCTGGTTCCTCTGCCTTTTCTAAATCCAGCTTGAATATTGGGAAGTTCAGGATTCATGTACTGTTGAAGCCTGGCTTGGAGAATTTTGAGCATTACTTTGCTAGCATGTGAGATGAGTGCAATTGTGCAATAGTATGAACATTCTTTGGCATTGCCTTTCTTTGGGATTGGAATGAAAACTGACCTTTTCCAGTCCTGTAGCCACTGCTGAGTTTTCCAAATTTGCTGGCATATTGAATGCAGCACTTTCACAGCATCATCTTTTAGGATTTGAAACAGCTCAACTGGAATTCCATCACGTCCATTAGCTTTGTTCATAGTGATGCTTCTTAAGGCCATTTGACCTTGCATTACAGGATGTCTGGCTCTAGGTGAATGATCACACCATCGAGGTCATCTGGGTCTTGAAGATCTTTTTGGTATAGTTCTTCTATGTATTCTTGCTACCTCTTCTTAATATCCTCAGCTTCTGTTAGGTCCATACAATTTCAGTCCTTTATTGTGTCTATCTTTGCATGAAATTTTCCCTTAGTATCTCTAATTTTCTTGAAAACATCTCTAGTCTTTCCCATTCTATTGTTTTCCTTTATTTCTTTGCACTGATTACGGAGGAAGGCTTTCTTATCTCTCCTTGCTATGTTTTGGAACTCTGCATTCAAATGGGTATATCTTTCCTTTTCTCCTTTGCCTTTAGCTTCTCTTCTGTTCTCAGCTATTTGTAAGACCTCCTCAGAGAACCATTTTGCCTTTTTGCATTTCTTTTTCTTGCGGATGGTCTTGATCACTGCCTTCTATCCAATGTCGTGAACTTCCCTCCATAGTTCTTCAGGTGCTCTATCAGATCTAATCTCTTGAATCTATTTGTCACTTTCACTGTATAATCGTAAGGGATTTGATTTAGGTCATACCTGAATGGTCTAGTGATTTTCCCTACTTTCTTCGATTTAAGTCTAAATTTTGCAGTAAGGAGTTCATGATCTGAGCCACAGTCAGCTGCCGGTCTTGTTTTAGCTGACTGTATAGAGCGTCTCCTGGAAAAGGCAATGGCAACCCACTCCAGTGTTCTTGCCTGGAGAATTCCAGGGACGGAGGAGCCTGGTGGGCTACCATCTATGGGGTCGCACAGAGTCGGACACGACTGAAGCGACTTAGCAGCAGCATAGAGGGTCTCCATTTTCGGCTGCAAAGAATGTAATCAATCTGATTTCAGTCCACTGGGGAAGGAAATGGCAAACCACTTCAGTATTCTTGCCTTGAGAACTCCATGAACACAGTTAACTTCTGAAAACACTACTATCCCTAACAACAGGAACAGTCGTGTTGGAAAGGAGGAAAGAAGTAGAATCCAGAAAAGAGCAGAGGGCGAATAGGGAATTAGCTCCTCTGCTGGCCCTTTCCTGGGTTGACACCTGCCCGCAGGGTTCACCTCTCAGTTTAGCCGCTCGAAGGGGGTTTCCCGCCTCTTTTCACAGAGTTGCCCAACCCGGGTCTCCACCTTTCCCATCCCCAAGGTTCTTTCGCTCCTGCTGACCGCAGCCGGTCCGTCGGGCGCCACCACGTGTTTAATGACCAACACTGCAACACCAAGACTCGCACACTTTCCCGCGCTCGGAGCCGGATACCTGGGGCTCACAGCTGCGGATTCCGGGTGGCGGGGCGGGCAAAACCACCCAGAGGCCAGGCGGCGACAGGGTTCAGGTTCATGGGACACGAGGCTTCCGAGGAAAGCTTAAAGATCTCCAAGAGTAGAGAGGAATCTGGGTCTTGCGCGCCGGAGCCGAGTCCTTCGAGGCCTCTGGAGGCTTCGTGGTCAGTTCCGTGATGCACCCGTCGCGGTCTCAGGAAGCCCTGCCTGGGGACGTTGACCTGAATCTTCTAGGGTCAGAATCCGAAGTTTGAGAGAGCTTTAAGTTTTTCCTTTCTTGAGGCAGAATGAGAAGCTTTTCATCCATTTTCTAGTCCAATGAGGAAAGACGAGGGGAAAAAAAAGGAAGCAACTCATGCTTCCCACAGTAAACTGCAAAACAATGCTGTTTAAGTGTCGTTTGTAATTTGGAGGGCCGAGGTGTTATCCTGGCCGGTTAGCTCAGTTGGTTAGAGCGTGGTGCTAATAACGCCAAGGTCGCGGGTTCGATCCCCGTACGGGCCAAGGTTGACTTCGATTTTTGTCCTGTAAGATGGAAACCTGTGCTACCCTAAGAGTTCTATATTTGGCATTGGAACCTCTTTGCAGAGGAGAGTCTGCAAACTTCCTTGCTAGCGGGTTCTAGAACCTGCTTCAGTTCAGTTCAGTTCAGTCGCTCAGTCGTGTCCGACTCTTTGCGACCCCATGAATCGCAGCACACAAGGCTTCCCTGTTCATCACCAACTCCTGGAGTTCACCCAGACTCACGTCCATCGAGTCAGTGATGCCATCCAGCCATCTCATCCTCTGTCGTTCCCTTCTCCTCCTGCCCCCAATCCCTCCCAGCATCAGAGTCTTCTCCAATGAGTCAACTCTTCACATGAGGTGGCCAAAGTACTGGAGTTTCAGCTTTAGCATCATTCCTTCCAAAGAAATCCCAGGGCTGATCTACTTCAGAATGGACTGGTTGGATCTCCTTGCAGTCCAAGGGACTCGCAAGAGTCTTCTCCAACACCACACTTCAAAAGCATCAATTCTTCGGCGCTCAGCCTTCTTCACAGTCCAGCTCTCACATCCATACATCACCACAGGAGAGACCATAGCCTTGACTAGGCGAACCTTTGTTGGCAAAGTAATGTCTCTGCTTTTGAATATGTGATCTAGGTTGGTCATAACTGTCCTTCCAAGGAGGAAGCGTCTTTTAATTTCATGGCTGCAGTCACCATCTGCAGTGATTTTGGAGCCCAGAAAAATAAAGTCTGACACTGTTTCCACTCTTTCCCCATCTATTTCCCATGAACTGATAGGACCGGATGCCATGATCTTCGTTTTCTGAATGTTGAGCTTTAAGCCAACTCTTTCACCCTCCACTTTCACCTTCATCAAGAGGCTTTTTAGTTCCTCTTCACTTTCTGCCATAAGGGTGGTGTCATCTGCATATCTGAGGTTATTGAGATTTCTCTCGGCAATCTTGATTGCAACTTGTGTTTCTTCCAGTCCAGCGTTTCTCATGATGTACTCTGCATATAAGTTAAATAATCAGGGTGATAATATGCAGCCTTGACGTACTCCTTTTCCTATTTGGAACCAGTCTGTTGTTCCATGTCCAGTTCTAACTGTTGCTTCCTGACCTGCATACAAATTTCTCAAGAGGCAGGTCAGGTGGTCTGGTATTCCCATCTCTTTCAGAATTGTCCACAGTTGATTGTGATCCACACAGTCAAAGGCTTTGGCATAGTCAATAAAGCAGAAATAGATGTTTTTCTGGAACTCTCTTGCTTTTTCCATGATCCAGCGGATGTTGGCAATTTGATCTCTGGTTCCTCTGCCTTTTCTAAAACCAGCTTGAACATCAGGAAGTTCACGGTTCACATATTGCTGAAGCCTGGCTTGGAGAATTTTGAGCATTACTTTACTAGTGTGTGAGATGAGTGCAATTGTGCAGTAGTTTGAGCACTCTTTGGCATTGCCTTTCTTTGGGATTGGGATGAAAACTGACCTTTTCCAGTCCTGTGGCCACTGCTGACTTTTCCAAATTTGCTGGCATATTGAGTGCAGCACTTTCACAGCATCATCTTTCAGGATTTGAAAGAGCTCAACTGGAATTCCATCACCTCCACTAGCTTTGTTTGTAGTGATGCTTTCTAAGGCCCACTTGACTTCACATTCCAGGATGTCTGGCTCTAGGTCAGTGATCACATCATCGTGATTATCTGGGTCGTGAAGATCTTTTTTGTACAGTTCTTCTGAGTATTCTTGCCATCTCTTCTTAATATCTTCTGCTTCTATTAGGTCCATACCATTTCTGTCCTTTATAGAGCCCATCTTTGCATGAAAATTTCCCTTGATATCTCTAATTTTCTTAAAGAGATCTCTAGTCTTTCCCATTCTGTTGTTTTCCTCTATTTATTTGCATTGATCGCTGAAGAAGGCTTTCTTATCTCTTCTTGCTATTCTTTGGAACTCTGCATTCAGATGCTTATATCTTTCCTTTTCTCCTTTGCTTTTCACTTCTCTTCTTTTCACAGCTATTTGTAAGGCCTCCCCAGACAGCCATTTTGCTTTTTTGCATTTCTTTTCCATGGGGATGGTCTTGATCTCTGTCTCGTGTACAATGTCATGAACCTCATTCCATAGTTCATGAGGCACTCTATCAGATCTAGGCCCTTAAATCTATTTCTCACTTTCACTGTATAATCATAAGGGATTTGATTTAGGTCATACCTGAATGGTCTAGTGGTTTTCCCTACTTTCTTCAATTTCAGTCTGAATTTGGCAATAAGCAGTTCATGGTCTGAGCCACAGTCAGCTCCTGGTCTTGTTTTTGCTGACCAAGCAAAACAGAGCTTCTCCATCTATGGCTGCAAAGAATATTATCAATCTAATTTCGGTGTTGACCATCTGGTGATGTCCATTTGTAGAGTCTTCTCTTGTGTTTTTGGAAGAGGGTGTTTGTTATGACAAGTGCATTTTCTTGGCAAAACTATTAGTTTTTGCCCTGCTTCATTCCGTATTCCAAGGTCAAATTTGCCTGTTACTCCAGGTGTTTCTTGACTTCCTACTTTTGCATTCCAGTCCCTATAATGAAAAGAACCTGCTTAGGCTGAGTGAACAGATCCCGCTCCAATTAACAAAGCAGAACGATAGCAGAGACCTGGCTATCAACAGAGGTACAACAGAGGGCCTTTCTTTGTTTATTTCATTTTGTTTTGTTTTCCATAAGGCAACTGTTTCTTAAAAAAAAAAAATCAGAGGAAAAAGAGAGAGGGTAAAAAAAAATCAATGTCTCTAGGGTGTTTGTTCTCAATATATCTCCTCTCCTTATTGGGGAACCAAGAAAAGGAAGTGAATCACTGAATAATACAGTAAAATTGCTAGAAAGAATTGCCCTGCCATAATAATACAGTGCACATGGCTGATGCTCAGAGTTTTCCTTACCTGGGATAGGAGTTTTCAGATCCATGTTCCATATTTGATATTAGTGGTGAGATTAATATTAATTGAAAATTGAAGAAATTAATATCCTGGGGTATAAATCAAGATGCTATAAAGGTTTTTTGAATAGGAGGCTCCTCAGAATATGGCCATCCACTAAAAAGATGATAAACACCGATTTTAAGGAGCAGTTTAGTGACAATGAAAAGGAAGTTCTCTAAGGTTAAATGATCAGAATGCTGACTCTAAACTCTGTCCTCAGTTATTTGTAAAACGAGAATGATTGTAACATTCACCTCATAAATTAGTTATGTTTAAATATGTTAATTCATTTAAAACACATAAATAGTCTTTGGTCCACAGTAATGGCTAAATAAGATTTTATTTACACCTGTGATGTCTAAATAGAAAGTACTGAAAAACTAGAACTGAAGTATTGCATGCTACTACTGCTGCTAAGTCACTTCAGTCGTGTCCGACTCTGTGCGACCCCATAGACGGCAGCCCATATTGCATAGCAACCTTAAAAAGCAGGCCCATTTTATTCTCACAACACCCCATTCATTCCCAAATTCAATGTATATTTTTTTCTACCTGTCCTAAGCATCAGCTCATTTTTTTCCACTTCAGACCTAGTTCCTCATTTGTTCATGGAAAGCTTTATTCGTTACTATTCCCTGGGTTAGGGTTAGGGTTTGAGCGACGTCACTTTCACCTTTCACTTTCATGCATAGGAGAAGGAAATGGCAACCCACTCCAGTGTTCTTGCCTGGAGAATCCCAGGGACAGGGGAGCCTGGTGAGCTTCCGTCTATGGGGTCGCACAGAGTCGGACACTACTGAAGCGACTTAGCAGCAGCAGCAGCAGCATTCCCTGGGTTCATGTAGAGCTTTTTCACATTGAGTTTTTTCCTAGCTCATTATTAAGGTTATATGCCTTTCATTTATCACTAGCATTACATTTCCATTATTTGCTCTTGGAAGGAAGCTTTTAATTTTTTCTCAGGGATGGATGAGTGGGTGTTTGGATGGATAGATTATTTTAATTCAATTTGTCTTTAAAAATACTGCTGGTATTTCTTCCAAGCACTTATTCTTCTCATTCCCAAAAAGTCTGCGGGTAGAAAAACTCTTTTCCCTTCTCTTACCATCTTTTACTGTGGTCTCCAAGATGCAAATATATCAAAGTCCTTACTATCAAATGTTCCAATTTGTCATTTTCATTAAAAATGGTTTTTGTACTTGTTACAAAAGAGTTTGCATTACAAAATGCATTTGCATTGGTTCCAAGAAGGTATGTTCTGAAAGGCAAGGTTCATTCTTGACCTTGATAGACTCTTTTCTTTTGTTTCCCTTTAACAGAAGCATACCCAGTATATATAGGACTGATATTCCCATTTGTGATAAAGAAATTCTAGAAGGCCAATGCAATTAAAACATTAAGGAAGAGTAGTGGGTTTGTATGAAGGCCGGTTAGCTCAGTTGGTTAGAGCGTGGTGCTAATAACGCCAAGGTTGTGGATTTGATCCCCGAACGGCCACTTTTAAGTCTGACTGGGATGACGAACAATGTGAACCAAGAATAGAACCAAGTTTAACCAGTTTGTCAGCATTAGGCTTAGGCTGCCTAATCTTACAGCTATCTTTAATACTGCAGCCTGAAGCACCTTGGGCAAAATGTTCTTTGCTTTTAACACAAAGGAAAAGCATAACCTCTCCTCTCAATCATTAAAGTGTGATTATGACAATTTAGATCGCCTGCCTACCTCTGAACTTATAACAGCCAGCAGGGGAATGCTTTTGCTTATCGGTTTAAACCTAAATTTGTAAATCAATCATCTATAAAGGCATACATGCATGCATGCTAAGTCGCTTCAGTTGTGTCCAACTCTACGCGACCCCATAGATGGCAGCCCACCAGGCTCCCCCTGTCCCTGAGATTCTTCAGGCAAGAACACTGGAGTGGGTTGACATTTTCTTCTCCATTGCATGAAAGTGAAAAGTGAAAGTGGAGTCACTCAGTCGTGTCCGACTCTTAGCGACCCCAATGGACTGCAGCCTATCAAGCTCCTCCATCCATGGGATTTTTCAGGCAAGAGTACTGGAATGGGGTGCCATTGCCTTCTCCCTATAAAGGCATAGGATTTACATATTCATCTTAGACTACTCATAAATTGCCCGGAACTTAAAATGGGGGTAGAGTCTCCTGAGTTCTTCAATTTATCTTCCATTATGAATGATGGATATTGGAACAAAATCAGTTTTTTAAGAAGGAAAAAGGGTGAAATGGATACCAGGTAGCAACCGTGACCAGTAGTAAAGATTGCTCACTCTACACCTCTGCAACCCTGTTGCAAAGTGCCTCCTGTACACTAAACCTGCAGCAGTAAGATCTCCAGTTCTCAGATCTCCTTGTCACTAGGATTTCCTGTGTCACATAGCTTTTGCTGAGCAGATGTGCTTGTGTAAGACTCAGTTCAGTTCAGTCATGTCCTGACTCTTTGGGACCTTTTGGACTGCAGCACGCCAGGCTTCCCTGTCCATCACCAACTCCGGGAGTTTACTCAAACTCATGTCCATAGAGTTGGTGATGCCATCCAGCCATCTCATCCTCTGTCATCCCCTTCTCTTCCTGCCTTCAATCTTTCCCAGAATCAGGGTCTTTTCCAAGAAGTCAGTTCTTCACATCAGGTGTCCAAAATATTGGAGTTTCAGCTTCAGCATCAGTCCTTCCGATGAATATTCAAGACTGACTTCCTTGTGGATGGACTGGTTGGATCTTCTTGCTGTCCAAGGGACGCTCAAGAGTCTTTTCCAACACCCCACTTCAAAAACATCAATTCTTTGGTGCTCAGCTTTCTTTATACTCCAGCTCTCACATCCATACATGACTAATGGAAAAACCAAAGCATTGACTAAACAGACCTTTGTTGGCAAAGTAATGTCTCTGCTTTTTAATATGCTGTCTAGGTTGGTCACAGCTTTTCTTCCAAGGAACAAGTGTCTTTTAATTTCATGGCTGTAGTCACCATCTGTAGTGATTTTGGAGCCCCCAAAATAAAATCTCACTGTTTCCATTGTTTCTCTATTTATTTGCCATGAAGTGATGGGACCAGATGCCATGATCTTAGTTTTCTGAATGTTGAGTTTTAAGTCAATTTTTTCACTCACCTCTTTCACTTTCCTCAAGAGGCTCTTTAGTTCCTCTTCATTTTCTGCCAGAAGGGTGGTGTCATCTGCATATCTAAGGTTATTGATATTTCTTCTGGCAATGTTGATTCCAGCTTATGCTTTATCCAGTCCAGCATTTCACATGATGTACTCTGCATATAAGTTAAATAAGCAGGGTGGGTGACAATATACAGACTTGACGCACTCCTTTCCCTATTTGGAACCAGTCTGTTGTTCCATGTACAGTTCTGTTGCTTCTTGACCTGCATATAGATTTCTCAGGAGGCAGGTAAAGTGGTCTGGTATTCCCACCTCTTGAAGAATTTTCCACAGTTTGCTGTGATGCACACAGCCAAAGGCTTCGGCATAGTCAATGAAGCAGAAGTAGATGTTTTTCTGGAATTCTCTTGCTTTTTTGATGATCCAATGGATGTTGGCAATTTGATCTCTGGTTCCTCTGCTTTTTCTAAATCCAACTTGAACATCTGGAAGTTCATGGTTCACATACTGCTGAAGCCTGGCTTGGAGAATTTTGAGCATTACTTTGCTAGCGTGCGAGATGAGTGCAATTGTGAGGCAGTTTGGACATTCTTTGGCATTGCCTTGCTTTGGGATTCGAATGAAAACTGACCTTTTCCAGTCCTGTAGCCACTGTTGAGTTTTCCAAATTTGCTGGCATATTGAGCACAGCACTTTCACAGCATCATCTTTCAGGATTTGAAATAGTTCAACTGGAATTCCATAACCTCTATTAGCTTTGTTCATAATGATGCTTCCTAAGGCCCACTTGACTTTGCAGTATAAGACTGGGAGAAATGAATATTGTGAAATAAAGGCTGAATAGCTCTTCTGACATCTGTCAACATAAAGAGGTAAACTGAGACAAGTTCAAATTACCAAAAAATAGAGTTTATTCAGGAATAGCAAAGGAATTACAATTCAGGAAACTCATGATATATAGCAAGGTAGGTCTATTGAGGTTTTTTAGGTGGTTGTATTTATGATCAAGAATGCAAAGAAGGGCAAGACCAGTCAGATTAGCGGCTACTCATTGATTAGGAAATAAGTCTCTGTCTTCTGTAAATTAGGCATTTTGGGGGAAGTAAGTCTCTTAGCTCTCATCTCCCATTCTTCAGAGGGTGCATATGTGACATTTCATTTCATATCCTCTGGTTTGATTTTAGCTTGAAATCCTTTCACACATGCAAGGTTGTTGCAGGCATTTTGATTTATGTGCAGCTACTGTCTAGGATTTTGTGGAATCAGAAGTGGCAGCAGTAAGATTTCTATGGAAGCATTTTCATGGCTGAGTGTTTCTGGCAGTGTAGTGTAATCTGTACTTGATTCTAGTCTCCAAGAAACCCTGTGAAGGCCTAAGAAATCCCTTTTAATTTTATCTTATTTTTGTGGATTCTATCTTCTGCAACTAAGATCCCTGATTAGTTAACAACATTGTCTAGTGGAGTTATGGTAAATCTATACAGCGGGGAATAAAGGCCAAAATAATGCAGTTAAAAAAGACCATGATCTGTATTTGAAGTAAAGTAAAATTAAAAGGAGTTTAGGCAATTGATGGAATATAAGAGAAGGCCTTAACATTGGGAACACTGTAAATGACTTCTGATTTTTTAGTTAGCTTTCACATGGTGAGATTTACCCACCGTAGATCAGTCTACAGTTTCTACTCCTTCATGGACTGTGATTGTTTTACTCATCTTTCTGATTGATAAATATCATATTCCTCTTTTTTCTTTCCTGTGCTATCCCACAGCCATAATAATCTTTCCTCTTTATCCACGCCACTGATTATGATCCTTGTTTCTCCTTTTATATTTCTATTCCTGTCCACATTCCTTAATTTTCTTTCTTCCTCAGTACTCCATTCTAGTACCCTTACCTACCATTACCACTATCTGAGAGACTTTCACATTTCTACCTCTTTCCTACTGTTCTATTCTTTCATTCACATAAACTTCATACCCAGATATCAGATTTCCCAAGACAATTTTCCTGGACCGGGCCTGTTGGAAGTTTGTTGCCAAACCTTTGATGATGACAAAATGCTATAAGTAATCTATATCCAAGGTCTTGATAATTTATGCACCTTAGATAAAAGGTACCTGAGAATTCTCACTCCAGCCCTCCTTGTTGCTCACATCAGATCAGATCAGTCGCTCAGTCATGTCCGACTCTTTGCGACCCCATGAATCGCAGCACTCCAGGCCTCCCTGTCCATCACCAACTCCTGGAGTTCACTCAGACTCACGTCCATCGAGTCAGTGATGCCATCCAGCCATCTCATCCTCTGTCGTCCCCTTCTCCTCTTGCCCTCAATCCCTCCCAGCATCAGAGTCTTCTCCAATGAGTCAACTCTTCACATGAGGTGGCCAAAGTACTGGAGTTTCAGCTTTAGCATCATTCCTTCCAAAGAAATCCCAGGGCTGATCTACTTCAGAATGGACTGGTTGGATCTCCTTGCAGTCCAAGGGACTCTCAAGAGTCTTCTCCAACACCACACTTCAAAAGCATCAATTCTTCGGCGCTCAGCCTTCTTCACAGTCCAGCTCTCACATCCATTCATGACCACAGGAAAGACCATAGCCTTGACTAGGCAAACCTTTGTTGGCAAAGTAATGTCTCTGCTTTTGAATATGTGATCTAGGTTGGTCATAACTGTCCTTCCAAGGAGGAAGTGTCTTTTAATTTCATGGCTGCAGTCACCATCTGCAGTGATTTTGGAGCCCAGAAAAATAAAGTCTGACACTGTTTCCACTGTTTCCCCATCTATTTCCCATGAACTGATGGGACTGGATGCCATGATCTTCGTTTTCTGAATGTTGAGCTTTAAGCCAACTTTTTCACTCTCCACTTTCACTTTCATCAAGAGGCTTTTTAGTTCCTCTTGACTTTCTGCCATAAGGGTGTTGTCATCTGCATATCTGAGGTTATTGATATTTCTCCCGGCAATCTTGATTGCAACTTGTGTTTCTTCCAGTCCAGCATTTCTCATGATGTACTCTGCATATAAGTTAAATAATCAGGGTGACAATATACAGCCTTGACGTACTCCTTTTCCTATTTGGAACCAGTCTGTTGTTCCATGTCCAGTTCTAACTGTTACTTCCTGACCTGCATACAAATTTCTCAAGAGGCAGGTCAGGTGGTCTGGTATTCCCATCTCTTTCAGAATTGTCCACAGTTGATTGTGATCCACACAGTCAAAGGCTTTGGCATAGTCAATAAAGCAGAAATAGATGTTTTTCTGTAAATCTCTTGCTTTTTCCATGATCCAGCGGATGTTGGCAATTTGATCTCTGGTTCCTCTGCCTGTTCTAAAACCAGCTTGAACATCAGGAAGTTCACGGTTCACATATTGCTGAAGCCTGGCTTGGAGAATTTTGAGCATTACTTTACTAGTGTGTGAGATGAGTGCAATTGTGCAGTAGTTTGAGCATTCTTTGGCATTGCCTTTCTTTGGGATTGGGATGAAAACTGACCTTTTCCAGTCCTATGGCCACTGCTGACTTTTCCAAATTTGCTGGCATATTGAGTGCAGCACTTTCACAGCATCATTTTTTCAGGATTTGAAAGAGCTCAACTGGAATTCCATCACCTCCACTAGCTTTGTTCCTAGTGATGCTTTCTAAGGCCCACTTGACTTCACAATCCCGGATGTCTGGCTCTAGGTCAGTGATCACACCATCATGATTATCTGGGTCGTGAAGCTCTTTTTTGTACAGTTCTTCTGTGCATTCTTGCCACCTCTTCTTAATATCTTCTGCTTCTGTTAGGTCCATACCATTTCTGTCCTTTATCGAGCCCATCTTTGCATGAAAATTTCCCTTGATATCTCTAATTTTCTTGAAGAGATCTTTAGTCTTTCCCATTCTGTTGTTTTCCTCTATTTCTTTGCATTGATCGCTGAAGAAGGCTTTCTTATCTCCTCTTGCTATTCTTTGGAACTCTGCATTCAGATGCTTATATCTTTCCTTTTCTCCTTTGCTTTTCACTTCTCTTCTTTTCACAGCTATTTGTAAGGCCTCCCCAGACAGCCATTTTGCTTTTTTGCATTTCTTTTCCATGGGGATGGTCTTGATCTCTGTCTCATGTACAATGTCATGAACCTCATTCCATAGTTCATCAGGCACTCTATCTATCAGATCTAAGCCCTTAAATCTATTTCTCACTTCCACTGTATAATCATAAAGGATTTGATTTAGGTCATACCTGAATGGTCTAGTGGTTTTCCCTACTTTCTTCTATTTCAGTCTGAATTTCGCAATAAGGAGTTCATGATCTGAGCCACAGTCAGCTCCTGGTCTTGTTTTTGCTGACTATACAGAGCTCACATACGATTTTATAATATATGTTATATAATATATTTATAAAATATATAAAACTGGTAAAGCCTGAACAATGGTTGGATACTTGATGATCTTATTTTTGGTATTATTTTTAGATGTGATAATGATATTGTGATTATGTTTTTCAAAAGCATCCTCATTCTTAGAGATACTTATGTTTTAGCCTTTTGTTAGTCATATAGGAGCTGGACAGAAGGAAAGAATCAGTAATACTTATTCTCTATTTAAAATATTGATATTGTATTCATTATAGGTTTTTGCATTAATTTTTACTTAAAAAATACTTTCAAATGTTATTGTCTCTATTGCAAAGCTTTTTGGAAGTCTCCTAAATTTTGTGCCCGAGGCAAGTGTCTAACTCATCTTGGTCGGGGCTGTGTTAAATTTATCAGTGACACGGGTCTGAGATTCAAGCAACGTGTCTGAAGGAATGAGCGCTGGGTTGTAGGTTAATAACATTGCCATGAGTTGATAGAAGGTGTGAGACAGGTACATCGAATTCATCGTACTATTCTTTTTTTGCATATATACTTTTGAAGTTTTCCCAAACGATTTCTCTGTCAAACTTTCCCAACCCATTTAGAAGGCAGGGCCTAGAACAGAGTAAAGGCACAAGAAGCTGTAAAAATAACCACAGAGACGCAGAAACCGCCCAGGTTCCTAGAGGGGACCTGGAAATAAGGCCAGTGAAAGTAAACCATCCTCTCTATTCGACCTCAGAGGCGTGAGTGTTCGCGTTCTTGTTTTCCTGGCAACAGGCCTCCACGATTTCCGGAACAAACGCCCTGAATCTCGTGCCCAAGCAAGACTGCCTGGACCTTCCAGGCAGACAGAGAAAGATCAGGCTTCGCAGCCTCTATTCTGACAAACGCAGGACTTTGGTAAATGTCGATTCCGAAGTCTGGACTAGAGCTGTTCCCCATGGCGCATATTCTTGCCCAGAAGCAGCAGTTTGCAAAAAATGAGGTGTCAGCGGGCAAGGATGAAGGCAAGTAAGTTTCGGTGCTTTATCCCCGGACCCCAACACAACTCCCGCGGGTTTGGGAGCTGAACCTAATCGAAGATTAAGCGGAGACGTATCTGGCGCGAGAGAAGATGGCATAGGGCTGGACGCTCCCCATCAGCAAAGTCCATCCGGAAGCGGCCTTTCCTTGTGGACGGTAATAGGTAGCTAGTCGTGGTTTCTGGGTGTGGTTGTGAGGGGCGGACACATGTAGGGAGAAATTCAGGCGCTTGAGCTACAGGTGCTGGAGAGATCCCGTGCTCTAGATAATGATACCTAGTGGAGAACCGTTACCCGGAAGACAGAAATGTTGCGACTGTGTCAGGCGCACTGTTTGATGATTCTGGGCATCAAATAAATATGAGCTGTGTAGTGGTTAGGGGGTGGGGAGGTTAGTCATCAGAAAATAACAGTACATCTCCACAGCCAGCCTGCTCTCACCTTAGAACCATTTGGAGGGCTTTTAAATTTCCCAGGTAATGCCAGTGTGCAGCGGGTGGAAATAACCACTGAGGTACTACTGTCCGATCCAAGAAGTGCATCTGACTCTATTCTTCTGGGCAGAAACCATTCTTTTAACACTGGCTAGTCAAAGCCGTGAGGCCTAACTGTAACTTAATTTGTGTACAGAGGTTCTCAGAAGGAAATTTATCAGCAGAATACTGAGTCCAACACTTGGATAATACAAGGAATGAGTAGAGCGAGTTCTCATTTTATCCTGCTTAATCTGAGGCACTCAGCAGTATTTTTTTCTATGTTTAAGCAGATTTTCCTTCAATTAAAAAAAAAAAACAAAACAAGATCATTTTGTAGTTTAAAAATCAGAGATGTTTGAAGATATGGTTGAAGATATATTAGCCCGCAAGTTTCAGCCAGGTTGTGGCATGTGTCAGAATTTCCTTTCAAGGCTGAATATTCTTCCTTTGCATACCTAAGCCACGTTTTGTATATCCATTTCTTCATTGATGGGCACTTGGATTGCATTCACCTTTCAGCGATTGTGAATAATGCTGGTATTGCATGCTGCTGCTGCTTCTAAGTCGCTTCAGTCGTTTCCGACTCTGTGAGACCCCACAGACAGCAGCCCACCAGGCTACCCCGTCCCTGGGATTCTCCAGGCAAGAATACTGGAGTGGGTTGCCATTTCCTTCTCCAAGGCATGAAAGTGAAACGAAGTGAAGTCGCTCAGTCATGTCCTGACTTTTAGCGACCCCATTGCAGCCTACTAGGCTCTTCCGCCCGTGGGATTTTCCAGGCAAGAGTACTGGAGTGGGGTGCCATTGCCTTCTCTGGCTGGTATTGCATATGAGTGGACAAATATTTCCACGACACCCTGCTTTAAGTTATTTGGGAGTGTATACCCAGAAGTGGAATGGCTGGATCATGTAATTGTACTTTTAATTTTTTGAGAAACTTCCATACTGTTTTCCATAGCAATTGTCCCATTTTACAGTTCCACCAACAATATGCAAGAATTCCAATTTCTCCTTCCTCTTGCCAACACTTGTTATCTTCTGAGTATTTTGATAGTAGCCAATATAGATGTGAGGTGGTACCGCTGTGGGTTTGATTTGCATATGCTTAATGATTAGTGTCATGATGCATCTTTTCCTGTGCTTATTGCCATCAATATATCTTTTTTGGAGAAATGTTTGTTCAAGTTCCTTTCCCATTTTTCAATCAAGTTTTTTGTGTGTGATTTTTTAAAAAGATTGAATAATCTCTTGGATCTGCTATTTTTTTGTAGTAATGGTAGATAAAAGGTATGCTCAGAAATACATCTTGCATCATGTTCAGTTCTTCTGGCTTTTTGAATATGTGTGTATAAAGAAGGATTCTTGTTTTCTAGATGGACGAGGTGGAGAGAGAGTACAATCCCAGGTAGCAGAATTGTAAACAAATGCAGGCCTGTGAAATAGCCTGCTGACCTTTGCTAAAGTGTATAGCAACAGCAGGTAAGTCTGGAGAGAAAGAGCTTTATAGATCTTGTAGGAGGCTTAGAGGTGCATCTTGTAGTCTAATGTCATCCAATAGAACTTTGCCTAATAGTGGAAATGTCCTACATCTGTGTCGTCCACCATGGTAGTCACTGGCTACCTGTGGCTGTTGAACACTTGAAGTGTGGCTAGTACTGTTGAGTCTATTTTACTGAATGTTTATTAATTATATTAGCTCCATTCACCACATGTGGGGAACTTCTGGAAACATTTTTTAAAAGCAAGCGACTTCTCTAAAAAATAAATTATGAAAGGGAGGGTCTGTGACTTGGCTGGCATGCTCCATCAACTCTACCCTCTGCTCCTTTTCTCTTCTCTCTTCCTCTCTGGAATTCAGATAAGACTCCTGGAGGAACAGCAGCTATTCTCAATCTATAGTAATGAAAGCCACTGAGCAAACACAATTGAGCAAAGAAGACAGAAGGAGCCTGGGAACTTCATGGCATTCTTGACCAGTGGTGCCAGCCCTGGATGACTGACCTCAGGACCTCTTGTTAAATGACAGACGCTAACTCCTTTCTGTTTAACCCACTGCAGTAAAATTTTCTTTTGCAGTGAATCAAATTCTAACTGATGATATGGCTAATGTGCGTTAGTACCTGCTTTGGGCCAGCGGACTTCTAAGAATTTTTATGTGCTAACTTTTTTTTAAAGCACATATGTATTTTAAAAATTTATTTATTTTTTAATTGAAGGATAAATGCTTTATGTACTAACGTTTTTAATCCACACAGTGAATGACTTCATGAGATAGATGAAAGGAGCAAGCAGCATTAGTGTCACCTGGAAATTTGTTAGAAATGCTGTTTTGGGGGCCTGATCCCAGATCTCCTCAGGCAGAATCTCTGGGAACAGGGCCCACAATCTGTGTTTTAACAAACCCTCCGGGTGATTCTAGTGTCTACTGAAGTTTGACAACTTTATAGATAGAGTATTTTTACTGTCCCCATTTTACAAGTAAGTAGACTGAGCTGAATTTAAGTAACTTGCCCAATGTCACACAGCTAGTAAAACTAACTCCTTAGTCTGTGTTTATAGTCACTGTGTGACATCACATGTTAAGAATTCCTGCTCTAGAGTAGTAGCCTTCAAAATTTGAAAGCGTACCCCTTTGAAAAATTATGTACCCCTTGTACATTTTTAGATCAGCATCTAAAAATTTAAAATCATAAGTTCAAACAGTTGTAAAAATGTGATTTCCAGTACATTGTAATTTGTGGCATTTTAAAAATGTGTTCCGTCACTCTTCTAAATGAATCTAAATACCGTAGTGAATATTTGGTTAATGGACTATCATCTATTAAAAAAAAAATTTTTCTTTAACATTTGACATTTTATATCCTCTCTTTTGTATTTTAATTCCCCTATTCCAGGGGACGACAGAGGATGAGATGGCTGGATGGCATCACTGACTCGATGGATGCGAGTCTGAGTGACCTCCGGGAGCTGGTGATGGACAGGGAGGCCTGGCGTGCTGCGGTTCATGGGGTCGCAAAGAGTCGGACACGACTGAGCGACTAATCTGATCTGATCTGATCTGATTCCACAAAAATACATTGTATTGTAACATGGTTGTTTTTTTTATCTACTCTGTTGTACTTCTTCTCTGTATGACTATATAGCTTTGAGATAACAATTTGTTTGCTGCATTGTTATTGCAGTTTTTGTTACAGCAAATCACTGTGAGTGTACTAATATCTTGATAAGTTATAAACATAAAATAAAATTGAATTGCAAACTCATTTCTTAATGACATGGATGGAACTAATATTTTCTAATTAATTTGTGTATCCATGGATGAGTAGTCCTGTTGCAAGACTGATGTTGCAAGGTTCAACATCAGTTTTATGTGTATTTAATTATTAGAGATATGAGCTAATTAAGTAGTTAGGAATTAAAGGAATTTTGAAATATGAATGCAATTCTAATTTTTCTAACCCCTATATCACATGCTAAAATCACATTATCATTAAAGTTTTCTGTTAGTCTATTGTTGACAACTGGGTTGGACCCTCATTCATGTTTGAAGGCACAGTTCAGTTCAGTTCAGTCGCTCAGTCATGTCTGACTCTTTGTGACCCCATGAACTGCAGCAGATCAGACTTTCCTGTCCATCACCAACTCCCAGAGCTTGCTCAAACTCATGTCCATCAAGTTGGTGATGCTATCCAACCATCTCATCCTCTATTGTCCCCTTCTCCTCCTGTCTTCAATCTTTCCTAACATCAGGGTCTTTTCCAGTGAGTCAGTTCTTAGCATCAGGTGGCCAAAGTATTGGAGTTTCAGCTTCAGCGTCAGTCTCCAATGAATATTAATGGCTGATTTCCTTTAGGATTGACTGGTTGGATCTCCTTGTAGTCCAAGGGACTCTCAAGAGTCTTCTGCAACACCACAGTTCAAAAGCATCAATTCTTCTGTGCTCAGCTGTCTTTATGGTTCAGCTCTCACATCCATACATGAATATTGGGAAAACCATAGCTTTGACTAGATGGACCTTTGTTGGCAAAGTAATGACTCTGCTTTTTAATATGCTGTCTAGGTTGGTCATAGCTTTTCTTCCAGGGAGCAAGTGGCTTTTAATTTCATGGCTGCAGTTACCATCTGCAGTGATTTTGGAGCCCAAGAAAAGAAAGTCTCTCACTGTTTCCATTGTCTCCCCATCTATTTGCATTGAAGTGGTGGGACCGGATGCCATGATGTTTGTTTTTTGCATGTTGAGTTTTAAGCCAACCTTTTCACTCTTTTCTTTCACTTTCATCAAGAGGCTCTTTAATTCCTCTTCATTTTCTGCCATAAGAGTGGTGTCATCTGCACATCTGAGGTTATTGATATTTCTCCCTGCAATCTTGATTCCAGCTTGTGGTTTATCCAGCCCAGCATTTCACATGATGTATGTACTTTCTACATATAAGTTAAATAAGCAGGGTGACAGTATACAGCCTTGACGTACTCCTTTCCCAATTAGAACCAGCCTGTTGTTCCATGTCTGGTTCTAACTGTTGCTTTTTGACCTGCATACAGATTTCTCAGGAGGCAGGTCAGGTGGTCTGGTATTCCCATCTCTTTAAGAATTTTCCACAGTTTGTTGTGATCCACACAGCCAAAGACTTTGGTGTGGTCACTGAAGCAGAAGTTGATGTTTTTCTGGAATTCTCTTACTTTTTCTATGATCCAGTGGATGTTGGCTATTTTATTTCTAGTTTCTCTGCATTTTCTAAATCCATCTTGAACATCTGAAAGTTCTCAGTTCAGGTACTGTTAATGCCTGGCTTGGAGAATTTTGAGCATTACTTTGCTAGCGTGTGAGATGAGTGCAATTGCGTGGTAGTTTGAACATTCTTTGGCATTGCCTTTCTTTCTTTGGGACTGGAGTGAAACCTGACCTTTTCCAGTCCTGTGGCCACTGTTGAGTGTTCCACATTTGCTGGCATGTTGAGTGCAGCACTTTCACAGCATCCTCTTTTAGGATTTGAAATAGCTCAGCTTGAATTCCTTCACCTCAAGAAACCATCTGAGTCTGCAAAAGAATTTTGTTAGTCAGTCTTTGAAGACATTCACTTTCTTACTGATAGCATTATTTAGAGTCATTTTGTCGGATGCTTTGAGGAGGCTTCGTGTCTTGGGGAAATAAGACGAGTATGCTATTGGGTGGTTGAAAGTTATCTCCTTTTTTTAGTGGGAGAAGAGTTGTGACAAAAGAAGGTGGGAAAACACAGAGTTTTCAGGCAGATCAGTCCTAAATGAATCCGCATACATGTCCAAGGTCAGGAAAATGATTCCTTGTGTCCATTTATTCCTAGGGATATACATACTCTAGTTTTAAAACTAAAGGATACTAAGTGATACCTCTTAAAATTACTATTGGCAGGTCTCTTCCTCTATCCAGAAGCCTGGGAGGGTAGGAACTTAGCCCCCCTCCACCACCAGTGCTGCATACTTCATGTTGAAATGCATGCTACAAGTAGTTTAAGAAATCAGTTGGTAGCTATTTTACTTTATGTGTTAGACGTGAAATTAATACCTACAATACATAATATATATAACAGGGAACATATGCTTATATTAATTTAAAATACCAATATCAGTTTCCAGGTATTCATAGAGATGAAACGTGAGGGTCACTCAGAGAGTCAGTAGCAGGAGCCCAAGAAAGGGACAGGCAGAACAAAGGTGGAGAGTGGCCCCCAGAGGTACCTGACCCTACCTGACACAATTCAACTTTCTGTCATAACATTTCCAGCTTCACATTCTACATTATGTGCTTTAAAAAAATAAACAAATAGAAATCTATTAGTTTTCTGTTGCCGTATAACCAGTTATCATAGTTTAGCAGATTATAACAATGCCCAAGTATCTGCTCAGATTTCTGTAAGTAAGAAGTGTGAGTACTAGGTAGCTGAGTTCTCTGCTACCTAGGATTTAACGAGACTAAAATCATACATGGGGCTGCATTCTAAGCTCTCACAGTGATGGTAGAATCCCTGCATTCTTGCTGTTGGCTGGGTGATCTCAGCTCCCACTGGCTACCTGCTTTCTGTTGGCCCCCTCCATCTTCAAAGCCAGCAACGGAGACTCTCTTTCATTTCGAATTCCTCAATTCCTCTCACACTTACAATCTCTGACTTTAGAAAGAGCCCAGTCCCTTTCGAGGGCTCACCTAAGTAGGTCAGGCTCACTCCTAATTATCTTCCTTTTTTAAAGTCAATGGTGCTATGTAGCATACCCTAATCATATTCACAGTATGAGGGATTGTGCCGGATTTGTATGTCAGAGGGAGGGCATCTGTGTTACCACTGAATTCTGCCTATCTCAAGAAACAACAGAGGTTGGATCTGAGTAGAAATTGCCAGCAGCCCCCACTGACTGGAGGAATTTAATCAGCTCAGATACAACAGGTTCAGACCTTCTCTGTGACAGAGATGGGAATGGCATGGTGATTTCAGATCTCATTTGAGTCTCTTGAAGGAAAGTATATAATTTAACTTCTGTAGGGATGGAACTTGGACATTGATGTCATCAACATTATAACCTAAACTACTTTGCAAACCAACCACTAAGAGATTGCTGTGTTTTTTCTTCAGAAAGTTTCAATATGAGTAAAATCTTTGTTCCCTGGAATCTCATTTCAGAAAAAACAAACTCTTCACTCACTCTTTTTCTACCCCATCCGAGGGAAAGAAACAATATTCACTTTTGTTAAGGATGAGTCTTGCCTCTCCATGGAAACTTGGTGTTTCTCAAACCAGCTTATTCAGATGAGTTCTCAGGAGGAGCTTCCATCCTCTTCCCAGGACGACCAGTAGCAAACACAGTGCTGATGACTCTGACTTGAAACCTGAGGAAGCTCATGAAAATGACCCGCTGAGCTGTCTAACTCCGTTGGGGTTAGAGAACTATGAAATGCAGAATCTAGGTGTTTGATCTCAAAACATAAGCAATTTAACTAGCAGGACAATTTTTATCTGATTTCTGGTTTTCTTTTAAAGACTGCTATAAAGGAAGAGTGTGAGTTTCTTTTAAGGAGGAAGGAAACTAACCTGCAGAGTGGCAAAGATAATATGGCTATTCAGAGTGGCAAAGAGCCCTTCTTAATTTGCCAGCCCTTAATATATTATCTTTTCATTCTTCAACTGTCTTCCATGAAGTAGGGATTATTATCCCCATTTAACACATGAAGAACTTGAGTCTCAGAGAGTTGGTGGGAAAGCCAGAATTAGAGTATATGATTGTTGAGTTTTAAAGTCCATGCTCTTTCAAATCATCTTGAAGATGCCAGACTTCTGGTCCTCTGGATTTTAAAGAGAACAGAATTTAATATGCTGGAATTTCAATCACTGGATATAATATGGGTATTCAATAATGGTGCTGGGGTCACTGGTAATCCTCTGGAAATGAAGTAGAGTTGGACTGATACCTCACATATTAAGACAGAAAAAAAAAATATATTGGAGATCTAAGTTTAAAAAGAAGTAAGGGACATTCTAGAAAAAATAAGTTATTTTGTTACTCCTGTTGATCTTGTATAGGGAAAAGGCATATCCAAGTTAGACATAAAACCAAAAGAAAGACTGATAACCTCACCCTCATAGTCCAAAGTCTGCAATGTCCAAAATTGCCACAAAGTGCAAATGAACTTCTTGTTACATATCAAAACATGACTTAATTGACTCATTTAAAGAACTATCTACAAATCAAAAGAGAAAGACCCAGCAATCATGAAGAAAAATGAGTACAGGATATTAAAAAACAGTTCACAGCAAAGGAAGTACACATGGCTTTTAAACATAGAAGATGTTTAATAACACCACCACAAGAGAAGCGTAAATAAAAACTCCGCTAGGAGGCCATATTTTACATTTCAAACTGGAAAAACAAAATAGAACAAAACACTTGTATCCCGCTTGTGAGGAATCAACTACGCTTTCCAGAGTGAGTTGGAGGGACAGCCCAGGCAGAGTAGAGCTTTCTGAGTAGGATGCTTTGGAAACAATGAGAATCCCTCTCCTCACTTCCCTGGGGGCTACAGAGAACTTTCTTTTTTTCACTATTGCCTGAAGAGCAAATGGCGGAGGGAGGGTGGCCAAGTTTCCATTTCTCTTGGAACTCAGAGCTGAAGTATTTAAATCTCTTTAGGCAGATTATTGATTTGGTCGGTTTTCCTATGTTGACAATCTAATAAAACTGTGCAGGGAAATAATTCACACATAATACTGCGTACTGAAGCAATTTCTTTCGGTTTGAAGACAAGAAGTGCTTTCACAAAAGCATAGAAAAACAGATATGTAATCTTTCAAGTTTATTTCTAAAGGTCAGTATTCTCTCAGAAAAGATTTGGGAGAGCAAAACTTTACCTACCGAGAGTGGGGTTCGAACCCACGCGGGCACTAGCCCATTGGATCTTAAGTCCAACGCCTTAACCACTCGGCCATCTCGGTTGCTGAGTACCACCGTTCTGCAATTATTTTTTAAAATTAGAACCAATGTTATTGTCCTGTTCATTTAAGAAAACACTAAATTATTTCTGGCTCTGTGGAATTACATCGAAATATGAGGAGGATTATGACTGAGAAAACACAGCAAGCTCTCTGTGCTTTCTGAAACCTCTCACTTTTTCCTGTCCGCTCTCACTAGATCACCTCAAATCCAAAGAAATGCTTGTCTTTTCTCAAGGTTGTTGTTGTTGTTGTTAGTTGCTAAGTCGTGTCCGACTCTTGAGCGACCCCATGTACTGTATCCCTCCAGCCTTTCCTGTCCATGGGATTTCCAGGCAAGAATATAGGAATGGGTTGCTATTTCCCTTCCCAGAGAATCTTCCCGTCCCAGGGATAGAAGCGGGGTCTCCTGAATTGGAGAATTCGCATTCATTACAGCTGAGCCACCAGGGAAGCGTAAGAAAAGAAAGGACTACACAACATTCGTATCATCAGTAACCGCTGTAAATTATAGTAGTGGAGGGCGAAAACTCCCAAATGGAGGTGCCGGGGATTGAACCCGGGGCCTCGTGCATGCTAAGCACGCGCTCTACCACTGAGCTACACCCCCGTTGCTAATGCTGCATTCGAAAAGGAATAAACAAGTGGGAGGAGCAGGCTCTAGAGTAGCAGAAATTACTGCACTAACGCCAAGGACAAGGCTTCTCAGGTACCACTACCGAATGCACTGTCCCAATTTTTCCTTAAGAGATTAGCGTTTTGCCTGCTGAATTCAACCCCCCACCGCACGACAACAGACTGGGGCCCGAGACACTATATTGAAACGAGCTCACTTTGGGATTACATTTGGAAATCACTAGTGGACCCAGCGGAGAACGCAATGGCACCCCACTCCAGTACTCTTGCCTGGAAAATCCCATGGACGGAGGAGCCTGGTAGGCTGCAGTCCATGGGGTCGCGACTGAGCAACTTCACTTTCACTTTTTACTTTCCTGAATTGGAGAAAGAAATGCCAACCCACTCCAGTGTTCCCTGGAGAATCCCAGGGACGGGGGAGCCTGGTGGGTAGCCGTCTATGGGGTCGCACAGAGTCGGACACGACTGAAGCGACTTAGCAGCTGCAGCAGCAGCTGCAGTGGACCCAGAGGCAGTTCAAATTCGTGACTTTGATTTTAATGGCAAAATGCTTTCACTGACAGCCCAATATGTCCATAAAAGAAACACACTGGGCTAGGTGTCGGCTGTGGTTGTTGCTCAGTCCCTAAGTCGTGTCCGACTCGTTGCCACTCTATGGACTGCAGCCCGCCAGGCTTCCTTGTCCTTCTCTATCTTCCGGAGTCTGCTCAAATTCATGTCCACTGATGCTACCTAACCAACTCATCTTTTGCTGCCCCCTTACTCTTCTGTCCTTAATCTTTTGCAGCATTGGGGTTTTTTTTTCCCCATGAGTCAGCTTTTCGCATCAGGAGGCCAAGGTATTAGAGCTTCAGCTTCAGCATTAGTCCTTCCAATGAATATTCTGGGTTGATTTCCTTTAGGATTGACAGGTTTGATCTTCCTGCTGTTCAAGGGGCTCTCAAGGGTCTTCTCCAGCACCGCAGTTTGAAAACATTAATTCTTTGGCCCTCAGTTTTCTTTATCGTACAACTCTCACATCCATACACGACTACTGGAGAAACCAAAGCTTTGACTGTACGGACCTTTGGGGGCAAAGTAGAATCTCTGGTCTTTAATACGCTCTATTTGTCATAACTTTCCTCCTGAGGAGCAAGCATCTTTTAATTTCGTGGCTGTAGTCGCAGCAGCAGTCACTGTCCACAGTGATTTTACAGCCCAAGAAAACAAAATCTGTCACTGCTTCCACTATTTCCCTTATATTTATCCTGAAGTGATGGGACCAGATGCCATTTTCTTAGTTTTTTTAATGTTGAGTTTCAAGCCAGTTTTTTCACTCTCCTCTTCAGGTGGTCTGGTACTCCCATCTCTTTAAGAATTTTCCTCGGTTATTTGTGATCCACACAGTCAAAGGCTTTCGCATAGTCAATAAAGCAGATTTTTTTGGGGGGGGGGGGAATGCTATGATCCAATAAATGTTGGCAATTTGATCTCTGATTCCTCTGCCTGTTGGAAACCCAGTTTGTACATCTGGAAGTTCTCAATTCAGGTACTGCTGGCTACAGACCGGAAGACTAGAACTTCAAGTGCTTCCAAAAAAGACAGCACTTGTGACAATAGGGACTAAAATCTTTGAACTCAAAATTATCCCCCGGAAGACTTATTACAAATGCAGATTCCAGAACCCCTCTTGCAATGATCCTTTAATAAATAGGGTAGATTCCAAGAATCTTAATTTTACCAAGGACTCCCAGGTAATCCTAACATCAACTGTCTTAAATGGCAACAGTCATGTAGGAGTGCTGAAAGTTGTCATGGTGAATTTAAGAATCCATGAAAGAAGCTCCCAAATAGGAAATTTGTGTATCTGGAGGAGACAGAGCTGAAATGAAATCCTGAAGCACATGTTGGAATAGAATGAAGTAATATTGAACACGTAATGTGTGAATGTCTCTCAGGTAACCAAGAGAAACCCCACAATGAAAGGGTCGTGTCAGTTGTACCAGATAAGCAAAAAGGGTCCAAGGATAACTGTTCAAGTTTCTGCAGCAGTCCAATTTTTACTTGTGGCTCAGCTGGTAAAGAATCCGTCTGCAGTGTGGGAGACATTGGTTCGATATCTGTGTTGGAAAGATCCCCTGGAGAAGGAATGGCTATCCACTCCAGGATTTTGGCTTGGAGAATTTCAGTCCGTGAGGTCGCAAAGGCTGAGAGACTTTAACTTTCTTTTCAATCTTTACTTAGACTGTTCGAACTGCCTCGGTCCACAACCAGATCTTTCTTTTTGATAAATTCATGGAAAAGAAATGGCCCCCTCAAGTCCTTTGGCTGTTCAATTCTGATTTTGAATCTCTGGGCAGATCAAGTTTCCATTCCTACAAGAGATTCCCGTCCAGATATACTTGATAGCTAAATCTCAACCAAACCGCTGAAATGAAAAACAACACGTTGTGACAGTTTTCCCTATCCGGGCCTCGTGGCTTAGTTGGTTAAAGCGCCTGTCTAGTAAACAGGAGATCCTGGGTTCGAATCCCAGCGAGGCCTTTCTCTTCTTGGCTTCATAAGGTAAAACCCTTAAAAGCAAACTCCATGGCCTCAGAACTTCAATCTTCAAAGGCTGCTGGAGAAGATATTTTGAAGACAAGCAAAGAAGCAGGAGTTAGAAAATTAATGGGTTGTTTTCTGGTTGAGTATTAAAATAACATTTTGATTAACAGTCGTTTTTCAGGTGTGTCATTTGCAAATATTTTTCTGTCTTGTCTTCATTTTTGTTAAAATGTCTTTCACATAGCAAGTTTTAAAATTTTAATGAAGTTCACCTTTAATTCTTTCAGTACATAAATAGTTTTCTTAGCACCATTAGTTGAAAAGACTGTAATTTCTCCATTGAATGGTCTTGGCACTCTTGTCAAAAGCCAACTGATCATATATGCAAGAATCTACTTGTGAGGTCTCTATTCTATTTCATTGGTCTATATTTCTGGCTATAGGTCAGGACCACATGGATTTGGTTACTGTAGCTTTAAAGTAAATTGTGAGATTAAGAAGTGAGAGGGCTCCAAATTTATTCTGCTTTTTCAAGATCTTTTTGGCTATTTGGGGGGTTCCACAAGAGTCAATGTTAATTTTAGGATGGATTTTTTTTAATCTCTAAAAAAATTGGGATTTTGATAGGGATTGTATTGAAACTGCAGATCACTTTTGGCTTTATTGACATTATAACCATATTAGTCTTACAATTCATGAATACAGATATCTTTCCATTCACTGATATCTTCTTTAATATCTTTTTTTTCTCTTTCTAAAGTTTTCTGGTTTTCAGTGTAAACCTCTGCCTCCACCTTGATTAAGTTCATTCCTAAATGTTTCATTCTTGTTCATGCAATTGTAAAAGGAACTGTTTCTTAATTTGTTTTGGATTGTTCATTGTAAGTGAATAAACATGCAACTGATTTTTGTATGTTGAATTTTGTATCTTTCAATTTTGCTGAATTCTTTTATTAGCTCTAATGTGTGTGTGTGTGTGTGTGTGTGTGTGTGTGTGTGTGTAATCCTCAGCACTTTCTATGTATGACATTATATCTTTCTCTTGACTACTTGTCCTGGCTGAATTGATATTACTATGCTGAATAGATGTAGTAAAAGTGAACATCTATGTCTTGTTCCAGGTATTAGAGAAAAGCTTACACTTTTTCACCATTGAAGATGCTGTGACTTTTTGATAAATGACTTTTATCGTAAAGATAAAATAGTTTCCAGCTGCTGCTGCTGCTGCTGCTAAGTCGCTTCAGTTGTGTCCAACACTGTGTGATCCCATAGATGGCAGCCCACCAGGCTTCCCCGTCCCTGGGATTCTCCAGGCAAGAACACTGGAGTGGGTTGCCATTTTCTTCTCCTAGTTTATTGATTTTTTTTTTTTTTATTATGAAAGAATGTTGTCAAATGCTTTTTCTGCATCTATTGAGATGGTCCTGTTCTTTTTTTCTTCATTCTGTTAATATGTTAAATCTCGCTTACTGTCCAGGAATGTATCTTATTTGGCTGTGGTGTATAATATGTTGCTGTATTCAGTTTGCTAACATTTTGTTGAGGATTTTTGCATCTATGTTCATCAGGGATATTAATCTGCAGTTTTCTTTTCTTCTAATGGCTTTGATATTAAGGAATGCAGTCTTCATAGAATGAGTTATGTTCCCTTCTTTTCAATTTTTTGGAAGAGTTTGGGAGGGATTGTGTTAATTCGTCTTTAAATGTTTGCTAGAATCCACCAGTGAAAATGTCTAGGATGGACTTTTCTTTGTTGTAATTTTTTTGATTACTGCTTCAATATACTTAACAGTAATAGGCTGTCAAAATATCTGTTTCTTCATGTTTCAGTTTTGGTAAATTGTGCGTTTCTGGGAATTTGTCCATTTCATTTAGGTTATCCAATTTGCAGTCATACAATTTTTCATAGTGTTGGCTTGTAATATTTTTATTTGTGTAAAATCTGTAGTAATATCCCCACTTGCATTTCTAATTTTAGTAATTTGAATATCTTCTTTATGTTTTTCTTTGTAAATCTAGCTAAACATTTGTCAGTTTTGTTGAACTTTTCAAACAGCCAAATTTTTGTTCATTAATAATTTTTCTATTGTTTCCTGCCTGCCCTTTCTGACTGCCAGTCTTACCTGAGTGTCTGCCCTATGGATTTACAACTTGTTTAGCCAGTCCCCACAACTGGCACTCTCCAGTTTCTTCAGTAAATAACCCCACCTCCCAGTATAAAAATGTTTTCTTGATGATTCTACACAAATTGACCACCTCTGGGTAACCAGCAGGCGTATCAGCAGTATTCCTAGAACTTTCTAGTAACTACCCACTCTATCTACTCCCAGGGAACCACTATTCTGACTCCTAACAATGCAAAAGCGTCTTGCCTACTTTGTGATGTAAACAATTGGCGTTATAGAATACATTCTCTTTTGCGCGTGGTTTCTTTTGGTCATCAGGTCTGTGAAGTTCATTCTTATACCTTATGGACTCTTTTTTCTTGTTGCATTATAGTTTTTGACGCTAACAGACCTAGGCAATTGCATATGAGCACTTGGAAAGTTTCTATTCTCTCGAGTAAAGATCGCACGATATTTTGGTAAATAGCCGGAGAAGGCAATGGCACCCCACTCCACTACTCTTGCCTGGAGAGTCCCATGGAAGGAGGAGCCTGGTAGGCTGCAGTCCATGGGGTCGTTAAGAGTCGGACACGACTGAGCAACTTCACTTTCACTTTTCACTTTCATGCATTGGAGAAGGAAATGGCAACCCACTCCAGTGTTCTTGCCTGGAGAATCCCAGGGACGGGGGAGCCTGGTGGGCATCCGTCTATGGGGTCGCACAGAGTCGGACACGACTGAAGAGACTTAGCAGCAGCAGCAGCAGCAGCCCTGGGTTATAGACATGCTTTCATCCATCCTGACCAAAAAAAAAAAAACAGTTTGGACAGCCTTGTTTCCGTAGTGTAGTGGTTATCACGTTCGCCTAACACGCGAAAGGTCCCCGGTTCGAAACCGGGCGGAAACAGTAATTTTCGCTTGAAGTTTCCAACTGACCACATGGTATCTTTGTTTATCTTTAAACACAGAACCCTTCTTCCGTAGCAAGAACAAGAACAAAGTACCAAGCCACAATGAAATTCATATTGACAACTGAGAACTGCCAGGGGAGTGTTTTCATTCAGATTCTCTCTTGAGATTTACAGAGAGTTTGTTCCTTAACCAAAACCCTACCTATTCTGGGACCGGGAAAACAAGTATTTAATGAAGATACAGAAACTCCTGAAGGAACAGAAGGAAGATGGTGAAAAGAGCAAGAGGAAACTTGAGGAAGTTATTTGGCAGACAGAGCACAGGATGAAAGGCGTCAGAGGTTTCTATCCAGGCCTTTGGTCTGGGAGATACAGCATTCGCTGAGGACGAGAGAAAACTGTCAAAGGGATACGAAGCCCCTTTTCATGAAGCCAAGGGCAGAAGCCTGAGAGGGTAAACCAGGTGCCCGGGAAGCTGAAAATGGCAGTTAGTCAATATATGGAAATGCTGCTTCTAGTTTCCTCAGGGAAACTTTCTTGAGGACGGGAAACAGAGCGAGCTAGTTAATATCCTTTCTCCTCAAGTCTGAATTCATGCCTTCCTCGGTTATCCATAAGGAAGGACTTAGGGGCTTTGCTCGTCTTGTTTCGAAGTTCCTCCTCTGAGCTCAGAGCAGCTCCTGAAGGAAAGATGTCGGATTTTTGGCAGATTGGGAAAGCGCAACATGGAGGGGAGTACTGAGGTCATTTAATTCTTGGGGAAATTGATCTCAGGCCAAGGAAAGAGGGAGAAAAAAATATGTATTCTGACAAAGTGGCTGATCTTTAATATGGTAAGGAAGAGGAGAAACAATGGTTCAACCGGAGCAGAGTGGCGCAGCGGGAGCGTGCTGGGCCCATAACCCAGAGGTCGATGGATCGAAACCATCCTCTGCTAGTGGTTTTGTAACATTTCCAATACACGGCCTCGGAGAGTGTATTTAATTTCCCAAAGTTCATTTAGGGTTTAGCGTTTTCCTTTTTTCTCCTCAAATGACTGCACAATTTCCTTCTCGTTCAAAAGATAAGAGACAAGTCTTATCTTTAGACTAGAGGAAGAGTTGACAAATTTCGTGTTTATTTCCAACAAATTAACCTTTTGAAATGTTCCAGAGACTATACACTGAGGTAGGATATAATTTTTTATTTTCTTGCACGTTTCCTTACACTCAAAGAAAAAAGAATTGTTATTTTGCCTGAGATCATTGGTTGCTAGAAACCTATATTGCCTTTTTCACTTGAGTGGGGGGTGGGGGGGTTCAGGTTCCTTTCACTCTTTTGTTCATTCTTAGGCATGATTTATAATGTTCAAGTTAATAGAAACATGCTGTGAACTCTTCTCTGAAGCAATTTATGTTACAATAATTGAGAAGACACCTTTCATACACTATCTCTGTTCATACTTACATAAACTAGATTCATGGGAATGTTATGACAAAAAGAAGCAAAACCTTGCATGTGAAATGATAGAAAACAGTAGACTACATTTAAAATTTTTTGTGCATCAGAATTCTATGGAGAAACTAGAAGAAAAAATAGTTTTACTGATATATTTGCAAAAGAAATTGAGAGAAAATGTCAAATTAAAATAATTTAAAATGAGTGACTATATATGACAAGAAAATATAAATTCTTCTAAGCAGTGAGAATTCACAGAGAAAAATATCAAAAGAAAAAATATTAATTTTGCGTGTGGTGGATCTGTTTCATTCCTTCCTTTACTTCACTGATGAATATGTTCTTATTTGGCAAAACCAACCATTTTCTATTTATTTTGCTTGCATATTCCCCAAAAAGCATTTTTAACTGAAAATGTCCAGGCACAGGAGATTTGTTGAATAAACTGAGACATATAGACTCAGAAGAGAAGTAACATGCAGCTGCAAAAAAGATATGGAGTGATTAACAGGAGATATTGTTACTTATGTGAGGGGATGTACAGATGAAGATTATAATATGCTATCTTTTTTCAAGAAGGAAGGGGAGTCAGGAAAACAGAAAACAGCAAAGATAGATGAGTGAAACTGGCAATCTAAAAGTGTAGTAATAGTTCTGGGATACATGAAGTATTGGATGGTCCAAAAACTTCATTAAGACGTTATGGAAAAACCAGAACGAAATTTTTGGCCAACCCAAAACAGGGCTGGTGGGAGAAATAGAGAAGGAACAGGAAATAATGGAATAGAGGGAAAAAATAGGAGAGTCACAGACTGTCCTTGAAGTGTGGATCATAGAAATCAAAAGATGATCCTCAGAGATTGAACCCTTGGCTTTATTTGTGTAAACTATGCTTTCAGTTCAGTCCCTCAGTCGTGTCCAACTATTTGTGATCCCATGAACTGCGGCACTCCAGGCCTTTCTGTCCATTACCAGCTCCTGGAGTTCACTCAAACTCATGTTCATTGAGACGGTGATGCCATCCAATCATCTCATCCTCTATAGTCCCCTTCTCCTCCTGCCTTCAATCTTTCCCAGCATTAGGGTCTTTTCCAAGGAGTCAGTTTTTTGCAGCAGGTGGCCAAAGTATTGGAGTTTCAGCTTAAAGCATCGGTCCTTCCAATGAATATTCAAGACTGATTTCCTTTAGGATGGACTGGTTGAATCTCCTTGCTGTCCAAGGGACTCTCAAGAGTCTTTTCCAACACCACACTTCAAAAGCATCAATTCTTTGGCGCTCAGCTTTCTTTATATTCCACCTCTCACATCCATGCATGACTACTGGAAAAACCACAGATGGACATTTGTCGGCAAAGTAATGTCTCTGCTTTTTAATATGCTATCTAGGTTGGTCATAGCTTTTCTTCCAAGGAGTAAGTGTCTTTTAATTTCATGGCTGCAGTCACCATCTGCAGTGATTTTGGAGCCCCCAAAATAAAGTTTGTCAGTGTTTCCACTGTTTCCCCATCTATTCTCTATGAAGTGATGGGACAGGATGCCATGATCTTAGTTTTTTGAATATTGTTTAAAGTCAACTTTTTCACTCTCCTGTTTCACTTACATCAACAGGCTCTTTAGTTCTTTTTTGCTTTCTTCCAAAAAGGTGGTGTCATCTGCATATCTGAGGTTATTGATATTTCTCTCGGCAATCTTGATTCCAGCATGTGCTTCATCCAGTCCAGCATTTCTCATGATGTACTCTGCACATAAGTTAAATAAGTAGGGTGACAATATACAGCATTGACATACTACTTTCCCTATTTGGAACCAGTCTGTTGTTCCATGTCCAGTTCTAACTGTTGCTTTTTGACCTGCATACAGATTTCTCAGAGTGCAAGTCAGGTGGTCTGGTATTTCCGTCTCTTGAATTTTCCACAGTTTGTTGTGATCCACACAGTCAAAGGCTTTGGCATAGTCAGTAAAGCAGAAGTAGATATTTTTCTGGGACTCTCTTGCTCTTTCAATGATCCAACAGATGTTGGCAATTTGATCCATGGTTCCTCTGCCTTTTCTAAATCCAGCTTGAACATCTGGAAGTTCACGGTTCATGTATTGTTGAAGTCTGGCTTGGAGAATTTTGAGCATTCCTTTACTAGTATGTGAGATGAGTGCAATTGTGCGGTAATTTGAACACTCTTTGGCATTGCCCTTCTTTGGGATTGGGATGCAGAGTGACCTTTTCCAGTCCTGTGGCCACTGCTGAGTTTTCCAGATTTGCTGGCATATTGAATGCAGCACTTTCTTCGCATCCTCTTTTAGAATTTGAAATAGCTCAACTGGAATTCCATCACCTCCATTAGCTGTGTTTGTAATGATGCTTCCTAAGGCCCACTTGACTTCATATTCCAGGAGATTTGCCTCTAGGTGAGTGATCACACCATCATATTTATCTGGGTTGTGAAGATCCTTTTTGTATAGTTCTTCTGTGTATTCTTGCCACCTCTTCTTAATATCTTCTGCTTCTGTTAGGTCCTTACCATTTCTGTCCTTTATTGTGCTCATCTTTGCATGATGAGCAAAGATACCAAAGAGATATCTCTTGGTATCTCTAATTTTCTTGAAGAGATCTCTAGTCTTTTCCATTCTATTATTTTCCTCTATTTCTTTGCATTAATCACTGAAGAAGCCTTTCTTATCTCTTCTTGCTATTCTTTGGAGCTCTGCATTCAAATGGGTATATCTTTTCTTTTCTCCTTTGCCTTTCACTTCTCTTCCTTTCACAGCTGTTTGTAAGGCCTCCTCAGACAACCATTTTGCCTTTTTGCATTTCTTTTTCTTGCGGATGGTCTCTGATCATTGCCTCTCGTACAATGTCACAAACATCTGTCCATAGTTCTTCAGGCACTCTATCAGATCTAATCCCTTGAATTTATTCGTCACTTCCACTGTATAATCATAAGGGATTTGATTTAGGTCATATCTGAATGGTCTAGTGGTTATCCCTACTTTCTTCAATTTAAATCTGAATTTGGCAATAAGGAGTCCATGATCTGAGCCACAGTCAACTCCTGATCTTGTTTTTGCTGACTGTATAGAGCTTCTCAATCTTTGGCTGCAAAGAATATAATCAATCTGATTTCAGTACTGACCATCTGGTGATGTCCATGTGTAGAGTCATCTCTTGTGTTGTTGGAATATGGTGTTTTCTATGACCAGTGGATTATCTTGACAAAACTCTGTTAGCCTTTGCCCTACTTCATTTTGTACTGCAAGGCCAAATTTGCCTGTTACTCCAGGTATCTCTTGACTTCCTACTTTTGCATTCCAGTCCACTATGATGAAAAGGACATCTTTTTTGGGGGTGTTAGTTCTAGAAGGTCTTGTAGGTCTTCATAGAACTATTCAACTTCCGCTTCTTCACCGTTACTGGTCGGGGCATAGACTTGAATTAACGTGATATTGAATGGTTTGTCTTGGAAATGAACAGAGATCATTCTGTTGTTTTTGAGATTGCATCCAAGTACTGCATTTTGGACTCTTTCATTGACTATGATGGCTATTCCATTTCTTCCAAGGGATTCTTGTCCACAGTAGTAGATATAATGGTCTTCTAAGTTAAATTCACCCATTTCAGTCCATTTTAGTTCACTGATTCCTAAAATGTCGATGTTCACTCTTGCCTTCTCCTGTTTGCTTGATTCCAATTTGCCTTGATTCATGGACCTAATATTCCAGCTTCCTACGCAATATTGCTCTTTGCAGCATCAGACTTTACTTCCATCACCAGTCACATCCAGAGCTGGGTGTTGTTTTTACTTTGGTTCCGTCTCTTCATTCTTTATGGAGTTAGTTCTCCACTGATCTCCAGTAGCATACTGGGCACCTACCGACATGGGGAGTTCATCTTTCAGTGTCCTATATTTTTGCCTCTTCATACTGTTCATGGGGTTCTCAAGGCAAGAATACTGAAGTGGTTTGCCATTGCCTTCTCCAGTGGAACATGTTTTGTCAGAACTCTCCACCATGACCCATCCATCTTGGGTGTCCCTACACAGCATGGCTCATAGTTTCACTGAAAGAGAGAAACTATGCTTTATCACATTTTAGCTATCTCAGACAAATACTGAAACCTTCATGAACTATACTTTTTATTTTCTGGATCTCGTCAAAGCCTGCAGGTTTCACCCAGGAAAAGACAGTGTTTAATGGCACCAGCACCTTTACTATAAGTAAGATAACTAAATAGAGATACAAAGTACTGAAACCTAACTGCTGAGATTTCTGTACTCCAGGATATCTGGTTTATATGTGTGCTTATTCAATGTGTTCTCAACTTTTACAAGAAGCTTGAAATTACAAAATGAAACATTATTTGAATCTCCAACCTCCCCTTCTTTATCTTCTTATTCCCTTTCATCTGAAAATGTCAAATGCCCTAGGAGAAGAATGCTTTATGGGCAGTAAAATGTATTAAAATAAAATCTAATCAGAAGATCCTAGCATTGTCATAAGTATACATAAAGAGAAATAGATTTATAAAATAGATAAAATAATATAGACATTAATAAGTGACAAAGTCGATATTTCAATTCAGTAGGTAGGCAAAGATAATTTTAAAATAAACTGTGATGACATAGCTAACTTTGCCTTTGGCAGAAAACAGAGATGAACATTTACCTTCAACAAGTAACAAATCACATTTCAGATTGATTAGTGATTTAAATACAAAATGTAAAATAATAAAGCATGTAGTTGCAATTAATAAGAAAACTCAGAAGAAAAAAATATTTACTTGGAAACTGTAGCATAAGAAATGTTTGAGCAACTAAGCTTTAGTAAAAATATGCTTTGGTGAAAGCCTACAAAAAAAGTAGGTGAATGGGTGAATTTAACTCAGAAGACCATTATATCTACTACTGTGGACAAGAAAATTCCATGGACAGAGGAGCCTTGTAGGGTACAGTCCATTGGGTGGCAAAGAGTCGGACATGACTGAGCGACTTCACTCAATACAAAAAAAGTAGACAATCTTAAATGGCAAATTCACATAAGAAAGAAATCCACCTGAAAATTAGAAATAAATGTGTCTAAGAATGAGATGATGGTGAGGGGGCTGCTTTGGTTTATCACTTCATTGTTTTAACCTAGGACAGTATCCTTAAGCTATCTTCATTTCTTAGAGTCTTTATGAATTGTCATAGTATTCTGATGCTCTCACATTGCCTTCCAGTGGTCTTCTAAATTGTTTCTTCATAAGTTTAAATCATCCTAAAGAATATAATTGCCAACATTTTCACAATGTAATTGGTAAAATTTGAACATTAAAATAGTTCAGGCCATGACTGAATTTTATCCATTGGCACCCAAGAGCAATTTGATACATGCTGCTGCTGCTAAATCACTTCAGTCGTGTCCGACTCTGTGCGACCCCATAGACAGCAGCCCACCAGGCTTCTCTGTCCCTGGGATTCTCCAGGCAAGAACACTGGAGTGGGTTGCCATTTCCTTCTCCAATACATGAAAGTGAAAAGTGAAAGTAAAGTTGCTCAGTCGTGTCTGACACTCAGCGACCCCATGGACTGCAGCCTTCCAGGCTCCTCCATCCATGGGATTTTCCAGGCAAGAGTACTGGAGTGGGGTGCCATTATAGCTACCATGAAATTTTATCCCTCAATATTGCATTTTTCTATGCTTAAACGCTGTTACTGATTATTATATTACTCTGAAACAGAAAAATATATTAAAAGATAAATATAGTTTTAACTATTTCTGGCCTGTGTTTTGTATTTCAAGCGTCTCCCCCCTCCCCCAGTTTGAGTTGTTTTCAAGTTTTAATAGTAGCACGTGATCAATAAAAAGTAAAGATGTAATTTTTGAGAAGCATTTAGTATACGAAAAGAAAATTTGTATTTGAATTTAGTAAGAGGGATAGCACTTTTTCCCTAGCCCTTGTGTCTGCAGGTGAAAGCTTCCAGGGGTTGCAATGAGAAGACTTCCATAGAAGTAAGTGTTAATCAGAAATTTACAGAGAAGTGATATGTGTTAATCAGAAATTTACAGAGAGGTGATATGAAATCAGATAAAAACAGACCTTCTCTAGGTCCCACCGAGATTTGAACTCGGATCGCTGGATTCAGAGTCCAGAGTGCTAACCATTACACCATGGGGCCTGTCCTGGACGAGTTTCTTCTAAATTCTTTGATGATATAATTCTTCCTCCCTAAGAACCTTGATGTGGTTTTCTAAAGGGTAGAAATACATTTTGCATTTCCTCCTCTAGGATTAAGTCATGAACCCTTGCCTGTCACATGCCTGTATCTATATTCTAAGCCAGACTGTACTGGAAAACATTGCCTCCCTAATGTTAGGAATCGTCCTCTCCACCCACCCATTCTCACGGAGTGCTCGGTTTTATGATAACCGTTTTGTACTGTTACTTCACCTAAGGCTCAGAGTAGTCCTACGAGATGGGGATCGTTATCCCTATTTTACAGATGAATAACCTGAGGTAGAGACCTGGTGTCTTTCACCCTTCTCTCTCAGATTCTATTACTTCACGGAAAATCATCTTTTTCCAGGGTGGTAAACTGAAGCTCCAACACTTTGGCCACCTGATGCAAAGAACTGACTCATTGGAAAAGATCCTGATGCTGGAAAGATTGAAGGCAGAAGGAGAAGGGGAAGACAGAGAATGAGATGGTTGGATGGCATCACGGCTTCGATGGGCATGTGTTTGAGCAAGCTCCGGGAGTTGGTGATGGACAGGGAAGGCTGGTGTGCTGCAGCCCATGGGGTGGCAAAGTGTCGGACACGACTGAGCAAGTGAACTGAACTGATCTATCTCTTTTGCTGACGCGTTATGGAAAGATTTACCAGAGTCGCAGACGAGACACTGACATTTAAGGAAAATGGAATTAAACATGCTTGGAAGATGCGATTGGAATAAGATCTCTGCTGCCCTGGAAGCACAAGGTGGAGCCGGGGAGGTGGGGGAAAAAGGGAAGGAAAGGCCCTCGAGAGTCTTCCTAGGACCGAGTCGAGCCCCACGGTCCTACTTTCACCAACAGAAAATATACAGAGACTCCCAAATGGACACAGAGAAGATTCCCCTGCTGCTGCATGTTTCCCGCACACACATCGGCGTCCACACTTGGTGAAAACCTGCAAGACAATCGGTTTCTGTGATGGGTCCTGGTGAATATTCTGAGTCGCATCCTAAACCAGTATCTCCACAAACTCCTCAGGCTGGCTTTTCGCGGGCAAAGATACCCAGCACAAGTTTAGCAGTGAGTACCCAGCGATTTCTTTAGCGGTACTGGGGAGTCTAGCTTTGCTCCAAGCAGTTTCCTGAAATTCGACGCCCGTAGGATGAGACTGACCTAGCTGAAATACTTTCCTGATCTGCAGATTGGGATTGCGTTCCAAGATTTCAGATTTTAAACCAGAGGCGGGTTTCGGAGTCCGTGACCCTCTAGTGGATTTAGACCACGAAGCGCAACTCCCACTACCTGGGGCGGTGGGTAGGCGGGCGGGTGGAAATCACCAAAAACAAAAGGCCAGGTTTCTTCCAGGATTCCTTTACAGAAGAATTTTTTCAGGGTGACTTTTACTGGACAAAATCTTTAAATTGGTTCTTTTCCGAAATGCTGGGTTGGGAGTTTTCCTCTAGAACAGGTGAAGAATGGCCAAGGACTATTCCTTGTTTGCACAGAGTGGGTAGAAGACCCTCAGGAGAGAGAGTCTCCTCCATTGAAGATCCTAAACTGTCAAAACCTGGCGGGTACAAGAAAAATGTCCTTACAAAAGAGACGCTTTTAAACCTGAGCGGGGAGAACCCAGGTAGATACCTCTTCCATCGGCATAACTTAGTCAGCAATGGATACACCAGCGCGATGACATTTTCCAGCGCCCCAGAGAATAGTCCCAATGGCCTTGACTCTGCGTGGTTCCTGATATGTTAGCAAAAGTGCACTGCGTGAGGAAGAGGCCTTGACCTGTGCAGCAGTTGTGCCCCATGTAGCAGAGAAAAGGCCTGTACTTCCCCAGTGCCACATCCTACAGCTTTCCCAGACTCAGGCCCTCAGGCGAACTGTGATGAGGACAGCAAGTGAAGCCCTTCGAGCAAGGAATGAATAAAGGGCAGTGTTCAGAGGCTAAAGTCTCCTCCCTGCACCCCCAGAAAGGGAAAAAGAATGCCTTCAGATTAAATCCTCACTTTCTGTGCAGCGTTCAAAAACCTTCAACTGGATGACAAACGTGTAATTAGTGCTTTTCAGAGGCTAGGCCCATGGCAGGCACTGGCCTCCCTCTAGCCAATAGATAACCACAAGTAGGCACATCCAGCAGAGAAGGTAATGGCAAGCCACTCCAGTACTCTTGCCTGGAAAATCCCATGGATGGAGGAGCCTGGTAGGCTGCAGTCCATGGGGTCACTACGAGTAGGACGCGACTGAGCAACTTCACTTTCACTTTCACACAATGGAGAAGGCAATGGCAACCCACTCTAATGTTCTTGCCTGGAGAATCCCAGGGACGGCGGAGCCTGGTGGGCTGCCATCTAGGAGTCGCACAGCGTCGGACACGACTGGAGCAACTTAGCAGCAGCAGCAGGCACATCCAGACTTTAGAATGACAGGGCAAGCATGCAGTCAAAAGAGACTTTCTTTTTAAATTCTCATTCAAAAGTGCAAAATTCGGTGCTCCTATTACGTATCCTTCCTCAACTCCAAATTGAGCTACTGCTGTGGCCTCATTAAGACAAAGTCATGGTTGACATTCACCTTCAGGAAAGTTTCTGCTCCAGTCCTGGGCAAAGTCTAGTTCTCAGAGTTTACGGTAGACTTGGGATCACTGAAGAAAGAGACGGAGAAGAAATTTGGGAAAAAGCAGAGCAGAATGTTTTGGAACCAAACATAGACACAAGCTACCCTGGGTTCTGGGATGATCAAATCAGATTAGGTGAAACTTTATGCACTCAGCAAGTTTTTCTTTTCTCTTTATTTATTTTTTTGTTTCTTTTGGCCACATATCTTATAGGATCTCAGTTCCCCAACCAAGGACAGCTTGGAATTCTAACCACTAGGCCGCCAGGGAACTCTGCACTCAGTATTTTTAAACTCCTAACAGGAGCCAGGGATTGTGGGACTGAAAAGTGAAAGGTGAACAAAACCACAGTACTGGTCTCTCCCCTAGGATATCCTCTGTCTAGAGCAGGAGTGGGGGAGTTGTTCAACAAGCAATTAAAACGTGAGGTGGTAGGAGAAGGGGACATTTGGGTGCTGAGGAAACACAGATGAAGCACGTGAGCCTAGATAAGGGAGCTAATGAAGGCCTGGGTAAGAAGGGCTGAAAGGTCTAAGTTAATATTTGAGGAATGAATAGAGAATCAGAACTGGGAGCAAAATGGAGGGCAAAAACGTTTTGCTGGTAGTAAATACGGAAAGGAAAAGAACATAGTAGAAATAATTGTATCACCGCTTGTGACTAGAAGATATTTTGGAGGAATGAGTGTAACAGGAACGGTGACAAACGAGATTGGAGATGTGGCCAGGTTAGGTTAGGTTTCAACAGTCATGAAAACGTGGTGAGCTTCCCCCAGCAAAGTGGAAATAAGTTGTCCTGTACTGGAATTCTCAAAGGTGATAGCAAGGGCTGCTCACTCATGGGTTGCTACCCACAGTTTGAAGAACAGTCCCACAAGATCACCTTTGTGCAGAGGTATTCCTAGCATGTCTAAGAATTGCAGTTACAATGGGAAGAGGTGGCCTGAAAGTGTTAAGGGCCCGGACTGCTAGTCCATCTATCGTGCTCTGCTCCTGTGGGCTCAGATGCCTCCTCTGAGCGCCCTCTGTGAAGAGCCCAGCCGCGAGAGAGAACAGAAACGCCCTGTGTTTATCGCCTTCTAATCACAAATTTATCACCTCTCAGTTTAGATTCCCTTTTCCAGTTTTAGAGTAAAGTGGCCATTCTTTTAAAACAAAGTTCTTTTGCCTGCTCACACAGATTTCTTTCTAGGAATAAAGCAAAGGGAGGCAGAGGAGAGACGGCGCCTCCGCATCCGGACCTGGGCAGACCTGGGCACCGGTTACAGGACGGGCGGCTTCTCCTGGGGGTGCTGAATTCTGAACACAGCTTCGTTCAGCAGCCGGTGAGCACCGACTTCCCATCAGAGAAGACTGTTACTATTGCTCGTTAAGACTGACGTGTGGTGGGTTGGATTACAAGGGAAAAGGCCTGGCCGAGATTGCAGAAGTAAAATTGAACGCGGAAACAATCATGAAGGTCCCACCGAGATTTGAACTCGGATCGCTGGATTCAAAGTCCAGAGTGCTAACCATTACACCATGGGGCCCACAGGGAGACTTTTGATAAACTATCTCTTGTGGCAAATATTCATCTTTGAGGCACTAGATGCCAATTACGAAAATTTAAACAACGTGACCTCCACCCCCAATCCTCCAACAAAATTGTACCTTCTAGACGGGTAATTTTGAAAATGTGTGGGTGTTTTGGTTGTCTCAAATGGCTTAGTGGCACAACTGGTTTTCAGGTCAGGGCCAGATGCTGGAAGTCCAATGATGCTCAGGACATTCCTATACCAAGAATTATCCTTAGAACAGCATGATTTTTGTAAAACGTTTTCATCTGGATTTTCAAGGATCTTTTCTAAGGGTGAAGTCCCTGCTTCCACCTTTGTACCCTCTCACTTAATCATCTTCTCATATACGACTGGCAGTGCTGTGTGGGACCTTATTAGGATTATGACTTTTATTCTGAGATAGGATGTCACAACTTTTGGTTAGGTGTTCTGGGGCACTCCTTTTTGAAATGTATGAGACGTCTGACCATTCTGAAGCCACCACACAGTTAGGGAGCCAGATTACATAAAAGTGCTCAGGCTGGGAATTCCCTGGTCATCCAGTGGGACTCTGCACTTCCATTGATGTGCAACCAGATTGGATCCCTGGTCAGGGAAAAAGATCCTACAGGTCAGTGGCCAAAAAAAAAAAAAAAAAGTGCTCTGAATGTTAGTCCTAGCCCACAGCCAGTGTCAATTGCCAGACAAACGAGTGAAGATAATTTTAGATAATTCTAGCCCTCAGCAGTTGTCCTGTAAATGACAAGTCAATGATCTTCTGCCTAAAGCCCCAGACATTTTAGAGCTGATAGCCATTGCAGCTGTGCTCTGACCTAATTCCTGACCACAGACTCCATGAAGAGCATTAATAAAATGCTTTGTGCCATCAAGTTTGGGCTGTTTAGCATGCAGGAACAGTAACCTAAACAGGTCTAGAAACAGGAATTTTCTTGACTGAATCTTAGTTTTGCCCAATGAGAGTGTTCCCAATATTTTGCCACCATAAGTAATGTGAACATCAGTGTCTTCCTATGGGCCAATTTGTTTGTCATATATTTTCAAAACGATTGTTTTTTCACAAAATTGGCAGGCTTGTGTGGGGTCTTGTGAGAGTGGGATGATTAAAGAAAACTCCCCTCTTTAGATAACCATCTAAGTGCTATGTCTTTTCATTATATTAAGCTGTAAAAAGACATTGGTTGGCATGTCATTGAGTCAGTGTACATTCTAGGCTCTGAGCTTGGTGCTGGGGTATGGATGAGAACAAGACTCCTTTGGTAGAACCCACCTCTTCAGGAATGGTTTTATAACAATTTTATTGTTTGTTTTTCTGGATGTAGATCTTAACAGAGATGGAGTGATCTTCTCTTGCTTTGCAGGGCATTTTTTTCAGTAGGTATCTAGAAAACTTGCAGGTTGTTGAGGCTCCATGCAGAAATTAAGTTGAACAAAGAGAAAAAGATGAGAAGTCGAAACTTCTCATCCCATGGCTCTCTGCTCCAGCCACAACAGCCTTTGGCAGTTTCCAAAGCACACTAAGCAGGGGCCTGGTTTGGGTACTTGTTCCTTTTGCCTGGAACAGATTTCCCCAGGTAGTGACTCACCACTTTATGCCAACGACTCCTCTGTGAGGCCTTGTCCAAGTGCCTTCCTTAAAATTACCCATCCCAAAGTCCTCTTTCCTTTCTTTATTTTTATCCACATCACCCATTAAGGAGCTGATAAATTAAGAATTTTATTAATTTATTAATTATAAATTAATTAATTTATTTAATATTAAATTATTGATTATTAAATAAACAATATTAATTAATTAATTATAAGTGACCTAATGTGTTGTCAGATTCCCTTTCTCCTGTCCAATATGAAATTCTGCGCCAGTATTTGAAACTACTGTCTGTTTTCAGCTAATAAAAATGTGGGAGTGTCACTTGATTTGTAAGAGACAGGTCCATGAAGTCCAAAAATTAGACACTATTGCAGAGTCCTTAACTATAGATCAATGCAGTTTGCAATTCTGATTCCCTGGTTGCAAAGGTAAGAATGTTGTATTTGATATCTCTTTTTAACTGGTTAAGAAAAGGACTGCTGCTGGTGCTAAGTCGCTTCAGTCGTGTCCGACTCTGTGCGACCCCATAGACGGCAGCCCACCAGGCTCCCCTGTCCCTGGGATTCTCCAGGCAAGAACACTGGAGTGGGTTGCCATTTCCTTCTCCAATGTATAAAAGTGAAAAGTGAAAGTGAAGTCGCTCAGTCGTGTCCGACTCTTAGCAACCCCATGGACTGCGGCCCACCAGGGTCTTCCGTCCACGGGATTTTCCAGGCAAGAGTACTAGTTCCCTAATGGATTAGTGGTACTTTCTCTGTCTCCATTATACTCAGAAAAACAAAGAAACATCTATGACTGATAGATAATTTAACAAATAATGTGAGAGTCTGCTTCATTTAAATGATCATATAATGTAAAACTGGCATCTAGAATCATGACTATTTCAGAATCTTATTTGATAAACTCTTCATGGTTCATACCTAGACGTTTTATACTGAAGTCCTATCATTGTTTTGCCAAGTGTGCTCATGATACAGAATGAAGCCCTTGGTTTAACATTCAGACTGCTTGCTCAACCCTTGGCACTGCTCCCTTTTGCCCACTCCTGTAGACATTAATCGGGGAAGACAATGGCACCCCACCCCAGTACTTTTGCCTGGAAAATCCCATGGACGGAGGATCCTGGTAGGCTCCAGTCCATGGGGTCGCTAAGAGTCGGACATGACTGAGCGACTTCACTTTCACTTTTCACTTTCATGCATTGGGGAAGGAAATGGCAACCCACTCCAGTGTTCTTGCCTGGAGAATCCCAGGGACCGAGGAGCCTGGTGGGCTTCCATCTATGGGGTCGCACAGAGTTGGACACTACTGGAGCGACTTAGCAGCAGCAGCAGCAGTAGGCGTTAATCCCATCAACATTCCCAGTGCCTTGAATGTGACACGTATGTTCTCACTTCATCTGCCCAGAATGCTGTTTTGTACACCACTCCCCTCTGCTGGTAACTATTATTTATTTTTTGCTCCTTGGGTTTTCCACATACATCTCTACTGAAGCATTTATTATCTTATTATTTCATTTGTTTATGGACAATGTGCACATATGACTAAAAATTCAAAGTGCGTAAAAACATCACAATCAAAAAAGATTTTCTATCCATCCCCACTCCTAGGCTATCCAGCATCCTTTCTGCAAAAATAACCAATACTAGCAATTTGTGTAGTAGTCTTCTGGAGTTATTTTAGATTCATACAAACCCATGTATACAAAAATCTACTGCACATTATCCTGTATGTTGCTTTTGGCCCTTGACAGTAAATCATGGAGATCATCACCTATCAATACTCGAGGAAACCACATCAGATCAGATCAGATCAGTCACTCAGTCATGTCCGACTCTTTGCGACCCCATGAACTGCAGCACGCCAGGCCTCCCTATCCATCACCAGCTCTCGGAGGTCACTCAGACTCACATTCATCGAGTCAGTGATGCCATCCAGCCATCTCATCCTCTGTTGTCCCCTTCTCCTCCTGCCCCCAATCCCTCCTAGCATCAGAGTCTTCTCCAATGAGTTAACTCTTCGCATAAGGTGGCCAAGGTACTGGAGTTTCAGCTTTAGCATCATTCCTTCCAAAGAAATCCCAGGGCTGATCTCCTTCAGAATGGACCAGTTGGATCTCCTTGCAGTCCAAGGGACTCTCAAGAGTCTTCTCCAACACCACAGTTCAAAAGCATCAATTCTTCGGCGCTCAGCCTTCTTCACAGTCCAGCTCTCACATCCATACATGACCACAGGAAAGACCATAGCCTTGACTAGGCGAACCTTTGTTGGCAAAGTAATGTCTCTGCTTTTGCATATGCTATCTAGGTTGGTCATAACTTTCCTTCCAAGGAGTAAGCGTCTTTTAATTTCATGGCTGCAGTCACGATCTGCAGTGATTTTGGAGCCCAGAAAAATAAAGTCTGACACTGTTTCTCCATCTATTTCCCATGTAGTGATGGGACCAGATGCCATGATCTTCGTTTTCTGAATGTTGAGCTTTAAGCCAACCTTTTCACTCTCCACTTTTACCTTCATCAAGAGGCTTTTTAGTTCCTCTTCACTTTCTGCCATAAGGGTGGTGTCATCTGCATATCTGAGGTTATTGATATTTCTCCCAGCAATCTTGATTCCAGCTTGTGTTTCTTCCAGTCCAGCATCTCTCATGATGTACTCTGCATATGTTAAATAAACATGGTGACAATATACAGCCTTGACGTACTCCTTTTCCTATTTGGAACCAGTCTGTTGTTCCATGACCAGTTCTAACTGTTGCTTCCTGACCTGCATACAGATTTCTCAAGAGGCAGATCAGGTGGTCTGGTATTCCCATCTCTTTCAGAATTGTCCACAGTTTATTGTGATCTACAGTCAAAGGCTTTGGCATAGTCAATAAAGCAGAAATAGATGTTTTTCTGGAACTCTCTTGCTTTTTCCATGATCCAGCGGATGTTGGCGATTTGATCTCTGATTCCTCTGCCTTTTCTAAAACCAGCTTGAACATCAGGAAGTTCACGATTCACATATTGCTGAAGCCTGGCTTGGAGAATTTTGAGCATTACTTTACTAGCGTGTGAGATGAGTGCAATTGTGCGGTAGTTTGAGCACTCTTTGGCATTGCCTTTCTTTGGGATTGGGATGAAAACTGACCTTTTCCAGTCCTGTGGCCACTGCTGAGTTTTCCAAATTTGCTGACATATTGAGTGTAGCACTTTCACAGCATCATCTTTCAGGATTTGGAATAGCTCCACTGGAATTCCATCACCTCCACTAGCTTTGTTCGTAGTGATGCTTTCTAAGGCCCACTTGACTTTACATTCCAGGATGTCTGGCTCTAGGTCAGTGATCACACCATCATGATTATCTGGGTCGTGAAGCTCTTTTTTGTACAGTTCTTCTGTGTATTCTTGCCACCTCTTCTTAATATCTTCTGCTTCCGTTAGGTCCATACCATTTCTGTCCTTTATCGAGCCCATCTTTGCATGAAATGTTCCTTTGGTATCTCTGATTTTCTTGAATAGATCCCTAGTCTTTCCCATTCTGTTGTTTTCCTCTATTTCTTTGCATTGATCGCTGAAGAAGGCTTTCTTATCTCTTCTTGCTATTCTTTGGAACTCTGCATTCAGATGTTTATATCTTTCCTTTTCTCCTTTGCTTTTTGCAAATAGCTGCGAAAAGAAGAGGAAACCACATAGTGGTTACAAATACAGATTCTGGAGCTAGACTACTTTGGAATAGCAATAAGTGCGCATGTCTGCCTCCTTAGCGCAGTAGGCAGCGCGTCAGTCTCATAATCTGAAGGTCCTGAGTTCGAACCTCAGAGGGGGCAGTTTTTTTTTTTTTTTTTTTTTTAAAGACTTCTCGGAGACGCGAGGCTCACTCTCTGATCTCCTGGAGAAGGAAATGGCAACTCGCTCCAGTATTCTTGCCTGGAAATTTTCATGTACAGGGAGCCTGGTGGACCACAGTCTACGGGGTCGCTAAGAGTGGGGCACGACTGTTACTAGCTGTACATTTACAGGTAAGTTTCTCATCATCTCTGGACCTATATTTTATAATCTATAAAACAAGTACAAACAAATTTAACTCAAAATATTGTTATAAAGAATAAGTGATTTAATGTATACAAGGACATTTTGGGATTTCCTCTATGGATCAGCAGGTAAAGAATCCGCCTGCAATGCAGGAGACACAGGAGACCGTGGGTTTGATCCCAGGGTGGGAAGATCCCCTGAAGAAGGAAATGGCAACCTATTCCAGTATTCTTGCCTGAAAAGTCCTATGGACAGAGGAATTTGGTGGGCTACAGTTCAAAGGGTCTCAGAGTCGGTCGCAGCAAAGCACACAAGAAAAGTTTTAGGACATTATCTTGCACACACTAAGCAGTAAATATTGCTACTCAGATCAGATCAGATCAGTCGCTCAGTCGTGTCCGACTCTTTGCGACCCCATGAACTGCAGCACGCCAGGCCTCCCTATCCATCACCAGCTCTCGGAGGTCACTCAGACTCACATTCATCGAGTCAGTGATGCCATCCAGCCATCTCATCCTCTGTCGTCCCCTTCTCCTCCTGCCCCCAATCCCTCCCAGCATCAGAGTCTTCTCCAATGAGTCAACACTTCACATGAGGTGGCCAAAATACTGGAGTTTCAGCTTGAGCATCATTCCCTCCAAAGAAATCCCAGGTCTGATCTCCTTCAGAATGGATCGGTTGGATCTCCTTGCAGTCCAAGGGACTCTCAAGAGTCTTCTCCAACACCACAGTTCAAAAGCATCTATTCTTCGGCGCTCAGCCTTCTTCACAGTCCAGCTCTCACATCCATACATGACCACAGGAAAGACCATAGCCTTGACTAGGCGAACCTTTGTTGGCAAAGTGATGTCTCTGCTTTTGAATATGCTACTAATATTATGCAAAAGAGCCTTCATATTTGTTTTTACCTGCAGGTAGAATGATATACTGTAATATTCTATTTTATTGTTCACCATTCAGATTATTTCTAGTCTTTGGTACTACAAATTGGGCTGCTTGGAAAACTCTGTAACATATCATTTTTCACATTTTCAAAAATGTTAAATTCCTAGAGATGAGGTTGCTGGGAGTAGAGACATGTGTGTTTTTAAATACGCTGGATACCGCCCACTTTTCCTGTACGAAAGTTCTCCCAGTTTTCAAGGCCACCAGCAGTGACAGAATTAAGGTCAAGAACAGCCTTATTCGGAATTTTCCATTCCTATCCCAGATACAGTGACTATCCTGTAGTGAATAATAGATGCTGAATAATATTTATTAGTTAACTGGATGAAAGGATGGTTTAGGAAATACAGTTGGGTTTTGCTGGCAGCAAGAACACTTAGAATCCCTTTGGCATTAAATCCCATTTAAATGTTTAAAATTGTTTGCTGTTATTCATTGAAGATTATTAGAAGACAGAATAGAAATAGTTAACTTTTACTGATCACTTTGAGCAGTTTTACAGAGATTTCTTTTAGAACGTGGAAAGTGTGGTAAAAGAAAAAAGCATTATTGAAAGTTTGTTAATACTGTAAAGCAACAGGGTGTGTGTGGGGGGGGCAGGGGGAGGAGGGCTAATAATAGAAAATTGGCTAGAGTCCCACTGATTTACCGGCTTTCTAGTAGAAAAAAAATGCTTTATTAATTAAAGTCTTATTTATTATCTCATGTCATTCTGATACATATGCAAAAATACCAGAGCGAAAAGGACAAAAGAACATTGAGTGACCAAGAGCTACTAAACTCCCTCTAAATTTATCATCGCAGTTTTCGAGTAACTTCCATTTTAGAGAGGAAAGGTCTGGTGATCCATACCTTACATAGCCTGTGGCAAGACACAGTCAAGAAGTGGCCTAGTTGGTCTAAGAATATAGCACAGCACTCAAAACATGGCTAATGCCTAATAACTTTGAATACATGAAGTCATGCTGTAGGAGTGACTGATAAAAACAAAGTCCTGTTTCAGAGTTTTACCGTCACTTTGCTTTCAGAGGTGGCGATTATGACTAAGACAGGCAGTGGATCCTACTGCTAAGAGCATGGACTTTAAACTTGGCTGCCTAAATCCCATTCACCTAAAATTTTGTGGGGACCTTTGGTAAATTACTTGTGTTTTGCCTTGAGATGATGGAGATGATGACACTGCTGCTGCTGCTGCTGCTAAGTCGCTTCAGTCGTGTCCGACTCTGTGCGACCCCATAGACGGCAGCCCACCAGGCTCCCCCGTCCCTGGGATTCTCCAGGCAAGAACACTGGAGTGGGTTGCCATTTCCTCCTCCAATGCATGAAAGCGAAAAGTGAAGTCGCTCAGTCGCTCAGTCGTGTCCGACTCCTAGCGACCCTATGGACTGGAGCCTACCAGGATCTTCCGTCCATGGGATTTTCCAGGCAAAAGTACTGGGGTGGGGTGCCATTGCCTTCCCCGGATGATGACACTACCTACTCCGTAAAACTGTCCTCACAATCTAGCATACATTGTTAGCACACTGTAATATGCCACATTGCACACGGTGTGTTTGCGAACAGTGCCTTCCACAGAGTGGAATACTCAAGAGTGGTTAAATTTCTCTATGGCCACAGAGCAAGTGGTGGAGCTGGGGCCAGAAGTTTGTCCTTCCATTCCTAATCCAATTCAGGCTGCGAGCTTCACTACATCTTGTGTCTACATCTGCAGTTAGGCAAGTAGCAACTGGAGATCCACGTTCACTGGTCAATCTCCTTTTCGTGCCCAATACATCTCAATCCACAGGATCCTTTCTTCCTTCCACGGGTACCATACCGTCAGCCTCACTTTATCCAAGAGAACTCTGTTACTTCGGGAGCAGCCTCGGCTGGTATCTCCTCCTCCGCCTTTGTTTGAAACAAGGAAGCGGGAGAAACGAGAACTGCTAATCTGTCCCGCCGAATTTCTCTAGTTTTCAATTTGGTCCGAAAAATTCAGCTAAACGCTTGGCTTCCCCCCTCCCCTTAAAAGTACATCTCCACCACCCCCACCCCACTTTTGTCTTTAGAACTTCGATTTATCTGCATTCTCAACATGTTAAGGCAGTGGCAAGGCGAGGAGGGACGGTAAGCCACAGTAAGTTCCTGTGTGCCAACATTCAGGGCATCACCATGCCCGCCATCCGGCGCCTGGCCCACAGGGGTTGTCAAGGGATCTTTGATCTCGGCTACAGAGACCTGGGGGGTGCTGAAATCTTATTAGAAAAAGTGAACATGACCCCGAAACCTATACTCTATATGCTGAGGGCAAGAGGGTCACCGCTATGGACGTTATTCCTTCAAATATCCTCTGGCTTCGGTGGCTGGTTGCATTGCAACTTGTATTTCCATTTTCACTTGTAAAAGTTCGTCTCAGGGGTATCTATACATCTATCTATCTATCTATCTATCTATATATATGTATATATTAGGAAGCAATTCAGATCACGTTGTGTAGCTGTAAGATAGATCCTGCATTCTGATCTGCAGTATGATATAAAGATCTGGAGTTCCCGTGTATGCAAAAATGGCCCCCATTCAGTGCTCGCAGCCTCCCAGACACATTATGAACATAAGAAACTGCAAATATTTGAATCTGGGACTTCCTGAGAAACTACTATTAAAAAGTGTTAGGTAATCAATAAATCAGTTTCGTGATTTCCTGGAGTCCTCCGGCGTTCTGTTTCCCTCGAGGCTTTTAGGTATTGTGGCCAACCAGTATAAACATAAGGGAAGGCTTCAGATGAGCCTGGTTTTCATAACAAATTCTCGCAAAACTGAATGCAACTTTAACACCCAGGTATCTTTATTTCCGTTAAACTACGTTTTTAAAAACTGCACTCAAGTGATAGTACCCCACTCCCAATGAACTGATGGGAAAGGCGCACCAGCTCTTTTCTAGAAAATGTTGAGTGGCTCTGAAAAGAGCCTTTGGGTTCCACAAAGCCTATAAAGACGTTTACTTGGAGCTGGTGTACTTGGTGACCGCCTTGGTGCCCTCGGACACGGCGTGCTTGGCCAGCTCCCCGGGCAGCAGAAGGCGCACAGCCGTCTGGATCTCCCTGGAGGTGATGGTCGAACGCTTGTTGTAGTGAGCCAGGCGCGACGCCTCGCCCGCGATGCGCTCGAAGATGTCGTTGACGAAGGAGTTCATGATACCCATGGCCTTAGACGAGATGCCGGTGTCCGGGTGGACCTGCTTCAGCACCTTGTACACGTACACGGAGTAACTCTCCTTGCGGCTGCGCTTGCGCTTCTTGCCGTCCTTCTTCTGCGCCTTGGTCACCGCCTTCTTAGAACCCTTCTTCGGGGCAGGAGCGGACTTCGCTGGCTCAGGCATGGTGAAGCACTGCGGTCACAGAACCACTGAAGAAGAGAAAGCTGGGAGGCACCTTTTTAAGGACAAGGGTTTATGCAAATGAGGTGCAGTAGAGGTTTCCTGTGATTGGTGCGTCTTCTGTGTGACATCACAGCTCAGCTTGGCCCAATCAAGGTAGGCATCCTGCATAGTCGCTTTTCCATTGGTCTAAACAAAAGTAAAACGGTAGCCAATCGTACCGCTTTCTTTTCGCGCCCAGCGCGGGTTATAAACGTTCCGTTTCTGTGTTCACCTGTCATTCTCGACGGTGACCGTTGATCCTGAGTCATGTCTGGACGTGGTAAGCAAGGCGGCAAAGCTCGCGCCAAGGCCAAGACTCGCTCTTCGCGGGCAGGACTCCAGTTCCCCGTGGGTCGAGTGCACCGCCTCCTCCGCAAAGGTAACTACGCCGAGCGGGTCGGGGCCGGGGCCCCGGTGTACCTGGCGGCGGTGCTGGAGTATCTGACGGCCGAGATCCTGGAGCTGGCGGGCAACGCAGCCCGGGACAACAAGAAGACGCGCATCATCCCGCGTCACCTGCAGCTGGCCATCCGCAACGACGAGGAGCTCAACAAGCTGCTGGGCAAAGTCACCATCGCTCAGGGTGGTGTCCTGCCCAACATCCAGGCCGTGCTGCTGCCCAAGAAGACTGAGAGCCACCACAAGACTAAGTAAAGAACCAAGATTGGAAACAAGCAAATAAACGGCTCTTTTCAGAGCCACTTCTGTCATCAGCGAAAAGTGTAACACAATTTACTGCACCTGAATCTTTTATTACAGTACTGAGACTTGCAACTTAATCCTCTGGTCGTGTAGATTATGTTCTGGCATATATTTCAGAGTTAGTATTTAGGGGCAGTTGTGAACAAGAGGACATTTGTATTAGGCTAGGTTTTAAACTTATTGAATTTTTAATGTTAAATTTTGGTTACCTATAACCAGAGGTTCCTATAAGGAAATTAAGCATGTGGTGTGAATTTTCATTTCCCAAGTCGCATATTGGAGACAGCCTTTCAATGGTTTTCTGTGAAAGATAACGCAGAAACCATTGAGGTGACTGTAGGAAGATAGCCTTGCAAAAGTATTCATATCGTTACCTGACCTGTAAAAATTAAGTACAAACCGGACAATACAAACTGGGTTGTAATGCATCCTATTGGTTCCACGAATATTAATGATGGGAACTTAATTTTAAAAAATGAACTTAAATGAACTTTTCTGAAAAAAGCCAGTTAATTTTCAGAATAATAAGTACAAGATTTTGGTAGTCAGGCCCGGCAAGTTCCTCTAATTCCAGAATATGAGACATCTTTGGAACATTTGTGCCATTTAGCATTTTGGCCTTTTCAAGGATTTTAGACACAAAGACTTTTCCTCTTATTAAATGTTAACGCACTTGTTTTCATCAAATGCCACACACTTAGTTGATACAACATTAATGAGACGCTGCCTGTTCTAAAGGAAATTAATGAAGAGAAACGAAATAAAGTACAATTTAGCAAGAGGAGTAAACACAGAATACAAAAAGAGCATAGAGAAGACTGAGAAGTAACACTTGGTCTGAGGATTAAAGCAAATTGGGAAATAGAGGAAAGCATAGGGATTTCAGCAGAAAACTAGTGTCACCAGACTCGTGGCTTGTATGTGCAGGCAAATGACCAAAAGTTCGCTATTGGAAAATAAAGCAGAGAGGTCACAAGAGAGGAGTCAGAGGGATGGATCTCTAGGTCGTTCCTTTGGTTCTAAATCCTCCATATATCTTGAATGTTAGTCACTCAGTCGTGTCCGACTCTGCCACCCCATGAACTGTAGGCCGACTTCCAAATCTTTGTCCATTCCAGACTGAATTCAAGCTCAGACATACATATTCATCTACTTTCTGATATTCATTATTTTTTTTTTTACTTTCTTATACTCTTGTAGTGGGGAAGGCAATGGCAACCCATTCGAGTACTCTGGCCTGGAAAATCCCATGGATGGAGGAGCCTCGTAGGCTGCAGTCCATGGGGTCTCTAAGAGTCGGACACGACTGAGCGACTTCACTTTCACTTGTCACTTTCATGTATTGGAGAAGGAAATGGCAACCCACTCCAGTATTCTTGCCTGGAGAATCCCAGAACGGGGGAGCCTGGTGGGCTGCCGTCTGTGGGTCGTACAGAGTCGGACACCACTGAAGCGACTTAGTAGCAGTAGCATACTCATAGATTTCTGGGACATTAAAAATGTATATCCCAGACTTATCATCATCCTTACTCCCTCAGTGATTCTTAAAGGCATCACCATCTACCCGTTAGCATGAACGAAAATGGCCTGGAGTCTGAGTATTCGTTTTTTATCAGCCATTACGGGCTACAGTCCATGGGGTCGCAAAGTCGGCAACGACTGAATACACACGCACGCACACTATGGGATGATGAAACCTTAAATTCCGGAAAAGTTTAGTTGGAAGGAAAACAAACGGAGTTTCGAGACCTGGAATATTTGTGTCCACGTAACTAGAAATATCCACATAACTAGGGCTACTAACTTCCCCTGAAAAGAATCTTCAAATGAAAACTGAAAAATTACTTAAATATAATAACTGCGTATATTCAAGTGAGGGTGCCCTACCCAGCCAGCAGAAAGGCCATCTGTCTTGGGCCCCTCTTAACTTGGTATCTTGTTCCCGAACCCAGGCCTGGCTTACACTCTCAAAAATTTAGTTTAAAAATTGGCCTTACGCGTGCCCGGGACTGGGGAAAGGGAATGTAAATGCTTTGAACCAAACATCTCCCTTTATATGGAAAAGGATTGATAAAGGTTAGGCTGATTCCTGGCAAGGGAGACTTTCAGTACTTCTTTTAAGGTGCAGAACGATGGCATCACCTCAAATCCCACGTGGTAATCATAGATCCTACGTTTCGCAACGCCAGAAAAACACGACTAGCATCGGTGAGCAGAATTACATTAGAAAAGCCTAACGCTTTCTGTCACAAGGGAAACTAGGAGTAAAAGCAAGGTAACAGTCCTTTTTCATTGTCCATGTGGGCGGCTCTGAAAAGAGCCTTTGGGGTTGTGGAAAAACGTCGAGGCTCACGCCCTCTCCCCGCGGATGCGGCGAGCAAGCTGGATGTCCTTGGGCATGATGGTGACGCGCTTGGCGTGAATAGCGCAGAGATTGGTGTCCTCAAAGAGGCCGACCAAGTAGGCCTCGCACGCCTCCTGCAGCGCCATCACCGCCGAGCTCTGGAAGCGCAGGTCAGTTTTGAAATCCTGCGCGATCTCGCGCACAAGCCGCTGGAACGGCAGCTTGCGGATCAGCAGCTCCGTGGACTTTTGGTAGCGGCGGATCTCGCGCAGAGCTACCGTGCCGGGCCGGTAGCGGTGCGGCTTCTTCACGCCGCCGGTGGCCGGCGCGCTCTTGCGAGCCGCCTTTGTGGCGAGCTGCTTGCGCGGCGCCTTGCCGCCGGTAGACTTCCGAGCAGTCTGCTTAGTACGAGCCATAGTTTCAGCAGGCTTAGAAAACGCGGCCTAGCCACATATTTATAGAGCGAGTCAGAAGCTGATTGGACAAAAGGCGACCAGGACTGTCCAATCGGTAATAGGACTGGCTCAAGTCAGTTTAGCTTCTTCACTCAGTCATGTCCGACTCTGCGACCCCATGGACTGCAGCACGCCAAGCTTCCCTATCCAGCACCAACTCCGGGAACTTGCTCAAACTCATCCATCGAGTCGGTGATGCCGACTCGAACTTTTCGATTGTTGCCCAAAACCCCTGACCTCAATTTTTTCCCCAGTTTTTCCTGTACAATTGTTTGCTATATAATAGCATTTTTCAGAAGAAATAAATGCACACTACATGAGAAACATAGACTACAGCTCATGGGGTCGCAAAGAGACACGACTAAGCGACTTCACTTTCACTTTTCACTTTCATGCATTGGAGAAGGAAATGGCAATCCACTCCAGTATTCTTGCCTGGGAGAATCCCAGGGACGGGAGCCTGGTGGGCGGCCGTCTATGGGGTCACACAGAGTCGGACACAACTGATGTGACTGAGCAGCAGCAGCTGGAGCAACTATATTAGAATAAAATAAAAAACAGGAGAAATTATTTTAGACAGTATTTCAACCCAGTATATCTAAAATTTTCATTTCAACATGTAATCAATATAATTGTTAGATATTTCAAATTCTTTTTAAATTTTGCACTAACCGTTCAAAATACAGTGTACACATATAACATGTCCACTACTTCCTTTTTCAGGTTAGCCACATGTCTATTGCCCTGGGCCACTGGTTTTTACCATATTGACAATGAATGAAGCTGTATACCATCACCCCTCATCTTTCCTCTAAACACAAATTTTAAGAACTTTAAAATTTTTTTCAGTAAAAACAATTTGATTTGCATGTGAGGAATTCAAGTTATTACTTCATAAACACATCCTTGCATGAACTTCTTTTCGAACAATTCCCTTGCAACATAATTTATTTTTCTATTTCAGGAATGTAATTCCTTTGTTTTTAGGGCATCTAAATCCCCACCAATAATGTATATTTACCACACATCCCATGAGTTTGCACCTATAAATAGTTCCTTGCATGCATGTGCGATACTCAGTCACTAAGTTGTGTCTGACTCTTTGCGACCCCAGGCACTGTAGTCTGCTAAGCACCTCTGTCCATGGAATTCTCCAGGCATGCTGGAGCAGATTGCCATTTCCTTCTCCAGGGGATCTTCCCCAGCCGGGGATAGAACCTTCCGTCTCCTGCATTAGCAGTCAGATTCTTCCTCACTGAGCCACCTGGGAAGCCACTGGCGGAAACTTGGGATAAGCTCCTTGTCTGACATCTGAATTTTTCTGATCATCTCCCTCCCCTCAGAGCCTAGAAGTTACCTGGCAAGTTTTTTTCTTCTTGAAAGTAAGTGGAAAATTATCTAATTCCATCAGTACATCAAGATCTTTAACACAATAAAAAGACCAAGAAGGTGGTATTTTAACAGTAGAATTTAGCATTTTCATCCTGAAACGTATGGCCATTATCTCATATCGACACCTCAATTTGTGTGGATGTGTCCAAGGGAGCTAGGAAAATACTTGACACAATAATAAACAAATGGTTATAATTAACAGATACCTCAGCTAACTTTTCTGATAAAAGACCTGAAGATTTAAAATTTCCATATTCAACGATGTAAAACAATGTACACTGACTTGAAATTAGCGATGCCGAAAGCTCAGCTTCTCTGTACATCAGTTTAGAACTGAATCTCGGAGATAGTTTTGGGTGAAGTAGAAAAGTTTTGTTCCTTTGCCAGGCAAAAGGAGACACAACAGCCTCTTGTCTCAAAGTGAAGTGAAGTCTCTAAGTCGTGTCTGACTCTTTGCGACCCCATGGACTGTAGCCTACCAGGCTCCTCTGTCCATGGGATTTTCCTTCTCCAGGAAAATCCTTGTCCATTTCCTTCTCCAGATCTTCCGGATCCAGGGGTTGAACCTGGGTCTCCCGCATTGTAGGCAGACGCTTTACCGTCTGAGCCACCAGGTAAATTTGTCTCAAAAAACTGTCCCAACCTGGGAAGATTTGAAAAGTTTTATACTTCTCAAGGGCATGGTTGCTGACAAGGTTAGGGTGTATGCAGGATATCAGTTGGTCAGGTCTCCTAATCTTGATGAGTTTCTCTGATCCCTTCAATCTTGCCTCATGTGGTTTCTAGTCTGCTCCTTAGAGTAGCAACTGTTCAAATCTGCTATTTGGAACTCAGGGAAGGTCAAGGCTAGAGTCTTGCCTACAAGAAACGGGCCCCCATGTTTGGGAGTCCCACAAGGCCCCACTGTTTCTATGTCTTTTTCAGAAAACTAACGCCTCCAATAATGGCCTTTGGCCTAAGACACAGGTTTGATTTGATCCCTGGACACACGGAATCTTTAATTACTAAAACCCAGAAAACCAAAGGGCCTTAAAACTGCCACAGAAAGGTATAGACTTTCCATCATAATTTTTGTGCCTTCCAACTCATAATTGGCACAGGGTGGCAATATTTAATGAGTAAATAAATCCTCATATCTGTCAATGCTGATGGATAAGTTTTTAGACTACATGACCCACTTTAACAAAAAGTGACTGTCTCCTAAGTTTCAAGGTTGGCAAGGAGTACGTCAATGCTGTATATTGTCACCATGTTTATTTAACTTATATGCAGAGTACATCATGAGAAATGCTGGACTGGAAGAAACACAAGTTGGAATCAAGATTGCTGGGAGAAATATCAATCTCCTCAGATATGCAGATGACACCACCCTTATGGCAGAAAGTGAAGAGGAACATGAAAGCCTCTTGATGAAAGTGAAAGTGGAGAGAGAAAAGGTTGGCTTAAAGCTCAACATTCAGAAAACGAAGATCATGGCATCTGGTCCCATCACTACATGGGAAATAGATGGAGAAACAGTGGAAACAGTGTCAGACTTTATTTTGGGGGCTCCAAAATCACTGCAGATGGTGACTGCAGCCATGAAATTAAAAGACGCTTACTCCTTGGAAGGAAAATTATGACCAACCTAGATAGCATATTCAAAAGCAGAGACATCACTTTGCCAACAAAGTTTCGCCTAGTCAAGGCTATGGTCTTTCCTGTGGTCATGTATGGATATGAGAGCTGGACTGTGAAGGCTGAGCACCGAAGAATTGATGCTTTTGAAGTGTGGTGTTAGAGAAGACTCTGGAGAGTCCCTTGGACTGCATGGAGATCCAACCAGTCCATTGTGAAGGAGATCAGCCCTGGGATTTCTTTGGAAGGAATGATGCTAAAGCTGAAACTCCAGTATTTTGGCCACCTCATGCGAAGAGTTGACTCATTGGAGAAGACTCTGATGCTGGGAGGGATTGGGGGCAGGAGGAGAAGGGGACGACAGAGGATGAGATGGCTGGATGGCATCACTGACTCGATGGACGTAAGTCTGAGTGACTTCCGGGAGTTGGTGATGGACAAGGAGGCCTGGCGTGCTGCAGTTCATTCGGACACGACTGAGCGCACTGATCTGATATGATCTGATGTAAGCTGATGTAAGCTTTAACACTTAGTGCTCAGTTCTTCCAAGGAAACTTTAAGTGGCTCTGAAAAGAGCCTTTGGTTTGAGACTTTTGAATTGCTGCGAAAATAATCCAGACGTCTATTTGCCTTTCGCCTTGTGGTGGCTCTCAGTCTTCTTGGGCAGCAGCACGGCCTGGATGTTGGGCAGGACACCACCCTGAGCGATGGTGACTTTGCCCAGCAGCTTGTTGAGCTCCTCGTCGTTGCGGATGGCCAGCTGCAGGTGACGCGGGATGATGCGCGTCTTCTTGTTGTCCCGGGCTGCGTTGCCCGCCAGCTCCAGGATCTCGGCCGTCAGATACTCCAGCACCGCCGCCAGGTACACCGGGGCCCCGGCCCCGACCCGCTCGGCGTAGTTACCTTTGCGGAGGAGGCGGTGCACTCGACCCACGGGGAACTGGAGTCCTGCCCGCGAAGAGCGAGTCTTGGCCTTGGCGCGAGCTTTGCCGCCTTGCTTACCACGTCCAGACATGACTCAGGATCAACGGTCACCGTCGAGAATGACAGGTGAACACAGAAACGGAACGTTTATAACCCGCGCTGGGCGCGAAAAGAAAGCGGTACGATTGGCTACCGTTTTACTTTTGTTTAGACCAATGGAAAAGCGACTATGCAGGATGCCTACCTTGATTGGGCCAAGCTGAGCTGTGATGTCACACAGAAGACGCACCAATCACAGGAAACCTCTACTGCACCTCATTTGCATAAACCCTTGTCCTTAAAAAGGTGCCTCCCAGCTTTCTCTTCTTCAGTGGTTCTGTGACCGCAGTGCTTCACCATGCCTGAGCCAGCGAAGTCCGCTCCTGCCCCGAAGAAGGGTTCTAAGAAGGCGGTGACCAAGGCGCAGAAGAAGGACGGCAAGAAGCGCAAGCGCAGCCGCAAGGAGAGTTACTCCGTGTACGTGTACAAGGTGCTGAAGCAGGTCCACCCGGACACCGGCATCTCGTCTAAGGCCATGGGTATCATGAACTCCTTCGTCAACGACATCTTCGAGCGCATCGCGGGCGAGGCGTCGCGCCTGGCTCACTACAACAAGCGTTCGACCATCACCTCCAGGGAGATCCAGACGGCTGTGCGCCTTCTGCTGCCCGGGGAGCTGGCCAAGCACGCCGTGTCCGAGGGCACCAAGGCGGTCACCAAGTACACCAGCTCCAAGTAAACGTCTTTATAGGCTTTGTGGAACCCAAAGGCTCTTTTCAGAGCCACCTACCTTTTCTCTAAAAGGGCTTGTCCACTGATAAAGTGTTTTTGAAGTCTTTTATTTGTAAGTGATTTCAGAGTTTGCTGATTGAGAGGTTGTTTAGTTTTTACAGTACAGTGATTTTTTTTTTTTTTTAAAGTTTTTTAAGTTTCACCTTCTAGTTTTGTCTGCAGAAGTATTTGCAGATAACTGGTTGCAGTGTAAGTAGCCGGGGCATTACAATCAGTTCTGGGCTTTTCTGTGATCTTACAGTTAAGGTGTTCCAATTAGGATATTTGGCATCTGTGTGTGTCTTGTTCATTGCCGACTCCAAACTCGCTGCTCGCCGCACTCTAGGTAAGTGAGCCTCAGAAACAATATGTAGGTTAAGGGATACTATTCAGAAAGCCGCCAAACCGAGATGGTGGCAGACTAATGTCTTAATGACCATCTTGTCGGTATCTGGACTTCAAGATCTTTAGAACTAAAGTCAAAAAGCAGAAGAGGGAGAGGCAATAAGGAAGTAAAAAGGGCCACCTCCGGGAATGGCCAGCATCAGGGAAGGCATGTATTATTTCTTGTAGCCATTCACAGTTGGGCGGTTTAAATTATTTCTTTGTGACGTGAACAAAGGCAATTTAACAGGCCGAGGGCCAGGATCCTCTGAGGCAGCTCATTATATGACTATAACAAGTAGAAGCAAATGAAAGAGACAGTTCTAACATAGAATTGGTTCCTTGGAGTATAACTAATAAGCTATACAGAGGATAACAGGAAGGCTAGGGGTCCCTAAGCGGAGGAAATAGACGCCAAGAGGCAGACTTTTTTCCCCCACCTCTGTACAAAATTAAAAGGTTTCTTGTAAGTTTTGTGTTGTCATGATGACACCTAGTTCTACCTGAACTTAAACTTCTCAAACCTTGAGCTAACCCATGGGTTTTTCTTATGGAAATCTTTTTTCTTAAGCTGTGTTAATGAACGATGTATTTGCCTTGGAATCTGCCTGTCTTCAAGTCGGTTCAGCCTAAGACTCAAACCTTGACTAGACCATTGCTCAACAAACCATTGTTGTCTTACTCAAGGAAATTTTCTCTTAAGCTATGGTAATAAAACTATGTATTTGCTGGAAAGCTGCCTTTCTTTAAATTTCATGTCAATTGTTTTATGGCAGGGGATGACTCACTTTATGCCAGTGCTATTTCAAAATGCCTGTTATGGAAGAGGGGCCTGATGCTACTCTCAGTTTTGAGGTGATTCTTCAACAGATATATAACTGCTTGCTAAGAGCTAGAAGGGGGTCACTCTGTCCCTTTCTAATGTACCCTTCTCATGTCAGAAGCTTCTTTTATCCCTGTATACGTTAATAAAGTTTTATTTCAAGTAAGCTTCAAGTGATCAAGCCCCGTCTCTGACCCCTGATCGAAATCCTCTTCTCCAGAGGTCATGAATCCCGGTGTAGCTCACGGTTCTCTTGGTTGCAACTTTTCACTACTTAGCTACTTACTGCGTTTGAAATTGAAGAGGCGGATCTAGTAGTTTTAGATATTAGATGACAAGGAGGCCGACTTCACCACCAATGTGTCTGAGTGCTTGCTCTCCAAGCTGCAGCCGGCCCAAAACCTCATGCGTTATTAAAATCTCAACCTTTATAGTTGGGATGTACAGTAATTTTAAGATAGAGTACTAACAGGACTTGATGACTTGTCATGCGACAGCATAGTTTTTAAGAGTTTTCTAAGTTCTCTTCTAGATCCCTCTCTGCAATTTACCCCACCCTGCTCCACCACCTTCCATAAAAATACTGTAAAATGATCAGATCAGATCAGATCAGTCGCTCAGTCGTGTCCGACTCTTTGCGACCCCATGAATCGCAGCACGCCAGGCCTCCCTGTCCATCACCAACTCCCGGAGGTCACTCAGACTCATATTCATCGAGTCAGTGATGCCATCCAGACATCTCATCCTCTGGCGTCCCCTTCTCCTCCTGCCCCCAATCCATCCCAGCATCAGAGTCTTCTCCAATGAGTCAACTCTTCACATGAGGTGGCCAAAATACTGGAGTTTCAGCTTTAGCATCATTCCTTCCAAAGAAATCCCAGGATTGATCTCCTTCAGAATGGACTGGTTGGATCTCCTTGCAGACCAAGGGACTCTCAAGAGTCTTCTCCAACACCACAGTTTAAAAGCATCAATTCTTCCGTGCTCAGCCTTCTTCACAGTCCAGCTCTCACATCCATACATGACCACAGGAAAGACCATAGCCTTGACTAGACGAACCTTTGTTGGCAAAGTGATGTCTCTGCTTTTGAATATGCTATCTAGGTTAAGCATTGTTAAAGGTAGTAGATGGCTAAAGAGCAGTTTGAAAAATAATCCTGAGTCCTTTCTCTTGTGCCAGTTTAAGAGTGCAGAATTGGAAAACTTTAAATTTCCTTCACCTCTTCAGTTCTCTTTGAAACAATGCACCTTCTCTATGTTGGCAGGAAAGCCTGGTGCCTCTGAAAAGCCCAAAGGCGTTTTCTTTTCTTTTTTCTTGTAACATTTTGCAATGTTGAAAACATTCTCATGGAAACACACTAGGAAGGACAAATTTTCTCAGTATATTACAGAAGTTACATTAAAGATGATACTCAGTGGGAAATAAATCCATAAATCTTGCTGGGTGGACAGTTGATCAAAGACAAAATATAATCTATCCCCAAATTAATTCTGAATGTAACAAATAGATTATTTGGAAACTGTAATACATAGAACAGAATTTTAGTAATAGTTCTAAGTATGTTAAAGGTATTTGAAGAGCAGCAAAAAAATTATATTAAAAAATCTTGCTGATTAAGGAATTGGTAGAGAACTGTTTTAAACTGTGCTATGGAAAATTCATAAGCAATAATAAGCAGACATTAATAACTTGTTATTAAAAACTCAAGGGGAGTTGATTTAAATATACCAGAATAAAGAGGTTTTAGAAGGCGATATACAGAATAGCATATATTTTCTTGAAGTCTGCGCTTTTATCTGTTCACCAAAATTCCAAATTAGCTACTAGGGGAGATCTGTGTGTGAAGTGATAACAAGTTATTACTTTATTACTTCCCCTTTTCTGTATTTTCCACAACATTCGTGTTTTCTCTAGCAGTCAAAAGCAATTCTAAATCTTAAGGTAACAAGAGTTAACCACAGTACAAAGGAACAGAGAAGGCCTCTTTTTTTTCCCTTTTGGCCCAATTCCCCTCCCCCACTTACGGCGTGATTTCCCGCCTCCTCCTTTCTTCAGGTTCTCAGTTCGGTCCGCTAACAGACGTATAAAGTTGCATCGTGAACTCTAGAAGTTAGGCTTTATCGGGTCTTCAGGTCTTCGTTATGTCCGGTCGTGGCAAAGGTGGAAAGGGTTTGGGCAAAGGAGGCGCCAAGCGCCACCGCAAAGTCCTTCGTGACAACATCCAGGGCATTACCAAGCCTGCCATTCGGCGCCTGGCTCGTCGTGGCGGTGTGAAGCGCATCTCTGGGCTCATCTACGAGGAGACCCGCGGGGTGCTGAAGGTGTTTCTGGAGAACGTGATCCGCGACGCGGTCACTTACACCGAGCACGCCAAGCGCAAGACTGTCACCGCCATGGACGTGGTCTACGCGCTCAAGCGACAGGGCCGCACCCTCTACGGCTTCGGCGGCTGAGTGTTCATTTTGTTTCCATTCACCTAACAAAAGGCCCTTTTCAGGGCTTACCAATTTCGCTTGTAAAGAGCTGTAATTCTCATTTCAACAAGTATCAAAGATACACTTAATACTTTGGTCTAAAAGGTCGTCTTGTTTCTGCTCCAGGGCGCGTGCGCGCCTAGTCCCACACTTGTACAGCGGGGTCCAGTGCCCCGTCAATGTTTTACCTTAATATATATTATGCAGGTCAGGAAGCAACAGTTAGAACTGGTCATGGAACAACAGACTGGTTCCAAATAGGAAAAGGAGTACGTCAAGGCTGCATATTGTCACCATGTTTATTTAACTTACATGCAGAGTACATCATGAGAAATGCTGGACTGGAAGAAACACAAGTTGGAATCAAGATTGCCGGGAGAAATATCAATAACCTCAGATATGCAGATGACACCACTCTTATGGCAGAAAGTGAAGAGGGGCTAAAAAGCCTCTTGATGAAAGTGAAAGTGGAGAGTGAAAAGGTTGGCTTAAAGCTCAACATTCAGAAAACGAAAATCATGGCATCTGGTCCCATCACTGCATGGGAAATAGATGGGGAAACAGTGGAAACAGTGTCAGACTTTGTTTTTCTGGGCTCCAAAATCACTGCAGATGGTGACTGCAGCCATGAAATTAAAAGACGCTTACTCCTTGGAAGGAAAGTTATGAGCAACCTAGATAGCATATTCAAAAGCAGAGACATTACTTTACCAACAAAGGTTCGCCTAGTCAAGGCTATGGTCTTTCCTGTGGTCATGTATGGATGTGAGAGCTGGACTGTGAGGAAGGCTGAACGCCGAAGAATTGATGCTTTTGAACTGTGGTGTTGGAGAAGACTCTTGAGAGTCCCTTGGACTGCAAGAAGATCCAGCCAGTCCATTCTGAAGGAGATCAATCCTGGAATTTCTTTGGAAGGAATGATGCTAAAGCTGAAACTCCAGTATTTTGGCCACCTCATGCGAAGAGTTGACTCATTGGAGAAGACTCTGATGCTGGGAGGGATTGAGGGCAGGAGGAGAAGGGGACGACAGAGGATGAGATGGCTGGATGGCATCACTGACTCGATGGATGCGAGTCTGAGTGACCTCCGGGAGCTGGTGATGGACAGGGAGGCCTGGCGTGCTGCGGTTCATGGGGTCGCAAAGAGTCGGACACGACTGAGCGACTGATCTGATCTGATCTGATCTGATATTCATGTTAGGTTGGTTGGGGCCTAAGGTTGCATGACTAGCTAACGGATGTAGCTAGTAAAGATAAAAGTTTTTGATATCAAGTAACTTTTTTGTAGTTAAGCCGTCCTAGTAAGAGTAGCGTACTTTGAAAATTTCGATAAACATACCGTACACTAATAAGTAAGGTACAATCGAGTCTGGCACGGGCTCTTGTCCGCAGTTGCAGCGTCTCGGCTCAATAGCTGTGGCTCGCGGGCTCTAGAGCACAGGCTTAGTAGTTGTGGCACATGGGTTTGGTTGCCCCGTGCCATGCGGAATCTTTCAGGACCAGGGATCAAACCCATGCTCCCTGCATTGACAGGCGGATTCTTAACCACTGGACTACAAGGGAAGTCTAGGAGAAGACTTGTAATTATTATACTCATAAAATCAAGTGAGTTAAGAGTTTAAAAAGAATATTTTTAAATTACTTTTGATGGTTTTTTAAAGGCGAGGTTCATAATTGGTCCTCATTAGGTGTTCATGTATTTCGTGGAATGAATACCACTGGTGGTAAGAACTGAGAAGGGACAGTTATAGTAATGGATGCAGATAAAGCAAAAACAAAATTTCTGGCCCACATATGCAGTGCAAATGTTTTATTTAGACATTTTTTTTAAATTTTTGGGGTCACTAATGTAAACATGTTCATGAAAAATATACTTATTTTCATCTTATCTTGTGAAAAGTCTGATTTGGCATCACTAAGCAGACCCACATATATTTTGGACATAAAAAGCAATCTATTCAGGATGTAAAAGATAAAAATAAATATTTTGAGAGGTGCAAATGTCTTCTTTTATGACTTTACTCTTTTTTATTTGGTTTTAATTGGAGAATAATTGCTTTACTATATGGCATTGGTTTCTGCCATACATCAACATGAATCAGCCATAGGTTTATGTCTGTTGCCTTCTCTCTTGAACTGGGTCCACCACCACCACCCCCCGCCCCCACCCCGCCCGTTTCTAGGTTGTCACAGTTGAGCTCCCTGCATCATACAGCAAATTCCCACTGGTTTTCTATTTTATATATGATAATGTATATGCTTCAATGCTAATCAATTCATCCCACCCTCCTTCCCTCACTGTGTCCACAAATCTGTTCTCTAGGCCTGTGTCTCTATTGCTGTCCTGCAAATAGGTCCATCAGTACCATCTTTCTAGATTCCATATATATGAGTTAATACTCAATATTTGTTTTTCTCTTTCCGACTTACTGTGATTTTACTATTGATACCAACTAAAGGGGTGCAAGATGGTGAAAGGTAAGCATAATCATTAGGAGCAGATGACTTGGGATTAAACCTATACCACCATTCCCTTGTGATAATGAGTTAAGTTATATATTTTTCTGGGCCTTAGCTTCTCCATTTATACAATTGAGTGATAAGGATCACTTTGATTATTTCTCCAATATCATTCTGTTCATTTGTATGCATAATCAGGGTGGTAAATAAAGGGGAGGAGGAGGAGCCTTCCTGAGCTTTCTGAGGATGATCACAGCATAACTGATAGGTTTGCTGTAATTTTTGTCTTTCTCTTACTCCATGTTCTCCCTTTCTATCAACCTCATTTCATTTTTTTGAATGGCATAGAATTTAACTGCCAAAAAGGAACCCAGGCATCATGTGGGCATGAGATCTCTCTTATGTGGAGGCACATAAGAATTACTATGAGAAAGTTGTTTGTTTAAATATTAATAACTGATGTTTCCCTAGACCCGTTATCAGAATCTGTGGGATTGTGTCTTCTCAAATACCACTCATTAGCACCTCTCATTTCTCCTGGTTCCACAGGCCTTTTCAAATCTAAGGGCAAATTTTGGTTTTTAATATCATTTTTTCATCAATTTCAACTTTAAGAGAATACAGTCAAAAGCTGTGGAACTCTCAGCCCCAAGGTTCAGACCCAAATTAAGAGACAAAGCATCAATCTTTCTTTGTTGCAATGAGAGGTCTTGTCCAGGAATTCAAGTTCTTACCTTTCTCCCAAGAGAGGATTGAGTTCAAATTCAAGGGTTTATTTTATTTGTGGTCAATGAATTAAAGTTTGTTGCATAGAAAGATCTTGCTATAAACATCTGCTAGGTTCAGTGGTTATAGAATCGAGGCATCAGAAACCTAGGTAAACAGCCTGGTTTTCCTTTCCAGCTATACTAGGAAAACTACCCTTAAAAAGAAACCATAGTCTTTAAAACTTTAAATAGGAAAAATATATTGTGACTAAATGCCCTGAGAATTAGCATGTATTGCTTAACACAGTTCCATTGCTTGCTCAAGACTCTACCCTAGTGAGTACGCTGTAGGACAGTCAGTAAGAAAAGCTCTCTGTCGACAGCAGCAGGAATGTTAGTTAACTAATTCATTTATTTATTAATTATTGAATAACTGGTAGATTTCAGACATTGTACTTGGCACTGGTGATATTACGAGGGGGAAAAGTCCCCACTTTTTTTCTACTAGGGAAAAGACAGAAAGTAAACTAGTATAAAATCATCAAAATCATTTTCCTATTGATACATCCAATGGCCAATAGTTAGTCTTCATTTTACTTTATCTATTGGAAACACTGACATAATTGATCCTATAATTTCTCTTTGATATGCTTTTTTCACTTGATTCTATTTTATCAGAGGCTCTGTATCTTTTGTTAGTTCATCTCTTCTCCACAGACCCTTAATGATGAGGGATACAGGCCTAAGTTTTTACTGCTTCTTGTTCTATACTCACCCCCTTGAAGATCTGACCAAGCTCAGACTTTGAATACCATCTGTATATCAATGACTTCCAACTTTATATTGCCAACTCAGGCTTCTCTCCTAAACTCCAGACAGACATAACCTCAATTACTTTCTTTTCTCTCTCTTTTTTTTTTTTTTTTTTTGGCCAAGTGACTTGTGCTATCTTTGTTCCCTGACTAGGGCCTCAGCAGTGAAAGTGCTGAATTGTAACTACCAGACTGCCAGGAAATTCCCCCTATCCCCTAATTGCTTCTTCACATGGATGTTTGATATCCTAAAATTAACATGCCCAAACTAGAATCTTTGGTATTCCCTCCTCCTAATCTTTCATTAAATCACTCCCTGATTTAATTGATAATGACTTCATTCTTCTCCATTCAATTCTTCTAGAAATCTTCCTGATTTTGCCTTCAAAATATATATGGAAACATCAATTCTCAGTACCACCATGCTCCCACCTTGGTGGGAGGACTATCTTCTCTCTCCTAGGTTACTTGCTTTAATATCCTTAGTGTTTTCCCTGTTTCCATATTTGATCCCCCACCAACCTGTGGGAAATTAACTTGATGCCCTGGGAGCCTCCAACGAAACTGTGAGGCAAGTTCTCCCAGGGCATAAAAAGACTCAAATCAAATTAAAATGCTAGAGATGCCTGATTTTTTAAAAATAAATTTAAACATACAGCTTGAGATAAGGAGAAAGACATGGGGTAAGTTAAGGCTTAAAATAAGGGTTCAAGGAGATGGATGACAGCTGAACCATGTAAAATACTTAATGCATCTTTTGAGTTTCACTTGTTTCTCTGCAGCAGAATTACAACTCTGCAAATAGTATAAGACATACATATTTCAAAATGTTTGGAAAGCCAAGATCAAGAATTTGATCAAACATGACCAGACTCTTAGGTATATAATAGAACATTTAAATTTGTATCTTTTGTTCAACTTGGTCTGCTTTTTAAAAAAATATTTTTATTTATTACTGGCTGTGCTGAGTCTTTGTTACTGCATGCAGGCTACTTTCTCTACTTGCAGAGAGCTGGGCCTACTCTCTTGTTGTGGAGCACAGGTTCTAGGGCTTGTGGTCTTCAGTAGTTGCTGCACATGGGCTCAGTAGTTGTGGCTCTTGGATTTCTAGAGCACAGGTGGATTCTTAACCACTGAACCAACAAGTTGGTCTGTTTATATGACACAGTTGTGAAAAGGGATGAAGGCCTTCTTGTTTATGGAGGAGACACAGGAGATTCGGGTTGAATTCCTGGGTCAGGAAGATTCCCTAGAGAAGGGAATGGCTACTCACTCCAGTATTCTTGCCTGGAAAATCCCATGGACGGAGGAGCCTGGCAGGTTACTGTCTATAGGGTCGCAAAGAGTCAGACTGAGCGATTAACACTTTCACGCTTAGTTTTAAGCCTGTATTAATAATCAGATCAGATCAGATCAGATCAGTCAATCAGTTGTGTCCGACTCTTTGCGACTCCATGAATCACAGCACGCCAGGCCTCCCTGTCCATCACCAACTCCCGGAGGTCACTCAGACTCACATCCATTGAGTCAGTGATGCCATCCAGCCATCTCATCCTCTGTCCTCTTCTCCTCTTGCCCCCAATCCCTCCCAGCATCAGTCTTTTCCAATGAGTCAACTCTTCGCATGAGGTGGCCAAAGTACTGGAGTTTCAGCTTTAGCATCATTCCTTCCAAAGAAATCCCAGGGCTGATCTCCTTCAGAATGGACTGGTTGGATCTCCTTGCAGTCCAAGGGACTCTCAAGAGTCTTCTCCAACACCACAGTTCAAAAGCATCAATTCTTCGGCGCTCAGCCTTCTTCACAGTCCAACTCTCACATCCATACATGACCACAGGAAAAACCATAGCCTTGACTACACGAACCTTTGTTGGCAAAGTAATGTCTGCTTTTGAATATGCTATCTAGGTTGGTCATAACTTTCCTTCCAAGGCGTAAGTGTCTTTTAATTTCATGGCTGCAGTCACCATCTGTAGTGATTTTGGAGCCCAGAAAAATAATCACAGTCCTATAATAAAGGAGTTTTAACAAAATCCAATCACTCTTCTGTATTGTTTTGTAAACACGGCCTGCTGCTGCTGCTAAGTCGCTTCAGTTGTGTCCGACTCTAGCAACCCCATGGACTGCAGCCTACCAGGCTCCTCCATTCATGGGATTTTCCAGGCAAAAGTACTGGAGTGGGGTGCCATTGCCTTCTCTAAACACGGCCTAGCAATGTGTATTTTATATTTTCAAAAGCATTGTTAGTATTCCTGACAGTTTATCAAAAGTTCAGTTACTTAAATATTTTTCTAAAATTTGAGGAATCAGTTAGAAAAAGGTAGTATGAAAAGTTTAAAAATAGTATCAAAAGTATAAAAATGTTTGGTGTGTGTGTGTTTTTTTTAAGAAGGTTTTAATAAAGGACTTTTAGCCATAATCAAATCGGTTCATTCAGCCCAGTGTAATTAATTCTTGTTTTGTTGATTTTGGATTAAGCACCCTGCTTCTAATATGGCTTGGAAAATCTTAAAGAAATCCTGTAGTAGAGCTTGACAGTATCAGGTACAGTTATTTGTTAAAGTTCTTTTGATGCTTCTTCTGAAAACCTCAATTTCAGATCTATATTTTGTGAAAGTCACTCAGTTGTGTCCAACTCTTTGCAGCCCCACAGACTATAGTCCATGGAATTCTCCAGGCCAGGATACTCAAGTGGGTAGCCTTTCCCTTCCCCAGGGGATCTTCCCAACCCAGTGATCGAACCCAGGTCTCCCACATTGCAGGCAGATTCTTTCCCAGCTGAGTCACAAGGGAAGCCCAATATTTTGTAGCAGGGGCCTTAGAGACAACTGTAAAGAAAAACAGCAATCATCAGTCAGGTCAATGTATAATAGTAATTAATATTATCAATATGGAGTGGGATAGAATCCCCAATATAGGTATGGTATTATAAATAGTGAGGATATTGACATTTCCCCTTTGATATATGCTGTAAGTATTTGCTACTGTTGCTTCCCAATGAGAAGGTATTTATACTTAGGAACAAAATCTGTTGGCAATATGTCCTTTATATGCATGCAAGTATGGTCCATGCAACTTAAAAAGTATAACTGTTAAACATTTACATCGATACCATTTTACCTGGTTAATTTAGGGATGTATAGTTTCTGTTTTCGATTTGTCCTCCTTTTTCAAATATTGCACAATATATACAACAGAACAACTGTCACAATTTTATAAGTCTAATTACAAATGTAAATGAGAGAACAAACCTTAAGTGTTAAATAGGTAATATCTTAATGGCTTCATTATTCAAAATTTGGTGGTCTAGGTTTAGAGAAGGTAATATCAAAAAGAAATCAGGCTATAAATATAATAAGAGTTCTAAAGACAAATACTCAAACACTACATATAAGATAGCATTAAATTATGTACTGAATATTTAAGGATTTTTTTTTCTGCGGGGTTTTTTGTTTGTTTTTAAGAACCGAGAGACTTCTGTCAGAATTATTCAAGACGTCAATGGAAAGCTACAGAATAGTAATAGATCCTCAGAAAATATGGGAATATAGCTAAAAGTAATACCTCCCAACTCAGAAAAACCTCTGCACAAAGGGAGTAAAAACAGAAAAGCTTTATTACTGAATAAGCATTAAACCAGAATGTGAAGCACATCACAGGCAATTTTGCTAAAGGGGTTGCAAAGCAAGGAGAGAAATTGCTCTCTTTTATACAGCTAGATGGATATAATCTGCTCAAAAATTAGTAGACATGGCATGGCAATTTGTAATCTTGTAATAATGGGAGTTAGGCCCCTCTCTTTCTGGGAAACAGAGATCCTGTTATCTTTGATAGTGTTTTAGAGATGGGGTTGTTGAAAAAATATTCCTGAGTTGGGAGAATGGCTAGATGAATATTTAGCATTTGATTTTACAAAGATTAAATATTGATGAGACCCGGGAATTTTTAGCTTCAGATATAAATATATGTAAACCTAGTCATTTTGTCATTTTTTTTACATGTAGGCAATTGCTACCTTTCCTTAGTGATCAATGCACAGAAATAGAGGAAAACAATAGAATGGGAAAGACTAGAAGTCTCTTCAAGAAAATTAGAGATACCAAAAGAACATTTCATGCAAAGATGAGCACAATAAAGGATAGAAATGGTATGGACCTAACAGAAGCAGAAGATGTTAAGAAGAGATGGCAAGAATACAAAGAAGAACTATACAAAAAAGATCATGCCCCAGCTAAACACGATGGTGTGATCACTCACCTGGAGCCAGACATCTTGGAATGCGAAGTAAGTGAGCCTGAGGAAGCACCACTATGAACAACATTAGTGGAGGTGATGGAATTCCAGTTGAGCTATTTCAAATCCTAATGGCACCCTACTCCAGTATTCTTGCCTGGAAAATCCCAGGGATGGAGGAGCCTGGTGGGCTGCAGTCCATGGGGTCGCTAAGAGTTGGACACAACTGAGCGACTTCCCTTTCACTTTTCACTTTAATGCATTGGAGAAGGAAATGGCAACCCACTCCAGTGTTCTTACCTGGAGAATCCCAGGGATAGGGGAGCCTGGTGGGCTTCTGTCTATGGGGTCCCACAGAGTGGGACATGACTGAAGCGACTTAGCAGCAGCAGCAGCAGCAGCAAAAGAGGATGCTAAGAAAGTGCTGCACTCAATATGTCAGCAAATGTGGAAAACTCAGTAGTGGTCACAGGACTGGAAAAAGTCAGTTTTCATTCCAATCCCAAAGAAAGGCAATGCCAAAGAATGTTCAAACTACTGCACAATTGCACTCATCTCTCAGGCTAGTAATGTAATGCTAAAAATTGTCTGAGCCAGGCTTCAACAGTATGTGAACCGTGAACTTCCACATGTTTGAGCTGGTTTAGAAAAGGCAGAGGAACCAGAGATCAAATTGCCAATATCCACTGGATCATCAGAAAAGCAAGAGAGTTCCAGAAAAATATCTACTTCTGCTTTATTGACTATGCCAAAGCCTTTGATTGTGTGGATCATAACAAACTGTGGAAAATTCTTAAAGAGATGGGAATACCAGACCACCTGACCTGCCCTCTGAGAAATCTGTATGCAGGACAAGACGCAATAGTTAGAACTGGATATGGAACAACAGACCAGTTCCAAATCGGGAAAGGAGTACATCAATGCTGTATACGGTCACCCTGCTTATTTAACTTATATGCAGTGTACATCATGAGAAATGCTGGATTTGATGAAGCACAAACTGGAATCAAAATTGCCAGGAGAAATATCAATAACCTCAAATATGCAGATGACACCACCCTTATGGCAGAAAGCAAAGAACTAAAGAGCCTCCTGATGAAAGTGGAAGAGAAGAGTGAAAAAGTTGGCTTAAGACTCAACATTCAGAAAACTAATATCATGGCATCTGGTCCCATCACTTCCTGGCAAATAGATGGGGAAACAATGGAACAAAAGATTTTATTTCTGGGGGCTCCAAAATCACTGCTGATGATGACTACAGCCATGAAATTAAAAGACGTTTAATCCCTTGGAAGAAAAGCTATGGCCAACCTAGACAGCATATTAAAACACAGAGATATTACTTTACCAACAAAGATCCATCTAGTCCAGGCTATGCTTTTTCCAGTAGTCATGTATGGATGTAAGAATTGGACTATAAAGAAAGCTGAGCACCGAAGAATTGATGCTTTTGAACTGTGTTGTTGGAGAAGACTCTCAAGTCCCTTGGACTGCAAGGAGATCCAACCAGTCCATCTTAAAGGAAATCAGTCCTGAATATTCACTGGAAGGACTGATGCTGAAGCTGAAACTCCAATAGTTTGGCCATCTGATGCGAAGAACTGACTCATTGGAAAAAACCCTGATGCTGGGAAAGATTGAGGGCAGGAGAAGGGGACAACAGAGGATGAGATGGTTGGATGGCATCACCAAACAGTGGGCGTGAGTTTGAGTAGGCTCTGGGAGTTGGTAATGGACAGGGAGGCCTGGTGTACTGCAGTCCATAGGGTCGCAAATAGACACGACTGAGCGACTGAACTGTGGCAGTTGCTCTTTGGAATGTGTGTCTACATTAGTCAAGGTTTCCCTTGACATTGGGTTTCTTTCTATAGCTTCTAAGATTCTAGGAAAATGCTAAGACCTCCTTCAGAGTTTAGGTCTGGATTTCCTCATCTGATTCCTTTCAATTTATTCCAATACCAATCCCAATCTTACTTATTCCTTTCCAATTCTGTACCAGGGATCTTTTAAATTTTAAATTCGTTGTTCTGGTTTATAAAGCTGCCATGTAGTTTTTCATTGTAGAGATTATTTCTGTAAAGTGACTGTTTTTGTTGAAATCCTTATTAATTGCATCCCACCCTAACCAACTGTTCTGCCGGATATTAGTGAGTCTACTTTATCATCCTTCCTCACCTGTTAACGCCTATTGAACAGTCATAGGTGTACTTCATGGGGACTCATGGAGCTATCACTGTGATCAAACCCTAAGACTTCATGTCTAAACTCGCTAGAAAGTGCCTTTCTCTCTCCCTTGGTAGATTTTCACTTGTTTTCCAAGACAAATACCACTCTGGTTAAATCTTAAACCACATGTGTTTGGGTGGCGTGTGCTTTCATTTATGAATGTCTAGGCTATTAGACCAAACATTCCACTGAGTAGGCTACAAAGTAAAATACAAAACTATGTTCAAAACATTGCCTCTAAGTGTAAAATCTAACAACATTCACAACAAAGCGTGGAAATAGCGTTCCTAAGCAGTTTAAAGAAGTGTACAGAAAAACAGAAAGAAGAAAACTCAAAAGCAAAGAAGCATCACGGCTCCTCAAGTGCAAAAGTGGGGGCCCTTAAAAGGACCTTTTGTTGAATACCGGAGAACGCGGACATTCAGCCGCCGAAGCCGTAGAGGGTGCGGCCCTGTCGCTTGAGCGCGTAGACCACGTCCATGGCGGTGACAGTCTTGCGCTTGGCGTGCTCGGTGTAAGTGACCGCGTCGCGGATCACGTTCTCCAGAAACACCTTCAGCACCCCGCGGGTCTCCTCGTAGATGAGCCCAGAGATGCGCTTCACACCGCCACGACGAGCCAGGCGCCGAATAGCAGGCTTGGTAATGCCCTGGATGTTGTCACGAAGGACTTTGCGGTGGCGCTTGGCGCCTCCTTTGCCCAGACCCTTTCCGCCTTTACCGCGACCAGACATGGTGAAAACCCAGAATCTCGAAAAAGCCCGAGTGGCAAGCCTCGCGACGCACCTTTATACGTCTGTTGGCGGACCGAACTGAGAACCTGAAGAAAGAAGGAGGCGGGAAATCACGCCTTAAGTGGGGGAGGGGAATGGGACCAAAAAAAAAAAAAAAGAGGCCTTCTCTGTTCCTTTGTTCTGTGGTGACTGTTTTGTTACCTTGTTTTAAAACTTTAGCAATTGCTTTTGAATGCGAGCACAAAACACGAATGTTGTGTAAAATATACAGAAAAGGCAGGTAATAAAATAATAATTCACAGATCACTGCTAGTAGCTATTTGGTATTTTGGTGAACAGATAAAAGCACATACTCTGTCAAAGAAAATGTATGCAATGCCATAAATGGCATTTTGGAACCTCCTTTCATTGTTTACATTTTCGTCAGTTTCCCTTATTTAAAGAGAAAATGTATTTTTAACGCCTGCTTGATAACCTTATGAATTCTCTTTAATAGTTTTAACAAACTCCCTAGTAATCAGTGTTTTTGAAAAATATATTTTTTTCCATTTAGTAAAAATTTACTTCTTCACTATACTTGGGTGTACTATACTGCCATTTCTAACAAAGTGTACCAGAATATGTCACTCCCAAATATCCTTAAGTATAAGAATTATAATGAGCTGATGGTTTTGAGAAAAAGCAGACACAGGAGAAGCTATAAAAACAGAATATTTAATACCAAGGCCTTCCCTGGTCGCTCAGATGGTAAAGAATCTTTCTGCAATACAGGAGACCTGGGTTGGATCCATGGGTCAAGAAGATCCCCTGAAAAAGGGAATGGCTACCTACTCCAGTATTCTTGACTAGAGAATTCCATGGATAGAGGAGCCTGGCATGCTACAGTCCATGGGATCACTAAGAGTCGGACACAACTGAGCAGCTAACACATACAATAAGGGAAATTTACATTTATACGAGAAATCTCCATTTGTAAGAGTATCTCGTTCTTTGAGCCAGGAAGAGAAAGTTATTAATAACTCACAATAAACTTCCCTGAGGAAGGTGCAGGACTTAAATCTGCCACTCCTGGTTTACTCTGTTTCCTGCTCAATCCCTATAAATGCCACTATCTCCAACATATTTTGTATTTAGATGAAGATGATATTTAGTGGTTCAGGCCACTTCTGGGAGTTTTACTCAGTTCCCCTCTGTGTATTCTATGTATACATCAGACATACATGGTATTAAACTTGTTTTTCTCTTGTAAATCTGTTTCTTATTACAGGAAGCTCTCAGTCACAGAATGAGTGAAACTAATATATTCATATAAACAATTCAAATAGCATAGATAAAGGTCTGGAAGTGGAGAAGTTTTTAAAAACCACAAAAACAACTTTGGGGAAAGACATTTTCTGAGAACCTCAGAAATTTGTATCATTGCTACTGCTGCTGCTAAGTTACATCAGTCGTGTCTGACTCTGTGTGGCCCCATAGATGGAAACTCACCAGGCTCCTCTGTCCCTGGGATTCTCCAGGCAAGAGCACTGGAGTGGGTTGCCATTTCCCTCTCCAATGCATGAAAGTGAAAAGTGAAAGTGAAGTCACTCAGCTGTGTCCGACTCTTAGAGGTCCCATGTACTATAGCCTATCGGGCTCCTCCGTCCATGGGATTTCCCAGGCAAGAGAACTGGAGTGGGGTGCCATTGCCTTCTCCATTTGTATCATTGAGGGCTCCATAATTCTCTGTCCTTAATGATGGCCCCTGGCTAGAGTCCCTACCTTCTTTCAAATTGTTGCTATTTAGTCGCTCAATTTTGCTGAACATTATTGTGACTCCATGGACTATAGCCAGCTAGGTTTCTCTGTCTGAGATTTCCCAGACAAGAATACTGGAGTTCGTTGCCATTTCCTTCTGTAGGAGATCTTTCTGACCCAGGGATCGAACCTATATTTCCTACATTGGCAAGCTAATTCTTTAACACTGAGCCACCAGGGAAGACCAAATTACTGGTCCCCCAAATCTCTCAATCTCTTTATTATTCCACCATGTAATTAATATTCATCAATCCTGAATACTCATTGGAAGGAGTGCTGCTGAAGTTGAAGCTCCAACACTTTGGCAACATGATGTGAAAAAGTGACTTATTGAAAAAGACTGTGATGCTGGGAAAGAGTGAAGGTGGGAGGAGTCATTTCAAATGACTGACTGAGAGACAGGAGGAAACTAATTACAAGTGTAAGATTTTTGGTTTCCCTGATAGCTCAGTTCATGAAGAATCCCCCTGCAATGCCGGAGACATGTTCGATTCCTGGGTCAGGAAGATCTCATAGAGAAGGGGTAGGCTACCTGTCCCAATACTCTTGGGCTTCCCTTATGGCTCAGCTGGTAAAGAATCTGCCAGCAATGCAGGAGATCTGGGTTTGTAAGATCCTCTGGAGAAGGGAAAGGCTACCCACTCCAGTATTCGGCCTGGCAAATACCATGGACTGTATGGTCCAGTTCAGTAAGTCAGTCAGTTCAGTTGCTCAGTTGTGTCTGGCTCTTTGTGACCCCATAACCTCATGTCCATTGAGTCGGTGAAGCCATACAATCATCTCATCTTCTGTTGTCCCCTTCTCCTCCCACCTTCAATCTTTCCCAGCATCAGAGTCTTTTCCAATGAGTCAGTTCTTCACATCAGGTGGCCAAACTATTGGAGTTTCAGCTTTAGCATCAGTCCTTCCAATGAATATTCAGGACTGATTTCCTTTAGGATGGTCTGTTTGGATCTCCTTGCATTTCAACACCACAGTTCAGAAGCATCAATTCTTCAGCACTCAGCTTTCTTTATAGTCCAACTCTCATATCCATACATGACTACTGGTAAAACCATAGCTTTGACTAGATGGACCTTTGTTTGGCAAAGTAATATCTGTTTCTTAACATGCTGTCTAGGCTGGCCATAGCCTTTTTGCCGAGGAGCAAGCATCTTTTAATTTCATGTCCATGTATAGTCAATGGAGTCACAAAGATCTGGACATGACTGAGCGACTTTAAATGTAAATGTAAATTGAGACCCTGTAATCTCAGGAGAAGACAAACTCTTCTCCTCTCTTAACTATCTAGAAGAATTCAAAATGGGAGTCTTTCCAGGCTTCCCTGGTGGTTCAGATGGTAAAGAATCTGCCTTCAATGCAGGAGACTTGGGTTCCATCCCTGGGTCAGGAATGTCTCCTGGAAAATGAAATGGCTACCCACTCCAGTGTTCTTGCTCAAAGAAGTCTATGGGATGGAAAATCCCATAGACAGAGGAACCTTGTGGGATGCAGTCCATGGGGTCACAAAGAATCAGACATGACTGAGCAATTGAAACTTTTACTTTCCCAGAATTATTACCTGAGAAAAATTTTGAGTCACTCAATTACATGGTAGGGCAAACTAATTATCCAGTATTTGCTTTTTCTCTTATTGTTCTGTGTACTTGTTCTGTGTACCCTGTTGTATTTGGAAGCTGTTATCTAATTCCTTAGCTCAGAATGACACATAAACTTCATTTTACATTCTTTTTTTGAACTTCCTGCGTGTGTGGGGTTTCCATATGTATGAAATTCAATTTGATCTTGCTTCTGTTAATCTATCTCATCATGTCAATTTGATTATTAGATCTGTAAAAGAACCTCGGAAAGGTAGAGGAAAATTCTTTCTCCCCAATAATATACAAAAAAATCTAATATGGGCAGATACTCCCCAATGCTTGCATAATAGTCCAGTCTGCAGAGAGGGAAATTAACGGGAAGACCAATTTCAAGAACAGAGTTTAATACTTTCATAAATCTTCTGCCACTCAAACTGAAGTGTACCTCTTATGAAGACTTTGCAGCATAAATTACAGAATTCTTCAGGATCTAATTGAAAGAAATATCTAAATTATTTTGGCAAGATTTTTGGAAAGTTGTGTTATCTCCATTTTCAAATACAAGGTTTATTTTCTTTCTGATTGTGTAGATAGTAAAGAACAGTAAGTGCTTCATCCAATGAAATTGGATTAATAGTCCATTACAGTCCATAGAATTCTCCAGACCAGAATACTGGAGTGAGTAGCTGTTCCCTTCTCCAGAGGATCTTCCCAACCCAGGGATCAGACTCTTCCTAACACAGGGATGGAAGCCAGGTCTCCCATATAGCAGGTGGATTCTTTACCAGCTGAGACACAAGGGAAGCCCAATTTTAAAAGCTCAGTTAATATGTGGAATTATAAGTAATGACATATCACATTTGAATATTTTATTTAAAACACAATTTATATTCATTTATCAACTATTTGATTATAGGTTCATTGATTAGCATTAATAATAAAGGCAGTATTTTAACAGTGTGATGGTCCTTGTTGTGGGGAATAGAAATGATGCAAGGAAGGGTTACTTCTTGCACGATCAACATCAATAACTATAACCATAGCGTATTTTATTATTAAAACATGAAGATCTCATAGGCCTTCCTTGGAGCTGTATCATTTATTCTTGAGAGTTCTAGTTCTGAGATATAGCTGTTTAAAATTTACAGACTCAAATAATGCACACGAGTTTTTAAGAGGAAAAAACTGAATAATTAGATTCACTGAAATCAGGATTCGCTTCTTCCAACACCAAATACATTTAAATTAAAAAGATAAAGGAAACCTCCCGATTATTTGTTGTGGTCACTGTTATTTCAAAGAATATTATTTACATGTGATTGCCGTTGAGATTTAAATACAGGAAATAAAAATATTTCAAGAGACTCAGAAAACTTATTCCAGAGGACTAGGAATGAGATAGTAATTCATTAAAATGTATTCATAATGAAAACTAGATTACCTGGTGTGGAGACTTGAAGGCCCTCTTTAGTTAGTATAGTTACTATAGTATAGTTAACATGACTTGATCTGAGAGCAGGGTGAGTGATGATAGTGGGGGAAAAGGGGAACAAGAATCAATGACAGCATTAGGACTGTAAGAACCTGGTTTCCTGATTTATTTATCTTATAAATGTGATTTACAATGTCTACCTTGTCTATTTGTTAAGGCACATATTCTTCCTAATGGATGAATAATTCATGTCTTTTACTTCACCAGCATTGATGTAAACAGCCCACTATAAGGTGTACTCCTTGCCTGAAGCTACTTGAAACAAGTAATTTACCTTGCTGGGTTACTATTCTATTCTCATTTAGGAGGGTGAGTGGTGCGCCCTAGGCCCGTCATATGATCCTAAGGTTGTTTAGATAGCCATTTTACCCTGTAAAGGAATCACAGGACGTTAATTCTGCCCTCATAGGTTTAACCTAAAACTTGAAAGCAAACGTTTGACTTTTTAGAAGGGAATTTAGAGACTTTGGGGAAAACGACCTACATTTATGTAAGTGATTTAGCGAACTTTGTTACAGCATTACTTATTTAACAATACCTTGCTATCCGAAACAATGTGAATTTCAAAGTACAGCTCGTTTTGCTGATAAAGTGGGTGGCTCTGAAAAGAGCCTTTTGGTTTTAACAGGTTTGAGTTGCAATGCCAGGCTTCTACTTGCCCTTGGCCTTGTGGTGGCTTTCAGTCTTCTTGGGCAGCAGCACCGCCTGGATGTTGGGCAGGACACCACCCTGAGCGATCGTGACTTTGCCAAGCAGCTTGTTGAGCTCCTCGTCGTTGCGGATGGCCAGCTGCAGGTGACGCGGGATGATGCGCGTCTTCTTGTTGTCCCGGGCCGCGTTGCCCGCCAGCTCTAAGATCTCGGCCGTCAAGTACTCCAGCACCGCCGCCAGGTACACCGGGGCCCCGGCCCCGACCCGCTCGGAGTAGTTACCCTTGCGGAGCAGGCGGTGCACTCGGCCAACGGGGAACTGGAGCCCGGCCCGCGAGGAGCGAGTCTTGGCCTTTGCACGAGCCTTGCCTCCTTGCTTGCCACGACCAGACATGACGAAGATACAAACTCACCAATATAAAATATGAGCGAATACAACCAGACCTATCTTATTTATAGTCTTTACTGGGCGCGAAAATAACGGTGGACCATTGGCTAAAGCTGCAGTTTCACCTAACCCAATGAAACCGTGAGTTTGAAATACGCTTATTTTAATTGGACAAAACTATTATGTGACGTTTCCAGCATTCACCACCAATCAGACGCCTGGCATTACTCACTGCCTCCTTTAAGAAGCTGTGAAGGAAGCGCAGTCTTACGGCTTCTCTTTTCTTCCTGTTGTTTTTGGGCTGTTTGGCAGTAAACTCCCGGCCATGCCTGAACCCTCTAAGTCCGCTCCGGCCCCGAAGAAGGGCTCCAAGAAGGCAGTAACCAAGGCGCAGAAGAAGGACGGCAAGAAGCGCAAGCGCAGCCGCAAGGAGAGCTACTCCGTGTACGTGTACAAGGTGCTGAAGCAGGTCCACCCGGACACCGGCATCTCGTCCAAGGCCATGGGCATCATGAATTCGTTCGTGAACGATATTTTCGAGCGCATCGCTGGCGAGGCGTCGCGCCTGGCGCATTACAACAAGCGATCGACCATCACATCCAGGGAGATCCAGACGGCCGTCCGCCTGCTGCTGCCCGGGGAGCTGGCCAAGCACGCCGTGTCTGAGGGCACCAAGGCCGTCACCAAGTACACCAGTTCTAAGTGAGCCGGCCCACCACGGAGTGATTGGTAAGGCTTGGCCTACACCCCAAAGGCTCTTTTCAGAGCCACTCAATCTTCTAAAGAGAACTGGCACTAACTTTATTCAGTAGGTGTTTCTTATATGCTGCTAAGTAATAAGTTCCGGGTTTTTGTTCTCCCTTAAGAGAAATTTACTTGCCACAGTTCTGGAAGGCAGAAGCCCAAGACTGCTGTTAATAGGGGTGGTTTCTTCATAGGCTTCTCTTTGGCTTCCAGGTGGCCATCTTTTCTGTCTTCACTAGGTATTCTTTCTGTTCACATTTCCTTTGATCTTGTTAGAAATTGCTTTCTCTGTAATGTAGGTGGTGCTGCAGCAACGCTGGAGGTGTTTTTATGTGTTTATGTCGAGAAAGGTCAAGTTCATTATCAGACAAATGTAGTAAAACAAAATCCCGTTTGTCCCAAAGCAAAATCAACTCTTTTACATTTGAAGTTGATAAAAGATTTCGTTGACCATGGCTTGTCCCCTGCATCCTTAGTTTTCACGTGTGTATGCCTGAGTAATGAGCTCCTTGGAACACAGTAAGAAAGTTACAAATCGCATTATTCACTTATGTTTTCTTTGTGGAGCGCTGCTGGCTTTCTTCCCCTTTCCCTGAGTTTAAATTTGCCAAGTATTTGCCAAGTTAAAAAGGCAGAAGCAAAACAAACGGAAATGAGAATCTAATTACAGATCAGGCGGATGCCACGTTTCGTCGATAGCCAATCCAGACGCTGCGCGCGCAGTTTGAAATTTACTAACAAGTGTCGCTTGTGACTCCATCCTAACGGGAGAGTTCTGGGCCAAGCGGCTTTATGGGAAAAACTCTGCCATTGTCTCCAACCCTGGTTTCTTTCTCTTTCTAGCATGTCTCTGGGATTTACTTTTGCTGTATTAATTGGAATAAATTTTTTTTAAATAGAGAAGGACTGTTCTTCCATCCTCAAAGGAAGATAAAATTCCATCTCTTCATTTTAGGCCCTTAGGAATGGCATATTTAAAAGTATTTTGGTCTTCACCCGGAATCAAGGTGGCAATGCTTCCTCCTAACAGCATGTTATTCTATCAAGTGACCACTTGCTACAAAAATGACCATTTGTTCATACTGCATATGAAAATGTATAGGTGACCTAACATTTAATTTGCAATATGCCAAGACAAATGAGCAGCCATGAAAAGTTTCTTAAAACTAAAGTCTTACTATGTGGAAAACTACTCTAAATCTTTGCTTAAGACCTCACGTTCAGAATTAATAGGTATAACCTACATCTTTTGGAAACTTTTTTTTTTTTCCCACTAGGTGATTTATAATTTCAACTTTCTGACTTTTTATATTAGGCATATTAAAAAGAATACTTTTAATTTTAATGTAGGTTTTATTAAAACACAGACAAAATATTTCCCAGAGGATTTCCTCATGTGCTTAGAATGAAGAAAAATATCCACTAATTAAAGATCTTTTTTCAGTATGTTTTAATTCTTTAAAAATGACTTTATATCCTGTCTGCTTTAATTGTGAAAATAATGCAGAATATAAAGTTGAGAGTATAGGCATGGCCTGTTCATGCATAAAATGACAATGTTCACTATAAAGTTACACCTTAATACTAGGAATATGTATATGTGATGTGAATCTGGAGTTGCATCTAAAATATAGGTCAAATACATCAGTGTCTTTTACTAGTTAGTTCTTGTGGAACAGTGTTTTGAGAATGTGAGATGACGTGTTACATGGCAAAGAAGAGTGAAGTTATCAGCTCAAGAAGAAAAGTTAGTCTGATTTGAAAAAATTTTATTTTGGGAAAAGATTAAGAACTTTCAGTGAAAAGAGTAACAGGCCCTTAGCCTTTGAAAATACATTTTTTTAAGTTTGTTATAACAGTGTTCTAAGTTCTCTAAGGCAGCCGGGCATCACACAAAGCTGCTGCTGCTGCTAAATCGCTTCAGTTGTGTCCGACTCTGTGCGACCCCACAGATGGAAGCTCACCAGGCTCCCCTGTCCCTGGGATTCTCCAGGCAAGAACACTGGAGTGAGTTGCCATTTCCTTCTCCAATGCATGAAAGTGAAAAGTGAAAGTGAAGTCTCTCAGTCGTGTCCGACTCTCAGCGACCCCATGGACTGGAGCCTACCAGGCTCCTCCGTCCACGGGATTTTTCCAGGCAAAAGTACTGGAGTGGGGTGCCACAAAGCAGTCTAACATAAATCTTGGTCTGGAGATTTCCACCTCTACTCAGGAATCTAAAGTCCTTGAAAAGGAACTAATTACAAGTTTGAGACAAAGGAAATCCTGATGGGTGTAATCCTGATGGGTGTATGCTGACTCAACACAAGGATGGTCTCCCATGTCTAGAGTAACAATAGAGTTAAGACAAGAGAGGCAAGAAAACCTGAAAGTAGTGCTAACTTGAGATTTAAACAGAACAACTTTATAGTCATCCACTGGAATAGTTTGGTATATAAAAAGCCATGAATCCATGATAATAACCAATTGGAGCAAATACTATATAATGAGCTGAATAAGAAGTTTACATGGTGTGTCGCACTATTCATATTTTCCCAGTCTTTGTGCCCTATGTCATGGAGATGAGTTATCTTCTTCACCTGAAGGTGCCTGGCCTTGCATTCTTAAGGTTTTATTGTACTTATATTAGGGGAAACTTAACCTCCTGTGATGCTATAGGATCAAGTCTGAAAAAAGATCTTCCTGAGAATCTCACTGATGCTTTGTTCACTAAAATTTCATTTCAGGAGAGCAAATTGCATTTTAATGATTTCCATTCTTGGAAATCCATCCAAGCTCTAATTCCCAAGGTATTCTTAAATTATCCTGTGTATCAGCTTCTACCATAGCCATCCCCAACACTGCATGCGTGCTCAGTCACTTCAGTCATGGAAATTGGATATATCTCAAAGAAGTGCGTGCTGTATTTGAGTCAAATCTTTTGAACGTTAGGCATTTCATCTGGCTCTATATTTTTGCAGAGTTCACACCAAAGAGCTTAACACTTAACATTCAAACACCTTCACCTCACTATCAAGGACATTTTTATCAAAGCTATCACCTCTGTAATCACATATTTTTCCCTGAAACTTTGACTTATGCCTTGTTTTCCAGAACTACATCCATCACTTCGCGATCCTGCTGAAGCCATCAGTGCAATTAAACTCATCAGAGTACTCAGAACAACGTCCACTATAGATTCTTCACTTCTGTCATCCTGACAGTCCTCCAATACATTTTCATTGGATCCAAAGTCTTGGTGAAGGAAAATCCGTGAACACTATCCTGACTTCTTAAGGTGGAATGCTCATCTCTTTAGGCTACATGAGACTGTAGCTGTTGCTTCCTTCAAACCTAGTGTTAAATTTTGGCAGTGGCCATACTGTGGGACATAGACTTCTAAAAGCCACAAACCATGACTTTGAATAGTTTTTCAGTTGTAATTTGATAGAGTTAAGAAATATAATTGAAGAATATATGCCATTTATCTGTATCATGTGCTGCTGCTCTAATGTTCCAGACTTCAGTTTATCCTATGTAGGAAGGTGAAAGCTTGCAATAGTCCTTTAAGGCCACTCTCATTCCATATCTATTTTCTAGATGCACAGAGAAGGGGAGTATTTTGTCTAAATAGCTAGAGGATCATTGACAGAGTCAGTTTTTAAGCCTCATGGTAGTGGCCATCACTATAAAAATGATATATTTTGTGGTCTTCTTTCAAAACAAATAAATGGAGATGGGCCATTTGTATTTGTTTTAATAGTGAAAAAGTTGCCATTCTTTATTTGGGGGGAAAAAGTTTGTCCTTCTTGTCCCCAAGAACAGAAAAGAAAAAAAAGGGCAGTTTATTATTTTTTTTCTTGGCGAACACTGGTCCAGCTCTCTTTAGAGGGTCCTGTAGCCCTACTCCTATCATCATTAAATTAACTTTTGCCTTTCCTGTGGGAAACAAGCATGTATAGCAAAGTCTGCCTGTTGATTACAATACTGAAATTAAAAAAAACAAAACTGAAAACTGTTTCTAACTTTTCCAAAAGACAGTGTTAGAAAATTACAACTTAAATTCACATAGTGCTTGTACACAGACTGTATTTCATCTGTTGGAAATGTGTGCCAATTTGCTGTTAAATCATGCTACCAAGGAGCAGAGAGAAACCTGCCCACTGAAAGAAACTGCTGTGTGAGACATGGAATTGTATCTCTTATCTGACCATCACTTCTGCCTTGAAAGCGGTAATGAAATTGACAAGAGGTCCCTCCCAGAAGCAGCAGCCCAGCTGGGAAGACCCTTTATATTCATTTTCCTAGAGGGTCAGCAATTCAGATTTCCCCAAGTGAAAGGCTTAAACTTTCACTCTGGATGAGACCTGAATGCTGTTTAATTATTTGCAATGGATGCTAATCATTAACCTATGCTTATTCTTAGTTTCTTTTGTCCTCCTCATTCCAAAGGACCAAAACTAGGCCTAGTCCAGGGAAGGGAGTCATGAGGTCCTGATTTCTATGGCCTGTTCTACTTAAAAGAAGGCAACTTTAATGGGGAAAAATCTTCCCCCCTATCAAAATGTAACCATATTTAGGGATAGAGTCTTTAAATAGGTAATTAAATTAAAATGAGGTCATTGGAGAGTGATTGGGTCCTGATCCAGTATGACCAGTGTTCTCTTAAAGAAGAAAATTTGGACACAGACAGGCATAGAGGGAACATATGAAGACAGAGGGGGAAACATGGCCATCTTATGCTAAGGAGAGGACCTAGAACCCATCTTTCCCTCATGGCCCTCAGAAGGAAGTAACCCTTCTGGCACTTTGATCTTAGACTTCTAGATTCCAGAAGAGTGAGAAAACAATTTTCTGTTTTTTCAACCACCCAGACACCCAGACAGGAGTATCTTGTTAATGCCAGTGGTGAAGGCGAAAGTGAAGTTGCTCAGATATGTCCAATTCTTTGGACCCCCTGGACCAGGCTCCTCCGTCCAGGGGATTTTCCAGGCAAGCATATGGGAGTGGGTTGCAACTTGCTTCTCCAGGAGATCTTCCCTACCCAGGGACTGAACCTGTGTCTTCCGCATTGTAGGCAGATGCTTCAATGTCTCAGCCACCAGGAAATCTGCCAGTAACATAGCAGCCAGTAACATAAATATAATGCTACAATCCCAATCCTCTGTCTCTTTACCTGTAGACCAAAGATACTATTAGCACTTACCGCCTTAGATTGAAAAAATAAATTTAAAAAAAATAAAGAAGAAAAATTAAATAATGCACAGTATCTAAAAATAATATATACTTAACACATGGCAGCCAATAACTAACATGACTTTTTCCCCCTATATGCCAAAAGCAAGATGTAAATGCCCTATAATTTACTCCTTGAGGGCAGATCTTTGAGTAAAGAACCATAACATAAATGCTGACATTCAGTCATCCTGTAAATGACAAAATATTAGAGCAAGTTAAATAAAAAACATCCAGATGTATGAGATAAAGTAAATGAAATATATGAGAATAAAATGCTAAAGATGGAAAAACTGAATAGATTACCAAAGCAGGTCATTTTGATATTATGAACTAATAAGAGTATACCTGAAAGCAACCTAAACAGGTAGAAGTAGCATAGGCCCCAGAAAACCATTTGAGACTGAAGTTATGCCAATACTTGCTAGCTGGATATGTTGGATTTTACTTTAGTGAAACCATGTGTATGATCAGGCCACACGAGATGTCTGTTCTCTTGCTCTCTGTACATTCCCTGCTTGAACAGCCCCTGCTTTACATCATCCCACTCATAGGACTGACCTTTTTTCTTAATCATAGAAATTAAACTTCCTAAGTGCTTGCCCCCTGTTCCAACAAGTAATTGTTGTATTCTTAGAATAGCTTTAGCATGCTGGATTGATAAAGAGAAACCTTGATGGTTGTTAACCAAAGGAACTGTGAAGGAGGTCATCTGTTGGTTTCCCTGGTAGTTGATGAGCTCACATGACATCCATTCCCACTGTAATTGGTATACCTCGCCACCCTACCCCCATGAAGACTGCTGCCTTGTCCTGTCTGCTGTTGGTACACAGTGGCGAGTCACTCTACAACTCCGCTTCAGACCTGTAAGATACCCTAGCCAATAAACTGTTGATGTCTCTGTTGCTGTCTCCAGATATTTTCTTTGGTCTCAAGGTTGGGGTATTATAGGACTTGCAGGGCTACAGAGTATAGCCTAACATCATGATTCTCCTGTAAAATGGAGATAATAATGCAGCCCCAGTTTTCTTAGGACTTCATGAGATGATATACACTGCTTCCAAGTGTGTTCTTGGAAGCTGGATGAGGTCCACAAATGTTACTATGAAAGATACATTACATAGATTTTTTTTCCTTTCAACAAAATAAGTAATTATTTAATTTAAGAACTGAAAAGTATAATAAATGTTTCACCACAGAGTGATCTTCTCTAGGTCATACAGTTTTATATTTTCTGATTTAGACATATAGTGTCTTAATTGAATAGTACATTAGTTAACTACTATGTTTTTTTCACAGCTGTACTAAGTACCATTGGGAGCATGGAAATTTATTGTAAGTAGTATGCAGACTTTGGTATTTAAAATGTTGAAACAGAGAGTGAAAATATCATTCTGTTTTCTACTCTCTTTAAATCTTTCTGATTAAGTAACTGGGGACATGTTAATTTGGTGCTGGTGGGTCTTCAAGGCCTAACACATATTAATCCTTGCTCCCTTCCCTGATTTTTCAATGTCATAACAAAGAACAATTTTCAGGCTCAAAGTGCATGCTCTTGTTCAATCACAGCTGACTCTTTGCAATGCTATAAATTGTAGGCCACCAGGCTCCTCTGTCCATGCAATTTTCCAGGCAAGAATAATGGAGTGGGTTGCCATTTCCTCCTCCAGGAGATATTCCTGACCCAGGGATCCAACCTTGACTCTGAATTCTTACCACTGCACTACCTGGGAAGCCAAACTAGTAGGCAGTAAATAGCGTATACCTGAAGTTGAATAACATATATGGGCTTTCCTGGTGGGTAAGTGGAATTGGCCTGCATTGCAGGAAATGCTGGTCGGATCCCTGGGTCAGGAAGATTTCCCTAAGAAGGAAATGGCAACCCATTCTTGTTCTTGCCTGGAAAATCCTATGGACAGAGAATCCTGGCGGCCTACAGTCTGTTTGGTCACAAAAGAGTGGGAAACAACTTAGCAACTAAAGGGCAACCACTGGAAGATTGAACCTCCCTCTGGGAGAAACAGTGGAAACAGTAGCTGACTTTATTTTGGGGGGCTCCAAAATCACTGCAGATGGTGATTGCAGTCATGAAATTAAAAAACACTTACTCCTTGGAAGGAAAGTTATGACCAACTTAGACAGCATATTAAAAAGCAGACATTACTTTGTCCACAAGGGTCCAGTCTAGTCAAGGCTATGGTTTTTCCAGTAGTCATGTATGGATGTGAGACTTGGCCTATAAAGAAAGCTGAGTGCCAAAGAATTGATGCTTTTGAACTGTGGTGTTAGAGAAGACTCTTGAGAGTTCCTTGGACTGCAAGGAGATCCAACCAGTCCATCCTAAAGATCAGTCCTGGGTGGTCATTGGAAGGACAGATGTTGAATCTGAAATTCCAATATTTTGGCCACCTGATGCAGAGCTGACTCATTTGAAAAGACCCTGATGGTGGGAAAGATTGAGGGCAGGAGGAGAAGGGGATGACAGAGGATGAGATGGTTGGATGGCATCACTGATTCGATGGACATGGGTTTGGGTAGACTCTGGCAGTTGGTGATGGACAGGGACGCCTGGCGTTCTGTGGTTCATGGGGTCGCAAAGAGTCGGACAAGACAGTGACTGAACTGAACTGAACTGAACTGGGAGAAAAAATGCCATCCTGCTACTCTCCTTCAGGTCTCAGACTGCCTTTTCATTCAGAATTTCTCCCTTATTACAAGGGGGAGAAAAGGTAAAGAAATGAGTGAAATGAACTGTGGGGCTGACTCAGAAAAGAAACTGACATGTTCTAGATTTTTCCCTCATAGAATCTGACCATGTAAAAAAGTGGGGAGTAGTGCCATTACCAAAAGGGGTGAAACATTTAAACCTAAGAACATGCAGCAGCACCAAACTACGTGAAAAATTTAAAGGTAGGACAACCTGCTTCTATGCGTGCTCAGTCAATAGGTCGTGTCCAACTCTTTGCGACCCCCATGGATTGTAGGCCACCAGCCTCCTCTATCCATAGGATTCTCCAGGAAACAATACTGGAGTCGAGTGCCATGCCCTTCTCCAGCGGATCCTTCCGACCAAGGCATCTCCCTGCGGCTCCTGCATTACAGGTAGATTCTTTGCCCCTAAGCCACCGGGGAAGCCCAATACCGCTTTTACCTACTTCTAAAGTTACATAAACTAAGTGCCAGTTCTCTTTGGAAACCGTGTATGGCTCTGAAAAGAGCCTTTGGAAGTGCTGGAGTCTGATCAAGCAGCCAGTGGCTCACTTGGAGCTGGTATACTTGGTGACAGCCTTGGTGCCCTCAGACACGGCGTGCTTGGCCAGTTCTCCGGGAAGCAGCAGGCGCACGGCCGTCTGGATCTCCCTGGATGTGATGGTCGAGCGCTTGTTGTAATGCGCCAGGCGCGACGCCTCGACAGCAATGCGCTCGAAAATATCGTTCACGAACGAATTCATGATGCCCATGGCCTTGGACGAGATGCCGGTGTCCGGGTGGACCTGCTTCAGCACCTTGTACACGTACACGGAGTAGCTCTCCTTGCGGCTGCGCTTGCGCTTCTTGCCGTCCTTCTTCTGCGCCTTGGTCACTGCCTTCTTGGAGCCCTTCTTTGGGGCCGGAGCGGACTTGGCTGGCTCAGGCATGACTGACAATAATTAAAAGATCGCAGGAAAAAGACAGAAGAATCTCCCAGCACGTCCATTTTATACTGCAATATGCAAATTAGATTTTGTAACGTTCTATATGTGATTGGCGAATACTCGTAGTGACATCACATTCAATTTTGTCCAATGAAAACACTCCCTTTAAAGTGAGCTACACTTTACTCTGCAACTTTAACTGCAACTTTACCCAATGGAATGCCTTCCTTTTCGCGCCCAACTGCAGCTATAAAATGTGCAGTTTTCGTTCACTTTAGTCTCTTCGGCTGTACTCAAGAGTTGTAGTATGTCTGGACGTGGTAAGCAGGGCGGCAAAGCTCGCGCCAAGGCCAAGACCCGCTCTTCGCGGGCCGGGCTCCAGTTCCCCGTGGGCCGAGTGCACCGCCTTCTCCGCAAGGGTAACTACGCCGAGCGGGTCGGGGCCGGGGCCCCGGTGTACCTGGCGGCGGTACTGGAATACCTGACGGCCGAGATCCTGGAGCTGGCGGGCAACGCGGCCCGGGACAACAAGAAGACCCGCATCATCCCGCGTCACCTGCAGCTGGCTATCCGCAATGACGAGGAGCTCAACAAGCTGCTGGGCAAAGTCACGATCGCTCAGGGTGGTGTCCTGCCCAACATCCAGGCGGTGCTGCTGCCCAAGAAGACCGAGAGCCACCACAAGGCCAAGGGCAAGTAAGGCGTCAAGAGCTACGCCTTCCAAACCAAAGGCTCTTTTCAGAGCCACCTACATTTTCTGCTGAGGAGCTGGGACAGTAGTATTAATTAACCTTACTCTAAGTGTCTGACTCTGCGATCCCATAAACGGCATCCTACCAGGGTGTCTTGTCCGTGGGATGATTTTTCTGGGCTGCCATGTATGCAGGCCATGGGGCTCTAAGGTCCAGGCTAGTTTTTGTGCTGTCAGTGCTAGCTTGCTCGCTTATGCAGTACATGACTTTCTTTCACTTGGTAGGAAGAAATGAGAGCGGAAATACATCTACGGAAGGATTATTATTTTCTTGGAGAACGGAATATAGACCTAAGTGCACAGCTGTTTCCAGAGATCTGTGGGTGGCTCTGAAAAGAGCCTTTGGGTTTGCTTCTCAAGCGCCAACTTTACTTCTTCTTAGGAGCCGCCTTCTTCGCCTTTGCAGCTTTAGGTTTTGCTGCCTTAGGCTTGGAGGTTTTGGGCTTCGCCCCTTTTGGCTTCACTGCCTTGGGCTTCGCGGGGCTCTTAGCAGCCTTCTTTGGCTTTGCCGCGGTTTTGGCCTTCTTGGGGCTCTTGGCCACTTTTTTGACACCAGAGGCCGCGGGCTTTTTCGCCTTCTTAGGCGTCTTCTTAACGGCTTTCTTTGCTCCCGCAGCCTTCTTGGGTTTCTTAGGGGTGGCCCCTGCGGGTTTCTTCGCTTTAGCAGCGCCCGCCTTCTTGGCCTTGGGTTTGGCTTCCCCAGCAGCCGCCTTCTTGTTGAGCTTGAAAGAGCCGGAAGCCCCGGTGCCCTTGGTCTGCACCAGGGTGCCCTTGCTCACCAGGCTTTTGAGACCCAGCTTGATGCGGCTATTGTTCTTCTCCACATCGTAGCCGCCGGCTGCTAGCGCCTTCTTGAGCGCAGCCAAAGAAAGGCCATTGCGCTCTTTGGAGGCGGCGACAGCCTTAGTGATCAGCTCGGAAACTGGGGGCCCGGTAGCCTTGCGCTTCGCCGCTCCACCGCTCGCAGTCTTCTTGGTTGCTTTCTTCTTGGCAGGAGACTTCTCCACCGGCGCCGGGGCGGCCGTCTCAGCAGGAGCGGTTTCCGACATGGCGAAAGGAGAACCTGCTAGAAGGAGAGATACTCAAATTCCAAAGAGCAAGTTTTGCAATGCCGTCTTGCTCCGGCCCGGGCTTATATAAGTCGGTGCTGCCCTGTGATTGGTGGAGCGTCTGATCCACCGCCCTCAGGCAGCCGCTCGTCGTGGTTGGACTCCCAAACTGTGTTTGTTAGTCCCCAAAATTTGATTAAATGTTAAAAACAGTGCTACATAATTTGACTCTTTGAAGATTCAAAGGAGGAAAACAGCCTCCAAGTTCACATACTTGTTTGTGTTTTTATGACTCACGCGCAGTTAATGATAGATATTTTTAAAAATCCCTTCAGCTTTTCCTATAGATTCACCGGACCTAAGGCATCAAGCTACGTAGTTGCATACTGCAATAAAATTTTAGTAAATATCAAGTGAATGATTTTTAAAAGGATTTGTCGACAAGTTCGGCCTTCGATTTTTGCAAGAGGAAAGACACTAGGTTCCTTGATTTTGCTTAAACTTTGCTTTGAACGGCAGCAAGTAACACAGGTGCAGGACAGCCAGTTGCCTACAGCCACAAATTAAGCACATAGATTTTACTTTAAAAACCGATTTTGCCTTCCAAGGAGTTTCCAGGTGCCAATATCTTTAGAGAATGGGATTTCTCGGCTCGGACTAGTTCTGTGGTCAAAGTGACTTCTTCCATGAGGAATAGAAATTGCTTTGGCTTCAGAATCCAATGAACCTGTCTTCAAATTCAAACAAATTTAGTATGTTTTTGATTGAGAAGCTTTCTCCCTTTAATTTGTAAGCAAATCCATTAAAATAAGAAGAAAGAAAATTTCTTAACCGAGAGACGTATTTTAGAAAAAAACTCTGAAATCTGCTAAAAATTATTCAAGGGCTTCCAGCAACACCAGAAAGGCCGTTTAGATCACATGGGCCTCTCTCCGTCTTTCAGAAGCTGTTTTCCTCCTTTGGAGCTTCAGCACTTTCCACCGCTCTCCCTCAAACTCCATCTCCACCAACATTTAACAAATTGAATGGTCAGGAACACCTTCTTTTGTAGGATCTCAGTGTGGATATTTCTGCATATTTAATGAAGATAGACCTGTATCTTTCAGTGAAATAATTGGCCTCTGACTACAAGTGTGGATTGGATAGTAAGGGAGTGAGTGGAGTTTATAGAAGTTTAAGAGAATTCAGCAAAACATTAACATCCAAGGGACCTGAGGCAGTGACTGTGAGGTGAACTGGAGGGTGATGTTTGTTATTTATTGGGAGGAAGAAGCTTGGAGAGGATTTTGTCCCTGAATGCAATGATGATTAGGGTCTTTGATGCATTCAACAGTCAGTTCTTGTGAAAACCTGTAGGCTGACACGCTTCATGTCTTCAGGGGTTCCTGGAGTTCAAACTATAGCCTGCTGCTGCTACTGCTGCTGCTGCTAAGTCACTTCAGTTGTGTCCGACTCTGTGTGACCCCATAGACGGCCACCCAGGCCCACCAGGCTCCCCCGGCCCTGGGATTCTCCAGGCAAGAGCACTGGAGTGGGTTACCATTTCCTTCTCCAATTCATGAAAGTGAAAAGTGAAAGTGAAGTCGCTCAGTCATGTCCGACCCTCAGCGACCCCATGGACTGCAGCCTACCAGGCTCCTCCGTCCATGGGATTTTCCAGGCAGGAGTACTGGAGTGGGGTGCCATTGCCTTCTCCCAAACTATAGCCTACTATGGCCAAATCTAGACAGTGGCTTATTTTTGTATGGCCAAGCTAAGAGTTTCTCTATTTTTTAAGAATATTTTAAAGATGTAACAGAGACCATATGTTACCTGCAAAACCTAAAATATTTACTTTATGGCTTTCACGGTCTTGAATCCCTCCTCAGATAGTTCGTGTTATTCTTACAGGTCTGCCTTTTTCAGAATTACGTAAACCCAGATCTAAAGAAAAGATCTTAAGAAAATGATTCAATCAAGCATTTCCCAGTTTCAATCACGGAACTTTCAGAAAGCTTGGGAACGCTGGGGGTGGGGGGCGTCTGCTTTACAAAATGAGGGGGGCATAATATAGCTAACATTCATTTGAGCATGTAGTGCCAGGAACTAGTCTTAGTATGGCCTACAAACTAATTCACTTGCCACATTTTACAACTGTTGTAGGTGAGTCCCAGAGAGAAGCTGAGTAATTGGGCAATTAACTGCTGTGAAGCTCGAACCTCGACTTTTCTTCCAACAGGGAGACAGGAGACACATTATCTGAAATTGTATGGTACTACTTGGCAAAAGATGGGGGGAATGCGCTTTATCATTACAGAGCTGTCCGCAGAAAGCACTAGTTAACAAGTAATGGGTCACTTTAGTCACTTCCTTTAGCCAAAGATTAAATATTATCACTGTAAAAAAATGCTCCTAGAAACAGTTTGACTGATTAGGAGCCTAAGATACAGCCACCTCTACATAGTATTGACGTGGTACACTAATTATTTGGGTCCACGATACGTTTCATTTAAAATTCATGGCGTTTTTCATTTACTGGTAATATGTATACTCGGCAATGAACAGCTTCTTTTTGGTGACAATTGAGGGGCTCTTAAAAGAGCCTTTGGGGTTAAGTATGTGTTAGCTGGAGGAGCCACAAAATTTATGCTCTTTCCCCGCGGATGCGGCGGGCAAGCTGGATGTCCTTGGGCATGATGGTGACGCGCTTGGCATGGATAGCGCACAGGTTGGTGTCTTCGAAGAGCCCCACCAGATAGGCCTCGCACGCCTCCTGCAGCGCCATCACGGCCGAGCTCTGGAAGCGCAGGTCGGTCTTGAAGTCCTGCGCGATCTCGCGCACCAGCCGCTGGAACGGCAGCTTGCGGATCAGCAGCTCCGTGGACTTTTGGTAACGACGGATCTCGCGCAGAGCTACCGTGCCGGGCCGGTAGCGGTGCGGCTTCTTCACGCCGCCGGTGGCCGGCGCGCTCTTGCGGGCCGCCTTGGTGGCGAGCTGTTTGCGCGGGGCCTTGCCTCCGGTGGACTTGCGAGCCGTCTGCTTAGTACGAGCCATTGGTAAGTAGTGCCAACTGTCTAACACTGATGTGAGCGCGCGGTCGTCCCAAAATATATAGCGAACCTCGCGTCTTGATTGGACAATAGACTGCTGCTCTCTCGCCTACCCCGCCCTTCCACGCCCATTCTTTCTGGGTTTACGAAGCATTGTCCCGCCTCTACTTCGGACGCTAGGATTACGTGGTGAGGGAGGAAATATCTTGTTGGCTTTCAAAAAAACCGTGCAGGATGTATCCAAATTTTTAAATTTGTCGTCTAGAGCAGGTCTCCAACCTCCGGGATCTAATTGTCTGGTGATCTGAGGTGGAACTGATGAAATAAAAGTAAGAATAAAGTGTGCTAGTCTCTCAGGAGTGTCCGAATCTGTGATGCCATGGACTGTAGGCTACCAGCCTTCTCTGTCCATGGGATTTTCCAGGCAAGGATACTCAAGTGGTTTGCCGTTTCCTACTCCAGAGAAATAAAGTGCACAATAAATAGTCGCTCTTCAGTTGGTCAGCCGTGTTCCTGCTCTTTGCGACACCATGGACTACAGCATGCCAGGCTTCACTATTCTTCACTATCCCTTGGAGTTTGCTCAAATTCGTGTCTGAATCAGTGATACCATCCAACCATCTCACCTTCTGTCGCCCCCCTTCACCTCCTGCCCTCAATCTTTCTCAGCATCAGGATCTTTTCCGATGAGTGGGCTCTTCTCATGACGCGGCCAAACTATTGGACCTTCTAATGTGCTTAAATCATCCCGAAACCATCCTCCCATCCAGGCTCGTGGGAAAACTATTCAAAATCGGTAGCTGTCGCCGAAAAGGTTGCGGACAGCTGGCCTAGAGAATTTGAGTGTCTTGCATTTTAGATGTCATGATTTGACAAGCTTGAATAACATGAATGGAGGGTTTAAGTGGAGGCCATGAAGTTAGTTAAAGTCAACCCAGCCACTACGTTCTATTCCAGAACTCTTATAGCTTAGTAAAGCCTTTTTCCTTAACTTTCATGTTATTGCTAGCCATACTGCTTCCTGAGCTATTTACCCTTGAAGTGCGAGCAGTCAACACAAAGTGATTTTGCCTGGCTTATGACTTCAAACGAAAATCTGCCACTGTTGAGGGAAATACTGACGGAGGACTGGAGGTTTGATCATACTCAAATTATTCTTGAGACCTTATCTTCCCCACACAACCTAACGTCTTTAGCGCCTACAGCTCTTTACAAGACGCAGTGGGTGGCCCTAAAAAGGGCCTTTAAAAGAGTAATTAAATGCACCTTTAACCGCCGAAGCCGTAAAGGGTACGTCCCTGGCGCTTGAGGGCGTACACCACATCCATGGCGGTAACAGTTTTGCGTTTGGCGTGCTCGGTGTATGTGACCGCGTCCCGAATCACATTTTCCAGGAACACCTTCAGCACCCCACGGGTCTCCTCATAGATGAGACCGGAGATCCGCTTCACGCCACCACGACGAGCCAGACGACGAATGGCGGGCTTGGTGATGCCCTGGATGTTATCACGAAGAACCTTGCGGTGGCGCTTAGCACCCCCTTTCCCGAGGCCCTTACCGCCTTTACCACGACCAGACATATCTGCAAACACACTCGTAACGGCGCCGTAGCTTGCCAAGGCCGTGTTTTATATAGTGATGTTTCGGACCTGATTGGGAACCGCTCAGACAAGCCGTGACGCCTCTGGGAGTTTCCAGACCCGAAGCCCCGCCCACATTTTCAGCAAAATGGAGAGGTGCTTAAAATACAGAGTCAAAAAAAGGGCCTAATGAAATCCCTCCGTTCAGCTTTTACAATACACTGTGTTGCCCTTGCCCACAACTGGAAAACCATTCCTTTGTTTGGGTTAGGCCTTGCTGTCCTTTTCTCTTTTGTTGCTCTCTCTTAGGCATTGATCGTACTAGCAAATTGTGGCTTCCGGAATGAATGGCCCATCTTGAGGGCCGTGATTGTAGTCTTTTGGGGGTTTTTGTGAAGCCTCGTGGCTGAGAGCCTACTTATAGATAGCTTCAGGGTGGGCTTCCTCATCGTTCTCAGCAGTGGTCTCCCCTTTTCCTTATCTTGTACTCATCCTATCATCTTCCTTTCTCTTCCCTCCCTCGCTGCCACATTTTTGCTGGTAGAACTGGTTTTTTCAAATGTTCTTCGTTTCACTTAGAAACACTTCAGGAAATTCAGGAAGCTCAGCTTTTACCCGCCGTTTCCTCTGGCGAGTCCCTGAGCAAGTGAAAATGCTCTCAGGGACTCCTTTCCTGCCCTTCTCCCCCTTCCCCCTCCCCGCCCCCACCATCGCCACCTTCCTTTTCTCTCCTTTCTTGAATTGAGAAATCAAGTGCACCCCAAAGTTCTGTGCCTTTAATAGTGTCTTTAATAAAGTGCTGAATGTAAAGATCAGGAACGATTTAATTCCAGGAATTTAAAAAATAAAAAACTTTCAAATGTTTCCTTGACTTCTGGCTAATTGAAATGACCTTTCAGGCCCTGGCTTGTCTGCTAGGTAGCAGATTTTATTTCTCCGAGAAAATGCCTTCTTTAACGAATAACACATTTACTTTTTCTCTTTTTCCGAGCTTCAGAAATGTTTACCCTTTCTCTTTCAAATGTGTGTGGTTGATTATTTACTACTTGAACAAATACCTAATAGTATTCTCCAAGTTTACTTTATAATGTCTGTAAATACTGTGTGTGCAAAATACTGCATGCCCATCTTCTATTAGTTAATCCATTTCTTACTGAGTTACTTGTCTGGCTTGCTTCTTCTTCCTTCTCCTGTTTAGTAATGGAATCTGAGTGCTTAACCTTGAAGATGTTATTGGGTGGGTAATCTCAACAATTCTCTTCACTTGCCACTATAGAAAAACCAGGCAGCTTTCTGCCTTGTTACCTAGCAGTTGATGAAGAGGGTGTTTGCTATGACCAGTGCATTATCTTGGCATAATTCTGTTAGCCTCTGACCTGCTTTATTTTGTACTCCAAGGCCAAATTTGCCTGTTACTCTAGGTATCTCTTGACTTCCTACTTTCACATTCCAGTCCCCTATAATGAAAAGGACATCTTTTTTGGGTGTTAGTTCTAGAAGGTCTTGTAGGTCTTCACAGAACTGTTCAACTTCAACTTCTTCAGCATTACTGGTAGGGGCATAGACTTGAATTATTGTGATATTGAATGGTTTTCCTTGGAAATGAACAGATAGCATTCTGTCATTTTTCAGACTGCATCCAAGTACTGCATTTTGGACTCTTTTGTTGACTCTGATGGCTACTCCATTTCTTCTAAGGGATTCTTGCCCACAATAGTAGACATAATGGTCATCTGAGTTAAATTCACCCATTCCAGTCCATTTTAGTTCACTGATTCCTAAAATGTCTACATTCACTCCTGCCATCTCCTGTTTGACCATTTCCAATTTGCCTTGATTCATGGACTTAACATTCCAGATTCCTATGCAATATTGCTCTTTACAACATTAGACTTTACTTCAATCACCAGTCACATCCACAACCCTGTGTTGTTTTTGCATTGGCTCCGTCTCTTCATTCTTCCTGGAGTATTTCTCCACTGATCGCCAGTAGCATATTGGGCACCTACCGACCTGGGGAGTTCAACTTGAGGTGCCCTATTTTTTTGCCTTTTCATACTGTTCATGGCGTTCTCAAGGCAAGAATACTGAAGCAGCTTGCCTTTCCCTTCTCCAGTGGACCACGTTTTGTCAGAACTCTCCAACATGACTTGTCCATCTTGGGTGGCCTTACATGGCATGGCTCATAGTTTCATGCAGTTAGACAAGGCTGTGGTCCATGTGATCAGATTGGTTAGTTTTCTGTGATTGTGGTTTTTTCATTCTGTCATCCCTCTGATATGCAGATGACACCACCCTTATGGCAGAAAGTGAAGAGGAACTAAAAAGCTTCTTGATGAAAGTGAAAGTGGAGAGTGAAAAACTTGGCTTAAAGCTCAACATTCAGAAAACGAAGATCCTGGCATCCGGGCCCATCACTTCATGGGAAATAGATGGAGAAACAATGGAAACAGTGTCAGATTTTATTTTTCTGGGCTCCAACATCACTGCAGATGGTGATTGCAGCCATGTAATTAAAAGACACTCTTTGGAAGAAAAGTTATGACCAACCTAGATAGCATATTCAAAAACAGAGACCTTACTTTGCCAACAAAGGTCCATCTAGTCAAGGCTATGGTTTTTCCTGTGGTCATATATGGATGTGAGATTTGGACTGTAAAGAAAGCTGAGTGCCAAAGAATTGATGCTTTTGAAGTGTGGTATTGGAGAAGATTCTTGAGAGTCCCTTGGACTGCAAGGAGATCCAACCAGTCCATTCTGAAGGAGATCAGCCTTGGGATTTCTGTGGAAGGAATGATGCTAAAGCTGAAACTGCAGTACTTTGGCCACCTCATGCGAAGAGTTGACTCATTGGAGAAGACTCTGATGCTGGGAGGGATTGGGGGCAGGAGGAGAAGGGGACGACAGAGGATGAGATGGCTGGATGGCATCACTGACTCGATGGACGTGAGTCTGGGTGAACTCTGGGAGTTGGTGATGAACAGGGAGGCCTGGCGTACTGCGATTCATGGGGTCACAAAGAGTCGGACACAACTGAGTGACTGATCTGATCTGATCTGATCTGGGCATGGCCCTGCCCATCAGAACAAAATCCAGTTTCCCCTTCAGTCAGTCTCTCCCATCAGGAAGCTTCCATAAGCCACTTATGCTTATCTTTCAAAGGGATAGTTCAGTTCAGTTCAGTTTAGTCTCTCAGTCGTGTCCGACTCTTTGCGACCCCATGAATCACAGCACGCCAGGCCTCCCTGTCCATCATCAATCCCCGGAGTTCACTGAGACCCATGTCCATCGAGTCAGTGATGACATCCAGCCATCTCATCCTCTGTCGTCCCCTTCTCCTCCTGCCCCCAATCCCTCCCAGCATCAGAGTCTTCTCCAATGAGTCAACTCTTCGCATGAGGTGGCCAAAGTACTGCAGTTTCAGCTTTAGCATCATTCCTTCCAAAGAAATCCCAGGGCTGATCTCCTTCAGAATGGATTGGTTGAATCTCCTTGCAGTCCAAGGGACTCTCAAGAGTCTTCTCCAACACCACACTTCAAAAGCATCAATTCTTCGGCACTCAGCTTTCTTTACAGTCCAAATCTCACATCCATATATGACCACAGGAAAAACCATAGCCTTGACTAGATGGACCTTTGTTGGCAAAGTAAGGTCTCCTTTTGAGTATGCTATCTAGGTTGGTGATAACTTTTCTTCCAAAGAGTAAGTGTCTTTTAATTTCATGGCTGCAATCACCATCTGCAGTGATTTTGGAGCCCCCCAAAATAAAGTCTGACACTGTTTCCGTTGTTTCCCCATCTATTTCCCATGAAGTGATGGGACCGGATGCCATCATTTTTGTTTTCTGAATGTTGAGCTTTAAGCCAACTTTTTCACTCTCCACTTTCACTTTCATCAAGAGGCATTTTAGTTCCTCTTCACTTTCTGCCATAAGGGTAGTGTCATCTGCATATCTGAGGTTATTGATATTTCTCCCAGCAATCTTGATTCCAACTTGTGTTTCTTCCAGTCCAGCGTTTCTCATGATGTACTCTGCATATAAGTTCAATAAACAGGGTGACAGTATACAGCCTTGACATACTCCTTTTGCTATTTGAAACCAGTCTGTTGTTCCATGTCCAGTTCTAACTGTTGCTTCCTGACCTGCATACAGATTTCTCAAGAGGCAGGTTAGGTGGTCTGGTATTCCCATCTCTTTCAGAATTTTCCACAGTTTATTGTGATCCATACAGTCAAAGGCTTTGGCATAGTCAATGAAGCAGAAATAGATATTTTTCTGGAACTCTCTTGCTTTTTCGATGATCCAGCGGATGTTGGCAATTTGATCTCTGGTTCCTCTGCCTTTTCGAAAACCAGCTTGAACATCAGGAAGTTCACGGTTCACGTATTGCTGAAGCCTGGCTTGGAGAATTTTGAGCTTTAGTTTACTAGAGTGTGAGATGAGTGCAATTGTGCGGTAGTTTAAGCATCCTTTGGCATTGCCTTTCTTTGGGATTGGAATAAAAACTGACCTTTTCCAGTCCTGTGGCCACTGCTGAGTTTTCCAAATTTGCTGGCATATTGAGTGCAGCACTTTCACGGCATCATCTTTCAGGATCTGGAATAGCTCAACCGGAATTCCATCACCTCCACTAACTTTGTTTGTAGTGATGCTTTCTAAGGCCTACTTGACTTCACATTCCAGGATGTCTGGCTCTAGGTTGGTGATCACTCCATCGTGATTATCTGGGTCATGAAGATCTTTTTTGTACAGTTCTTCTGTGTATTCCTGCCACCTCTTCTTAATATTTTCTGCTTCTGTTAGGTCCGTACCATTTCTGTCCTTTATTGAGCCCATCTTTGCATGAAATGTTCCTTTGGTATCTCTGATTTTCTTGAACAGATCTCTAGTCTTTCCCACTCTCTTGTTTTCCTCTATTTCTTTGCATTGATCACTGAGGAAGGCTTTCTTATCTCTTCTTGCTATTCTTTGGAACTCTGCATTCAGATGTTTATATCTTTCCTTTTCTCCTTTGCTTTTCGCTTCTCTTCTTTTCACAGCTATTTGTAAGGCCTCCGCAGACAGCCATTTTGCTTTTTTGCATTTCTTTTCCATGGGGATGGTCTTGATCCCTGTCTTGACAGCTCCTTGATCTTGGACTTCCCAGCCTCCAGAGCTGCGAGAAATACATTTCTATTATTTATAAGCCACCTAGTCTGTAGTATTCTGATACAGCAGCCTGAGCGGGCCAAGACACTCGTTTTCTGCAAGTCATGTCTTTAAAAAGTACTCAGAGTTGGTGCCTTTTATTTTAGTGGTTATTCTAATTTCTTTCTTTCTTTCTTTTTAAGAATTTTTGGATATTTCCTAAAACCACCTTTTCTACAACCAACCTTATGCTTCTAATACAGCATGTCCTCACTGAGCCATAGTACACTTCTTAACTTCAGATCTCAATCGGCATCCAAATTCCAGATGTCCTTACTGAGAAATTGCAAAATGTTAAAACAGCCTAATTTCTGCCTTTCCACTTAAAGGAAAACAGGCTTTTCCACCCGGTTCTATTTTTTCTTTTTCTTAAACAGTTACTCTTACTTTATTTTCCTACAGCCTTGGGAGGCTTATACAGATCTTCTCATTTCCTTTGAGGGTTTTTTCAAAGAATCCCAAACTGAGATCTATTGGCTTTGTCTTCCCAGCACTTGGCTACCTTCAGAAAAGACAGACTTTTCTAGAGCTACTAAAGGATTAATATGTATATTCTCTAAATCAGGGGAACTATCACCATGCTCACAAATGAAAACACAGGTGAAAATACTTTGGAAACTATAGTTATATAATTCTTGTCATCAGTATTATACCTACTCCCCATAGAATTCAAGAAGTATCTTGGATGAAGTGTGAAAAGCAGGAGGTGGAAAGCACTCAGTAATTACCTGAAGCTATCTTGTGTCTCAGTTCAGTTCAGTTCAGTCGCTCAGTCATGTCCGACTCTTTGAGACCCCATGAATCGCAGCACGCCAGGCCTCCCTGTCCATCACCAACTCCTGAGTTCAACTCAGACTCACGTCCATCGAGTCAGTGATGCCATCCAGCCATCTAATCCTCTGTCGTCCCCTTTTCCTCCTGCCCACAATCCCTCCCAGCATCGGGGTCTTTTCCAATGAGTCAACTCTTCTCACGAGATGGCCAAAGTACTGGAGTTTCAACTTTAGCATCATTCCTTCCAAAGAACACCCAGGACTGATCTCCTTTAGGATGGACGGGTTGGATCTCCTTGCAGTCCAAGGGGCTCTCAAGAGTCTTCTCCAACACCATAGTTCAAAAGCACCAATTCTTCGGTGCTCAGCTTTCTTTACAGTCCAACTCTCACATCCATACATGACCACTGGAAAAACCATAGCCTTGACTAGATGGACATTTGTTGGCAAAGTAATGACTCTGCTTTTCAATATGTTATCCAAGTTAGTCATAACTTTCCTTCCAAGGAGTAAGCCTCTTTTAATTTCATGGCTGCAATCACCATCTGCAGTGATTTTGGAGCCCAGAAAAATAGTCTGACACTGTTTCCACTGTTTTCCCATCTATTTGTCATGAAGTGATGGGACCAGATGCCATGATCTTCGTTTTCTGAATGTTGAGTTGTAAGCCAAATTTTTCACTCTCCACTTTCACTTTCATCAAGAGGCTTTTCAGTTCCTCTTCACTTTAGTGTTACAAATCAGCACTGCTGCTACTGCTAAATTGCCTCAGTCGTGTCCGACTCTGTGCAACCCCACAGATGGCAGCCTACCAGGCTCTCCTGTCCCTGGGATTCTCCAGGCAAGAACACTGGAGTGGGTTGCCATTTCCTTCTCCAATGCATGAAAGTGAAAAGTGAAAGCGAAGTCGCTCAGTCGTGTCCGACTCTTAGCAACCCCATGGACTGCAGCCTACCAGGCTCCTCCATCCATGGGATTTTCCAGGCAAGAGTACTGGAGTGGGGTGCCATTGCCTTCTCCACAAATCAGCACTACATTCATTCAAATAGAATTTGATGAGCACCTGCCTGTGTCAGGCTTTTTCTATTCTGGAGAACCATCAGTGAATAGCGTGATTTTTTTTTTTTTTTTTTTTGGCCTTATGATATGTATATGGTGAGAGAAAAGGGGCAAAATTTTACATTTAAAAGTTTCACACAGAGTAGGAGAAATATTGTATGACATCCCTTATATGCAGAATCTAAAAAAGACATGATAAAAGTGAACTATTTACGAAAGAGAAACAGACTCACGAGCTTAGAGAACGAACCAGGGGAAAAGATAGAAAGGGAGTTTGCAATCGACATGTACACACTGCTATTATCTAATTAAGATATTAATGCTAATATCTATTAAGATATTAATAGATAACCAACTAGGACCTACCTATTTTATAGTACAGGAAATTCTGCTCAATATTTTGTGGCAGCTTGGATGATAGAGGAATTTGGGGGAGAATGGATATGTGTATATGCAAGGAGATCCAACCAGTCCATTCTGAAGGAGATCAGCCCTGGGATTTCTTTGGAAGGAATGATGCTAAAGCTGAAACTCCAGTATTTTGGCCACCTCATGTGAAGAGTTGACTCATTGGAGAAGACTCTGATGCTGGGAGGGATTGGGGGCAGGAGGAGAAGGGGACGACAAAGGATGAGATGGCTGGATGGCATCACTGACTCAATGGATGTGAGTCTGAGTGACCTCTGGGAGTTGGTGATGGACAGGGAGGCCTGGCGTGCTGCGGTTCATGGGGTCACAAAGAGTCAGACACGACTGAGCGACTGATCTGATCTGATCTGATCTGATATGAATGGTTGAGTCCTTTTGCTATCTACCTGAAACTATCACAACATTTGGCTATATAATCAGCTATACTTCAATATAAAATAAAAAGTTACAAAAATAAAACAGATTCACACAGACTTAGGAGAATACTCTGCTGGTCCTAGAATTTCATAGGTGTGAGTGTGATGTCAGGTATGGGATAAGCCCACAAGTGGTGTGGAGGGCATTATTGCCTCAAACAGGCTCACTGTGGCTTCTACCTCTAGAAAGTCACCAGATGTTGATGGCATGCATGACGCCTGTCATGAGTATTCATTACAAGGACTGATGTTGAAGCTGAAGCTCCAAAACGTTGGCCCCCTGATGCTCTTGCCAACTCATTAGAAAAGCCCCTAATGCTAGGAAAGATTGAAGGCAGGAGGGGAAGGGAACCACAGAGGACGAAATGGTTGGATGGCATCACCGAATCAATGGACTTAAGTTTGAGCAAGCTCGGGGAGATGGACAGGGAAGCCTGGTGTGCTGCAGTTCATGGGGTCGTAGAGTCGGACAAGACCGAGCGACTGAACACTGACGCCTATGGATTGCTCCTTGTGCTTGTCTGTGTTCGGAGGTTCCTGAAAGCTGGCAAATAAAAGCCAGAGGACTGATTTGTTAATTTCCCAATATCAAATCTTAGAATGGGGGTGAAGAATAAACAGCTCAGAACTTGATCCTGCAGGGTTACCAGGGCTACCGCTAAACAGTGAGAAATGCAGTTCTCAAAAGGGCTTAGTTCAACACCCTGTAGCCAGTTTCAACCAGATTCATTATTTTTTGGAGTTGTATAAAACAAACTGATTGTCAATTACGTTAGAGGTCTGCCCACTATTGCTAGATCCTGAGCCACATTGTTTGACTTAACCTAGATATACTCTGCCCCTCCTTGGACCCTGGACAATTTAATCAGTAATTGACTAGAACTTGTAAGATAATTGCCCTTCCAAGCACTGCACATACACAGCGGGACAGTCAGAGTTCTGCATCCTGAGGCTACTCTAACTGGGCTAGAGATTTACTCTGCTCTTTACTTAGGTAGGCAGAGTTCTGTTAACTGATTCTTCCTTACAGATTTTACAATGGAGAACTCAAGACAGGGCCCAGGTGGTGTGGAGACACTCTTGCCCCTATTAGCAGTTACCAGTAAGCTTTTAACAGCTTACAAAATTATCACGGCGTGTTCAGCCTTGACAAATACGCTTCATATCTGTATTGTGACTAAGATTAGTTCCTGGATAAAATTTTTCTCTGCTTTAGGAAGACTTATCCTTGTGTAACAGCTGTTCTCAGTGAAAATGGAAGTGGCTCTTAAAAGAGCCTTTGGGAGGAACCTAATGCCCCCAAGCCAGTCAAGGACAGTTTATGCCCTCTCCCCGCGGATGCGGCGAGCAAGCTGGATGTCCTTGGGCATGATGGTGACGCGCTTGGCGTGGATGGCACACAGGTTGGTGTCTTCGAAGAGCCCCACCAGATAGGCCTCGCACGCCTCCTGCAGCGCCATCACGGCCGAGCTCTGGAAGCGCAGGTCGGTCTTGAAGTCCTGCGCGATCTCGCGCACCAGCCGCTGGAACGGCAGCTTGCGGATCAGCAGCTCCGTGGACTTTTGGTAACGACGGATCTCGCGCAGAGCTACCGTGCCGGGCCGGTAGCGGTGCGGCTTCTTCACGCCGCCGGTGGCCGGCGCGCTCTTGCGGGCCGCCTTGGTGGCGAGCTGTTTGCGCGGGGCCTTGCCTCCGGTGGACTTGCGAGCCGTCTGCTTTGTACGAGCCATACCGAGAAGAGCTGTGTCGCGGAAGAAGCAACTGAACAACTGGTTCCAAGACGAGACTTTATACAGTAATGATCCGATCCTGATTGGCCAGACTTTGCTGGAGTAACCTGATTGGTTAAAAAACGATTTTCATTTGGATCTTACTACCCCTGAAAAGGTTTTGTTTTCTGTCCTTAAACTTGTGTTTTGTATTTTTGCAGGGAAGAATTATGGCTGCACTGTATCTTGTCTAAGTTTTTGGTTTTCGACTGAAATATTGATTTCGCCAGTAAAAAAAGAATTTGGTCCAGAATTTTTGTAAGTCAGGGACTAAGTTGTTCTAAAAGAAATTCATTTTCACTGGGGTCTTTTTCCCTTTTCAGATAATATGGGGGGAAATTACAGCAAAGTAATGTATTTGCTATCTCTAAAAAATTAGTTCCACTTCATAACTGAATCAAGATCTGCATTTAATGTTTGTATCAAGATCTAAAATAAAGTTTCAAAATAGACTGGCACACCGGTCCTATGAAGACAGAACTTTAGATTTGCCCAGCGTGGTGTGTGTGTGTGGGGGGGGGGGGGGGGGCGGCGGGGAGCGGGTTGCTGTGTTCTTGAATACTAGTTAGTGGTTATCTAACTTAATTTTGATGCAAATGGTTGGACTTCAAAATGTAAACTGCGTACTGACTAGAAAGCCTAGAGTGATGCTGGGTTTACACTGATCAAGTGATTAGGTGTTGTTTTGTAAACAGAGGTAGCCCTGAAAAAAATATTTGAGTTTTAAATTTTGGACCATTGGGTTCTAATGTTAAAGACCCAGAATCAAAATTGGTTTAATGCTGGAACAAAATAATCGTCAGAAATGTTTCTTGGTTCGCAGTGTCATGGTTTTACAGTGGAGTAAACAGAATTGGCCTTTCTTTACCTTATGTTAGATGAATTGATACGTTTGAACTGTGGTGTTGGAGGGACTCTTGGGAGTCCCTTGGACTGCAAGATCCAACCAGTCCATTCTAGAGATCAGCCCTGGGTGTTCTTTGGAAGGAATGGTGCTGAAGCTGAAAACTCCAGTACTTTGGACACCTCATGTGAAGAGTGGACTCATTGGAAAAGACTGATGCTGGGAGGGATTGGGGGCAGGAGAAGGGGACGACAGAGGATGAGATGGCTGGATGGCATCACCGACTCGATGGACGTGAGCCTGAGTGAACTCCGGGAGTTGGTGATGGACAGGGAAGCCTGGCGTGCTGCGATTCATGGGGTCGCAAAGAATCGGACACGACTGAGCGACTGAACTGAATGCATGTTCAGTCAATAGGGGGCTACATATTCCATGTACAGTACTGTAACCTTAGCCAGGCATGACAGGTTTCAAGAGTGCTCAGTTCTTCCACAGAAGTTATGGGTGGCTCTGAAAAGAGCCTTTGTTCTTAGAGGTTGGAGTATGAATTCAGACCTTATTTGCCTTTAGCTTTGTGATGGCTCTCAGTCTTCTTGGGCAGCAGCACGGCCTGGATGTTGGGCAGGACACCACCCTGAGCGATCGTGACTTTGCCCAGCAGCTTGTTGAGCTCCTCGTCGTTGCGGATGGCCAGCTGCAGGTGACGCGGGATGATGCGCGTCTTCTTGTTGTCCCGGGCCGCGTTGCCCGCCAGCTCCAGGATCTCGGCCGTCAGGTACTCCAGCACCGCCGCCAGGTACACCGGGGCCCCGGCCCCGACCCGCTCAGCGTAGTTACCCTTGCGGAGAAGGCGGTGCACTCGGCCCACGGGGAACTGGAGCCCGGCCCGTGAGGAGCGGGTTTTGGCCTTGGCGCGAGCTTTGCCACCTTGTTTGCCACGTCCAGACATAGTGCAGTATTCAGAAGCTACACCAGAAATAACTAAAGCAAAGGAGCTCACAATTTATAGCCACAGTGCGCGCGAAAAAGCAGCGGTTCCATTGGCCAAAGTTGCCTTACTATTTTAAACGAGACAAACAGAATTTCTTACAATGTGTGCTCTTATTGGACTATGTTGGCATAACGTCATCACTAGTATTCACCAATCAGATAGAGAAGTTTACTAAGCCTCATTTGCATACGGAGTTGTGACTATAAAAGCCACTCTATCTGGCATTTGTTTCTCGGAGATTTTGTAATTTCTGTCACCATGCCTGAGCCAGCTAAGTCCGCTCCGGCCCCGAAGAAGGGCTCCAAGAAGGCAGTGACTAAGGCGCAAAAGAAGGACGGCAAGAAGCGCAAGCGCAGCCGCAAGGAGAGCTACTCCGTGTACGTGTACAAGGTGCTGAAGCAGGTCCACCCGGATACCGGCATCTCGTCCAAGGCCATGGGCATCATGAACTCCTTCGTCAACGACATCTTCGAGCGCATCGCGGGCGAGGCGTCGCGCCTGGCGCATTACAACAAGCGCTCGACCATTACATCCAGGGAGATCCAGACAGCTGTGCGCCTGCTGCTTCCAGGGGAGCTGGCCAAGCACGCCGTGTCTGAGGGCACCAAGGCTGTCACCAAGTACACCAGCTCCAAGTGAGGCTGGCTCGCAGCCCTACAAAACCCAAAGGCTCTTTTCAGAGCCACCTACACTTTCAGAGAAATAGCTGTGCACTTGCTTGTAGTCTAGTTTCACTCAGATTACGCGACTAGTTTGACGGCGGAAAACGGGGTAAATTTTTTTAAAGCTCTCCTCAAGCGGTCTTGGATAACCATTTAGGCAGTGTATTTTTGCGTGGAAAATTCCATGGACAGAGGAGCCTGGCAGGCTATGGGGCCTCAGTCGATCATGGCTCTGCAACTCAGCGCAAAACTTGGCATACAAATTTAGTATGGGTTATTTGGCGCCCACTGAAATGGATTTTCAGTTTTGCCCTCAGCTACAGCAACCGAAACTTTTCAAAGCGAGTAACGCCCCCTGCCCCTGATTGGGCAGCAGTACTATTTGAAAAGCCCGCCGTGCGTTGCAATTGGCCTGATACTCGGCCAACAGTTTTGCGCGTTTTGTAGAGATTTTCTTGAAAGTAAATGACTACCTTTGTCTCGGGGAATGCACAAGGCTCGGAAGCCTAGAGCCATAAATACTGAAAATTAACGGTTCTGTGTTCTGCAGTCGGATCCTGGGCGAAATTGCCTGTTTCTATTTCCCATCCTCTACAGAATAGGTACTGCAACATTAGCCCTGTCTACGAAGATCTTAGGGTGAGTTGGAATGATTTATGCCATAGTGCTATGGGGATATTAAAGGTCCGGGACTGTACTTAAAGAGAAAATGTTGAACAAGAAACCCAGCAGCTTGGGAAAGCCGCATGCTTCCAATCAGGATGCAACGGAAGGGAGACATCCAGGACTCATTTGGCCGGGGGAACAGTTTTCTGGTAGTGTCTTGAGTCCACAATTAAAAATCCTGCGAAAGAAATCTGAGAACTCAGTGTTAAAGAGAAGAGCATATTTATTTAACTCATGACCTAGTTAGGATTATTAGGGAATGGAATTTCTCAAGGCATGATCGAAAGTCCTTCAATTTCCCATTCCTCTGCATCTTTCAGTAGTGCCTAAATTTTTTTCAGTTGGAATCATTAACATCTTCCACTACCCTGGCATCCCCTTTCACCAACAAATGATTGCTTTTGTAATTCTTTTTTTTCTCCCCATTAACAGCAAAATAAGCCCCTACACTCATATTCCCACTTAAGACTGCAACATTTAGTGTCTTTCCCTTTGTTACTTCCCTTAAAGTTGGGGATATGGACCTATCTCAGATGCAGTTTTGTCCCTGTCACAGGCAACAAGCTTCCTGGAAGTTAGGCCAACATGTCAATGAGTCCTGCAAAATATACAGGGTTTGTCATTCACTCCTCTTTTTCCAGTACCTGCGCCCCTGTCATTAGGTCTTGGAAGCTGGCAAGAGCAGTCTCCTAATTTCATCCTGAACACATCGACTTCCTATTCATCGCCTCTATTATTTGCTCTTTCTTAGATTTTTTTTCCTTCCTCTGTTAACAGATCTGAGGGATAATTACCGTCAGTGGGTGATAGAAGTATTGCCCTCTTCTGCCACCTTGTGGCAAGGAAACAGAAGGACAGGTCAAAGGCCTTGGGTTTTCCAGATCCAATTGAAATGCTACAACTTTTTACTGACAGTAAATTGGAATAAGTAAAGTGATCATTTCTGTCTCTGTTTAATCACTGGATTTAAGTTACCTTCCCCAGAAATCACTTGTGGGCATGAGAGAGAGGGAGAGAGGGATTATTTTGTGGTCTTGTCAGAGCTGTTTAAATAAAAAAAATGTCAAAAATCAAACATTTTGCACCCTAAAATAAATAAAAACAAGAGGGTCATGGACACACTAGTTCTGGTCCTCAAACGATAAATATTTGAATATTTTCTGTAAATCTAAACACCTGACAAAATCCTGATTTTTGCTGGGAGGGAGCATGAATTTTCCACTTTGAGAAGATGCTCAATCTATGGTTACAATATCCAAGAACAGTCTTAAAATTTATTCTTAAATAGAACCCAGAAGAAAATAGTGAATTGTTTCAGCTTTCTTGACAAATGTTTTCCTTTGGATTAATCACATGTGCCTCTGGTGATCTGTGAGATTAGAAAACTTGCTACTGAGGATAGTACTTTAAGAACTACCTCTTTGGAAATTGTATTTGCCATGGGCATCATTGTAAGCAGATTGAAAATGAAATGAGATTTCACCTGGCACCTGAACTGCATATAGTGATTCTATACAGTTATAGGACTTTAATGTGGAAAAAAATACAGTTGATAAAAGGGCTTTAATGACAGGATTTCTAAAGACTCCGTTGCCAGGTTGACAAAGAAGTTGCCTTTCTATTTTATTATTAGTTAATTTATTTGGCTGTACCAGGTCTTAGCTGAGGCCCCCAGGATCTTCGATCTTTGTTGCAGCGTGTGGGATCTAGCCCCTTAATCAGGGATGGAAGCCTGGGGCTCTGTTTTGGGAGCGTGTTGACTTAGCCACTGGACCACCAAGGAATTCACTTTAGAACCAAGTGAAAATCAAATATGACCCTTTGGCCTTCCATTCCAGACATTTATATAGATAGAGATTAGGTAGTCTCATGTTTGGTTATAGATTGTTGCATGCTGCTGCTAAGTCGCTTCAGTCGTGTCCGACTCTGTGCTATCCCACAGACGGCAGCCCACCAGGCTCCCCCGTCCCTGGGATTCTCCAGGCAAGAACACTGGAGTGGGTTGCCATTTCCTTCTCCAATGCATGAAAGTGAAAAGTGAAAGTGAAGTCGCTCAGTCATGTCCGACTCCCAGCGACCCCATGGACTGGAGCCTACCAGGCTCCTCCATCCATAGATTGTTGCATAGAAATAGACTTAATCAATGGTATTATAAAGAAAAGCCTTTCATGTAGATATTTTGTCAACCCTTTTGAATAAGCATTGTGTTATTTAAATAAAAACTTCATAATATGACTTGTTCTCAGGCTCTGGGTAAATAAAAAATATTCATCCAAAGAAAAAAAGGGAAGTTAGGGGAACCAGAGATATGCATATCAAATTCACAATAGAGTTACCCTAAGAAAAGGGAATTAGGGCTGGGGGTGCAGCTGAAGGGTGCTTCAATTTTATGTGTTGTTTTCCATAAATATAAAAGAAATTTGTAGTGAATATATATCATAATGTTAAACAGTAGATGGATTTTGTGTGGTCAATTTTGTACCCTTGTAATTTTTTTAAAGGTGAAAAATAACAATGAATAGTGTTGTTTGGTGTATTTGAAATTGTAGCTTTTCATGTACTTAACCGGGGAAGGCAATGGCACCCCACCCCAGTACTCTTGCCTGGAAAATCCCATGGACAGAGGTCCCTGGTGGGCCTCTGTCCATGGGGTCGCTAAGAGTCAGACCCGACTGAGTGACTTCAATTTCACTTTTCACTTTCATGCATTGGAGAAGGAAATGGCAACCCACTCCAGTGTTCTTGGCTGGAGAATCCCAGGGACGGGGGAGCCTGGTGGGCTGCCGTCTATGGGGTCGCACAGAGTCGGACACGACTGAAGCGACTTAGCAGCAGCAGCAGCAGCAGCATGTACTTAACAAACAAGTGGTGCTTAAGATGTGACAGGCCATGGTCTAGATATTACAGCAACCACAGGGGGACAAAATACTTAATGAATAAAATAAAATATACTTTTATACTACACAGTGATGTGTTAAGAAGGAAAACAGAGCAGCGGGGAGAGATTTTTGAGAATTGTTATTTTAAATAAATTCCAACTCCCTTTAACCAAATTTCTGAAACTGAAATTAGCTATATATGGTTTTATTTAATTCTAAGTTCTTGTTTACAATACGATAGTAGGTAAAGATGGGTTAACACTAATTCTCTGCTCTCTGAGATACGGCACCTGACATTAAAGCCTTTCTGATTTGTGAATTATTTTCGTCTCAAAATTTTCTTGGAATAAAAATTTACTCCTGGATTACCCACGTTTTCATTAGAAAGACGGGCAACAGGGTTGCTAAGACTGCAGTCCTTTATTTTCTCGAACCACCGCCGCCGCGCCCCTCCCCCCCCGCCCCCCGCCCCCCGCCGCGCGCCCCCTCCCCCCCGCCCCGCGCGCCGCCCCCCTCGCCCCGCGCGCCCCCGCCGCCCCCTCCCCCCGCGCGCCGCCCAGGAAAAGTACAAAACACCTAGCAGAGGATGGTTTCGATCCATCGACCTCTGGGTTATGGGCCCAGCACGCTTCCGCTGCGCCACTCTGCTTAACGCGATAACTGCGCTTCAAAGTAATTCCTTTATTACATTTTACGTAAAGGGCTGTTTATGGACGGGAAATTTCTTTCAAAGCCCATTCACTGATTTTACTCATGTTACAAACAAAAGAATGAATCCAAAACAGATTGATTTTATATATTCTGAAGGCAGAAAATTGGATGTTTTTGTTAGGAAAACAACCGGTCGCCAACCAGTCTGCCCCTTTGACCTAGCAGAAATGATTGCGGATCTTACAGTTACAAAATATATGAGTAGGTCAAAATTCGAAAACAGAACATTTCCGAACTCAAAACCAGAGCATTTTCAAAATTAGAATGGTAAGGAAAAAAAAAACAACCCAAACTACAATGGTAAGAAAAGAAAAACACCCTTGCATTGGCCGGGAATCGAACCCGGGCCTCCCGCGTGGCAGGCGAGAATTCTACCACTGAACCACCAATGCTTACGGACGTTGTTCATCTTCTAAATGTCTTTTACTTTTTTTTAACTCGCTATATCGAAACTATATATTAGGTTTCGTTTTTTGGTTTTACTGAATAGAACCTTGTAATGTTCCCTCTTCCTTTCTTTTTAGAAAACCCTCCTTTCCACTGCAAGTTGAGAGCGTCCCTCTGCGACACCGGAGGCTGGTCTGGGGTGTGAGTGACCCAGACCTGGGCGTGCCCCAGCGGAGGGTGGCCTCCGTCCCACCTTGAGAGGTGGGGGAAACTGTGTGTGTGTATGGAGGAGCTCCGTGTCCGGGCGGGATATGAAAGATAGGGAAAGAGGAGAAAAGGGGGACGAGGGCAGGAAGGAAGGAGAAAATGGGGACGAAAGGGAGATCCAGGAGGAAGAGAATCTGAGAAGAGGAAGGGAAGCGTGTCAGAGCAAAAGGAGGAAGATGGAGAGCAATGAGAGGGAAGGGGGAGAGAAAGGAGCCTAGTGCTGTTCTCTTCTGGTCACCCCAAAGGAGAGGCAGTGGGGGTTTTAGGAATTCTGTGGATTTACCTTAGGCTCTGGTTGCTATGGTAATGACAATGGCACTAGAAATTCCTTCCAGTCAAATAGAGAATAAAAGTCTAATTAAAGAGTGATTGTGTGTGCAGCTCAGTCATGTCTGACTCTGCAACCCCATGAACTGTAGCCCACCAGGCTCCTCTGATTTTCCAGGCAAGAATACTGGAGTGGGTTGCCATTTCCTTCTCCAGGCGATCTTCCCAACTCAGGGATCGAACTTTTTTCTCTTGCGTCTCCAGCATTGGCAGACTGGTTCTTTACCACCCACCTGAGAAGACTACTTAAAGTTTAATTTTCCCCAAAAATATACAATCGTGACTCTCGTACAAGTGTAAAAGTGAACCCCTTTGAAAAGATTTTACCTCTTTAATGAGATTACTGGTGAGGTGTTACTACCAGTAAAAAGGAGAATTCAAAGAGTGGACGCCATTTATAGATCAGGAATATTGAAAGTAAAGTCTAAATAAAGTCCAAGCTGGCTTTTATACTGCTGAGGATTGGTGAGGAAGGTGGACTGGGGAGAGAAAAAATGTCCCCTCAAAAGATAGAATTAATTTGCATGTCTATGGACAGCAATTGGACCATAAAAAAAGGCTGAGCCAGGAAGAACTGATGCTTTCAAATTGTGATGCTGGAGAAGACTCTTGAGAGTCCATTGGACTGGAAGTATATAAAAACAGTCAATCCTAAAGGAAATCAACCCTGAATACTCAACAGAAGGACCGATGCTAAAGCTGATGCTCCAATACTTTGGCCACCTGATGCAAAGAGCCAACTTATTGGAGAAGACCCTGATGCTGGGAAAGAGTAAAGGCAAGAGGAGAAGGGGGCGGCAGAGGAAGAGATAGATAGCATGATGGGCTCAATGGACATGAAATTGAGCTAACTCCAGGAAATAGGGGAAGACAGAAGAGCCTGGCGTGCAGCAGTCCATGGGGTTGCATACAGACAATACTTAGCAACTGAACATGACAGGATTTATTTTTTATTGCTGCCAGTTATCAAAAAATTTACAGAATTGTAAAATACCTCTCATTGAATCAGAATCAGATGACACTAAAGGATGTGCTATAATTTTCCCTGAGGCATACATTTCCTTCCTGTTTGAGGAAAATTCTGTGAACTCAGCATAAACAAAAGGACTAAACTCACAAGTTAAACTCTTTAAGAAGCTCTCCATTGCTCAAAGCCATGGGTGCTGATCTGCTGTTTCTGACTGCTGCTGCTGCTGCTGCTAAGTCGCTTCAATCATGTCCGACTCTGTGCGACCCCAGAGACGGCAGTCCGCCAAGCTCCTCCGTCCCTGGGATTCTCCAGGCAAGAATACTGGAGTGGGTTGCCATTTCCTTCTCCAATGCATGAAAGTGAAAAGTGAAAGTGAAGTCACTCAATCGTGTCCGACTCTTAGCAACCTCATGGACTGCAGCCTACCAGGCTCCTCCGTCCATGGGATTTTCCAGGCAAGAGTACTGGAGTGGGGAGCCATTGCCTTCTCCTATCTCCCCTAAAAGTCTAGGGTGGGAGATTCTTACCATGTGGGTACACACATTCCTGTAAGAACTGAGGAAAGATCTGTATAAACTCCTTAAAAGCCTGTGCACATACACACACTGGAATTCAGTTTGGGGCTTAGGATGACAGTCCCTGATTTGTCCGTCTGTTCCTGGAAGAACCCCTTCTAGGGCCTGAAAGGGAACTCTTGTATGACGCTCTGAAATGAATTATCGGAGGAGGCACAGGTGCTGACAAAGCAAGAGACTATTGGGAAGGGGTCTTGCGGTGGAGAGCAGGAGGGTAAGGGAACCCAGGAGAGCTGCTCTGCCAATCTCTGGTTTATGGTGATGGGATTAGTTTCTGGGTTGTCTCTGTCCAATTGTTGTGGAATCTGGAGACATACCTCGAAGGACATGCAAGACAGTGGAGTACAGTTTATTATGCCAGCAGGTCCAGGGGGAATCAGTTCCCAACAAGGACCCTATTTCTGAGAGGCCCAGTTTTATGCCCCCCATTACGTTTGTGACTGGTTACATGTTACCAACCTCTTTGTTGTATATGATTTTGGTGCTAGGAGAACAAAGAATTAAGATTAAAGGAAGAGGGGACAATGATTATACATCAAGGGGGGATGTCTCCATGGTTAATCTAACAGGGGCATCCTGACCTCAACTACAATCTCCGTTTGTCATCTGTAGGGAAGGAAGTTTCCAGGAGACCTGGTTTTCACCAGCAACAGTTTCCTCACTCTTGGGCAGGGTTCAAGCCCAGTTCACATCCTGTCTTTAAGATGGGTGACAGGCTTCAAGATGGAGTCTCTCTTGCTTTCCTCACACTGGCCCCAACACAATCATTCTGACTCAGGGTACTTCCTTGTGGCTCACGCATTGCTCAGCCAAGATGGATGCCAGCAAGAAAGATTCTGGGAGGTGGTGGGACACATGGCATCTCCTTGACCTTTCTGAATACCTCTGATTGGTGGTGGCTTGTTAATTCTGTGTAAGGCGGTCCTGACCTCCTGTTGTAAAATAATTCCTGCAAACGGTTGCTACGGTGCCTGCAGGGTGGTCAGTTTCAGTCAGTGTATCCTCTCATAGTTTCCAAGTGTCTTTTAACCTGGAAGGTGGTCTTAAGTGCCATCCTCTCCATACTTCTCATATTTTTTCATTCCTGCCCCTACCTTCTTCAGAAGCTGCAGCCTCTCCTTTAAAAAGGCCTCACTCTGGGGATTCAGCTTAGATTTGGGGTAGGGGTGGCTGGGAGCTAATGTATAACTAGGTATAGATCAACCTATATTCCTTAAAATCATGCCAAAGGCCACACATGCCTGCCTTACACCCCTATCCACATATTGTATGATTAGGCCGCCCAAGACAGCTGTTCCTTTCCTCTTTGTACCTACATCCCCTGCTCCACCAGTGCCTGCTTCACCTACACCCTACTCACAGAACTTACTTTCTCTCTTAATCATAGATCCCAATCAGTAAGTGCCTATGTACTTGCCCTAGCTCCATCTACTCTGTTGTTTATCAAAAGGATGGTGAGGGCGGTGCTCCTCAGCTGTTTTCCCTGGCAACAGATAAGCCAACCTGACATCATTTCCTCCTATATCTGGGTAAACTGGTAATCTCCCTTGTCCCCTGAGAATGAAGGATACTTTCATGTCCTGCCCTCTGTCTGCCACACACCATGGGGTGTTGCTCCAGGACCCTACTTCAGATATGTAATATTTCCTCTACCTTTCTAAATTCTTGGCTTAGACACCCCTGTAATAAAAACAACAGACTAACAGGAGAAAAACAAAGAGTAGTTTGACAACATGTATACCTCCTGTGTACATGGGAAATACTCAGGAAAACTGAGTAACTCTGAAATGACTCAAAGCTACCACTTCAAATACCTTCACCAGCTGAAGACAAAAGAAAGGTGTTGAGGGAGGGAGGCTAGTTATGGGAGGTTTTCCAGCAAACACAGTTCAGTTCAGTTGCTCAGTCATGTCTGACGCTTCGCAACCCCATGCACTGCTGCACACCAGGCCTCTCTGTCCATCACCATCTCCTGGAGTTTGCTCAGACTCAAGTCCTTTGAGTCGGTGATGTCATCCAACCATCTCATCCTCTTGTCCCCTTCTCCTTCTGCCTTCAGTCTTTCCCAGCATCAAGGTCTTTTCCTATGAGTCAGTTCTTCCCATCAGGTGGGCAAAGTATTGAAGCTTCAGCTTCAGCATTAGTCTTTCCAAAGAATATTCGGGACTGATTTCCTTTAGAATTGAGGAGAGGCACAGTCATTAGCAAAAGAAAAGAATGTGTTATCTTGGACCAGGACACACCCTATTGGGGGTGGGGGGTGGGGGGGAGGGAAAGAGAACAGCAGGGAGTCTTTATCATGCAGATTTTCTCTAGAAAAGGGGAGGATCAGAGAGGACCCAAGAGACAAGATCATCTCATTAGTGCTGACCAGAAAATTCCAAGTTGGTTGAATAAGATTCCTGGGGAAAGTTGAAGCAGCAGTTAATTCAGAAATTACAGTCTAGGTTTAATATCATGGACTTTAGTATGAGTGACACTATTTTGAGCCTGTAGGGACAATAGTACAAGGACAAAAGTAGGAATAGCACTCTGACCATAAGCTCTGCAAATGTCTCAAGTGTTAGGCTATCAAAAAAAAAAAAAAAATATATATATATATATATAAACTTAGTAATGTGCAATAAAATTCATATTTTATGACAAGAGAAGAAAAATTTAATCATAAAAAATTTTCTCCACTCTTTGGCCTTCCCTCTTCCCTCCATTGTGCATTGTGTACCTGTGTACACATCACCAAGCCTGCTCAACCATAAAACGCAACATTCTCCCAGCACCAAGACAACTCAGTCCTGGTCTGTGTGTGGGTTGGAAAAGAATTTCCAGATATGAGGCAGAATGATAGGAGAATAAAGTTTATTAGAGTGGGAGACACTGTCAGAACACCGGGGAAGCTCAAGGGAGAACTGACGTTGAACAGGGAGGGATCTTTGTCCACTTTTATACCCAGGGCACAAGGAGTAGGATATGGATCTTGTGGGTCATTTGCTGATTGGATGAGGCACATATACTGGATGGAGGTGGAATAAGGTAAAAACCTCCCCATAGTGTAGGAGGGGAGACAAGTTATACTGTTTAGGGGACCTGAAATCTGTTAATAGTTACAACATGGGGAAGGGAAGGATGATAAAGGTCTGGTTTTTCTGTTCCTGAATTCCAAGACCCTCTTTGGTTTTATCTGCTCTTTCATCCTTGGGTCACCACAGACTCTTTAAAAGATAACACTCTTTTTAAATCTTGTAAGAGGCCATGACTCAAGGGTTGTTGCAAGGGATGAGATGGGGAAATTTTTAGGGTGACAAATTTTTAGGGTGACAAAACCTTTATGGTGGTGAGACTTCTCTGGGCTGAGAAGTCTAGGTTTGTCTCTGGCCAGTAGGAATACTCCTGCCCTTCCTGTTTGCATGGGAGAGGAGAGAATTTTTCTGTCTGCTTCTTCTCCATTGCCTTCAGCTTAAAATAATCCTTATGCCAGCATGGTGTATTTTGGGGAAAGCATTCTCTGAACCTCTTCCTAGGGAAATGTCAAGAGCCAAGAAAAGAACCATATAATTTTGATAAGAAAGAAAAAGTTGGTCTTGATTGATAGTAAGGTTTCTTATAAATCTGTAGTAATTAAACCAATAGAGGAATGAAACATAAAGAGCACGGACAAGTTAACACATATCTATTAATAAGAAGTTGATGTCTGGACGCAGGTGAAAGAAGTGGATGTCAGTATCAGGCTCCACCAGCAGAATGTTACCAAGTAGAGCGTGGGTAGTGAGACAAGGAAGGATGATTGGTCCAAGGATGGATGTGAGAGGGTTGGGGAACTGAGTCAGGCGGACAGCCAATCAGAAGCACCAGGAGAGACCTACCAGTGTCACATGGGACGGAGAACAAACAGGAACAAAACTGAGGCTGAACCAGAGCCAGCGTGGTGGACAAAGGCTTGTCTCACAGTGAGGATGGAAGGAACTCTTTGACCCTCAACCTGCTCCCAGCACGCCCTTACCTGTCACTCAAAGCAAAACCTCGTGTTCTGACCATTGCAGCAATGACTCTCTGGGCTTTTAAGTTCTTTACAATGACTGCTGGCTCGTCAAAGCAACGTTCTTCTGAAGGTGGATTTGAAAAGGCAGGAGAGGGACAGAGCCACATCAGGAAAGTTCAGTTCAGTTCAGTCACTCAGTCGTGTCCGACTCTTTGCGACCCCATGAATTGCAGCACGCCAGGCCTCCCTGTCCATCACCAACTCCCAGAGGTCACTGAGACTCACATCCATCGAGTCTGTGATGCCATCCAGCCATTTCATCCTCATTTCCCTTCTCCTCCTGCCCCCAATCCCTCCCAGTATCAGAGTCTTTTCCAATGAGTCAACTCTTCACATGAGGTGGACAAAGTACTGGAGTTTCAGCTTTAGCATCATTCCTTCCCAAGAACATCCAGGACTGATCTCCTTTAGGATGGACTGGTTGGATATCCTTGCGGTCCGAGGGGCTCTCAAGAGTCTTCTCCAACACCACAGTTCAAAAGCATCAATTCTTTGGTGCTCAACTTTCTTCACAGTCCAACTCTCACATCCATACGTGACCACAGGAAAAACCATAGCCTTGACTAGACGGACCTTTGTTGGCAAAGTAAGGTCTCTGCTTTTGAATATGCTATCTAGGTTGGTCATAACTTTCCTTCCAAGGAGTAAGCGTCTTTTAATTTCATGGCTGCAGTCACCATCTGCAGTGATTTTGGAGCCCAGAAAAATAAAGTCTGACACTGTTTCCCCATCTATTTGCCTTGAAGTGATGGGACCAGATGCCATGATCTTCGTTTTCTGAATGTTGAGCTTTAAGCCAACCTTTTCACTCTCCTCTTTCACTTTCATCAAGAGGCTTTTTAGTTCCTCTTCACTTTCTGCCATAAGGGTGGTGTCATCTGCATATCTCAGGTTATTGATATTTCTCCCGGCAATCTTGATTCCAGCTTGTACTTCTTCCAGCCCAGCGTTTCTCATGATGTACTCTGCATATAAGTTAAATAAGCAGAGTGACAATATGCAGCCTTGATGTACTCCTTTTCCTATTTGAAACCAGTCTGTTGTTTCATGTCCAGTTCTAACTGTTGCTTCCTGACCTACATATAGGTTTCTCAAGAGGCAGGTCAGGTGGTCTGGTATTCCCATCTCTTTCAGAATTTTCCACAGTTTATTGTGATCCACACAGTCAAAGGCTTTGGCATAGTCAATAAAGCAGAAATAGATGTTTTTCGGGAACTCTCTTGCTTTTTCGATGATCCAGTGGATGTTGGCAATTTGATCTCTGGTTCCTCTGCCTTTTCGAAAACCAGCTTGAACATCTGTAAGTTCATGGTTCACATATTGCTGAAGCCTGGCTTGGAGAATCTTGAGCTTTAGTTTACTAGTGTGTGAGATGAGTGCAATTGTGCGGTAGTTTGAGCATTCTTTGGCATTGCCTTTTTTGGGGATTGGAATGAAAACTGACCTTTTCCAGTCCTGTGGCCACTGCTGAGTTTTCCACATTTGCTGGCATATTGAGTGCAGCACTTTCAAAGCATCATCTTTCAGGATCTGGAATAGTTCAACTGGAATAATTCCATCACCTCCATTAGCTTTGATCGTAGTGATGCTTTCTAAGGCCCACTTGACTTCACATTCCAGGATGTCTGGCTCTAGGTCAGTGATTACACCATCGTGATTATCTTGGTTGTGAAGATCTTTTTTATACAGTTCTTCTGTGTATTCTTGCCACCTCTTCTTAATATCTTCTGCTTCTGTTAGGTCCATACCATTTCTGTCCTTTTTGAGCCTATCTTTGCATAAAATGTTCCCTTGGTATCTCTAATTTTCTTGAAGAGATCTCTAGTCTTTCCCATTCTGTTGTTTTCCTCTATTTCTTCCCATTGATCTCTGAGGAAGGCTTATCTCTTCTTGCTATTCTTTGGAACTCTGCATTCAGATGCTTATATCTTTCCTTTTCTCCTTTGCTTTTCGCTTCTCTTCTTTTCACAGCTATTTGTAAGGCCTCCAGACAGCCATTTTGCTTTAGAGTATGGGAATTCTGTGGGGTGAACATGAGGGTGGCCTTTGTATCTCACCTGCAGTTTTGGGTCTCTATGCTAGGTCCTTAGCTACAAGCCGGTCAGAGAAAAGAGTAATGCCACTTTGGACTATTCCTCAGTGGCACCTGAGAACAAACTTCTCAGAAAGAAGGCTCACTAAGGGATGGATAAAATCTAGCCTAATGTCCTTAATTTACAGGAGGAGATATTGAGACCTGGAGAAGGGAATTGATCCAGTGACAATGGGTATTTCTGTTTAGCAGGTAATGTATATTGAAGGGTTTTGAAACATCATGAAAATTCACAAAATCAGACCATCTGTTGAGATCATTTCTGTTACATGCCACTACTTACTTCCCTGAGTACCTGTAAAAGAACCTCCAAAGCCAGGATTCTTGTCCCAGTGTTTTAGTTGAGGGAGCGGAGAAATTAGGGTTAGCCTCTCATCACTCAGATGATAATGAATGAAATCAGGTATAAGAATATCTATACCTTATAAATATAAAATATATAATTACCATTCAACTTTATGGAAATCCAGGGTGTCTGAAACCTGATACCAGGTACCGAGGAGTGATAAAATGAATGATGAAGGGAAAAAAAGTCCCAAATTTCAAGTAACTAAAGTGTTAGGCAAAAGAGACACCTGGGCAGTTCTGCTTAAGAATGCAATGCAGTAATTTATGATAGTTCAAAGGACCGTGGGGTACCCTTATGTGAGCAAGGGTAGACTCTTCACAGAGGAGGTGAGATCAATCTGAGGGACACTGAAGAACTTTCCTATATGAAAGTGTGTTTGTAAGGATTTTGTTTGTCTTTGATGTCAGTAGAATCTGAGTGGGTATTCTGTTTTGAATCAGAGAGCCCCCAATAGCATCCTCTTTGGTAATTATATCAGTGCAGCTTCTTCTGCACAGGGTTTTACATTTCATATATTGGTAAATTTAAAACTTTTAGAAGTAGAATTTTATTGCTTGCATTTTCTTTCTCATGCAGTTAAATGTACTTGTTTCTTAGAAAACATAGTTTGAGAACATGGATCATATACTTTCTTTGCTCTTTTGTACCTTTCCTTTCTTTTTTTTTTTTTGGGTGGGGGGAGATGTGTTAATTTTTTTATTATGTAACATATTGGATGCAGAAAAATGTCTTTTAAAAAGATAAAAGTACTCCCCTCCAAATGACTGGAAATTCACCTCCCAGGTGATCAAGTCACCTGTTCAGTGTTTGGAATTGATACTGTGCCATAACTACTTCCTGGGTATTAATTTGGTTTGAGTTCGTCTTTTTTTGTGTTCGCTTTTGACATTTGACAATGTCTTTTAACTTTTCAAAAGATAATTTTTTTTTCTCCTTAAAATTTAAATTTAGATAATGAATATAATCTCCAACTGACAATTCATTGTCAGACTTTGAGGCTTTGGACCCTGGCTCCTGGATGAATCACTCAGAAAGGAGGAGAGAAGATGACTTGCTCATAAGCAGGGAAGAGCTGTGATCCTGCAGGAGCCTGCCCATAGCCAGCAGTAGCAGCGCACCTCAGTAGAATTCCTCACAGCACATTCGGCTCAGTACTTCTCGACTGCCTGTTGAGCCCTCTGGACAAAAAACCCCTGAATTTCCACTCACCTGGATCAAGACTGCAGAAAAGGTCCCAGAAAAGACCTCAAACAGTGAGGTTGAGTTTACTTTTCCTCTTTCGACAAGCCAGACTACTAAGAACTGTGGTGCTGGAGAAGACTCTTGAGAGTCCCTTGACTGCAAGGAGATCAAATCAGTCTATCCTAAAGGAAATCAACCCTGAATTTTTACTGGAAGCACCAATGCTGAAGCTGAAGCTCCAATACTTTAGCCACCTGATGCAAGCAGGCAACTCACTGGAAAAGACCCTGAGGCAGGGAAAGGTTGAGGGCAAGAAGAGAAGGGGAAAACAGAGGATGAGATGGTTGGATGGCATCGACTCAATTGGCATGAGTCTGGGTAAACTCCGGGAGTTGGTGATATGCTGCAGTTCATGGGGTCCCAAATAGTCGGACACAACTGAACGACTGAACTGAACTGAAATGTGAATCCTAGAACTAAAGTCAGTGATTTGTATGTTTAATTAAAAACAGTTGGTTTATACTGGCTTTTTAGCCCGAATTCCCTATCTGTGGCAATCAGGATGTCCTCCTACCTCCAAATGTGGAGAGTATAACTTTCACATGAGAGATTTGTTCTCTGTTTTCCAGGGGATAGAGGACGTCAGAGTTTCCTTCTTGTATCTGCTGCTTCTCCAGCAACTTCAACTCAAAATAATGCCATTGTGATATTTTAGGAGGTGGGCCACCCCGAGTCCCAGTACTAGCAAGACCTCTATTCATTTTAACCATTAGCACAGCAGTCCTTAAAGTGAGGTCCCTGATCTGCACAACCTGAGAATTAGTTAGAAATGCAATTCCTGGCCCCTCGCTCCAGACTTCCTACTTTAGAAACTCTGGGAGTGTAGGTGGGTTGACTCCCAGGGATCTTGGATTTTAAAAGCCCTCCAGGTGGTCTTAATGCAGGTTCAAGTTTTAAGATCCACCGTGTTGTGTCAGAAAATTACACTGAGGCAGAAATGTACCTTGGTGGTACATTTTGAATTACCGGTATTCAAAGGAAACATGCTAATTGTATTTTTTAGTTATTGAACTTTCTGTTTTTGTATTTAGTAGAAGAAGTAATTAGAAAAAGAAGCTGTTAAAATTACTACAGTGCAACTATTCATCAGTTCAGTTCAGTCACTCAGTCATGTCTGACTGTGACCCCATGGACTGCAGCACGCCAGCTATTCATTAAATCAGCCAAAAACTGACTCACAGTGTGCAAATATTTTTCTCAGCACTTTGATGAGCTCTGAAAGCCATGTGGAAGAAGAATAAATTATAATCTATGTTACCTAAGGGAGCTAACATAATAAGCTTTTATTCTTGAACAAAGGAAGTGCATTAAACAAGCAATGAATATTGTTATATACTGTGCTAGTTTTATGATTTAGATTCTAATTGCTTCAGGGCTTAAAAGGAGACAGATAACATAGGTGGTAATTGAATCATGAAAAAAAATTCCAATACAGAGTGTGTGATTCAGATAAATAAATAAATACAAATTTATTTGGTAGATGAAATAGGATAAGATACTTCAATTTAGGATAAATGGAAAGTATAGACATGAGAAGAGATCCAGGTAAAATTGTGGAAGAAAAATCATTATGCAAGACAAATATTGTTTTAATGTGGGAATCGTGTTAAAATTTAAGCTATTATCATTAACTTTATATCTATAAGGGAGGGGGCTTTGTATGTCTTTATGGACTTCTGTTGTATCTCCTGCAATTAAGAAAATATTTGTGATGTGTAAGCACATTTGAATGTGTATAAAAATGTTATGTTTCCTAAGCTTTTATTTTAGACTCACAGAAGTTTAAGACTCTTTACCAAGTATACAAAACAGTGCTATAAAGCCTGAGACTTTAAATATTTCAAGCTTACAATATTTTAGAGGATCATAATGCATAATGCATAGTTCTCAGGACTTGTGCAATGACTATAGGTAAACAGTAGGAAATAAGTGCAGTTTTTTGTCAGTGACATTTTATTTGAAGAAGGTCATCATATCAGTTCTAAGAGTAGACTAAAGCAACTTGGACGGATTAAATTAAATTAATTATTATTAAGTTAAATAATTTAATTTATTAAATTATTAAAATAAGTAAACTTCAAGTTTTAACAAGGCCTATTATTTGGGTATTCCTATTTCTTGATTAAGAAAATCTTTGCAATCAACCTCTTAAATGCGCCCTTTACATCTTTGTTCCTAAGTGTGTATATAAGGGGGTTCAACATGGGTGTGATGATTCCATAGAAAAGGGATACCATCTTTCCCCGATCCTTGGAGGCAGGGGATGGTGGTTGCAGGTACATATAGATAGCAGTGCCATAAAAAAGAGACACCACTATCAAATGGGAGCCACATGTTCCAAACGCCTTTCGCCGACCTTCCAATGATTGTATTCTCAACACTGCCTGGACAATAAAAGCATATGATATCAGAATGACCGTCACAGGTATTAGAAGGAATAGCATACTCATAAAGAATAGTTCAGCTTCATTTGCTTTTGTGTCTACACATGACAACCTGAGCAGAGCAGGGACTTCGCAGAAGAAGTGATCCACTTCTTTGTGGCCACAGAGTGGCATCTTCAGGGTCAAGGTGGACTGCAGTACTGAGTTGCTAAAGCCACTAAGCCAGGATATAGCTGCCAGGTGCAGGCAGAACCTTTGGTGCATGATGACGGAGTAGTGAAGAGGCCGACAAATAGCTACAAACCTATCAAAGGACATGACAGCCAGGAGGAGACATTCAGTGCAACCCAAAGCCAGGAAAATGAAAAGTTGTGCCACACAGCCACCATAACTAATCACTTTCCTGATGCTGCATATGTTTACCAACATTTGTGGAACTGTAGTTGTGGTGTAACAAAGGTCCAAGAGTGAGAGATTAGTAAGAAAAAAATACATGGGGGTATGGAGCTTGGAATCCAAACAGGACACAATAATTATTGCTACATTGCCCAGGATGGTCAAGATATAGGAAATCAGGAACACCACAAAGAGTGGAAGCTCCAGCCATGGTCGATCTAAGAAACCTGAGAGGATGAACTCTTGGGGGACACTCTCATTGATCCTATTCATGTTAAATGGTCAGCTCTTGGTTCTCTGGAATGTAAAAAGTAAGTTAACAAGCACATTTATTTACTGTCAGTTAGTTATAAGCATTTTGCTAATAGTTTGTATAAACTTATAGAATGATGCTATTAATAATGTGAAAATATATTGACAAAAATATACATATTTATCTTTCCAAGTATTTCAAGTATTTCTATTTTTGTTTAAGTGTATTAGCAAAATAAATTTCAAAAATTTTAAAGTATAGAATTTACTCTTTATAAAATATCAAAATTTGATCTTTTGTTATTCTGTAAATTCATTGTTCTCACTTCTTTCTACCTTGGGTACCTTCTATTAGATATATATAGACACAGTTCCTGCCATTTGAAATCATTCTGTGAGAGTGTGCTAAGTCACTTCAGTCGTGTCCAACTCTTTGCGACCCTGTGGATTGTAGCCCACCAGGCTCCTCTGTCCTTGGGATTGTCCAGGCAAGAATACTGGAGTGTGTTCCCATGCCCTCCTCTAGGGGATCTTCCCAATCCAGGGCTCGAACCCACATCTCCTGCATCTCCTTTGGCAGGTGAACTCTTTACCCCTAGTGCTATCTATTTTCTAATGCCAATGAGATTCCCTGTGTAAAAACTGTGTAAATTACAATTAATTAAAATTGTGTAAAGCTCACCCCTTCCAAAAAGAAAAAAAGAACATGTAGAAAGTATCTAATAATGGATACAACTGAGGACATATATTTTTTTTATTTTAGAAGCTCAGAATTCATATAAGATTATTTAATGATACGGAACTGGACTTAGGCTCATAGGCTGCTGTTGCTAAATCGCTTCAGTCGTGTCCGACTCTGTGCGACCCCATAGACGGCAGCCCACCAGGCTTCCCCGTCCCTGGGATTCTCCAGGCAAGAACACTGGGGCGGGTTGCCATTTCCTTCTCCAATGCATGAAAGTGAAAAGTGAAAGGGAAGTCATTCAGTCCTGTCTGACTCTTCAAGACCCCATGGACTGCAGCCTACCAGGCTCCTCCATCCATGGGATTTTCTAGGCAAGAGTACTGGAGTGGCTGGCCATTGCCTTCTCCGAGGCTCATAGGCTACCTTGCCTAATTAGTTACATTACACTGGAAATGTTTCTTATCCTCTGATCTTCAAGTTCTCACTTGTGAAGGTAATCCTGCTTTTTTACCTTGTCTTGATATGAAACGTATACACACATTGTTTAGTCTAGACCCTGGACCTTAGAAACAGAGCAGTGTGGATGAAAGAAGTTAGAGTGTTTCAAAGTCTCTGAGGTTGCCCAGAGAGGAGTTACTTATGGTTTATAAAACTATAAATTTTCTAAGGTTACCAATGAAAGATGGCTCTGCCAGTTGAAAACTCACCTTCTTTTTTCCTCCTTAGCCCCCAAACTATCAACCCTCAAAGTAAGGATCCTAGTAACCACCTGCTGTGAAGTATAAATGTGATTTTTCAGTGAAAATTGGCTGGCATAGAGCCTGGCACATAGAAACACAGTTATGTTAGTCAAAGTATGATAGTGATGTGGGAACTCTGAGACACTTTGCCCAGTTACTTCAGTCATGTCCAACTCTTTGTGATGCCATGGGCTGTAAGCCTGCCAGGCTCCTCTGTCCATAGAATTCTCCAGGCAACAATACCAGAGTGGGTTGCCATGCCATCCTCCAGGGGATCTTCCCAACCCAGGGAACAAATCTGCATCTCCTGTGTCTCCTGCATTGCAGGCAGATTCTTTACCTCTGAGCCACACAGGAAGCCCTCCTGAGATGCTTTATGCAAAAGCTATTCAGGGCCCTGAATTTCCTAAAACTGCTGATATGTCAGTTCCACCTGCTAAACATGTATTCATCCTGAAGAAATCTTAACAGGACACTCTAAATTATTTTATTATTTTATCAGTATCAGAATATAAATTTTTCATGATTATTCAGGTTCATTTGAATGTTAGCAACGTGTGTTTTAATTTTATTCTTATTCTCGGACTACTAGTCCCCTAAAAATTGCCTTGCTCTCATTTGACGAAAACTTTGAGAAACATAGTCATAGGTATAGACATAAAATGATGTTCAAATTTATCTCTAAATGAAAAAAAGTAGTTACTGAACCTTTTAAAAATGATGATTCTATCAATTTAAAAAATCGTATTTTATACATACATACATAAAGACACTAATACATAAATTAAAAATTACATTGAAGAATACAGAAGAAAGTGTCACTCCTAAGAAATGGGGATTGTGGAGAGTAAGCAGAATTATTTATAAATTTACTTGTTTTTTGTTCTAATTTTTAAAAAGCAGATATTATTCTTTTAACATTAAAAAAAAATCCTCACTTAAAATTCCACAAGCAGAAGAATCTGGTGGGCTACAGTCCATGGGGCCACAAAAAGTCAGACACAGCTGAGGGACTGAGCGCGCGCGCGCGCACACACACACACACACACACACACACACACACACACACACTAATTTACTCACTATATTTAACTCTCAGACCAACATTGCTTTGGTTTAATACTTTGATCCCCATTAGGGTGCAGATCTTTGCAAGAAAATTAATTTTTTAAACTCTTCATGTTTTTTAAAAATTATGTCTGAATCCGCAAGGATTTTTTTCTAAGGGATGGATTGTGTGGGGGCATTTTGTATTTTCTTGGCAAAAAAAAAAATGTTGCCAAGGAATGGAGAAATCAGGTAAAACAGGATAAACGGCATCAGTAGAGAGTTTTCACACAATCCATAATTTCCTTGAGTTGCACAAGTGTTGAACAGATCCCCTCTAGTCCATGTAACTGGGGTGAATGACACTCCCCAGTTTACCCAGGACTGCTGAGTTTACTCCTACTGTGCTTACAGTTTGGTAATAGAACCACTTTCATTCTCAGTATTCCTGTTTGGATAAGGTATAGTATCTCTCTAAATGTAATACTGCAGAGTGACACAATTCTTATATTATTGCTCAGAAGGTATCTCATCATGGAGGACATTGCATGTATTTTCTCCTCTCACATGGACAATGTCCTTTCCTGACTGATCCTAGATAGGAAGTTACTTCCTGGAACTCAGTCAAGAAAGTCCTCTCTATGGAAGATTACAGAAGAGGGAATCAGCTAATTTATTTAATCAACTGACCCCTCTCCCTCTGAGATTTGTTACGTACAAACATGATAAACTGTTTCTGCATCAATATGATATATTAGTTCACATATCTTGTCATATGTAATATCCTCTCATGTTCTGTAATGAGGGCACAGTAAGGGGGAAAATATTTATCACTCCAGCAGAAAGCACTGGAGCAGAATAAGATATAAAGATGATGGAGCCAGAAAGTAATGAGGACAGAAAACAGGAGGTTTCAGAGCATTGAATTCTTGTATTCTGCTTTACTCTTTTTTTTTTTTTTTTTTTTTTTGTACATTCACCTGTTTTTCAAGCACACAGTAACCTCAAATATTTATCCATTCTTGAAAGTATATCTTTAGACTAAGTAGTTGGGCTATCATTTTTGCATTTTAGAAGTTTTAAGTAATTTGAATTCTGATTCATATCCCCAGTGTTAGGACTGAAGTGTTTATTAACAAAACAAAAGAACAAAAACCTAGGAAGTCCTTATCTGCTTCTCTGAAATTTTATCAGACAGGCTCCTGAGTACTACCTGTGGACATCTCTCTGCTGCTGCTGCTGCTAAGTCGCTTCAGTCGTGTCCGACTCTGTGTGACCCCATAGACGGCAGCCCACTAGGCTACCCTGTCCCTGGGATTCTCCAGGCAAGAACACTGAAGTGGGTTGCCATTTCCTTCTCCAATGCATGAAAGTGAAAAGTGAAAGTGAAGTCTCTCAGTCGTGTCCAACTCTTAGCGACCCCCTGGACTGCAGCCTACCAGGCTCCTCTGTCCATGGGATTTTCCAGGCAAGAGTACTAATTGCTTGCAATTGTGGCTAATTCCTGAAAGGCCACTGAGAAGATTCCTCTGCTTTTGAGTAAACATACATTGCCAGAATCTCAAGATACTGTTTATCTCATTTTGAGTAGCATTCACAGCAGCAGAAGAAAACATTTGAATTATGAGAGATATCAAGGAGATTAGAAAGGAGTATAACTGGGTTAATACAGATGTTATTGGAAGTTGATAGAAGGAGAGAAGTTTAGAAAGCTGCTGATGACATATTAATAAATTTTATCTGTGATGTATTAATCTTATATCTATCATCTCTCTACTGAATTCTCTTATCCCATATCTGACTTTGAACATTCAAAAAGATCAAGTTCAACAGAGTCTTGGAAGCATCATTTTAAGCTACACTATGGAAAGAGCCTTGAGACGATAGAAGTAACAAGAATTTTAGTCCCCAAATAGCCAGTAAATCATTGTATAACTGAGCAAGTTATTAAATAGCTTTGGATATCAGTTTTACCTTCAGTAAGACTATGGGCATGATATTTTCCTTTTAGCACAAAAACTGTTTACTGTTACATTTTCTCAAATTATTTCATATCCATATGAGGTAGGCTTCCAAATACCACATAGATACCATATTCTTGCAGGAGTAAAAAGATGAATGTGCTTATGTTAGTCAAAGTATGATAGTGATGTGGGAACTCAAAGCACTTTGCCCAGTCACTTCAGTCCTGTCCGACTCTTTACCACCCATGGACTGTAGCCCACCAGGCTCCTTTGTCCATGGGAATTCTCCAGGCAAGTATACTGGAATGGGTTGCCACATCCTCCTCCAGGGGATCTTCCCAACCCAGGGCTCGAACCCAGGTCTCCCACACTATAGGTGGATTCTTTACTGTCTGAGCCACCAGAGAAGCCCAAAAGGATGAATGATAGGAGTAATTTTTCACATGGCTAATACATTGTAAATTGGCTCATCAATATGAGGTAGTTTGCCAAAATTTTTTTCCATTTTATTAAAGATTAAACTTTCAGGCAGAAACTGAATTTATATTTTTAGAGAAATTACTTTCCTCAGGTCCTAGAGCTAGTAAATAACAGACTAAAGATTAGAACCTAAAGCCAACCTGCTCTAAAGTTCTTATTTCCCATAGATTTTATGGATATGTTCAAAATATATTTGTATAAAAAACATATTTGTACATAATATATAATATAATTTCAGAGAAGGCACTGGCACCCCACTCCAGTACTCTTGCCTGGAGAATCCCACGGATGGAGGAGCCTGGTGGGCTGCAGTCCATGGGGTCGCTAAGAGTCGGACACGACTGAGCGACTTCACTTTCACTTTTCACTTTCATGCATTGGAGAAGGAAATGGCAATCCACTCCAGTGTTCTTGCCTGGAGAATCCCAGGAACAGGGGAGCCTAGTGGGCTGCCGTCTGTGGGGTCACACAGAGTCGGACACGACTGAAGCGATTTAGCAGCAGTAGCAGCAGCAGCATATAATATAATTTGTATGTATATATGTAATTTATACTTAAAATATATAATGATATAAAATATAAACTATATCACATATAAAATATATACTTACACATAATATATAAAAAAGTTTTTAGAAGCTGAAGCTGGATAAAATCAAATTTTTCTTAACAGATAAGTTGTTAGTCTTTTCTGAGATCTGAAATATAAACAGTCCATGAAATGCATGCTTAGAATACTCAAATTTTAGTGCCATTTTATTTAGTAATTTTTTGAAATATATTCTACTTACCTCCATCTTAAACATTGATGATAGATCAATTTTATGTCCACAAAGACTTGAGTTTGAAATGGGGCTAATTTAAAGTGCACAGATAAACTGTCATCTTCATATGCTATTTAGTTGTATAACTGATTTGATGAATTTCATTCAGCTTCTTTTAGTTACACTCGAAATGTAGCAAGTCATGATGTCCCCATTCAGAGTTAACTGGAAGATAAGAATGAAGTATTATAGATGATCTGAATGGTGTTCTGGCATCACTTGTAATTAGTGCATGAACTGCATTTTCAGATTTTTTTTTTCCAACTAGTTTTTCAAAATGGATGATCAATATTGGTATTTGCTTTGGTTTCTGGCAGAAATCTCAAACATTGGATTGCAAAAGTCTTCCCCCGTAGTTTATAGCAATTATCCACATACCCAGTGGGAAGAGAAAAGGAGGAGAGCTTTATGGAGAGACATTCCTCTTTCATCTTTGATTTGCTCAGCAAACCTTTTCTCCAGGGACTAAATCCTCAACTTTGTCTAACAAAATGACAGTGGGGACTAAAATATCTTTCAAAGACTGTTTGGACTTTCTCCTATTGGAATTCATTTTCCAGTCTAAAGTGACTTATTTCTCTCAGAAAGAAATTTTTATTCTGTATGTAAATTTGCTGAGAACCCATCTGAGGTTATGCTACCAAATCTTGATTTGTGTATCAGAAAATAGACCTCAATTTATTTTATCTTAAGAAAATTGCTTAATTTGGTTTACAACACATTTTACATAAAGCAGTTTTAAAGAATTTATGTAGAACCAATATATTCTATATTTTTTATAGAGTTTTAAAATTTCCAGGTTTAGTAACCAAGTTCTTCTTCAACTCATGATTATATAGATTGTCTTGTAAAATTTAAATATTTTATATTATAGTATTTATTCTGGCCCAAATATTATATTTTTATTTTAATTATTCAAGTTTTTTTCAATTTCTTTTCCAGATGAGTAGATTTAGAAGACATATATTTATAATTCAGAAAAAAAGATTATGATTTTAACAAACTTGGGGAAAACCCACAAATATCCCAATAGGAAAGGAATTATATGAATAGACAATTTGTTGTTGTTGTTCAGTCACCAAGTTGTGTCTGACTCTTTGCGATTTAGAAGAGCAAATCGAAATAAACAAGACATATAAGAAAGTGTAGCCAAATTCTCAAACAGAGAAAGAGATATTAAAATGATAATGATAAAGTTCTTCATATTCACCAGACTGGAAGCAAAAGAAGAATTGAATTTTATTGCCAATAAGAATGAAGGAAAAGTGCTACTCACAGATTACTGGTGGAAATTAAAAGTGTTACAAGTTTTCCTGGGGAAAATATGGCAATGGTTTCTAAAAACTACATAAACTCTCAATCTAGTGCTGTTATTTGCAGGAATCATTCCCCTAAAAAGGACAAATGAACAATAATGTTTAATACAGAAATGTTTTAATGACCAATGATGAAGAAAAATATAGGGTCCTTTGATAAGAAATTTGCTAGATAATTAATATATTTACAGAATGGAAAGTGTTCATTCATCTGAAACAAGGAATTATAGCACTAACACATGTCTTGGAAATGTTTTCTTGAGGTTTTCCTGAATGAGGAAATAAAAAATGCTGAAACAAATACATAACATGGTCCTACTTTTATAAAACAATAATTTAAGACACTGAAATATGATTTCATTATGTTTTGTGTGTCTGTATGAGATTACATGAGAAAATATCTAGGTTTTTTTAAGAATAATAAGAATGACTAATTCTTAATTAATATTAATTGTAATTAACAGTAGCTTGAATAATCTGGAAAGGGGCAGAGGGTAATATCTAGAGGAAGATGGGGCATGAAGTAAGCTAGAAAATAAACAAATTGAGACTTTGTGTATATTTAAAAGTTTTTAAAATTAATGACACTGGTTACTTCTCTACACAAGAGTAGGAGTAAGGTTGAGGATGGTTAGGGGACAAATTGAACTAGGGTATGAACTAGGGTATTATTTTTCTGGGCTCCAAAATCACTGCAGATGGTGACTGCAGCCATGAAATTAAAAGACACTTACTCCTTGGAAGGAAAGTTATGACCAACCTAGATAGCATATTCAAAAGCAGAGACATTACTTTGCCAACAAAGGTTCGTCTAGTCAAGGTTATGGTTTTCCCTGTGGTCATGTATGGATGTGAGAGCTGGACTGTGAAGAAGTTGAGCAGTGAAGAATTAATGCTTTTGAACTGTGGTGTTGGAGAAGACTCTTGAGAGTCCCTTGGACTGCAAGGAGATCCAACCAGTCCATTCTGAAGGAGATCAGCCCTGGGATTTCTTTGGAGGGAATGATACTAAAGCTGAAACTCCAGTACTTTGGCCACCTCATGCGAAGAGTTGACTCATTAGAAAAGACTCTGATGCTGGGAAGGATTGGGGGAAAGAGGAGAAAGGGACGACAGAGGATGGGATGGTTGGATGGCATCACTGACTCAACGGACGTGAGTCTGAGTGAATTCTGGGAGTTGGTGATGGACAGGGAGGCCTGGCCTGCTGCGATTCATGGGGTCGCAAAGAGTCGGACACGACTGAGTGACTGATCTGATCTGATCTGATGAATTGTATTTATAGTTGTTTTTTTTTTAACAGATTGTATTTCAGTGAACAAAAATCACAGTTTAAGAAGAAAGTAAAGAAAGGACTAAAGAAAATACGAATAAAGGTAAATATCTATTCTGCAGAACAGACTACGTATATACAAACTGAAATTGTTTCAGAATCTTTAAATTTAGAAAGTATCTAGTAATGCACACTTATCCAAGATCTTGGAAATAAGGAAGGCTCTATTGAGGTTATTATTAGTATCCAGACACCAGTGCTGGGTGCTTTGAAAGGATTGTTTCACTAGGTCCTTATAAGTGCCCTGTGAGACTGCTGCTGCTGCTAAGTCGCTTCAGTCGTGTCCAACTCTGTGCGACCCCATAGACGGCAGCCCACCAGGCGCCCCCGTCCCTGGGATTCTCCAGGCAAGAACACTGGAGTGGGTTGCCATTTCCTTCTCCAATGCATGAAAGTGAAAAGTGAAAGTGAAGTTGCTCAGTCGTGTCCAACTCCTAGCGACCCCATGGACTGCAGCCTACCAGGCTCCTCCGTCCATGGGATTTTCCAGGCAAGAGTACTGGAGTGGGGTGCCATTGCCTTCTCTGCCCTGTGAGACAGTCATCCATTATTTCCAAAGATACATAGATATAGAAATAGAGGCTTAGACTGGTTAAAATAAAATGTGTTAAGAAATTGGTTACATAAATGGAAGTCCAACTTTTATTCTTTTCTTTTTTTTAACCTCTGGCACTGCTACCAAAGAGTTATATGCCTCCCTTCTTACTGTAAGTAAAAGCGGGATCCGGCTGCTCCAATACTCAAAAAGCCAATAAGGAGGCCAGGTGGTGGAAAGGAAAGTTTGTTTCATTTTAGATATTGGCAACCAGAGCAGGGCAAGGAGTGGGCAGACTCCTGTCGAAAGGCCAACTTCCACCACTGACAATCAGTGGGCAAGAACTTCTACAGGCTGAGAAAAAGCCTACATGCAGAAACAGCACAGCCATCTTGGGATGGGTCATCAGTGGTCTGACCAGCATCATCTTGAGTTTTTAAAATACCATTATTCTTCAATTCCAGGGTATGTTTGTTTCTATTTCTTGAGGAAATGTGGCAGCTTTTGTCATGGCTACAACATGCAGTGAACTCTCCACCTGGTGGGAGTTTCAGTATCTATAAGATAGCTCCTAGGATATGGTTCAGAATATTGTCTATAGCCCTTAAGAAGGAACTAAAGGTCTTTGACTATGCTTAATGAATAACCATTACTTTGTCTCCTTTGTTTTCCTTCCTTTCTGTGTGTTCTCACTTCTCTGAATAAGTTTATTCTTTGGCTGAAGTTTTTCCACAGACAAAAGGCAGGCAGAGGACACAGTACACAAAGAACATAGAGTTCTGCTCCGTTTCATTACCACCAAGACTCATTTTTAAGAGATCAGTTTAATTAGTGTAGCTCTCTTCTTTTGCTTGGAAAGAAGCTCTAGAAGAAGCTTATTTGGTATGTTACTCTTTGACTATCTGACTTTTTAAAAAATGGGAAATGTATTGCATATTGGAACAAAAGCCTGCAATGGTAAGGTAGGCAGGGAACAAAACTCTGCAGTAGAAAGTTAAGCATTGCTGTGTTTTCTGTAAGAGAAATGTTGCAAAAGGCTGGAGATAATGGCGTACCTAGGAAATGGGGGTAGAGATACATTCAAACTCTCTCTCTCTCTCTCTCTAAGTCGCTTCAGTTGTGTCCGACTCAGTGCACCCCCATAGACAGCAGCCCACCAGGCTCCACCATCCCTGGGATTCTCCAGGCAAGAACACTGGAGTGGGTTGCCATTTCCTTCTCCAATGCATGAAAGTGAAAAGTGAAAGTGAAGTCGCTCAGTCGTGTCCAACCCTCAGTGACCCCATGGACTGCAGCCTTCCAGGCTCCTCCATCCATGGGATTTTCCAGGCAAGAGTGCTGGAGTGGGGTGCCATTGCCTTCTCCGCATTCAAACTCTACTAATGTTTAAAATAAACCTTTATGGTCTTCTCTGGTGGTCCAGTGGTTAAAACTTTGTGTTTCCAAGGCAGAGGGGAAAAGTTTGATCCCTGGTCAGGGAACTAAGATCCTGCATGCTACCTGCCACAGCTAAAAGATGAATAAAAAAATGAAATTTTAGCAGTAGAGTCACAAGAGAGTGGTAGTATTCCAAGAAATAAAAGGGAATGCTAAAGCATGCTCCAAATAAAGACAGTCATCACAGCGATTTCCTTCCCTAAATGCATTTGGCCAAAAGTGAAAGTGAAATCCCTCAATCGTGTCTGACTCTTTGCGACCCCATGGACTGTAGCCTACCAGGCTTCTCCATCTATGGGATTTTCCAGACAAGAATACTGGAGTGGGTTGCCATTTCCTTCTCAAAACAAAAACAAAAACACATATTAGTACACATCTTCTTTATCCATTCATTTGTTGATGAAATACTTAGATTGCTTCCATATCTTGGCTATCATAAATAATGCTGCTATAAACACTGGAGTTCATGTATCTTTTCCAGTTAGTGTTTTGGTTTTCTTCAGATATTAACATACATATATATATGTATATTATATATATATGTATGGATCTTCCCAACCCAGGGATTGAACCCAGGTCTCCCGCATTGTAGGCAGATGCTTTTACCATCTGAGCCACCAGGGAAGTCCATATATATACACACACACACATTTTTTTATATATATATATATATATATATATATATATATGAATAAAATTCAGCATAAAAAAGAATGAAATTCTGTTATTCACAACAATGTCAACAGACCTATATTATGCTTATGGATTAATCATAAACTCTAAACTTTAACTCCTCATTACCAATTCAATTGATCTCTCAATCTTTTGAGAGATTTTGACATAGTTTTTAAATTTCCCTTCCTACATAAAGGTTTGTTAAATACCTATAGGGGAAAATTGCCTTGTAGTTCAGGCTGTCAATTCATTTTTGTCACTTTGCTGTACATGAACAACAAATTTCTGAGTTTTTCTCCCTCTATTCTCTTCTAATGGTCCTTTACCAACTAAAAGTATCATCTTATTTGCATACAGAATCAGTAACTTCAGGGAAAAAGCATCTTCAGCTCACTTTTTCACAAGTTATTCACTACTGAACATTAATTGAATCAATATTTTTTATCTTTGTTGTTCCTGTGGCTCCCTGGTATTTTAACAGAAATGATTTTCTTTTTTATTATGCCTTTTCTAGTTTTTGAAGACTTCTGAAAGCAATTCTATCTTGCCTGGAAACAGAATTCTTGAAGCAGATTTGAGCTAAGTTTGTAGTTAACAGCACAGATTTTGCTGATGTGGGTGGCTTCATGGGCAATGTCAGAGGTGGATTTACCATGAAACTGATTGAGCTTAATCTTCAGACCATCATTTCTGTGGGCCCTTTCTAAGACTCTGGGAAGGAAGGATCCTAGCATTGTGTTCACATAAATACATGTGTTTGAAAAATTTGTAAAAACGAAAAACAAACCAAGACAAAAAAACATATCCATAATTAGTTAAAACCACTAACTCCAATTCCCCCATCATAATTCTTATGTCAACTGGTAATAAAGTAGCTGTAAGAATTTTTGTCAACTGACTAAGAGAAGGTTGTTTTAGAAATATAGTTACAAAATTCACAGTCATTTTCTATGTGTAGGTTAGTAGCTGTTAGCCCTTCTGGTATAGGAATGCTCTGATTCTAATGGCTTTTAGGAATGATCTGATTTCGGACTCTGCTGACTTACCAGGACCATGATATAAGGTACAGGGCCAGGATGTAGAGATGTCTAATGATGCCAATCACCTGAAGTATGTGGACTGTGAATAGTTATTACATAGCTGTTCAAGTCTTAAAATGAATACATAATCATTGTAAGGATTCTGACTAATGAAGGAATATCTTTTCAGGCAATTAAAAGAGAATCCAAAACACAAATGAATACAAACAACTTTTTCAAAAAGTTGGTATTGCTCATGTGAAACTTGAAACACTGTTTTGCAATGTTCAAATAAAATGAGTGATGTGGTGCGCAACCAGTACAGTGCAATATCTGGAGGCAGTAGCAGCTTAGAACTCAGCCCTACCTGCCATCTTTACTCAACCCCTCACCCTCACCTCCCCAAGTCATGCATAGCCCTCACTGTACCATCTTTGGAAAGGAATGAACAACTGAGGAAAATAGAAAGTAGAAAACCTTAAGTTAGTGCTTCTGCTGCTGCTGTTGCTGCTAAGTCACGTCAGTCGTGTCCGACTCTGTGCAACCCCATAGACAGCAGCCTACCAGGCTCCCCCATCCCTGGGATTCTCCAGGTAAGAACACTGGAATGGGTTACCATTTCCTTCTCCAATGCATGAAAGTGAAAAGGAAAAGTGAAGTTGCTCAATCATGTCTGACTCAACGATCCCATGGACTACAGCCTACCAGGCTCCTCCATCCATGGGATTTTCCAGGCAAGAGTACTGGAGTGGGTTACCATTGCCTTTTCCAAAGTTAGTGCTTCAAAGGGTAACTAATACAAATTCCCAATATTCCTCAAAATTGGGAAAGGAGTACATCAAGGCTGTATATTTTCAGCTTGCTTATTTAACTTATTTGCAGGATACATCATGAGAAATGCTGGGCTTGATGAATCACAAGATGGAATCAAGATTTCTGGGAGAAACATCAACAACCTCAGATATGCAGACGGTATCACTTTAATGACAGAAAGGAAAGACAAATTAAATCGTCTCTTGATGAAGGTGAAAGAGGAGAATGAAAAAGCTGGCTTAAAACTCAACATTCAAAAAACTAAATTCTTGGCATCTGGTTCTAACACTTCATGACAAATAGAAGGAGAAAATGTGGAAACAGTATCAGATTTCATTTTATTGGGCTCCAAAATCACTGCAGACAGTGACTGCAGCCATGAAATTAAAAGATGTTTGCTCCTTGGAAGAGTAGCTATGACAAACCTAAATATTGTATTAAAAAGTAGAGACATCACTTCACTGACAAAGGTCCATATAGTCAAAGCTATGGTTTCTTCAGTAGTCATGTATGGATGTGAGAGTTGGACTATAAAGGAGGCTGAGCGCCGAAGAATTAATGCTTTTGAACTGTGGTGCTGGAGAAGACTCTTGAGAGTTCCTTGGACAGCAAGAAGATCTAACCAGTCAATCTTAAAGGAAATCAACCCTGAATACTCATTGGAAGGACTGGTGCTGAAGCTGAAGCTCCAATATTTTGGCCACCTGATGCAAAGAGCTGACTCATTGGAAAAGATCCTGATGCTGGGAAAGTTTGAGGGCAAGAGAAGGAGGTGACAGAGGATGAGATGGTTGGATGGCATCACTGACTCAATGGACATGAGTTTGAACAAATTCCTTGAGATAGTGAAGGACAGAGAAGCCTGGCATGCAGAGAAGCCTGTTTATGGAGTTGCAAAGAGTCAGACATGACTTTCTGACTGAACAACAACAAAAATAATACTAAAATAATAAAGCCTTAGTTAAAATATTCTTCCTGGAAAACTCTCTTATTCCTTGTTGTTATATTTGGCTATACTCCTGATAGCTTACAGTGAACGATGTCAAATTTGTGATCTCTGAAGAAGATTTAGCTTCAGGACCAGGGACCAGGCTTGATCACTCAAGAACTTTTGTGTAGCAGAGTTTTATTAAAGTGAAAAACAGACAGAGAAAGCTTCTGACATAGACATCAGAAGGTGGACGGAGAGTGCCCCACTCGCTAGTCTTATCAAGGCCTTATATATTTTTACCAGACCCATTCCCACAACATAAATCTTAAAATTAACAAGATTAGAACTAACAGTAGAAAGGTCTCACCAGACCCACTCCCACAACTTACGTTTTAAATGACAAGATTAGTTAGAAGGTTCTCAAGAAGGAGAAACATGTCCTCAAGCAGGATACGTTGTTGTTATATAATCATTGGTACTGAGTTTAAGGAAAAGCATATCTTTGAGAAAGATGAGTTGTTTTGTTGTGCAATCATCAGCTCTGTCCTTTCCTCCTCCTTGAGAATTCCAGATCCCTCTCTCCTCCTCCAGGACCCCAGACTTTTCTTATCAACCTACCTAGGAATTGACCCTTACTTCCATTTCAGACAATACAAGTACAACACAAGTACTTTTGAAGGCTTCATCCTGGTGGGCTCCTCTGATTATCCCCCACCTAGAGCTGATCCTCTTTGTGGTTGTCCTCACTTCTTATCTGCTGACTCTACTTGTCAACATGACCATCATCTTGCTTTCAGTTGTGGATTCCCGGCTACACACACCCATGTATTTCTTTTTGGCCAACCTCTCATTCCTAGATGTGTGCTTCATTACAGATTCCATCCCTCAGATGCTCTACAACCTTCAGGGTGCAGATAAGACCATCAGCTATCTGGGCTGTGCCATCCAGCTCTACTTCGTCTTGGCTCTGAGAGGTGTGGAGTGTGTTCTCCTGGCTGTCATGGCATATGACCGCTATGCTGCAGTCTGCAAACCCCTGCACTACACTGTTATCATGCACCTGCGTCTCTGTGGGCAGCTGGCTTCAGTGACATGGTTGAGTGGCTTTGGCAATTCTCTCATAATGCACCCCAGACGTTAATGCTACCTCGCTGTGGGCACCGGTGGGTGGACCACTTTCTCTGTGAGATGCCAGCACTAATTGGCATGACCTATGTAAATACCATGACCCTTGAGGCACTGGCATTTGCCTTGGCAATCTATATCATCCTGGCACCACTGATCCTCATCCTCGTCTCTTATGGTTATATTGCACGAGCCATGCTAAGGATTAAGTCAGCTGCTGGGCGAAAGAAAGCCTTCAACACCTGTAGCTCCCACCTCATTATTGTCTCTCTCTTCTATGGTACGATTATATGCATGTACCTCCAGCCAGCAAACACTTATTCCCAGGACCAGGGCAAGTTCCTTACTCTTTTATACACAATAGTCACTCCCAGTGTTAACCCCTAATCTACACACTGAGAAACAAAGATGTTAAAGAGGCCATGAAAAAGGTACTAGGGAGAGGAGAGGCAGAAGTAGATGAAAAAGTCATCAAATCTGGGGACGATCTTTTGATCCACCTTCTATATATATTGTCAGACCTAGCAAATAAAGGAGTGTTCTGACATTACAGACTGAGAAGGGAGTTAATGAGATGCGGGAATTCAATGGTTTAGCTAGGTTGAGAAAGGGCAAATTCTTTAGCTGACCATCACTTGTATTCCTCTCAAGTCCTTCTAAGTCAAGAATTCATCACAAGGAGATCTCCAATCCAGGATCAGACAGTGACCTACATTTGCAAAATACTAGCCATGAATGTGGAGAAGGCAAAGGCACCCCACTCCAGTACTCTCGCTTGGAAAAATCCCATGAGCAGAGGAGCCTGGTAGGCTGCAGTCCAAAGGGTTGCGAAAAGTCGGACACGACTGAGCTACTTCACTTTCACTTTTTACTTTCATGCATTGGAGAAGGAAATGGCAACCCACTCCAGTGTTCTTGCCTGGAGAATCCCAGGGACGGGGGAGCCTGGTGGGCTGCCATCTATGGGGTCGCACAGAATTGGACACGACTGAAGAGACTTAGCAGCAGCAGCGGCAAAGTGACTTAGTAGTAGCCATGAATGTAGACACCAGGCATTTTTGTACCTATTTCAGCTTCCAACACAATGATTTGTACTGAATAAGTCTTCATTATGGGATTCTCTGGGACTTCCCTGATGGCTCAGACAGGAAAGCGTCTACCTACAACGAGGGAGACCCGGGTTCAATCCCTGGGTCGGGAAGATTCTCTTGGAAAAGGAAATGGTACCCCACTCCAGTATTCTTCCAGTATTCTTGCCTGGAAAATCCCATGGATGGAGGAGGCTGTTAGGCTACAGTCCACGGGGTTGCAAAGAATCGGACAGACTGAGCAACTTCACTTCATGGGATTCCCTGGTGGCTCATATGGTAAAGAATCTGCCCACAATGCCGGAGACCTGAATTCAATCCCTGGGTTGGGAAGATCCCCTGGAGAAGAAAATAGCAACACTCTCCAGTATTCTTGCTTCCAAGGGTGGAGGAGTCTGGCAGGCTACAGCCCACAGGGAAGCAAAGAGTTGGACAACAGAGTGACTCATTTTCACTTTCAGGTCTTCAATATATGTGAAAAGAATGAACTTAGAATTAGTGAAGAAAAATTCCTAGAAATTTCAAATGTGCTTTTATAGTGCAAAATGCCACAATAAGATTAACTCTGGGGAACTGTTGGGATATTTATGATTGGGTATTTTCTGGATGCTGAATGTTTCACAGTTACATTAATAATTGTAGTACCTCACCAGTTGTAAGGAAAATATATTTGACCCTTAAAGGCAAGCATGTTCCTTCAGACTTGAAATGTTGTCAATCAGATAAATCCATCTCATAACCTAGGAAAACATATATGATGTTAGAATTTCATGACAAGTGTAAGGGTCCAAAGTTTGGGAGCATGGCCAGTGTTATCATTAGGAACTGGATAAAGCATGAGTTTAGCAAGTTCTCATTTAAGCCCACCCAAAAATACTTAAGAAAGCTTAGATTAACCTAGAGGCCCTAGAAAAATGCCAAATAGCTAATCAATTTTTCTCAAAGCATATCATTTTTAGACATAAAGTGAATATTTTCCTATTTTGAGCACTAACTCATACTTTGTCCAAATAGATTAGTTTTTATTTTGATTAGTTATGGCTTATAAAAATGAGTTTTAGGTTTCATTTTTATTATTCCCATAAGAAGGTAGAAAAATCAGAATATAATTGATTCTTCCTAATTTATAAACTAAGTGCAAGGTGACACTAAGCCATGATGATGTTTACTATACTATGCTATGCTATGCTATGCTAAGTCACTTCAGTCGTGTCCGACTCTGTGTGACCCCATAGACGGCAGCCCACCAGGCTCCCCTGTCCCTGGGATTCCCCAGGCAAGAACACTGGAGTGGGCTGCCACCTCCTTCTCCAATGCACAAAAGCGAAAAGTGAAAGTGAAGTCGCTCAGTCATGTCCGACTCCTAGCGACCCCATGGACTGCACCCCACCAGGCCCCTCCATCCATGGGATCCTCCAGGCAAGAGTACTGGAGTGGGGTGCCACTGCCTTCTCCGGTGTTTACTAAGGACACTATTAATGCTGCCCATGTACTGAATATAAATATTACTGGTTTAGCATTTCTCATGTCTTTCACTGAAAACAACTTATAGTATGTGCCCTATTGCCATGAAAATATACTATATGTTGCATGCATGCTATATCACTTCAGTCATGTCCATCTCTGTGCAACCCAATGTACTGCAGCCTGCCAGGCTCCTCTGTCCATGGGCTTCTCCAGGCAAGAATAGAGGAGTGGGTTGCCATGCCCTTCTCCAGGAGATCTTCATGACTCAGGGATATAGATGAAATATCCTTTTAGAATCATTCCCTATTGAACAATGATAAAAATTAATTTTTTATCTCATCTCTACACTATTTAGATATGCACTACTCTAGAGTCAATAATATCTTGAAGGGGAGGCAAGAAATCAAGATACAGAGTACAAATCTCTACGACTATATAAATTTTGGAAGCTGCCTATGGAATTCTCACCTAATACTTTCCAACAAGGAACAATTTTCACAGTACTCTTCTCAGGAAAATTTAGAATCACTATTACAGATTATAAGGAATATTGAGTGTCATATCTCAAAGGGAAAAGTTCACTGTGTCCTTAATTACATTATGATGGTCTAGAGTCAGAGCAGATCAGTCGCTCAGTCGTGTCCAACTCTGCGCGACCTCATGAACCGCAGCACGCCAGGCCTCCCTGTCCATCACCAGCTCCTGGAGGTCACTCAGACCCACACCCATCAAGTCAGTGATGCCATCCAGCCATCTCATCCTCTGTTGTCCCCTTCTCCTCCTGCCCTCAATCCCTCCCAGCATCAGAGTCTTCTCCAATGAGTCAACTCTTCGCATGAGGTGGCCAAAATACTGGAGTTTCAGCTTTAGCATCATTCCTTCCAAAGAAATTCCAGGATTGATCTCCTTCAGAATGGACTGGTTGGATCTTCTTGCAGTCCAAGGGACTCTCAAGAGTCTTCTCCAACACCACAGTTCAAAAGCATCAATTCTTCGGCGCTCAGCCTTCTTCACAGTCCAGCTCTCACATCCATACATGACCACAGGAAAGACCATAGCCTTGACTAGGCGAACCTTAGTTGGTAAAGTAATGTCTCTGCTTTTGAATATGCTATCTAGGTTGGTCATAACTTTCCTTCCAAGGAGTAAACGTCTTTTAATTTCATGGCTGCAGTCACATCTGCAGTGATTTTGGAGCCCAGAAAAATAAAGTCTGACACTGTTTCCACTGTTTCTCCATCTATTTCCCATGTAGGGATGGGACCAGATGCCATGATCTTCGTTTTCTGAATGTTGAGCTTTAAGCCAACCTTTTCACTCTCTACTTTCACTCTCATCAAGAGGCTTTTTAGCCCCTCTTCACTTTCTGCCATAAGTGTGGTGTCATCTGCATATCTGAGGTTATTGATATTTCTCCCAGCAATCTTGATTCCAACTTGTGTTTCTTCCAGTCCAGCATTTCTCATGATGTACTCTGCATATAAGTTAAATAAACATGGTGACAATATGCAGCCTTGACGTACTCCTTTTCCTATTTGGAACCAGTCTGTTGTTCCATGACCAGTTCTAACTGTTGCTTCCTGACCTGCATACAGATTTCTCAAGAGGCAGATCAGGTGATCTGGTATTGCCATCTCTTTCAGAATTTTCCATAGTTTATTGTGATCTACACAGTCAAAGGCTTTGGCATAGTCAATAAAGCAGAAATAGATGTTTTTCGGGAACTCTCTTGCTTTTTCCATGATCCAGCGGATGTTGGCAATTTGATCTCTGGTTCCTCTGCCTTTTCTAAAACCAGCTTGAACATCAGGAAGTTCATGGTTCACATATTGCTGAAGCCTGGCTTGGAGAATTTTGAGCATTACTTTACTAGCGTGTGAGATGAGTGCAATTGTTCAGTAGTTTGAGCATTCTTTGGCATTGCCTTTCTTTGGGATTGGGATGAAAACTGACCTTTTCCAATCTTGTGGCCACTGCTGAGTTTTCCAAATTTGCTGGCATATTGAGTGCAGCACTTTCACAGCATCATCTTTCAGGATTTGGAATAGCTCCACTGGAATTCCATCACCTCCACTAGCTTTGTTCGTAGTGATGCTTTCTAAGGCCCATTTGACTTCACATTCCAAGATGTCTGGCTCTAGGTCAGTGATCACACCATCATGATTATCTGGGTCGTGAAGCTCTTTTTTGTACAGTTCTTCTGTGTATTCTTGCCACCTCTTCTTAATATCTTCTGCTTCCGTTAGGTCCATACCATTTCTGTCCTTTATCGAGCCCATCTTTGCATGAAATGTTCCTTTGGTATCTCTGATTCTCTTGATGAGATCCCTAGTCTTTCCCATTCTGTTGTTTTCCTCTATTTCTTTGCATTGATCACTGAAGAAGGCTTTCTTATCTCTTCTTGCTATTCTTTGTAACTCTGCATTTAGATGTTTATATCTTTCCTTTTCTCCTTTGCTTTTCACTTCTCTTCTTTTCACAGCTATTTGTAAGGCCTCCTCAGACAGCCATTTTGCTTTTTTGCATTTCTTTTCCATGGGGATGGTCTTGATCCCTGTCTCCTGTACAGTGTCACGAACCTCATTCCATAGTTCATCAGGCACTCTATCTATCAGATCTAGGCCCTTAAATCTATTTCTCACTTCCACTGTATAATCATAAGGGATTTGATTTAGGTCATACCTGAATGGTCTAGTAGTTTTCCCTACTTTCTTCAATTTCAGTCTGAATTTGGCAATAAGGAGTTCATGGTCTGAGCCACAGTCAGCTCCTGGTCTTGTTTTTGCTGATTGTATAGAGCTTGTCCATCTTTGGCTGCAAAGAATATAATCCATCTGATTTCTGTGTTGACCATCTGGTGATGTCCATGTATAGAGTCTTCTCTTGTGTTGTTGGAAGAGGGTATTTGCTATGACCAGTGCATTTTCTTGGCAAAACTCTGTTAGTCTTTGCCCTGCTTCATTCCGTGTTCCAAGGCCAAATTTGCCTGTTACTCCAGGTGTTTCTTGACTTCCTACTTTTGCATTCCAGTCCCCTATAATGAAAAGGACATCTTTTTTGGGTGTTAGTTCTAAAAGGTCTTGTAGGTCTTCATAGAACCGTTCAATTTCAGCTTCTTCAGCGTTACTGGTTGGGGCATAGATTTGGATTACTGTGACATTGAATGGTTTGCCTTGGAAAGGAACAGAGATCATTCTGTCATTTTTGAGATTGCATCCAAGTACTGCATTTCGGACTCTTTTGTTGACCATGATGGCCACTCCATTTCTTCTGAGGGATTCCTGCCCATAGTAGTAGATATAATGGTCATCTGAGTTAAATTCACCCATTCCAGTCCATTTTAGTTCGCTAATTCCTAGAATGTCAACATTCACTCTTGCCATCTCTTGTTTGACCACTTCCAATTTGCCTTGATTCATGGACCTGACATTCCAGGTTCCTATGCAATATTGCTCTTTACAGCATCGGACTTTGCTTCTATCACCAGACACATCCACAGCTGGGTATTCTTTTTGCTTTGGCTCCATCCCTTCATTCTTTCTGGAGTTATTTCTCCACTGATCTCCAGTAGCATATTGGGCCCCTACTGACCTGGGGAGTTTCTCTTTCAGTATCCTATCGTTTTGTCTTTTCATACTGTTCATGGGGTTCTCAAGGCAAGAATACTGAAGTGGTTTGCCATTCCCTTCTCCAGCGGACCACACCCTGTCATATCTCTCCACCATGACCCGCCCATCCCGGGTTGCCCCTCGGGCATGGCTTAATTTCATTGAGTTAGACAAGGGTGTGGTCCTGGTGTGATTAGATTGACTAGTTTTCTGTGAGAATGGTTTTAGCGTATTTGCCCTCTGATGCCCTCTTTCAAGACCTACTGTCTTACTTGGATTTCTCTTATCTTGGGCGTGGGGTATCTCGTCCCGGCTGCTCCCGGCTGCTCCCGGCCAGCGAAGCACAGCCATCGCACCTTACCTTGGATGAGGGGTCTCTCCTCACCGCCACCCTTCCTGACCTCGGTCGTGGGGTAGCTCTTCTCGGCCGTGCTTAGTGCGCTGGCCCTCACCGCCGTCCTTCCTCGGTCGTGGGGTAGTCTCTTGGCGCTCCTCTTGGGCGCGGCGCGGCCGGCGGGGCGCTCTTAGTGCTCCGGTCGTGGGAAGGCGAGGCGCTCTTAGTGCGCCGGTCGCGGGAAGGCAAGGCGCTCTTAATTGTCTAGAGTCACCTTGTACTTAATTTATAATGTAGTTTTTAAAGTTTACTTAGTTTACTTATTTACATATGAAGTAGGAATAATCAACTGTATTCTAATTGTTCTGCTGTCTCCTAGGAATAACAGAATATTCTCTGTAACAAAAATAGAAATGTTTCATTTTCATCCTCTATAGATTCTTCTTTCCCTAAACTGGGCTTCATCTTCATAGACTGATCTCTTACATAGAGCAAGTAGGAATGAACATCAAGATTCACTCATTGTGCACAATTGTTTATCTCTTAGCTACGGTGCTTAAACTTCCTCCAAGAGAAATAAATATTATACATATGTGTGTATGTATATATATATATATATATATATATATATACATGTTTATACTCACTGTGATTTTAAATTAAAAGCCATGAGAAGACAGCTCAATAAATGCTTATTAATCAGATTATCAGATCACTTTTCATCTTGTTATTTTTGTATGCCCTGGGATTTTGTGGTTATTTCTTACACAGTTATTCTGAAAATAGATAACTGATACAATTTTATGACTCATTTTGTAAGGTCACCATAATTTGGGTAACAAATCTGACAAAGACATTACAAGAAAGGAAAATTACAGATAGATGGCTCATGAAAACACATACAAAAATCCTAAATAGTCATTAGCAAATTTAATCTAGTGTTACATAGAAAGTATAAAATATTGTCAACCTGTAGGGTTTAATCACAGGAATAGAGTGATATAACATTTGAAAATCAGTAATATATGTCAATTTTTTTAAATTGGAAAGAAAACCTATACATTCAGTCAAATCATTTGATAAAATTCAATATCCATTTCATAGTATATCTCCAGTTTTCTAAAATACTCTGTGAATTTTAAAAAGTTTTAACTTCTCTATGTCTCAGTTTCCGCATCAACAAAATGAAGATAAAAGTGTGGCTGTTTTAAAGGGTGTTGAGGTTAGTGAGCACCAATGAGATATTATTGCTATTATTATTAAACTCTGCAAATTTTTTCCTATTTCCAGGCCCTTGTTGCTGCTGCTGCTGCTAAGTCACTTCAGTCGTGTCCGACTCTGTGCGATCCCAGAGGCGACAGCCCACCAGGCTCCCCCGGTCCCTGGGATTCTCCAGGCAAGAACACTGGAGTGGGTTGCCATTTCCTTCTCCAAGGCCCTTGTTAGCTGGGCATTATTTTTAATTCTTTTACTTTAAGGACTACTGAAATTTTTTGGTTTATTTATCTTCGTCTGTTCAGCAAACTAAAGACTTGTCTATATTCATATTTTCTAATTTGTTTGGTCTTCTATTTTCTTTTTAAACTACTATTTTCTTTAAATTACTCATTATAAGAACTTGTGAAAACAAAAAAGGAATTTATACACTAAAAGCAGCATTTTTCCCCTTACTAATCTCACCTTCATGCCCACTCAGAGGTGAGCTCTGTTACTGGTTTGTGAAGTCCTGAGTTAGTATACATTTTGGGGGGGATTAAAACTTAATTTGTTTTCCTTTTTTTGTTTTACTTGATGAGTTTTCCTTCTTCCACAGATATCAGCCTCTATTCCTTATGGATTGTCCATGTTAAGCATCTAATAAGTGCCCCTCCTTATTTTCTTCATTCTCATATAATCCTATGCTGCTGCTGCTGCTAAGTTGCTTCAGTCGTGTCCCACTCTGTGCGAACCCATGGACGGAAGCCCACCAGGCTCCCCCATCCCTGGGATTCTCCAGGCAAGAACACTGGAGTGGGTTGCCATTTCCTTCTCCAATGCATGAAAGTGAAAAGTGAAAGGGAAGTCATTCAGTCGTGTCTGACTCTTCGTGACCCCATGGACTGCAGCCCACCAGGCTCCTCTGTCCATGGGATTTTCCAGGCGAGAGTACTGGAGTGGGGTGCTATTGACTTCTCCGCATATAATCATATACAGGCATATAATATTTAAAATCATATTTAGAGCATTTCAGTCATTTTTTGTATACTTAAGATTATGCTGAGGACTTCCCTGGAGGCTCAGTGGTAAGGAAATCACCTGCCAGTGCAGGAGACATGGATTGGATCCCTGATCCAGGAGGATCCCACATGCTGCAGAGCCACTAACCCATGTGCCACAACTATTGAGCCTCTACTCTAAAGCCCTGGAGCCGCAAGTCCTGAGTCCACCCTACCACAACTAGTGAAGTCTGTGCTCTAGAACCTGTGCTCTACAACAAGAGAAGTCACCATAGTGAGAAGCCCGTGCACCGAAAAAAGAACAGCCCCTGTTCTCCCCAACTAGAGAAAAGCTTGTGGCAGTAACAAAGACCAGCACAGCCAAAATAACTTTTCTTTTTGAAAGATTATGTTGTCCAATCTTTCTTACGTGTTTATTTTCTCACTCAGTAATATTGCTGGCAAATCACTGGTGTAGATTACTATTTAGTCAATTCGTCTTCGAGGGAGTAAGTTTTTCTCCATCTTTGGCTGTTTCAAACATTGCTACAATAAAACTCCTTGTTCCTGTGTCTTTATATACTGATAATTTAATCCAGAGGATAAATTTTCATGAAAGCTATAGCTAGGTTGATGGATATTAACTGTCTTATTTATTTCTAAAAATCTAGTGACACTTTGAATTTCTACCCAGAACTTCTGAGACTAGCCATTTTCCTTCAGCAAAGTTAAGACTGGGAGTTACTGCTGGTTGCATTTTTTTTTTTTTTTTTTTCAATCTAGTAAGTGATCATCATCATTACTTTAATATATTTCTCCAATTATTTGGAAATATAAAATCTCATACAGATTTGCTATTATGAGTTGTATGTTCATATTATTTGACATTTTTCTACTGTGTTATTTGTATTTTTTCTTAGACTTTGTAAAAACTTTTTGTATTGTCAGTTCAGTTCAGTTCAGTTGCTCAGTCGTGTCGGACTCTTCGCGACCCCATGAATCACAGCACGCCAGGCCTCCCTGTCCATCACCAACTCCCAGAGTTCACCCAGACTCACGTCCATCGAGTTGGTGATGCCATCCAGCCATCTCATCTTCTATTGTCCCCTTCTCCTCCTGCCTCCAATCCCTCCCAGCACCAGAGTCTTTTCCAATGAGTCAACTCTTCACATGAGGTGGCTGAAGTACTGGAGTTTCAGCTTCGGCATCATTCTTTCCAAAGAAATCCCAGGACTGATCTCCTTCAGAATGTACTGGTTGGATCTCCTTGCAATCCAAGGGACTCTCAAGAGTCTTTTCCAACACCACAGTTCAAAAGCATCAATTCTTCGGCGCTCAGCGCTCAGCATCAGGGTCTTTTCAAATAAGTCTGTTCTTCACATCAGGTGACCAAAGTATTGGAGTTTCAGCTTCAGCATCAGTCCTTCCAATGAACACCTAGGACTGATCATTTTAGGATGGATTGATTGGATGTCCTTGCAGTCCAAGGGACTCTCAAGAGTCTTCTCCAACACTACAGTTCAAAAGCATCAATTTTCAGCGCTCAACTTTCTTCACAGTCCAACTCTCACATCCATACATGACCACTGGAAAAACCATAGCCTTGACTAGATGGACCTTTGTTGGTAAAGTAATGTCTCTGCTTTTTAATGTGCTATCTAGGTTGGTCATACCTTTCCTTCCAAGCAGTAAGCATCTTTTAATTTCATGACTGCAATCACCATCTCCAGTGATTTTATGTATGTACTAACTTGAGAAAATGACCTCTCTGAGCCTCTTAATTCAAATTTCTACCCAAATTAATCTCTTGTGAAATGCAAACTTCCCTCTCTGGTCTAAGCTAACTTACAATGTTGTGTGAAAAAAATTATTTAATAATTTAATAATAAATTATTATTTATTCTTATGCTCCAGCAAGAAAAAGTATTTAGAACTTTATACATTTACAGAAGTGTGGTAATTTCTTGAGAAACATAAATGTAAATGAAATGAAATGGAAATGGAAAGCAGTTTTGGAATATAAATTCCAATGTTTCAGAAGATTAAATTGCTTTCCAAAGCTGTTATTTTGCCCAGTTGTGACTTAGTGGTAAGATGGGAATTACAACTTTTGTTTCTTAGCTGGAAACTCTTTCCATAGCAAAAGCTTTAAAAAAATTTTAAGACTTTGTTGAACCTCCCCATTATGAATTCTTGAATCTCAGTCATGAAGTAGTTGCGATGTCACTGGTGTACAGGAAAGCAGGTGATAATGGTTTATATTTAACTAGGCAGTATAAATTGAAATGGAGAAGTCAATGGCACCCCACAGTACTCTTGCCTGAGAAATCCCATGGACGGAAGAACCTGGTAGGCTACAGTCCATGGAGTGGTGAAGAGTCAAACACAACTGAGAGACTTCACTTTCACTTTTCACTTTCATGCATTGGAGAAGGAAATGGCAACCCACCCCAGTATTCTTGCCTGGAGAATCCCAGGGACAGAATAGCCTAGTGGGCTGCCATCTATAGGGTCGCACAGAGTCGGACACGACTGATGCGACTTAGCAGCAGCAGCATAAATTGAAATATCCTTAGGTACAGATTGGTCTTGCTTTTCAAAATTCTTATAATCAGGCAACTTTTTAAAACTTTACCAACAGGTGCCCAACACTCCCATATTCCAGCCTTTAGAAAATCTCTGTGTAGAACCATAATCCAGATCGTTAACCAAGGATCTACTAAGAGATAAAGATTATATTTATATCAGGTTTGTTTTCTTATGGTATTAAGAAATTAAATTAAATTAAAAATTAAAGTCTAAAGAAATTCTGATCCTTGTAGTAAAAAGCAGAGTAAAAAAGCAGAGTACAAGGAAGACATTTAAAGTTACTATATAATACATAATAATTTTTATTAAGATAGGTATTATAATACTTTATTAAAAATACAATGAACAGGAGTAAAGTTAAATATTAAAGTCTGATTTACACTCTCCCCTCTCCTATTCCACAGAGTTACAACTTTAATGCCTCTGTATTCTTCTAGGTAATTTTTGTCCACATGAATACTGACAATGGACTATTATTTTGGATTATGTAAATATGTGGAAGCATGCTAAATAGATGTTAAGAAACTTGTCTTTTCTCTTGAAGATTTGAGCATTTTTTTCACATTGATATTTATATCTATATCTCAGACCTCGTTTTATTGACAGTTGTATAACAACAGGCATAGCAAAAGCTTTCATTAACACATCTTGAGAGCTGTAGAATAAGGGAGCAAAGTTAAAATACATATTGAATAATAATTCAAAACTTACATTCCTATCATTAAATTCACATCATTATATCAACAAAATAGTAGTAAAATAATTTAAGGTAGTGTTAATAAGGTAGACAATTTTAGGATGAATAAACTTTGTACTGTTGACTTTGGCTTATACAACTACTCCTTCTTATCTGTTGGTTCTGCATCTGAGGATGGAAAATATTTGGGAAAAATTTATATAAAATTCCAAGAAGCAAACTTAAATTTGCTGCTCAACTATTTATATAGTATGTGCATTGTATTAGGTCTTATAAGTAACCTAATGTGTGTGAGCTAAGTCAGTTCAGTCATGTCTGATTCTGTGACCCTGTGGGCTGCAGCACACCAGACTTCCCTGGGTCTATGGGATTCTCCAGGCAAGAATATTGGAGTGGGTTGCCATGTCCTTTTCCAGGGGATTTTCCTGACCCAGGGATTGAAAGTGCATCTCTATGTCTCCTGCATTGGCAGGCATGTTGTTTACTAGCACCACCTGGGAAGATAGAAGTAGCCTAGAGATGATTTACTAGCATCCAAACTAACACCCCCAAAAGATGTCCTTTTCATTATAGGGGACTGAAATGCAAAAGTAGGAAGTCAAGAAACACCTGGAGTAATGGGCAAGTTTGGCCTTGGACTACAGAATGAAACAAGGTAAAGGCTAATAGAGTTTTGCCAAGAGAATTCACTGGTCATAGCAAACACCCACTTCCAACAACACAAAAGAAGACTCTACACATGGATGTCACCAGATGGTCAATACTGAAATCAGATTGATTATATTCTTTGCATCCAAAGATGGAGAAGCTCTATACAGTCAGAAAAACAACACCAGAAAATGACTGTGTCTCAGATCATGAACTCCTTATTGTTAAATTCAGACTTAAATTGAAGCAAGTAGGGAAAACCACTAGACCATTCATGTATGACCTAAATCAAATCCCTCGTGATTATACAGTGGAAGTAACAGATAGATTCAAGGGATTAGATCTGATAGACAGAGTGCCTGAAGAACTATGGATGGAGGTTCATGACATTGTACAGGAAACATGGATCAAGAGCATCCCCAAGAAAAAGAAATGCAAAAAAGTTAAATGGCTATCTGAGGAAGCCTTACAAATAGCTGAAAAAAGAAGAGAAGTGAAAGGCAAAGGAGAAAAGGAAAGATATACACATATGAATGCAGAGTTCCAAAGAAGAGCAAGCAGAGATAAGAAAGCTTTCCTCAGCGATCAGTGCAAAGAAATAGAGGAAAACAATAGAATGGGAAAGACTAGAGATCTCTTCAAGAAAATTAGAGACACTAAGGGAACATTTCATGCAAAGTTGGGCTCGATAAAGGACAGAAATGGTATGGACCTAACAGAAGCAGAAGATATTAAGAAGAGGTGGCAAGAATACACAAAAGAACTATATATAAAAAAGATCTTCACAACCCAGATAATCATGACGATATAATCACTTACTCACCTGGAGCCAGACATCCTGGAATGTGAAGTCAAGTGGGCCTTAGGAAGCATCGTTATGAACAAAGTTAGTGGAGGTGATAGAATTCCAGTTGAATTATTTCAAATCCTAAAAGATGGTGCTTTGAAAGTGCTGCACTCACTATGCCAGCAAATGTGGAAAACTCAGCAGTGGCCACAGGACTGGAAAAGGTCAGTTTTCACTCCAATCACAAAGAAAGGCAATGCCAAAGAATGTTCAAACTACTGCACAATTGCACTCATCTCATACGCTAGTAAAGTAATGCTCAAAATTCTCCAAGCCAGGCTTCAACAGTATGTGAACTTCCAGATGTTCAAGCTGGTTTTAGAAAAGGCAGAGGAACCAGAGATCAAATTGCCAACATCCGCTGGATCATGGAAAAAGTAAGAGAGTTCCAGAAAACCATCTACTTCTGCTTTATTGACTATGCCAAAGCCTTTGACTGTGTGGATGACAACAAACTGTGGAAAATTCTGAAAAAGATGGGAATACCAGACCACCTGATCTGCCTCCTGAGAAATCTGTGTGCAGGTCAAGAAGCAACAGTTAGAACTGGACATGGAACAACGGACTGGTTCCAAATTGGGAAAGGAGTATGTCAAGGCAGCATATTGTCACCCTGCGTATTTAACTTCTATGCAGAGTATATTATGCGAAATGCTGGGCTGGATGAATCACAAGCTGGAATCAAGATTGCCTTGAGAAACATCAGTAATCTCCAATAGGCAGATGACACCACCCTTATGGCAGAAAGCGAAGAAGAACTAAAGAGCCCCTTGATGAAAGTGAAAGAGGAAAATGAAAAGCTGGCTTAAAGCTCTACATGCAAAAAACTAAGATCATGGCATCCACTCCTATCACTTCATGGCAAGTAGATGGGGAAACAATGGAAACAGTAGAGACTATTTTCTTGGGCTCCAAAATCACTACAGATGATGACTGCATCCATGAAATTAAAAGATGTCTGCTCCTTGCAAGAAAAGCTATGACAAACCTAGGCAGCATATTAAAAAGCAGAGATATTACTTTGCTGACAAATGTTCATTTAGTCAAAGCTACAGTTTTTCCAATAGTCATTATTGATGTGAGAGCTGGACTATAAGGAATGCTGAGTGGCAAAGAATTGATGCTTTTGAACTATGGTGTTGGAGAAGACTCTTGAGAGTCCCCTGGACTGCAAGGAGATCAACCAATCCATCCTAAAGAAAATCAGTCCTGATTATTTATTGGAAGGACTGATGCTGAAGCTGAAACTCCAATACTTTGGTCACCTGATGTGAAGAACAGACTCATTTGAAAAGACCCTGATACTGGGAAAGATTGAAGGTGGGAAGAAAAGAGAGAACAGAGGATGAGATCATTGGATGGCATCACCAAAAATGTACATGAGTTTGAGCAAGCTCTGGGAGTTGGTGATGGACAGGAAAGCCTGGTGTGGTATAGTCCATAGGGATCACAGAGTCAGACACGACTGAGTGACTGAACTCAACTGAGCAGGGACTCTGGCCCAACTGTGGCCTTTCCTTCTGCACATTTGTAGCTAAATGGACAGACGTGACCAAAGGCAGTTTGGAATATCAGTGGTCATTATGGGGGACTTTTGAAATCCCTAAACTTAGTTTCCTCAAAACTGAATTGGGCTATGATAGCACAGTAAATTTCCAGAACTGAATGAAATAGTTATTTTAATTGATATTTTGAGGCTTCCCTCAAATCTGCAGTCTAAAATTGCCCCTTTGCAAAATAAGATTTTAAAATTAACCAAGGCAAAGAAATGATTAAGGAAAGATAAAATAGCTCCTGAAGGCTCAGGCTCTTCTTGCTTGGTTTCTATGTCTCAAGCTCCACTTTTGACATCATTTTCTTCTTTTCCTTTTATGATACCTGTTCCTCTACTATATCCTCAAGTTCCCCACAATAATTCTCTCACCAAAACTTCCCCTTCTCTTGGAAACTCTTCCCATTCCCCTTTCCTCTGAATTATCAGGACCTGTCCCTCTAAACATAAGCCTTCTGAGGATCCAGAAGCTAAACAGTTTCCTATATTCCAAAGACTGGACCTCAAATTTGAGCTGAAGTCAAGGATTTTCCCAAAGAAATCAAATATTCTCACAGATTTGCTGAGGAATTTAATAAAGTCATTCAAATCTATCAATCTGAGTTCTCTGACTTAGTATCAGTTAGTTTTTATGCAATGAAGGCCAGGCCTAGCACTGAATGAAAACTCACTAATTGGGAAAATTCCAAAAGGTTTCTAGAATTACAACTGAGAGACCAGTCCACTAATTTATATACTCAGGCTTGGGCAAATGCTAGGCAACTTCATCAGATGATTGGCTTTTTCAATATTGTTGATGGGAGCAGGCTTGCACACAAAAATCTGATGAAAGTGGTCATGAATATTATAATGGTCTTAAAATCATTTTTATTGAAAATTCCAATATTCCTTCAGATGTTCATTCTGCTCAGGTAGTTGTTAACTCTATGTTTATTAATAGGCTGAACTGAGACTCTCCCATCTTGTCAAAAGGGGACCAGGATAGAATAAGAAACTGTCTAATCCAGATTTAGTTAATCTGGCAAAGCAGCTTTTTCACACTCTAGATGAGTCAACTATAAGGCAGATGAGCAAAATTCTTAATTACAGTAAATGCCTCCTAAGTGAAACTAAACCCTCCTACTTTCTGCTATTCAATACTGTTACAAACTTTAGACCTCTACCCACCCTTCCAAAGTCCTCCCAGTTCTCAAAGACAGTGTTCTGAGGAACTTTAGATGCTCTTCCCAATCCTTTAGTCACGAAGTTGTGTCCAACTCTTGTGACCCCATGGATGTAGCCCACCAGGCTCGCCTGTCCATGGGATTTCCCAAGCAAGAATACTGGAGTGGGTTGTCATTTCCTTCTCCATGGGACCTTCTTAATTCAGGTATCGAACTCATGTCTCCTGCACTGCAGGCAGAATCTTTACCGACTGAGCCACCAGGGAAGTCCCCTTAAACATTAGCTTAGAGAAACATTATTCCTGATTGAGGATGAATCTCTTCTAGTTCTAATTGATCTGGAGCCACACTCTGGGTGCTCAGCCTCACTATAATAAAACAGCCCCCTGACTGAGAGAACTGATTAGTTTCACACAGTGAAGTGAAGTGAAGTCTCTCAGTCATGTCCGACTCTTTGTGACCCCAGTAGTTTCACACAGTAGGGATCTCCAATGAACCTCAAGAGATTCCTATCTCTGAACTTATTTCCTTTCTGCTGCTAAGTTGCTTCAGTCGTGTCCGACTCTGTGTGACCCCATAGACAGCAGCCCACCAGGCTCCACCATCCCTGGGATTCTCCAGGCAAGAACACTGGAGTGGGTTGCCATTTCCTTCTCCAATGCATGAAAGTGAAAAGTGAAAGTGAAGTCGCTCAGTCATGTCTGATTCTTAGCGACTCCATGGACTGCAGCCCACCAGGCTCCTCGGTCCATGGGATTTTCCAGGCAAGAGTACTAAGAGACACAGACTCTTACCTCCACCCTATCCATTTATTAGGTGGAGATTTCTAAGAGAAGTATAATGCCAAAATTTCTTTTCTCAAAAGGGGAAAACAGTTCTAGAAATGGATACTTGTCATCAAAGTAATCAATCAGGTGAATTAAATGCTTCTTAGACATCTTTTATTTGTCAGTCTCTGACAGGATTGGATCTACTACTGTGGGCAGGAATCCCTCAGAAGAAATGGAGTGGCCATCATGGTCAACAGAAGAGTCCGAAATGCAGTACTTGGATGCAATCTCAAAAACGATAGAATGATCTCTGTTCCTTTCCAAGGCAAACCATTCAATGTCACAGTAATCCAAGTCTATGCCCCAACCAGTAACGCTGAAGAAGCTGAAGTTGAACGGTTCTATGAAGACCTACAAGACCTTTTAGAACTAACACCCAAAAAAGATGTCCTTTTCATTATAGGGGACTGGAATGCAAAAGTAGGAAGTCAAGAAACACCTGGAGTAACAGGCAAATTTGGCCTTGGAACACGGAATGAAGCAGGGCAAAGACTAACAGAGTTTTGCCAAGAAAATGCACTGGTCATAGCAAATACCCTCTTCCAACAACACAAGAGAAGACTCTATACATGGACATCACCAGATGGTCAACACTGAAATCAGATGGATTATATTTTTTGCAGCCAAAGATGGACAAGCTGTATACAATCAGCAAAAACAAGACCAGGAGCTGACTGTGGCTCAGACCATGAACTCCTTATTGCCAAATTCAGACTGAAATTGAAGAAAGTAGGGAAAACTACTAGACCATTCAGGTATGACCTAAATCAAATCCCTTATGATTATACAGTGGAAGTGAGAAATAGATTTAAGGGCCTAGATCTGATAGATAGAGTGCCTGATGAACTATGGAATGAGGTTCGTGACATTGTACAGGAGACAGGGATCAAGAACATCCCCATGGAAAAGAAATGCAAAAAAGCAAAATGGCTGTCTGGGGAGGACTTACAAATAGCTGTGAAAAGAAGAGAAGTGAAAAGCAAAGGAGAAAAGGAAAGATATAAACATCTAAATGCAGAGTTACAAAGAATAGCAAGAAGAGATAAGAAAGCTTTCTTCAGTGATCAATGCAAAGAAATAGAGGAAAACAACAGAATGGGAAAGACTAGGGATCTCTTCAAGAAAATCAGAGATACCAAAGGAACATTTCATGCAAAGATGGGCTCGATAAAGGACAGAAATGGTATGGACCTAACAGAAGCAGAAGATATTAAGAAGAGGTGGCAAGAATACACAGAAGAACTGTACAAAAAAGAGCTTCACGACCCAGATAATCATGATGGTGTGATCACTGACCTAGAGCCAGACATCCTGGAATGTGAAGTCAAGTGGGCCTTAGAAAGCATCACTACAGAGACTTCCGGTTAAGATGGCAGAGGATTAGGACGGGGAATACGCTTTCTCCTCCACAAATTCATCAATGGGACATCTGGGCGCCGAGTAAATACCACAAACAGCTTCGGAGTGCTGGCGGAGGACGTCGGACACCCAGAAAAGCAACTCACTGCCTTCTAAAGGAGGTAGGAAAGAATATAGAAGCCAGAGAGAGACAAAGAGGGAGGGGCGGACCTCTGTCCGGGGAAGGGAGTCTTAAAAAGAGAAGTTTCCAAACACCAGGAAACACTCTCCCTGCGGAATCTGCGCCGAACCTGGGAAACACGGAGACTATCATAACAGGGAGGAGAACAGTTGAGCAATTAGAACCCACAGACTGCGGGCCCTGCGGTAACTTCCGCAGCGGAAAAGCACCGCTGCAAACGCCCGCATCTGCCATTGGGGAGCTGGGGCTGGGCAGGGAGATGCCTTGGCCGTTCCCACGCGGGACGCTCCGCTGCCGGCGCTCCCCAGAGGGACGCTCCCCCGTGGGACTCTCCCCTACTGGACGCTCCCCCGCCGGCCACTCCCGCGCAGGCGTGCCCCCGCCCGCTGTGCCCGCGGCTCCCACGAGGGCCACCCCACCCCCTCCCCCACCCGCCCGCCCGCCATTCCCGTCGCCGGCCCCTCCCCCTCTGCGGGCCTCAGCGCAGACTTCGTTCGCCTGATTGTCTGGAGTGCTGCCTAACTGGAGTAGTTTGGGCCGGCAATCCAGATTGTGCAGCGCCGACCACACGAGTGGTGGGCCTTGGCCCAGAACACCGCCGAACCGTGCACAGAACAAAGAACTATACAGACCAACCACAGAGAAAGGGGCCTATAGATCTTGAGAAATTTAAGCCGGAACAAGGAACTAGCTGAAAATGAACTGAACCCACAACAATAATAGAGAAACTCTTATATATATTGTTACTATTTTTACCATCATTATTTCCTTTTTTTTTCTTTTCTTTTTTTAATATATATATATTTTTTTAATTTTTATTATTTTTTAATTGGAAAAAGGAAAACAAAAATTTTTTGTTGTTGTTGTTTGTTTTGTTTCTTTTATTTTTATTTTTTTTTATCCTCTAGTACTTCTTTAATCTCCACGTTTAGATATAACTTTTGCGACCCTGTTTTGTTTTTTGTTTTTTTTTTCTTTTTTCCTTTTTGTCCTTTGCTTTTTTCCTTTCCTTTTTTCTTTTCTTTACTGATTACTGACTAGATCTGTCTCTCTCCTTCACACTCCCTCCTTTTATCCTCCTGACCACCTCTGTCTCCTTCCTCCCTTTTTCCTTCTATGTATAATTCCGTGAACATCTCTGAGTGGTCCAGTTGTGGAATGCATTATAGAAGAAGAAGTTTTTGAGACTACTGTAAAAATAAGACCAATAACTGGAACCAGGAGGCTTAAGTCCATACCCTGATCCCACGAAACACTAATTGACAGGAGCTCATTAAAAGCCTCCATACCTACTCTGAAACCAAGCATCACACAAAGACCAGCAAGTTCCACAACAAGACATACCAAGCAAATTCTCCAGAAAAACAAGAACACAGCCTGAGCTCCAATACACAGGCTACACAAAGCGACCCCAAAAGCATAGATATCTCATAACTCACTACTAGACACTCCACTGCACCCCAGAGAAAAGAAATCCAGCTCCACCCACCAGAACACCGATACAAGCTTCCATAAACAAGAAACCTCGACAAGCCACCGGTACAAACCCACATATAGTGCAAAAACGCCACAATAAAGAGAACTCCACAGACTACCAGAATACAGTAAAGACGCCCCAAACTTAGCAATTTAAACAAGATGAAAAGACAGAAGAATTCCCAGCAGGTAAAGGAACAGGATAATTACCCACCAAACCAAACAAAAGAGGAAGAAATAGCGAACCTACCTGATAAAGAATTCCGAATAATGATAGTGAAATTAATCCAAAATCTGGAAAGCAAAATGGAATCATGGATAAATAGCCTGGAGAAAAGCATTGAGAAGATGCAAGAAAGATTTAACAAGGACCTAGAAGAAATAAAAAAGAGTCAATATATAATGAATAATGCAATAAATGAGATCCAAAACACTCTGGAGGCAACAAATAGTAGAATAACAGAGGCAGAAGATAGAATTAGCGAATTAGAAGATAGAATGGCAGAATTAAAGGAATCAGAGGAGAAAAAAGAAAAACGAATTAAAAGAAATGAGGACAATCTCAGAGACCTCCAGGACAATATTAAACGTTACAATATTCGAATCATAGGAGTCCCAGAAGAAGAAGACAAAAAGAAAGACCATGAGAAGATACTGGAGGAGATAATAGTTGAAAACTTCCCTAAAATGGGGAAGGAAATAATCACTCAAGTCCAAGAAACCCAGAGAGTCCCAAATAGGATAAACCCAAGACGAAACACCCCAAGACACATATTAATCAAATTAACAAAGATCAAACACAAAGAACAAATATTAAAAGCAGCAAGGGAAAAACAACAAATAACACACAAGGGAATTCCCATAAGGATAACAGCTGATCCTTCAATAGAAACTCTCCAAGCCAGGAGGGAATGGCAAGACATACTTAAAGTGATGAAAGAAAAGAACCTACAGCCCAGATTATTGTACCCAGCAAGGATCTCATTCAAATATGAAGGAGAAATCAAAACCTTTACAGACAAGCAAAAGCTGAGAGAATTCAGCACCACCAAACCAGCTCTCCAACAAATACTAAAGGACATTCTCTAGACAGGAAACACAAAAAGGATATATAAATTCAAACCCAAAACAACAAAGTAAATGGCAACGGGATCATATTTATCATTAATTACCTTAAATGTAAATGGGTTGAATGCCCCAACCAAAAGACAGAGGCTGGCTGAATGGATACAAAAACAAGACCCCTCCATATGCTGTCTACAAGAAACCCACCTCAAAACAGGGGACACATACAGACTGAAAGTCAAGGGCTGGAAAAAGATTTTCCACGCAAATAGAGACCAAAAGAAAGCAGGAGTAGCAATACTCATATCAGATAAAATAGACTTTAAAACAAAGGATGTGAAAAGAGACAAAGAAGGTCACTACCTAATGATCAAAGGATCAATCCAAGAAGAAGATATAACAATTATAAATATATATGCACCCAACTTAGGAGCACCACAATATATAAGACAAATACTAACAAGAATGAAAGGAGAAATCAACAATAACACAATAATAGTGGGAGACTTTAATACCCCACTCACACCAATGGATAGATCAACTAAACAGAAAATTAACAAGGAAACACAAACTTTAAACGATACAATAGACCAGTTAGAACTAATTGATATCTATAGGACATTTCATCCCAAAACAATGAATTTCACCTTTTTCTCAAGTGCACACGGAACCTTCTCCAGGATAGACCACATCCTGGGCCATAAATCCAGCCTTGGTAAGTTCAGAAAAATTGAAATCATTCCAAGCATTTTTTCTGACCACAATGCAGTAAGAGTAAATCTCAATAACAGGAGAAAATCTATTAAAAAGACCAACATATGGAGGCTGAACAACACACTCCTGAATAACCAACAAATCACAGAAGAAATCAAAAAAGAAATCAAATTCTGCATAGAAACGAATGAAAATGAAAACACTACAACCCAAAACCTGTGGGACACTGTAAAAGCAGTCCTAAGGGGAAAGTTCATAGCAATACAGGCATACCTCAAGAAACAAGAAAAAAGCCAAATAAATAACCTAACTCTACACCTAAAGCAACTAGAAAAGGAAGAAATGAAGCACCCCAAGGTTAGTAGAAGGAAAGAAATCCTAAAAATTAGGGCAGAAATAAATGCAAAAGAAACAAAAGAAACCATAGCAAAAATCAACAAAGCCAAAAGCTGGTTCTTTGAAAGGGTAAATAAAATTGACAAACCACTAGCCAGACTCATCAAGAAACAAAGGGAGAAAAATCAAATCAATAAAATTAGAAATGAAAATGGAGAGATCACAACAGACAGCACAGAAATACAAAGGATCATGAGACTACTATCAGCAATTATATGGCAATAAAATGGACAATGTGGAAGAAATGGACAAATTCTTAGAAAAGTACAACTTCCCAAAACTGGATCAGGAAGAAATAGAAAATCTTAACAGACCCATCACAAGCACGGAAATTGAAACTGTAATCAGAAATCTTCCAGCAAACAAAAGCCCAGGTCCAGACGGCTTCACAGCTGAATTCTACCAAAAATTTAGAGAAGAGCTAACACCTATCCTACTCAAACTGTTCCAGAAAATTGCAGAAGAAGGCAAACTTCCAAACTCATTCTATGAGGCCACCATCACCCTAATACCAAAACCTGACAAAGATCCCACAAAAAAAGAAAACTACAGGCCAATATCACTGATGAACATAGATGCAAAAATCCTTAACAAAATTCTAGCAATCAGAATCCAACAACACATTAAAAAGATCATACATCATGACCAAGTGGGCTTTATCCCAGGAATGCAAGGATTCTTCAATATCCGCAAATCAATCAACGTAATACACCACATTAACAAACTGAAGAATAAAAACCATATGATTATCTCAATAGATGCAGAGAAAGCCTTTGACAAAGTTCAACATCCATTTATGATAAAAACTCTCCAGAAAGCAGGAATAGAAGGAACATACCTCAACATAATAAAAGCTATATATGACAAGCCCACAGCAAACATTATCCTCAATGGTGAAAAATTGAAAGCATTTCCTCTAAAGTCAGGAACAAGACAAGGATGCCCACTTTCACCATTACTATTCAACATAGTTTTGGAAGTTTTGGCCACAGCAATCAGAGCAGAAAAAGAAATAAAAGGAATCCAAATTGGAAAAGAAGAAGTAAAACTCTCACTATTTGCAGATGACATGATCCTCTACGTAGAAAACCCTAAAGATTCCACCAGAAAATTACTAGAACTGATCAATGAATATGGTAAAGTTGCAGGATATAAAATTAACACACAGAAATCCCTTGCATTCCTGTACACTAATAACGAGAAAATAGAAAGAGAAATTAAGGAAACAATTCCATTCACCATTGCAATGAAAACAATAAAATACTTAGGAATATATCTTCCTAAAGAATCTAAAGACCTATATATGAAAACTATAAAACACTGGTGAAAGAAATCAAAGAGGACACTAATAGATGGAGAAATATACCATGTTCATGGATTGGTAGAATCAATATAGTGAAAATGAATATACTACCCAAAGCAATTTATAGATTCAATGCAATCCCCATCAAGCTACCAACGGTATTCTTCACAGAGCTAGAACAAATAATTTCTCAATTTGTATGGAAATACAAAAAACCTCGAATAGCCAAAGCTATCTTGAGAAAGAAGAACGGAACTGGAGGAATTAACCTGCCTGACTTCAGGCTCTACTACAAAGCCACAGTCATCAAGACAGTATGGTACTGGCACAAGGACAGAAATATAGATCAATGGAACAAAATAGAAAGCCCAGAGATAAATCCACGCACATATGGTCACCTTATCTTTGACAAAGGAGGCAAGAATATACAATGGATTAAAGACAATCTCTTTAACAAGTGGTGCTGGGAAAACTGGTCAAACACTTGTAAAAGAATGAAACTAGAACACTTTCTAACACCATACACAAAAATAAACTCAAAATGGATTAAAGAGCTAAATGTAAGACCAGAAACCATAAAACTCCTAGAGGAAAACATAGGCAAAACACTCTCTGACTTACATCACAGCAGGATCCTCTATGACCCACCTCCCAGAATATTGGAAATAAAATCAAAAATGAACAAATGGGACCTAATCAAACTTAAAAAGCTTCTGCACAACAAAGGAAACTATAAGCAAGGTGAAAAGACAGCCTTCAGAATGGGAGAAAATAATAGCAAATGAAGCAACTGACAAACAACTAATCTCAAAAATATACAAGCAACTTCTACAGCTCAATTCCAGAAAAATAAATGACCCAATCAAAAAATGGGCCAAAGAACTCAATAGACATTTCTCCAAAGAAGACATACAGATGGCTAACAAACACATGAAAAGATGCTCAACATCACTCATTATCAGAGAAATGCAAATCAAAACCACTATGAGATACCATTTCACGCCAATCAGAATGGCTGCTATCCAAAAGTCTACAAGCAATAAATGCTGGAGAGGGTGCGGAGAGAAGGGAACCCTCTTGCACTGTTGGTGGGAATGCAAACTAGTACAGCCACTTTGGAGAACAGTATGGAGATTCCTCAAAAAACTGCGAATAGAACTGCCTTATGATCCAGCAATCCCACTGCTGGGCATATACACTGAGAAAACCAGAATTGAAAGAGACACCTGTACCCCAATGTTCATAGCAGCACTGTTTGCAATAGCCAGAACGTGGAAGCAACCTAGATGTCCATCCACAGATGAATGGATAAGCAAGCTGTGGTACATATACACAATGGAGTATTACTCAGCCATTAAAAAGAATACATTTGAATCAGTTCTAAGGAGGTGGATGGAACTGGAGCCTATTATACAGAGTGAAGTAAGCCAGAAACAAAAACACAAATACAGTATACTAACGCATATATATGGAATTTAGAAAGATGGTAAAAAATAACCCTACTTACGAGACAACAAAAGAGACACTGATGTATAGACCAGACTTTTGGACTCTGGGACCGGGAGAGGGTGAGATGATTGGGGAGAATAGCATTGAAATATGTATAATATTATATCTGAAATGTATTAATTGTTCAAACTAAACACTATCATGTTACAATTTGTTCATACTAGATGTTTGTAATGTTTCTGATAATCAATAAAAGAGATTCTTGATCAAAAAAAAAAAAAAAAAAGAAAGCATCACTACAAACAAAGCTAGTGGAGGTGATGGAATTCCAGTGGAGCTATTCCAAATCCTGAAAGATGATGCTGTGAAAGTGCTGCACTCAATATGCCAGCAAATTTGGAAAACTCAGCAGTGGCAACAAGATTGGAAAAGGTCAGTTTTCATCCCAATCCCAAAGAAAGGCAATGCCAAAGAATGCTCAAACTACCAAAAAATTCCCCCCCTCCCACCCCCTTGTAAATTAATTCCCAAAATTCCCCCACCCCGCCTTCCCCCATTTTTTGACCTTTCCCTTCTCTTTTTTCCCTTGGGTTTTTAAAAAAAAAAGAAAAACGGGAACACACATCCCCCCCCCCCCCCGGGCAAAAAAAAAAAAAAGAGAGTTCCACAAAAATTTTTTTTTCTTTTTTCTTTTCTACCCCCCCCCCCCCCTTTCTCTCCATCAAAAAAAACTATGGAAAATTCTGAAAGAGATGGCAATACCAGATCACCTGATCTGCCTCTTGAGAAATCTGTATGCAGGTCAGGAAGCAACAGTTAGAACTGGTCATGGAACAACAGACTGGTTCCAAATAGGAAAAGGAGTACGTCAAGGCTGCATATTGTCACCATGTTTATTTAACTTATATGCAGAGTACATCATGAGAAATGCTGGACTGGAAGAAACACAAGTTGGAATCAAGATTGCTGGGAAAAATATCAATAACCTCAGATATGCAGATGACACCACTCATGGCAGAAAGTGAAGAGGGGCTAAAAAGCCTCTTGATGAGAGTGAAAGTGGAGAGTGAAAAGGTTGGCTTAAAGCTCAACATTCAGAAAACGAAGATCATGGCATCTGGTCCCATCCCTACATGGGAAATAGATGGAGAAACAGTGGAAACAGTGTCAGACTTTATTTTTCTGGGCTCCAAAATCACTGCAGATGTGACTGCAGCCATGAAATTAAAAGACGTTTACTCCTTGGAAGGAAAGTTATGACCAACCTAGATAGCATATTCAAAAGCAGAGACATTACTTTACCAACTAAGGTTCGCCTAGTCAAGGCTATGGTCTTTCCTGTGGTCATGTATGGATGTGAGAGCTGGACTGTGAAGAAGGCTGAGCGCCGAAGAATTGATGCTTTTGAACTGTGGTGTTGGAGAAGACTCTTGAGAGTCCCTTGGACTGCAAGAAGATCCAACCAGTCCATTCTGAAGGAGATCAATCCTGGAATTTCTTTGGAAGGAATGATGCTAAAGCTGAAACTCCAGTATTTTGGCCACCTCATGCGAAGAGTCGACTCATTGGAGAAGACTCTGATGCTGGGAGGGATTGAGGGCAGGAGGAGAAGGGGACAACAGAGGATGAGATGGCTGGATGGCATCACTGACTCGATGGATGTGAGTCTGAGTGACCTCCGGGAGCTGGTAATGGACAGGGAGGCCTGGCGTGCTGTGGTTCATGGGGTCGCGAAGAGTCTGACAAGACTGAGCAACTGATCTGATCTGATCTGATCTAGACATCTTTTATTTGTCAGTCTCTGACAGGATTGGAACTAATTTTGGAAGCACTGTTCATTTGTCCCGAATGAAATCAGCTACCACCTTCTTTATGGGAAAAATCTCCAACTGATGTTGGCAGAACTCATAGCACACCTCCCATCAAGATTCATACCTTCATATCTCTTCCTAGAATTAGTCAGTACCCTATAAGTTAAAAGGTCCTTCAAGTCCTAAAGCCCATAACAGAAGACTACAAGGTCAAGTCTCATTCCTACACTAACCCAGGTAACACTCCTATTTCACTGGTGAGAAAACCTAGGACTAGGGGTGGAGGTTTGAAATAATGTGCAATTAAAAAATACAATAGAGTCAATAACACAATGTTCATCTCTTTCTCTGTCTTACGTAGGTGGTACTTTTGGCACAATATTGTAACTTTTCTTTATCATCCTCCTTACTTTCCTTACTAAATCCTCAAAGACAGATAACATAACATTTATTTATATACCAATTGTCTTTCACAATGCCTGTAAATATATGTGATAAATAAAAGTTTACTGAATCTCCAGAGTAATTCTGCATTAGGAGTTTTTTTGGGGATTGCTGCTGAAGATTAAGCACAAAAGAACAACAAAAAGTCACTGATCAGAAAATAGGTCTCCTAGAAACTCCCACTAAATCCCTGCTCAACAAAATGCCATTTAAAAGCAAAGGGACGTTATTCTAGTTATGTTGGGAAAGTTGAGATTGAGATTTGATGGTGTGCATGATGTTGTTGGGTAAATCCTCAGGGCTGCTGAGTAGCTCTTAGAGGCAACTGTAAAGCAAAGGGAACACAACAGTGATGGGAGCTGAGTCATGTTAGCTTTCCACTGCAATTGGTCCTTAACTGACTGATTGTCCTCTAAGATGTAACTCTAGAGACTGCTCCATTTTGTGCGTGATAATGAAACTCATTTGAAACTTTTAAATAACTGCATGCAGCATGGGGAGAGCATGTTAATCAGCTCTCCTGTTCAATAAGCTGAATCCCTGTGGACATAGAGAAAACAAGATCATGGTTATCAGTAGTTCAATTCTGTCATTATAATGAGATCTCTAGGGTCTTGTTTTCCTTCCAACTTGTGTAAAGAGCAGCAGAAGTTGAAAATCACTCTCCCTCTTGCTCTAGTTTTAAACAGTACTCATTGACCTCATCATGACCTTAAGAATCCCTTCAGATTTTCTGTAATCATCCAGAGGGAAACACATGAGTCAATGTAGCCATGTTTGGATATTACAAGAAGATAGAAATGGCCTAAGAGAAACTACTTTTCTCAATAGATCCAAACATTTCACATTCTTCAGTTTTTTCAATCTATAATTTCATCTCTTCTTTCTGATCTCCTTTAGAACATAACTGTTAAGACAAATAAGTCACTTGTTCAGTGAAATAATTGGCAGGTTATATTTTCTTTTCACTTAGAAGACAAGAAGAAAGTAAATGACTCGAACAAAAGCCTGCATTTCCTATTGGTTTGGATTTACCAATTTTATGTTCATATAAACAACTGCAAAATATTTAAACATAGAAAACAATGTACTATTACATCTAACCTTTTCTCAAACTTATTCACATTCTTACCTTGAAAAATACCAAGAAGGAAATCAAGCTAATGTGTTTTCTTTTTTTAAAAAATCTAGCCATCTGTGTAAAAATATTTTCTGTTTACAAGTTCCATTTGAGCTTACAGAATCAAAGTGAAGTTTAATCTACAGAGAAATAAAAGTTTTTAGTGTAATAGATTTTTGGTCTCAGTTCTACAAATCATTTTTCTGCTTTGATTTTGAAAATCATGTTTTCTCTATTTAAATATCAAACTGTGAAAGAGCCAAAATTATTTATTTCCTACCAAATTCCTGAGTATTGTGAGGAAATAATGAGGTGATGAATTTAATTATGTGGTTACATTAATGTGGGTCAGACATCTGGGTAGCTGTAGAGGTCTAGATCAATGTGATCTTGTTTTAAAAGGCAAAATCATGGGCTCTATACGACATGTGTGTAACTACTTGTAATAATTTTTATGCTTTATGGATGTGATGCAAACATTTGTATTCTTTGGGAGGTTACAATTGTTTTAGAGACTAACCTAAATATTAAACTTTAGCCAAACTACATTTATTCACTTTCAAAATTTTATGTAATTCTTTTAAATGTTAAGGTAACATATACTCATGGTTATATATTACATTTTTATATGGCTATGTTAATATTTTTTTAATTTAGAAGACTGAAACTTGAAAATCCTCTTCCTTCAAACTCTCTAATTATCTTTGCATATTTATGTAAACCATAGAAATGGGAATGCACTATATCTGAAATTTTGAAATGTTTATTTTATATACTTAACATAATTATATTTTAATATATTTATTAATGTAAATATATTGCTTTAAATATAATTTGAAATTAATCTAATTTTAGTATGTTCAATATAGTTAATATATATGCTTAAAATATTTAATATAGAATATACTTAAAATATACTTAAATATTTTATTTTGTCTTCCATATAAATAAACCACAACAGGGCTTTTTCTGTTTACAACTCTGCAAACATTAATTTAACTGCTATGCAGCCAATGGACCTTTAGTCTATTTCCTTTTTTAGCTACAATGTAACTGTGCAACATAGAACTTTATGTATATTTATAAAAGTAATCCTAATAGTTAATCCCAGGAAGTGAAATTAATAAGTCAAAGACCTGTAATTTGGCACAATCATCCTCCAAAACTTTAAACCACATACAAGGTATGAGTGCCATTTTCTAATATCTTTACATACTTTGAATGTTACCAAGCTGAAAGGTATTTGCAATATAATCGGAGAAAAATAATCTCATTGTTTTGACTGTAGTTATTTAAGTATAGAGATTCCCCTTCATGGATCACTGCCCTGTTGTGGCAAAGGGGCTTGCAGAATTCAATAAAGCTTTGAACCATGCTGTTTAGGGCCACCCAAAATGGACTGGTCATAGCACGGAGGTCTGACAAAACGAGATCCACTGGAGGAGGGAATGGCAAACCATCCCAGGATACTTGCCGTGAGAGCCTCGTGAACCGTGCTGCTGCTGCTAAGTCGCTTCAGTCGTGTCCGACTCTGTGCGACCCCACAGACAGAAGCCCATCAGGCTCCCCTGTCCCTGGGATTCTCCAGGCAAGAATACTGGAGTGGGTTGCCATTTCCTTCTCCAGCGTATGAAAGTGAAAAGCGAAAGTGAAGTCGCTCAGTCGTGTCCGACTCTTAGCGACCCCATGGACTGGAGCCTACCAGGCTCCTCCGTCCATGGGATTTTCCAGGCCAAAGTACTGGGGTGGGGTGCCATTGCCTTCCCCGTCGTGAACCGTATGAAAGGACAAAAAGTTATGACACTGAAAGAAGAGTCCTCCAGGTCTGAAGGGTTCCAATATGCTACTGGGGAAGAGCAGAGGGGAGCTACTAATAGCCCCAGAAAGAATGAAGTGGCTGGGCCAAAGCAGAAATAACATTCAGTTGTGGATGTGTCTGGTGATGAAAGAAAAATCCGATGCTGCAAAAAGCATTGCATGAAATGAATCAAGGTAAATTGGACATGGTCAAGCAGGAGATGGCAAAAAAAAACATTGACACCTCAGGAATCAGTGAACTAAAATGGATGGGAATGGGTGAATTTTAATCAGATGACCATTATATCTACTACTGTGGGCAAGAATCCCATAGAAGAAATGGAGTAGCCCTCATAATCAACAGAAGAGTCCTAAATGCAGTACTTGGGTGCAACCTCAAAAATAACAGAATAATCTCTGTTCATTTCCAAGGCAAGCCATTCAACATCACAGAAATTCAAGACTTTGCCCCAACCACTGATGCTGAAAGAAGCTGAAGTTGATCAATCCTATGAAGATCTAGAAGACCTGCTAGAACTAACACCAAAAAAAAGGATGTTCTAGTCATCACAGGTGGCTGGATTGCAAAAGTTGGAAGTCAACAGATATCTGGAGTAATAGGCAAGTTTGGCCTTGAAGAACAAAATGAAGCAGGGCAAAGGCTAACTGAATTCTGCCAAGAGAATGCACTGGTCATAGCAAATACCCTTTTTCAACAACACAGGAGACGACTTTACACATGGACATCATCAAATGGTCAATATTGAAATCAAACTGATTACATTCTTTGTAGCTTAAGATGGAGAAGCTGTATACAGTCAGCAAAAACAAGATCTGGACTGACTGTGGCTCAGATCATCAGCTTCTCATAGCTAAATTCAGGCTTAAACTAAAGAAAGAAGAGAAAACCACTAGGTCAGCCAGGTATGACTTAAATCAAATCCCCTGTGAATATGCAGTGGAGGTAACAAATAGTTTCAAGGGATTAGATCTAGTAAACAGTGTGCCTGAAGAACTATGGTTGGAGGGCCATAATATTGTGCAAGAGGCTGTGAACAAAACGATCCCAAAGAAAGAGAAAAGCAAGAATGCAAAGTGGTTATCTAAGGAGGCCTTACAAATAGCTAAAGAAGGAAGAGAAGCAAAAAGCAAAGGAGAAAAGGAAAGGTATATCCAACTAAATGCAGAGCATGGAATGCAGAACAGCACGGAAAGACAAGAGGGACTTCTTCAATGAACAATGCATGAAATTAGAAGAAAACAAAAGAAAGAGAAAGATTAGAGATCTCCTCATTGAAGATATCAAGGGAATATTTCACCCACAGATGGGCACAATGAAAGACAGAATCAATAAAGACCTAGTAGATGCTGAAAAGATCAAGAAGAGATGGAAAGAATACACGGAAGAATTGTAGAAAAAAATATATTAATGAATCAGATTATAATGATGGTATGGTCAGTCACCCAGAGCCAGACATTCTGGACAGTGAAGTGAAGTGGGCCTTAGGAAGCACTAATAAAGCTAGTGGATATGATGGAATTCCAGTAGAACGATTCAAAACCCTAAAGGATAATATCATCAAGGTGTTGCATTCAACAGTCAGCAAATCTGGAAGAACCATCAATGGCCACAGGACTGGAAAAAGTCAATCCTCATCCCAATTTCCAAGAAGGTTAGTACTAAAGACTGTGCTAACCGCAGGACAACTGCACTCATCTCCCGTAATAGTAAGGTCATGCCTAAAATCTTGCATGCTAGCTTCAGCATATGTGAACCAAGAACTCCCAGAAGTCCAAGCTAGGTTTAGAAAAGGAAGAGGAACCAGACCAAATCACCAACATTCACTGGATCATAGAGAAAGTTAGAGAATTCCAAAAAAACATCTACCTCTGTTTCATTGACTACCCTAAACTGTTTGACTGTGCTGAGCATAATAAACTGTGGAAAGCTCTTTAAAAGATGGGAATACCAGGCCATCTTATCTGTCTCCTGAGAAACCTGTATGTGGGTCAAGAAGCAACAGTTAGAACCCTGTATGGAATAACTGATTGGTTCCAGATTGAGAAAGGAGTACAACAGCGCTCTCTGCTGTCACCCTGTTTGCTTAACCTATACACTGAGCACATCGTGAGAAATGACAGGCTGGATGAGTTACAAGCTGGAATCCAGACAGGCAGGAGAAACATCAACAACCTCAGATATGCAGATGATACCACTCTAATGGCAGAAAACAAAGAGGAACTAAAGAGCTTCTTGATGAGGGTGAAGGAAGAGAGTGACAGAGCCAGCTTAAAACTGAATATTAAAAAAACTAAGATCATGGCATCTGACCCCATTCACTTCAGTTCAGTCACTCAGTCATATCCAAATCTTCGTGACCCCATGAACTGCAGCATGCCAGGCCTCCTTGTCCATCACCAACTGCCGGAGTCTGCCCAAACCCATGTCCGTTGAGTCGGTGATGCCATCCAACCATCTCATACTCTGTCATCCCCTTCTCCTCCTGCCTTCAAACTTTCCCAGCATCAGGGTCTTTTCAAATGAGTCAGCTCTTCACATCAGGTGGCCAAAGTATTGGAGTTTCAGCTTCAGCATCAGTCCTTCCAATAAACACCCAGGACTGATCTCCTTTAGGATGGACTGGTTGGATCTCCTTGCAGTCCAGGGGTCTCTCAAGAGTCTTCTACAACACCACAGTTTAGATGCCTGGGACTGGTGCACTGGGCCGACCCAGGGGGATGGTGTGGGGAGGAAGGAGGGAGGAAGGTTCAGGATGGGGAACACATGTATACTTGTGGCGGATCCATCTTGATGTATGGCAAAAGCAATACAATATTGTAAAGTTAAGCAAAATAAAATTTAATTTAAAAAAAATAAAAAAATAAAACCATCAATTCTTTGGCGCTCAGCTTTCTTCACAGTCCAACTCTCACATCCATACATGACTACTGGAAAAACCATAGCCTTGACTAGATGGACCTTTGTCAACAAAGCAATGTCTCTGCTTTTTAACCTGACTCCATTACTTTATGGTAAATAGAAGGGGAAAATGTGGTAGTGACAGATTTCCTCTTTTGGGCTCTAAAATCACTGCGGATGGAGACTGCAGCCATGAAATCAAAAGACAATTGCTTTTTGGAAGGATAGCTATGCAGACCCTAGGCAGCGTGTTGAAAAGCAGAGCCATCACTCTGCCAACAAAGGTCTGTGTAATCAAGGCTATGGTCTTCCCAGTAGTCATGTATGGTTGTGAGAGCTGGACCACGAGGAAGGCAGAACACCAAAGAATAGATGCCTTTTATCTGTGGCGCTGGAGAAGACTCCTGAAAGTCCTTTGGACAGCAAGGAGATAAAACCAGTCAATTTTAAGGGAAATCAACCCTGAATACTTGTTGGAAGGACTGATGTTGAAGTTGAAGATCCAGTATTTTGGTCATTTGATACCAACAGCAGACTTGTTGGAAAAGTCCCTAATGCTGGGAAAGACTGAGGGCAGAAAGAGAAGAGGTCGTTAGATGGTTGGATGGCATCACCAATATAATAGACATGAACTTGAGCAAACTTTGGGAGATGGTGAGGGAAAGGCAGGCCTGGCATGCTGCTGTCCATAAGGTCGCAAAGAGTCGGACACAACTGGGTGACTGAACAATATCAACAATTACAGAGACTAAAACAATTTTATTTATTTGGGGATTATCTGTATTACTTTTGCCTCATTATTCTTTGCCTATTTGTCTTGTCCAGACAAGTATAAATTTTATTCATTTCAAAAAGTTTATATTTTGGAAAAATCCTTTGATAGCTAAAAATTTTGGCTCTTTCATTTATATGTTGTAAATATTTTTCTCTGTTTTATATAAACTATTAGCAGGCCTTATCTGAGAACTAAAAGAGCCATTGCAACTTGTTCATCTGAACTTTCCAGGTGGTGCTTTTCCACGAGATAAAGAATCTTCCTGCCAATGCAGGAGGTGCAAGAGATTCAGGTTGGATCCCTGAGTTGAGAAGATACCCTGGAATAGGAAATGGCAACCTGTTCCAGTATTCTTGCTAGGAAAATCCCACAGATAGAGGAGCCTGGCAGGCCCCAGTCCATGGGGGTCATAAGAATTGGACACGACTTAGTGATGAAACCACGGCCGCTGCCAATGAGTTTTAAATAGCTTCAGGTTGGGAAACTATGTAAGCTCTAATGGGTCACATCAGTAACTATGATTAGTGCTTATTCTCAGGTTTTGCACCACCCTTAGAGGAACTGTTTAGACTTTGATTTCACTGGTTGTGGCAATGATGTTATCATTTTGAAGGTTTGGGCTGGGGGAAGCTGCAATTTTATCTTCTCCAAAAGATAATCAATATGGTTTCCATGTTTCATTTGAATGCAATTTAAAGAACACCAATCAACCAAATTCCATATATTTATTCTATATTTACTATATTCCGGTAAGTTTACCAATCTAAGTAAAAATAAAAATTATAAATCAAGTGAGAAAAAGAAACATAACATGCTTTTTTTGTATTATTCTTTTGAAAAACTGATTAACATAGAAAGAAATTAGACTTTCAAATTTTTTCCTTAGACAAAAGACTAAGTGTCATTTCAATTTAAGAATAAAACCTTTTCAAAAGTTGTTCATATTTGAACTATGTTGCCAAGCTTGAATTTTTTTGCCCCACCAAATACCAGGAATACTTTCCCACATAAATAAAAGTTCAAATTGTGAGGATACGGACAACTGTGGCCCCAGTCAGAAAGCAAGAAAAGAACCTAAGAGTTTTGGTTCTCAATCATTTGATGTTATTGCAAGATTTCCTCTAAGAATATACTCTATTCCCTTTGGTGGCCCAGCTAATTACCCAAAAGAGTGTTCATTCCCCATGATCTCAGTAAGAAAGTATGTTATGCCTGCTTTCAGGCACCCTTTTTGATGCTAAGAAATTAGTTCTCTGGTTGGTTTGTTTTTTTTTTTTTTTCAATCTGGATCTACAAAAGTGTCCTCAGCTGCACTGCTTATCCTCCGGGGGCTTTAGCTGACAGTTCCTGAAGGCCGCCTGCAGGCTGGGCATTTGGCCCAAATGGCAGGCAGACAGAAGGAATACTAATGCTATTCTCTGTTTCAATTGCCTCTTTTCTACATAATTTAACTACCATATGGCACTTATTCCACTTTGCCTTTTCTATAAGGAAGTGATATACCATTACTCCATCACTTTACTCAAATTATAACAAAAGGAATTCACACAGCCTTTACAGCTCTTACCTTCAGGAAGAAACAAGACTCCAATGCATAGGAGACAATTCGGAGCTGAAGTGTCATCCCCTTTCTTGACAAAGTTAAGATCTTTGTACCCACTTCTATATAATTTCTGGTGCATTAGTCTCATATCACCCTGTTGTTACTGTCTACCTATATTAACTGCATAATCTCCATAAAATCCCAGATAACAAATCCCAACCAGGGGAAAAAAATATTAATACATGGTTTCCCTAGATCACTTGGGAAAGCTGAAAACACATAAGCCTGAATACCTAGGAAAAATTAAGAAAATTTTCTTTCTTTCACTTTAGTATACTGTATTTGGCTGTGGAAAATAAATTTGCTATAAAAACTTTGAGGTTGAGAAGTTTTCACTAAAAATAAGCTTTTTATTAGAAAATAGAAATATTTGTGGCTATGATATGTGCTACTCTGCTTTATTTTTTCCAAACTTACCAGTTGAATATATTATTATTCAATTAATAATAAATCACCTAGCAATCTAGATATTTTATAATGTTCATTTAATAATTTTACTCTTGTTATTTATGCCTAAGTTATCAAAGAATCAACAGTACTAAGAGTTCGAGGTGTGCTTTCTTCTGTGCCCACTGTTCTGTTTTTTTTTTTTTTTTTCACACTTGTCTCCTTTTCATGGAAATCCCTAAGAAATCACCCAACTAAAGATTAAAACAAAAAAAAATTCAACATTTCTATTTTCTTAGGTAAGCATGTGTTTAATGTCACAGAATAATTAAATTCCTCATTTTATTCTTCTATGGATACAGTCTTTATAGGAGGAACTCTTTATATAATCTTTTTAAAAAGGTTACCATACTTCCCTAAGACAGGGTATATAGTTTTTATGACAATAACACTAGTTAATGGAATTATAAATTGTGGTAGAAAGAAAATTATGGTAGACATAGATTTTGAGTTTTCAGTTAGCTGATCAATTCTGGAATTTTAGGAACTCTTAAAATTTTGCTTTTAACTGTTTTTTTTAAACAAAACAAAATTTTATTTTTCTTCATAATCGTCAAGAAGAAAATGTAGGCATTTTTAATAAGAAATCAGAAGAAAGAAGTTACTATCATACTTAAAGTAAATATACACTTTATTTAAATTTTCTTTCAATTGTAGTGGTTTAAAAAATAATTGTGATATTTAGTTTCACTTATACCCTAATGCTCTTTATTCCAAATGAAAATCTGTCTTTTATGAATCCAGGGCTCTCTTTATTCTTCTTAGCCATATTCAGTTCAGTTCAGTTCAGTCATTCAGTTGTGTCTGACTGTTTGCGACCCCATGAATCACAGCACACCAGGCCTCCCTGTCCATCCCCGACTCCCGGAGTTCACTCATACTCATGTCCATTGAGTTGGTGATGCCATCCAGCCATCTCATCCTTTGTCGTCCCCTTCTCCTCCTGCCCCCAATCCCTCCCAGCATCAGGATCTTTTCCAATGAGTCAACTCTTCCCATGAGGTGGCCAAAGTATTGGAGTTTCAGCTCCAGCATCAGTCCTTCCAAAGAACACCCAGGACTGATCTCCTATAGGATGGACTGGTTAGATCTCTTTGCAGTCCAAGGGACTCTCAAGAGTCTTCTCCAACACCACTCAAAAGCATCAATTCTTCGGCGCTCAGCTTTCTTCACAGTCCAACTCTCACTTCCATACATGACTACTAGAAAAACCATAGCCTTGACTAGACAGACCTTTGTTAGCAAAGCAATGTCTCTGCTTTTTAATATGCTATCTAGGTTGCTCATAACTTTCTATATTAGGGTCAATCATTTTTTTTTATTTATTTTTTAAAGTTACTCTTTATGTACCACACTATCTTTCCTTTTTTATCCATTCATCCTGATTGCTATGCACTTCTCTTCTGCAAGATAATCGTGTTGTTCTGATGTTTCTATAAGCCTAAGAGAAGACAGATTATACCCAAAGTTGTCATTTTATTACTGGATAAAATGTTCTCTCTGATCCTAGAACTCTAGATTACAGAATACTATTTCTTTCAAAGAAATTAATGATAGAGATCTGAGTTGACAGCATTTCATGGGAAGAACTGGGATGTTTAATAGATACAATAATAATCTAAGTGAAAATGATGACACTATAAGCAAATACATACTTAAACAACATTAATAAGATTATAATAGTCCAGATGATGGTAGGCAGTTTTTAATGTTTTTCAAATCATGTCTTGGATACCGAGATTAGTCCCAGTTGTCAGATTTCCAGAAGATCATTGTCAACATTTAGGGTATTTGGAAGACATCTACTACAGTGATAATATACCTGATAACCTTGTTATAAGAATTGCTGAAGGAAGCTGAATGCTTTGGCCTAAAGAAAATTTAGGTGTGGTAACTGGTTTAAAAGATTTTAATGATGGTCATATTAAGAGATATTAAAATATGATATATGCTCAATCGGAGAAGGCAATGGCACCCCATTCCAGTACTCTTGCCCGGAGAATCCCATGGACGGAGGAGCCTAGTAGGCTGCAGTCCATGGGGTCACTAAGAGTTGGACACGACTGAGCGACTTCACTTTCACTTTTCACTTTCATGCATTGGAGAAGGAAATGGCAACCCACTCCAGTATTCTTGCCTGGAGAATCCCAGGGACGGGGGAGCCTGGTGGGCTGCTGTCTGTGGGGTCACACAGAGTCGGACACAACTGAAGTGACTTAGCATAGTATAGCATAGCATATGCTCAATAAGATTAAGTGCAAATCATATATGTTTGAAATGTATTGTGTATTGGTAAGATCCTGAATCTTATGTAAAAAATTACCTCTAACTCTAATTCTTTTCAGATTGACCAAATTTATTGCATCAAAGGATTAGCTATCTATTTGGACACACATATGGAAATCTGGTCATGGTGGGGCAGAAACCCCTTAAGACTGTGAATAAACAATATAAAGATTTCATGTTTAGAACATTTTCTGACTTAGAAGTCACATTTTGCCCAAAACTTACTTTCAAATCACTGCAAACGATCAGTCCAGATAGTGTTAATGTTATATTTGATTCAAACATATTAAGATTAAACTGTCTAATCCTTAAACATCTCAATTCAATTCTTCATTTGTATGCTGTGATATCCTTTTCATAGGCTGGGTGCAGGTTTTCATAAAATTATAAGATACCTCAGATATTATGAAAGCTTTTCTATTTATGGATAGGTTCTTGTCATCAATTTCTTATGGTGTATATAATAACTGTTAGCATCCAGATTTAGCCCAGATAACACCCCAGGAGTGGGAAGGGATGGAAGAGTGAAAGAATAAACTTCAAGGACTTCTGGTTTTCCTTCTTAAATGCAAAAATGATACCACTGCACTAACTGGTGTAAGAATCTGAATTGATAAAGGTAGATAATTATAGATTATATTTCAAATCTTACATAAACACATTGCCATATTATTGAATGTCGAGATGATTTAAAAATTTTCCAAGTTTCAATTATCTTGTATTCAATCTATGACTTCTTTCTCAAAATCCTCTTTCTTTTTATCCTTAAGTGCACAGAACTGGGCTAAAGGATAACTTTTTGTGTGACACAAAGACACATGAATAACTTGCCTGATTTATTTTTTAATATGGATAAATAAATTCTGGTGTATTAAGAGGAATACCATTCAGTGGTATTCATTCAGAACATGAACAATTTTCAGCTATACACGCTATGGAACCCCACTCCAGTACTCTTGCCTGGAAAATCCCATGGACAGAGGAGCCTGGTAGGCTGCAGTCCATGGGGTCGCTAAGAGTCAGACATGACTGGGAGACTTCACTTTCACTTTTTCACTTTCATGCACTGGAGAAGGAAATGGCAACCCACTCCAGTGTTCTTGCCTGGAGAATCCCAGGGGCAGGAGAGCCTGGTGGGCTGACGTCTATGGGGTCACGCAGAGTTGGACACAACTGAAGTGACTTAGCAGCAGCAGCAGCATACACACTATCTTGGGGAAAAAACAGTCCTGTTTTTCTCCTTTATTTATATTCACAATACTTCTGACAACAGATTGTAGGGGGGAGGTTTCCACACATCAAGGAATTCTCCAATACCAGCTGGGTCTCCTGCATTTTAATTTATTTCTGAAATTATCTACCTGGAGTTTGCATCAGATTTCACGAGCTCAGCTACATGAGATTGCGCACTTCAGATGCTGACCACAAGTCCCAGATTGTCATCTGTACTTCCGACCAAATTACTATACTTCTGACCAACTAGCTATAAATCTGGGTTCCCACCACCCTCTCCTTGAGTTCAACTATTTGTTAGAATGGCTTGCAAGACTCAGGGAAAAACTAACTATGCTTATGAGTTTATTGTAAAGAATATACAAAAAGCTATAAATAAACAATAGAAGAGATGGAAATTGGGTTATTGCTTAACTAACTTATCAGACCCAATAAAGCTGAAAATTATTTGGGGAGTGAGGACAGAGGAACACAAGCAAGTTGATCTATTTTACAAAGCATTCATACAGTTTGGATTGTGAAACACTAGTTATTTCTGAATGTGAGTGTCCAAATAAGTCTCTGGGGAAAGTTTTTTGAAAGAATGGACAAGACCCAAATAGACTTTCATTTCTCCTTTCACTCCAACCAGCCACATGATCATCCTGAACCCAACTTTGGCAAAACAACAAAATAGTGGTTTACTCCACTGCAAGGCTTATCAAAAAGAAAACCATACTCAAATACCAAAGTTAGTATAGTTAGTTAATGTACTGAAAATAGGAGGAATAGATGAAAGTCTACATGCTGAATAGTAGGACTACCCTATTCATGTTCTCCTATTGATTCTGGGATCACTGTCAGGCTTGTGTATCAATCTACTAGAGATTACTGAATATTCATCCTTGTTTAAATTGTCCAACACAAAACAAAAATCCTACTTATACTGAAATTTATGGGCTGCTAAAGGTAATTGCCAAGTCAGAAACATCTCCAATAAGACCCAACGAACCACCAGCCCTGTCCCCACAACAAGGTGTACCACTGTCACATTATTACATTACTGTTTCACTCCTGGAAAGGAGTCGATCAGTTCAGTTCAGTTGCTCAGTCGTGTCCGACTTTTTGCGACCCCATGAATCGCAGCACGCCAGGCCTCCCTGTCCGTCACCATCTCCCGGAGTTCACTCAGACTCACGTCCATCGAGTCGGTGATGCCATCCAGCCATCTCATCCTCTGTTGTCCCCTTCTCCTCCTGCCCCCAATCCCTCCCAGCATCAGAGTCTTTTCCAATGAGTCAACTCTTCACATGAGGTGGCCAAAGTACTGGAGTTTCTGGCCAGTGCAATAAGGGAAAAAAATAAAAAGCACTTATTGTGGAAAGGAAGAAGAAAATTGTCCTTATCCATAGATAAGATGATCCATGATCATCTATAGAATCTACCTCCAAAAAAGTTATTAAAACTAATTGGTGGATTTAGTAAGGTTGGAAGTTAAACAATCAATAGAAAAATTATATCTTGACATAATAACATTAAATTCTCAAATTGAAATAAAAATACAATTTGCAATAGTGTCAAAAATATGAGCTACATACGGACTAAATTTTAAGATGAACTTAGGCCAGGACTCCATTCATCAGTTGGCTCATGTGTGGCTCCATTCCAACAGAGGGTCCATGATGGTATTTTGTGTCTGCTGGTATCAGTGTTATCTTGGCCCCTTCTACCCAATAATCCTTGAAAACTCTGAGAGTTTCCATTTCCCAGTACACAGTTATTCTGGTAAATACCTAGAGTGCCATTTAGAAAAAAACTGGAGAAATTGTTACTGAAGATCAATACAAAGCCTCAATTTATGAGTGTCGTGACATTGGCTGTCCTTCTTCAGTGGGCACTGTCTCTTTTTAGCTCTGTGATCTCTTCTGATTCTCAGTACCAGCACATATCTGGAAACTGGACAAAGAATTCTGACTTTAAAAAGTGGAGGCAAATTGCTACTTATCCCTGTGTGTTAGGGCCCCTTGGAAAAATGGCTGAATCCAGAAATGCAATTGAAAAGTTTAATAAAATTAACCTGGATAGTTTGTGCTAAAAAGTAAGGAAGTGTTCAAGAATGACAGGGACATATCATAAGGACAGAGAAATGTGGTTGTATAAACTGCTCATATGATGGGAAGCTGGGTAAAGGATTCACAGTAACTCTCTTCACTATGACTCTTCTGTAGGTATGCGCTTCCCAGATGGCTTAGTGGTAAAGAATCCACCTGCCAATGCAGGAGGCCCAGGTTCGATCCCTGGATCAGGAAGACCCCGGGAGGAGGGCATGGCAACCCACTCCACTATTCTTGCCTGGAGAATCCCATGAACAGAGGAAACTGGTGGGCTACAGTCCATGGGGTTGCAAAGGAGTCGGATACGAATTTGAGACTAATAGTATTACACACAAATAGTATTACAACTCTTCTGTAAGTTTGAAATCATGACAAAACCAAAACATTTTTGAAACAACTTCTGGGGATTTCCCTGGTGGTCCAATAGTTAAGAATCCACCTTGCTGTGCAGGGCACATGGGTTTGATCCCTGGTTGGGGAACTACGATCCAACATGCCTCAGGGCAATTGCAAGTGGCTAAAAAATACTTTAAAAAAGAACAAAAAGCAAAAAAGTCTGGCAACTAAAAGAACACTAACTGTTTTTAGAATGGTCTCAGGCCTGACTAAGTCTTCTCAGCCTTAAAGATGATTTCAAGGAGATAGACTTCTTATTCAATATAAAAACAAGTGCCCCCCTTCCCTCCACTCCGATACGCAAAGACTAAAGGAAGTGCAGATATTAGTTACTTTACATATATCCCACTGGTTTTCCTTTCTGGACAGGAGAGCAAAATCGTCTAACTGATTCACTGGAATATGTATTCCCAAAGGCTTCAGTGAAGACAGTAAAATATTTTTAGATCTCCAATCTGAGAAGTTTAGAAATATTTTAAAGTATAAATGGTCTTTATTACTTTAGACTAGTCCTTTAGGAGTCTGAAGGTCTGATCTCAGACTCCTGGTGTGCAATATGCTGAAGCCTACCATGGGCTTCACAAATGGAAAATGATCCTGGAACCCAGAACAAGTTGAGGGTCAAAGGGACTGAGGTCCAGGTTGTAGGTGTAAACCATTCACTTGTTTGCTGAGTGTTTGCTCTCTCACACTGGCCTCCTTATAGGAATTATTTGTGCAAGTTCAGAAGCAAGTTTCAAGGTGAAGTGACAGAAGGGCAAATATCCTCAAGAACAGAGTCCACAAATCAGCTTCCAAGGATTAAAATCAATTTTCAGAAGAAAGGAAAAAATAGTGAGAGAATTACAACAGAAGTAAATCCTGACAATATATCCTCATAGATACTTTAAGAGAAGGCAAGTTCTATTTTAATAATTTAATTATTTTTTACAACAACTTTTTTTCTTATGCTAGTCTACTTGTTTCCTAGCCACAAAAACATAATTGGCAGTCGTATTTAATGGTATTAATGGTATAAAATGACTATATTTTTCTTTGACATATCTAGGAAAAAAGAGGGCAATAGGGAGAATCGCATTAGGAAGAAACTACTAGACTGGAACATAACTTTTAATGTAACTGATAATATATAATCATAGAAGTAGAATTCATGTAAACAAATGAAGTACTAAAAAAAATCCAGGCTTATGAAATTCCAGATAAATTTCAGAATCCTGGATTCCAGCACAGAACATTTACCCAACTTTAAGAATTCTATAATTCACAAATAACAATTATGAACTATTGTTAATTATGATATCAGAAATGTATAGTTAACCTGAAAATCATCAGTTTTTTTATTGTTTAGATAATGTTAGTATTTTATTTGCCAAAGATCCATGTGTACTGAAATAGCATATAGGTAAAATATATTTCAAAGTATTTTTAGTTTAGAATACTTTAAGGAAACGATATAAACAGACAAAATCTTTCAGATTTTTGAAAAACTATCAGTGATAACTGATTCATCCCACTGGATAAAATTTCTATCAGTTTAAGATTTCACTAATTCAAGCTAAAGTGGAATGAGGTTCTTATTTTGATACTGGTAGTCTATTAATTTGATTGTATATTACCATTCTTATCTAAGCATGGACTGGTGACTTATTTTTTCACATCAGATTCACTTTTGAGAACAAATCAACAATCTTAAAGTTCTTAAGCAGATTGATAATTCATGTATTTTTGTGATCAGTGACTCTAACCATAAGCAAATGCAAAATAAAAATAAACCATGTAGTAAAATACTTTCCCAAATCTTTAAAACATTCTGTGGATCATATTGCCTTAATTTGTGCCTGAATGGATGTTTAATTTTTAAAAAAAAGATTTAAGTCTCTAAAAATTATTTTTGTTTTCCAGATAAATACATATATATGTGTATATACATAAAATATATAATGAACAGTGATTTCATAAGTTGGAAAGGATGCAGATGTCCATCTGCCTTTGGGCCTTTTCACTATAATGTTCTGTAGAAACTTTACATTTACTTGGCCCCCAAATTAAATTGGTTATTTCCACTAATTCAAAGTACTCCTGGTATTCTGTGTTCCTACTTTATTAAGCATCTGTGCAGCCCACCAGACAAACTTGAAGATCTTGCTTTACCACTGTGTCGTCTCTCATCTGATAAATCCCAGTGCTGTGGATTTTCTCTCCATCACTCGTCCAGCTGTACACTTCTTTTCTGAGTTGGGGGCAGTATAGTTGATTTACAATGTTGTATCAGTTTCAGGTGTACAGCAAAGTGAATCAGTTATACGTATACACAGATCCTCTTGTTTCTAGATTCTTTTCCCATAAAGGTCATTATAGAGTATTGAGTAAAGTTCCCTGTGCTATACTTAGGTCCTTATTAGTTATCTACTTTCTATATAGTGGTATGTACACTTCTTTTTCTTGCAGCTTTCACAGAATAACAGATCACCAGCATTTTTCACCTAGGTAACTGTAGCCATCTCATGATTGTCTCCTACTTTCCAATTGCTCTTTTATAATTCATTGCAGCCAGAATAAGTTCTAAAATCCAAATTCAGTCATGTAACTACTTTAAATTATTTAACACTCTTCTCTTTTTTAACATAAAGACAGAATTTGTCAACATGAACTGCAAGACCATGCATACACTAACCTTTAATACTTCTCCAATTTGAATGAATTTCATTCCCTCATCACATTCCACAACACCAAGCCATTTCAGCTTCTCCCATGTGCCACTCTTTTACTTGACTCTAGTCCTCTCACGTTAAAGCTCTTGTGTGGGGTACTACTTCTTGCAAGAAATGTCCTTTGTCTCTTGGGTTTTAGGTAAATATCTCACCTACATTTGTGCTATGTCAGTCATGTCTGACTCTTTGCAACCCCATGGACTGTAACCTACCAGGTTTCTCTGTCCATGGGATTCTCCAGGCAAGAATACAGGAGTGGGTTGTCATTTACTCCTCCAGGGGATCTTCCCCACCCAGAGATCAAACACAGGTCTTCTGCATTGGCAGGTAGGTTCTTTACCACTTGTGCCACCAGGGAAGCTCGACTTCTTCCAAGAAACATCCTTCATCCCTTGGGTTTTAGGTAAGTACCTCATCTAAATCCATATATCACTATTATAGTTGCCATATTATTCTCTGCATTCCACTCTAAACTATAAGCTCTGTGAGGGCAAGGATCATCTACATATTGTTTGTCATATAATCCTGAGAACTTTACATAGTGTCAGTTATAAGGTAGACATTTATATTTTATCTTTTCTTAAATATACCTCAAGTTTTCATTTTGTACAAATAGGACACTTACAGTTGACAAAACTGCCAAAGGTTTTTGAATAGAGACTGGAAATTGTGAATGAATTATAAATAAAGAGAAGATTATTGATGAAAAATAAATTTAAAAATTAGGAAGACAAGCAGTAGTACTTTTTTTTTTGCAGTGGGGCAAATAGTAATAGAGAAAGAAAAAAATAAGGCTACAGGAGTGCAGGTATGATCAGGCAAATGGGACTTTGAAATAGACATGTTCTTCATTTCTCTACTTCTAACATTATAAGATCCCTAACTCACTAACTCCAATTGAATAACGCAGTAGACTTCACTGCTCTAGTTCCAGTATACTGCCTAGATGAAACAGATGACTGGATATTAAAAAAAAATAGATGCTGCATAAAAACACAGTAAGTAACCTTTCTTTAAAACCCAGCAGCTCTTGAGCTACGTGACCAGGAGAATTTAAAGCATAAACAGAAATGATCATAGATTGAATACAAGATAATTGATTGAAACTCGGAAAATTTTTACATCATCTTGACATTCAATAATATGGCAATGTGTTCACGTAAGATTTGAAATATTACTTATAATTACCTATCTTTATCATTTCAGATTCTTACACCAATTAGTGCAGTGGTATTTTTGCATTTAACAAGGAAAACCAGAAGTCCTTGAAGTGCATTCTTTCATCTTCCATCCCTTCCCACTCCTGGGGTATTATCTGGGCTAAATCTGGATGCTAACAGTTATTATATACACCATAAGAAATGAATGAGAAAAATCTATCCATAAACAGAAAAGTTTTCATACTATCTGAGGTATCTTATAATTTTATGAAAACCTGCATCTACCCTATGAAAGGATGTCACAGCATACAAATGAAGAATTGAATTGAGATGTTTAAGGATTAGATAGTTTAATCTTAATATGTTTGAATCAAATGTAATGTTAATACTATCTGGACTGATCATTTGCAGTGATTTGAAAGTAAGTTTTGGGCATAATATGACTTCTAAGTCAGAAAATGTTCTAAACATGAAATCTTTATATTGTTTATTCATAGTCGTAAGGGGGTTCTGTCCACCATGACCAGGAATTTTCATATGTGTGTCCAAATAGACAGCTAATCACACCTTTGATGCAACAAGTTTGGTCAATCTGAAAAGAATTAGGGTTAGAGGTAATTTTTTACATAAGATTCAGGATCCTACCAATACATAATACATTTCAAACATATACGATTTGCAGTTACAACCAACATTCATCAGCAAGTGAATTAATAAATTTACAAGTTATTTTGCCAAAATACATTATAATGATTTTATTTACATGCAGGAGAATAAACATATCACTAGTCTCATTTTTTCTTTTTAGCAAAATTTGACAAAATTAAAGAGAGATATGGACAAGTCCACAGCCATGGCTGAATAGATTTTAACATGTATATCAGTTGCTTTCTCAGCAATTTATAGAGCTAGATGAAAAATATTAGTAAAGCCACAGATATTCTGAACAGCCCTATTAATTACCCTGGTTTAATTGATACTGACATTGCAATGTTTGTTAGAAAACTGTCCCCAAAACAAAAGTTCAACTTGTTTTCACCACTAAAAGTTATAGCAGGCATCAATCTGGGGGACTAAGAAAGAACTTTGCCTTATAGCACCTTCAAACTTACAAATTAGACACTCTCCTTTCCTTCAGCTGTTGGAAATGGCAGACCTCAGTGGGTGCATTCTCTGGTGAATGGTGACCATCCAGCACTTTCACAAAAATGCCCATGTGAAATTCCTAAGAATCATCTGACTAGAACTTTTAAAAAGAATTCAACATTTTTGTTTCCTCAGCTAAGCATGTGTTTGATGTCTTAGAATAATTAAATTCCTCATTTTACTCTTCTGTGACTACAGTCTGTTACAGGAGCTCATGAGATAATATTTTTAAAGGCTGCCATACTTCACTAATAGTTTGAATGGTAATAACAGCAGTTAATAGCATTACAAATTATGATGGGAAAAAGTATGGTAGATACAGATTTTTGTTTTTCAGATAGTCAATCAATTCTGGAATTTTAGAAACTAGTAATTATACAAAGCAAAACAAAATTTTTATTTTTCTTCATAATCGTCAAGGAAAAAAATAGCATTTTAAAATTTTATCTTCTTAAATTTTATTTTTAATTGGAGGATAATCGCTTACAATGTTGTGTTGGTTTCTGCTGTACAAAGACATCAATCAGCTATAAGTATACATATATCCCCTCCTCCCTCTTGAAAAAATAGCATTTTAAACAAGAAACCAGAAAAAAACAAGTTACTTTTCAAGTTTAAAAAGTAAACATACTTTTAATTTAAATTTTCTTATCAATTTTAATTGTGATATTTAATTTCACACAGAATGGATATAAATAGCTATGTCTATGGAATTTTGTGCCCTCCTCAAATTGATAAATATTATTTTCAATAAGCCTCATAGTGATGATGGATAGAGTCATACAAAGTCATTTCTTTGAATAACAATTTTTAAAAACTGATCTCCTAATACAATAAAATACTCCAGTGGAAAGAAACTGGAAAGAACTTCGAAGCTTTCACCAAAAATAAGATTTTTATTAGCAACTCAGTACTTGGAATAGTGCTAAGAAAGAATAAAAAATAAGTAGCCCTATCATCAAGGAACTTACAATCTAATAGTAAAGATAAGAAACCTAAATATAATAAAATTAACTAGAAGAATGGTCATTTCATTGTATAAAAATACAATAGTTTAGAAAAAGTGACAGAACATTTTAAAATCAAAGAATCCCAGATAATTTTACAAATATTAAAGAATCTGCTTGCAAATGCAGGAGACCTGGGTTTGATCCCTGGGTTGGGAAGAGCCTCTGTAGGAAGGCATGACAACCCATTCCAGTGTTCTTGCCTGAAGAATTCCAAGGAGGCTGGTGGGCTACAGTCCATGGGGTCACAAAGAGTCAGATATGATTGAGCCACAAAGCACACACATTATATTAGAGAAGCACACACATCATATTAGAGTTGACCACTGAAGCACGGGAAGGATTTGGACAGGGCATTTGCACAGGACAATGTGGGAAGGGGTGATGTCATCATATTAATAATAAAGAAACATTAGGGAGAATGGTGAGAATGCTCATATGGAGTCTATGGTATATCAGCATGATGAAAGAATGTACAAATAAAGGATACAGGCTGGGGCTGGTTATTAGATCACCCCTACACACACCACTCTTACAAAGGCACTATTAGTGGATAATGGAAAAGGTTCAGATATGTATACACACTTCTGAATTCCAGTTATCTTCTCTGTGACTCAGGGTCATTTACATAGGAGCTATAGACCATAGTGGTAGTAGTGTTAGTCTCTCAGTTGTGTCCAACTCTTTGTGACCTCGGGGACTGTAGTCCGCCAGGTTCTTCTGTCCATGGGATTTCCCAGGCAAAAATACTGGAGCAGGTTGCCATTTCCTACTCTAGGGGATCTTTCTGACCCAGGGATCCAAACGGGTCTCCCACATTTCAGGCAGAATCTTTACCATCTGAGCCACCAGGGAATAGTTTTTCCATTTAAAAAATCAGGATGAAAATAGCTACAAAGTTTTTACTAAGAGGCTTGAAAGTAACTACTCAGTTTTATAACTTAGGATATATAGTGGGCTTCCCTGGTGGCTCACACAGTAAAGTTACATCCATATTGTGTGTACCTAAGGTTTTGGGTTGATTCACCTTGACTCTGGATATACTTAGGTGTATTTATCCACATTTTAAAAACAAATCCAAGAATGTTTGATACATTAGCTAAAGTTATTTTAAGCACAACATAAACAGTAATGTTTGAAAAAAAATTTCCTAGGACATTATAGCTTAGCATACCTCTATTTTTCATTGTTGCCTCCCCAAAACCTTTTTCAGCGCCCCTTTCACCTCCTTATTCCTTAAGGTGTAGATGAGTGGATTCAACATGGGAGTCACCAGGTTGTAGAAGAGGGTGAGAAACTTGCCTTGGTCTTGGGAAGAGCTGTTTCCTGGCTGCATATACATATAGATGATGCTCCCATAGAACAAGGAGACCACAGTGAGGTGGGAGCTACAGGTATTGAAGGCCTTCCGGCGCCCAGCAGCTGACTTGATCCTCAGCAGAGCTGCTGCGATGTAGCCGTAGGAGACAAGAATAAGAGTGAGGGGCAGTAGGACAATGAGAATGGCAAAGGTGAAGCCCAGCATTTCCACTGCGCGAGCGTCCACACAAGCCATCTTGATCAGGGCCGGCATTTCACAGAGGAAATGGTTAACTCGTCGCTGACCACATCTGGAGAGAGTCATTGTCAGTGGGGACATGATGATGGCATTGACCAGTCCACTTCCCCAGGCCACAGCCACCAGTCGTAAGCACAGCTGGGGGTGCATAATGACCGTATAATACAAGGGCCTGCAGACTGCAGCGTAGCGGTCATAGGCCATGACAGCCAGAAGGAGGCATTCGACTCCTCCAACAGACAGGAAAGAGAAAAGCTGGACAACACAGCCCGCATAGCTGATGGTCTTATCAGGGCCCCAGAGGTTAACCAGCATCTGGGGGACACAGCTAGTACTGAAGCAGAGATCTAAAAAGGAAAGATTTGCCAGAAAGAAGTACATTGGTGTATGAAGTCGAGAGTCTAATATACACACAAGGATTATGGCTGAATTTCCCAAGACAGCCAGTGAATACAGAGTAAAATTTACTATGAAGAGCACCATCTCCAGCTTGGGACGATCAGAGAAGCCCACTAAGATAAAACCGTACTCTGAACTGTCATTGGATTTTTCCATTGCCTTCTTTTCATATCATCTGTATAACTGGTAAGAATGAAATAAAGAATTCTTAATCTTTATTTTCTGAAAACCATTGAAAATCAGGATTTTTAAGGAACATGTAAGACATCAAGTCTCACAACCCATTCAATATTTGAATAGCTTCTCCCCAGGCACATAATTTGTTTATCATTTGTTCAAACATATAGGCAGATTATTTCATTGTTGGAAAATTCAGAACGAGAATCAATAACTTTTTATCAAGTAGTAAATTTCCCCTTATTCATAAGACAAAGTATTTTAATCTTATTGAGCATATATCATATCTTAATATCTCTTAATATGACCATCATTAAAATATTTTAAACAAGTTATCACACCTAAAGCATTCAGTTTCCTTCAACAGTTCTTATAACAAGGTTATCAGGTATATTATCATCTTAGTAGATGTCTTCCTAAATATTGACAAATATCCTAAATGTTGACAATGACCTTCTGAAAATCTGACAACCAGGACTAATCTCAGTATCCAAGACATGATTTGAAAATCACAAAAAAACTATCTACCATGATCTGGACTATTATAATCTTATTAATGTTGTTTAAGTATGTATTAGCTTCATAGTGTCATCATTTTCACTTACATTATTATTGTATCTACCAAACATCCCAGTTCTTCCCATGAAATGCTGTCAACTCAGATCTCTATCATTAATTTCTTTGAAAGAAATAGAATTCTGCAATTTAAATTTCTAGGGTCAGAGAGGACATTCTATCCAGTAATAAAATGACAACTTTGGGTATAATCTCTTAGGCTTTTAGAAACATCAGAACAACATGTTTATCTTGCAGAAAATAAGTGCATGGCAATCAGGATGAATGGAGAAAAAAGGAAAGATAGTGCAGTACATAAAGAGTAACTTTAAAAAGTAAAAAAAAAAAAAAAAAAGATTGACCCTAATATGGCTAAGAAGAATAGAGAGAGTACTGAGTCCATAAAAGACAGATTTTTATTTGGAATAAAGAGCATCAGGGTAATAATGAAACTAAATATCACAGTTATTTTCTTAATTACAATTGAAAGAAAATTTAAATTAAGAATATATTTACTCTAAGTATGAAAGTAACTTCTGTCTTCTGATTTCTTGTTAAAAATGCCCACATTTTCTTCTTGATGATTAAGAAGAAAAATAAAATTTTGTTTTGTTTAAAAGAAAAACTGTTAAAAGTAAAATTTTAAGAGTTCCTAAAATTCAGCTATCTGAAAACTCAAAATCTATGTCTACCATAATTTTTTTCTACCACAAGTTATAATGCCATTAACTAGTGTTACTGTCATAAAAACTATATACCCTGTGTTATGGAAATATGGTAAAATTTTTTTAAAATATTATCTAAAGAGTTCCTCCTGTAAAGACTGTATCCACAGAAGAATAAAATGAGAAATTTAATTATTCTGTGGCATCAAACACATGCTTACCTAAGAAAATAGAAATGCTGAATTTTTTTTTATATTTTTAGTTGGGTGATTTCTGAGGGATTTCCATGAAAAGGAGACAGGTGTGAAAAAAAGCAGAACAGTGGGCACAGAAGGAAACACACCTCAAACTCTTAGTCCTATTGATTCTTTGATAACTTAGGCATAAATAACAAGGGTAAAGTTATTAAATTAATATTATAAAATATCTAGATTGCTGTGTGATTTAGGGGATCAAGACAATTAATAATATATACAACTAGTAGGCTTGGAAAAAATAAAACAAAGTAGCACATATCATAGCCACAAATATTTTGATTTTCTAATAAAAAGCTTATTTTTGGTGAAATCTTCTCAACTTAAAGTTATTATAGCAAATTAATTTTCCACAGCCAAATACAGTATACCAAAGGGAAAGAGAGACAATTTTTTTAATTTTTCCTAGTTATTTAGGCTTACCTGTTTTCAGCTTTCCCAAGTGATCCAGGGAAACCACATATTAATATTTTCCCCCCCTGGTTGGGATATGTTATCTGGGATTTTATGGAGATTATACAGTTAATATAGGTAGAAAGTAACAATAGGGTGATATGTGACTAATGCACCAGAAATTATATAGAAGTGGTTACAAAGATCTTAACTTTGTCAAGAAAGGGGATGACAATTGAGCTCCGAATTGTCTCCTGTGCATTGGAGTCATGTTTCTTCCTGAAGGTAAGAGCTGTAAAGGCTGTGTGAATTCCTTTTGTTATAATTTGAGTAAAGTGATGGAGTAATGGTATATCACTTCCTCATAGAAAAGGCAAAGTGGAATAAGTGCCATATGGTAGTTAAATTATGAAGAAAAGAGGCAATTGAAACAGAAAATAGCATTAGTATTCCTTCTGTCTGCCTGCCATTTGGGCCAAATGCCCAGCCTGCAGGAGGCCTTCAGGAGCTGTCAACTAAAGCCCCCAGAAGATAAGCAGTGCAGCTGAGGACACTCTTGTAGACCCAGATTGAAAAAAAAAAAAAAAAAAAACAACCAACCAGAGGACTAATTTCTTAGTATCAAAAATGGTGCCTGAAAACAGGCATAACATACTTTCTTATTGAGATCATAGGGACTGAACACTCCTTTGGGTAATTAGCTGGGATGTCAAAGGGAATAGAGTGTATTCTAAGGGGTAATCCTGCAATAACATCAAATGATTGAGAACCAAAACTCTTAGGTTCTTTTCTTGCTTTCTGACTGGGACAACAATTGTCCATATCCTCACATTTTGATGCTGGGAGGGATTGAGGGCAGGAGGAGAAGCGGACGACAGAGGATGAGATGGCTGGATGGCATCACCAAGTTGATGGGTGTGAGTCTGAGTGACCTCTGGGAGCTGGTGATGGACAGGGAGGCCTGGCGTGCTGCGGTTCATGGAGTCGCAGAGAGTCGGACACGACTGAGCGACTGATCTGATCTGATCTGATCACATTTTGAACCTTTATTTCTGTGGAAAAGTATTCCTGGTATTTGGTGGGGCAAAAAAATCAAGCTTGGCAACATAGTGCAAATATGAACAGCTTTTGGAAACCTTTTTATTCTTAAATTGAAATGAGACTTAGTCTTTTGTCTAGGGAAGGAATTTGAAAGTCTAATTTTTTTCTATTTTAATCAGTTTTTAAAAAGATAAAACAAAAAAGCATGTTATGTTTCTTTTTGTCACTTGACTTATAACTTTTATTTTTACTTAAATTGGTAAAGTTACTGGAATATAGTAAATACAGAATAAATATATGAGATTTGGATTAATGGTGTTCTTTAAATTGTATTCAAAGGAAACATGGAAACCACATTGATTATCTTTTGGAGAAGATAAAGTTGTGGCTCCCTGCTACTGCAAACCCCCAAAATGATAACATCATTTCCACAATCAGGGAAATGAAAGCCTACACAATTCCCCTAAGGGTGGTGCAAAACCTTAGAATAAGCACTAATCATAGTCACTGATGTGACCCATTAGAGCTTACATATTTTCCCCAACCTGAAGTTATTTAAAACTCATTGGTGGTGGTGACAGTGGTTTAGTCACAGCATGGCTCATAGCTTCATTGAGTTCTGCAAGCCCCTTTGCCATGACAAGACAGTGATACATGAAGGGGAACCTCTATACTTAAATAACTACAATCAAAACAATGAGATATTACTTTTCTCTCATTGTATTGCAAATATCTTTCAGCTTGGTAACATTCAGAGTTTGTGAAGATATAACAAAACGGCACTCATATCTTGCATTTGGTTTAAATTTTTGGAGGATAATTTTGCCAAATTTACAGGTCTTGGATTCATTAATTTCACTTCATGGGATTAACCATTAGGACTGACTTTATAAGTATACACAACGTTCTATGTAGCACAGTTACATTGTAGCTAAAAAAGGAAACAGACTAAATGTTCATTGGCTGAATCAGTTCAGTTCAGTTCAGTTCAGTCCCTCAGTGGTGTCTGACTATTTGCAACCCCATGAACCTCAGCACTCCAGGCCTCCCTGTCCATCACCAATTCCCGGAGTCCACCCAAATCCATGTCCATTGAGTCAGTGATGCCATCCAACCATTTCATCATCTGTTGTCCCCTTCTCCTCCTGCCCCCAATCCCTCCCAGCTTCAGGGTCTTTTCAAATGAGTCAGCATTTCACATCAGGTGGCCAAAGTGTTGGAGTTTCAGCTTCAGCATCAGTCCTTCCAATGAACACCCAGAACTGATCTCCTTTAGGATGGACTGGTTGGATCTCCTTGCAGTCCATGGGACTCTCAAAAGTCTTCTCCAACACCACAGTTCAAAAGCATCAATTCTTCAGTTCTCAGCTGTCATTATAGTCCAACTTTCACATCCATACATGACTACTGGAAAAACCATAGCCTTGACTAGATGGACCTTTGTTGACAAAATAATGTCTCTGCTTTTTAATATGCTGTCTAGGTTGGTCATAACTTTCTTTCCAAGAAGTAAGCGTTTTTTAATTTCATGGCTGCAATCACCATTTGCAGTGATTTTTTGCAGGAGCCCAAGAAAATAAAGTCAGCCACTGTTTCCACTGTTTCCCCATCTATTTGCCAGAAAGTGATGGGACCGGATGCCATGATCTTAGTTTTCTGAATGTTGAACTTTAAGCCAACTTTTTCACTCTCCACTTTCACTTTCATCAAGAGGCCTTTGAGTTCCTCTTCACTTTCTGCCATAAGGGTGGTGTCATCTGCATATCTCAGGTTATTGATATTTTCTCCCATTAATCTTGACTCCAGCTTGTGCTTCTTCCAGCCCAGCATTTCTCATGATGTACTCTGCATATAAGTTAAATAAGCAGGGTGACAGCATACAGCCTTGACGTACCCCTTTTCCTATTTGGAACCAGTCTATGATTCCATGTCCAGTTCTAACTGTTGCTTCCTGACCAGCATACAGGTTTCTCATGAGGCAGGTCAGGTGGTCTGGTATTCCCATCTCTTGAAGAATTTTCCACAGTTTATTGTGATCCACACAGTCAAAGGCTTTGGCATAGTCAATAAAGCAGAAGTAGATGGTTTTCTGGAACTCTCTTGCTTTTTCGATGATCCAGCAGATGTTGCCAATTTGATCTCTGGTTCCTCTGCCTTTTCTAAATCCAGCTTGAACATCTGGAAGTTCACAGTTCATGTATTGCTGAAGCCTGGCTTGGAGAATTTTAAGCATCACTTTACTAGGGTGTTAGATGAGTGCAATTGCAGTTTGAGCATTCTTTGGCATTGCCTTTCTTTGGGATTGGAATGAAAACTGACCTTTTCTAGTCCTGTGGCCACTGCTGAGTTTTCCAAATTTCCTGGCATATTGAGTGCAGCACTTTCACAGCATCATCTTTTAGGATTTGATATAGCTCAACTGGAATTCCATCACCTCCACTAGCTTTTTTTGTAGTGATGCTTTTTCAGGCCCACTTGACTTCACATTCCAGGATGTCTGGCTCTAGGTCAGTGATCACACCATCGTGATTATCTGGGTGGTGAAGATCTTTTTGTATAGTTCTTTTGGGTATTCTTGCCACCTCTTCTTAATATCTTCTGCTTCTGTTAGGTCCATACCATTTCTGTCCTTCATTGAGCCCATCTTTGCATGAAATATTCCCTTGGTGTCTCTGATTTTCTTGAAGAGATCTGTAGTCTTTCCCATTCTATTATTTTCCTCTATTTCTTTGCACTGATTGCTGAGGAAGGCTTTCTTATCTCTCCTTGCTATTCTTTGGAACTCTGCATTCAGATGGGTATATCTTTCCTTTTCTCCTTTGCCTTTTGCTTCCCTTCTTTTCACAGCTCTTTGTAGGGCCTCCTCAGACAGCCATTTTGCTTTTTTACATTTCTTTTTCTTGGGGATGGTCTTGATTCCTTTCTCCTGTACAATGTCACAAACCTCCATCCATAGTTCATCAGGCACTCTTTCTATCAGATCTAGTCTCTTAAATCTATTTCCCACTTACATTGTATAGTCATAAGTCAAACCACTTCAGGATTCTTACCTTGAGAACCCCATGGACAGTATGAAAAGGCAAAAAGATAGGACACTGAAAGATGAACTCCCCAGGTTGGCAGGTACCCAATATGCTATTGGAGATCAGTGGAGAAATAACTCCAGAGAGAATGAAGGGATAGATGGAGCCAAAGCAAAAACAATACCCAGTTATGGAAGGGACTGGTGATAGAAGCAAGGTTCAATACTGTAAAGAGCAATATTGCATAGGAACCTGGAATGTTAGGTCCATGAATCAAGGCAAATTGGAAGTGGTCAAACAGGAGATGACAAGTGTGAGCATCGACATTCTAGGAATCAGTGAACTAGAAGTCCAATTCCAGTGGACTGGAATAGGTGAATTTAACTCAGATGACCATTATATCTACTACTGTGGACAGGAATCCCTTAGAAGAAATGGAGTAGCCATCATAGTCAACAAAAGAGTCCGAAATGCAGTACTTGGATGCAATCTCAAAAACGACAGAATGATCTCTGTTTGTTTCCAAGGCAAACCATTCAATATCACGGTAATCCAAGTCTATGCCCCAACCAGTAACACTGAAGAAGCTGAAGTTGAACAGTTCTATGAAGACCTACAAGACCTTTTAGAACTAACACCCAAAAAAGATGTCCTTTTCATTACAGGGGACTGGAATTTAAAAGTAGGAAGTCAAGAAACACCTGGAGTAACAGGCAAATTTGGCCTTGGAGAACAGAACAAAGCAGGGCAAAGGCTAATAGAATTCTGCCAAGAGAACGCACTGGTCATAGCAAATACCCTCTTCCAACAACACAAGAGAAGACTCTACACATGGTCATCAGCAGATGGTTAACACCTGAATCAGACTGATTATATTCTTTGCAGCCAAAGATGGAAAAGCTCTATACAGTCAGCAAAACAAGACTGGGAGCCAACTGTGGCTCAGATCATGAACTCCTTATTGCCAAATTCAGACTGAAATTGAAGGAAGTGGAGAAAACCACTAGACTATTGGCTGTATAGTGGTTAAATAAATGTTTGCAGAGCTGTACAGTAACAGAAAAATCACACATAAAAAAAACCCTGGTGTGTTTTATTGATATGGAAGATAATATTTAAGTATATTTTAAGCATATTCTGTATTAAATATTTTAAACATATGTATTAACTATATTGAACATACTAAAATTATATTAAATTTAAATTATATTTAAAACAATATATTTAAATTAATAAAAGTATTTACTATAATTATTTCAGTATATAAAATAAACTCTTCAAAGTTTCAAAATTTCAGATATAGTGCATTCCCATTTCTATGGTTTATATAAATATGCAAAGATAATTAAAGAGTTGGAAGAAAGTGGATTTTCAATCTTCTAAATTAAAGAAAGTTAATATAACCATATAAAAGTGTAACATATAACCATGAGTATATGTTACTTTAACATTTAAAAGGGGTAAATAAAATTTTGGAAGTGAATAAAAGTAATTTGACTGAAATTTAATATTTAGGTTAGTCTCTAGAACAACTGTAACCTCCCAAAGAATACAAACGTTTGCATCACATCCCCAAAGTATAAAAATTATTACAGTTGCAAGACATGTGGTATAGAGCAGTTGCAGATATGTGATATAGAGCCCATGATTTTGCTTTGTAAAACAGAATCACATTGATCCACAACTCTACCCCTGCCACATTAATGTAATCACATAATTAAATTCATCACCTCATTATTTCCTCACAATACCCAGGAATTTGGTAGGAAATAAATAATTTTGGCTCTTTCGGTTTGACATTTAGATAGAGAAAACATATGATTTTCAAAATCAAAGCAGAAAAATGATTTGTAGAACTGAGACCAAAAATCTATTACACTAATAACTTTTATTTCCCTGTAAATTAAACTTCACTTTGATTCTGTAAGCTCAAATGGAACTTGTAAACAGAAAATATTTTTACACAGATGGCTAGATTTTTTTAAAAAAGAAAATGCATTAGCTTGATTTCCTTCTTGGTATTTTTCAAGGTAAGAATGTGAATTAGTTTGGGAAAAGGTTAGATGTAATAGTACATTGTTTTCTATGTTTAAATATTTTGCAGTTGTTTATATGAACATAAAATTGATAAACCCAAACCAAGAAGAAATGCAGGCTTCTGTTTGAGTCATTTACTTTCTTCTTGTCTTCTAAGTGAAAAGAAAATATAACCTGCCAATTATTTCACTGAACAAGTGACTTATTTGTCTTAACAGTTATGTTCTAAAGCAGATCAGAAAGAAGAGATGAAATTATAGATTGAAAAAACTGAAGAATGTGAAATGTTTGGATCTATTGAGAAAAGTAGTTTCTCTTAGGCCATTTCTATTTTCTTGTAATATTCAAACATGGTTACATTCACTTATGTGTTTCCCTCTGGATGATTACAGAAAATCTGAAGGGATTCTTAAGGTCATGATGAGGTCAATGAGTACTGTTTAAAACTAGAGCAAGAGGGAGAGTGATTTTCAACTTCTGCTGCTCTTTACACAAGTTGGAAGGAAAACAAGACCCTAGAGATTTCATTATAATGACAGAATTGAACTACTGATAACCATGATCTTGTTTTCTCTATGTCCACAGGGATTCAGCTTATTGAACAGGAGAGCTGATTAACATGCTCTCCCCATGCTGCATGCAGTTATTTAAAAGTTTCAAATGAGTTTCATTATCACTCACAAAATGGAGCAGTCTCTAGGGTTACGTCTTAGTGGAGAATCAGTCGGTTAAGGACCGATTGCAGTGGAAAGCTAACATGACTCAGCTCCCATCACTGTTGCGTTCCCTGTGCTTTACAGTTGCCTCTAAGAGCTACTCAGCAGCCCTGAGGATTTACCCAACAACATCATGCACACCATCAAATCTCAACTTTCCCAACATAACTGGAATAACAATCCCTTTGCTTTTAAATGGCATTTTGTTGAGCAGGGATTTAGTGGGACTTTCTAGGAGACCTATTCTCTGATTAGTGACTTTCTGTTGTTCTTTTATGTTTAATCTTCAGCAGCAATCTCCATAAAAACTCCTAATGCAGAATTACTCTGGGGATTCAGTAAACTTTTATTTATCAAACATATTTATATAGGCATTGTGAAAGACAATTGATATATAAGTAAATGTTATATTACCTGTCTTTGAGGATTTCATAAGGCAAGTAAGGAGGATGATAAAGAAAGTTACAACATTGCGCCAAAGGTACCACCCTATGTAAGACAGAGAAAGAGATGAACATTGTGTTATTGATTCTATTATATTTTTTGATCACACATAATTTTTCTACTCTAAAATATATTTATTTCTCATTAAGCATTGTGTTTACTACTGTATTCCCAGTGCCTAGAAAAGTTAGTGCTTGGTCATTACTCAGTAATTGTCAATTATTTCAGTCAATCTATAAGGCGATAGTAAATATAACATGCGGAAGACTTGCTGTCTTTTACAATGAACATTTTGGGGAAAAGAAGTATAGGTAATTTTTAAAGGAGTAGGCTCTAAGGGCAAAAAGGTATTGGCTTGCTTCACCAATTAGAATAATAAATAATGCACTGAATAAATCATTATAGTAAAGAATTTACCCTGGTGGGAATGGATGTTAGTTGCCTATGAGAGTTATGAACAATAGAGTGTCGAAGGAGATCACTGTTGTTTATTGCTGCGAGGTCCTGAATAAATCTATATACCTCTAGTCTTAGGTTTTTTCACCAGTGAAATAGGAGTGTTACATGGGTTAGGTAGGAATGAGGCCTTGACCATGTAATCTTCTGTTATGGGCTTTATGATTTGAAGGACCTTTTAACTTATAGGATATTGACTAATTTTAGGAAGAGGTATTAAGGATCTATTTGAATCTTGATGGGAGGTATGCTATTAATTCTGCTAACATCAGTTGGAGATTTTTCCGATAAAGAAGGTGGTAGCTGATTTCATTCAGGACAAATGAACAGTGCTTCCAAAATCAGTTCCAATCCTGTCAGAGACTGACAAATAAAAGATGTCTAAGATCTTCGCAACCAAGATAATCATGATGGTGTGAACACTCGCCTAGAGCCAGACATCCTGGAATGTGAAGTCAAGTGGGCCTTAGAAAGCATCACTATGAACAAAGCTAGTGGAGGTGATGGAATTCCAGTTGAGCTATTTCAAATCCTAAAAGATGATGCTGTGAAAGTGCTGCACTCAATATGTCAGCAAATTTGGAAAACTCAGCAGTGGCCACAGGACTAGAAAAGGTCAGTTTTCATTCCAATCCCAAAGAAAGGCAATGCCAAAGAATGCTCAAACTACTGCACAATTGCATTCATCTCACACGCTAGTAAAGTAATGCTCAAAATTTTCCAAGCCAGGCTTCAGCAATATGTGAACCGTAAACTTCCAGATGTTCAAGCTGGTTTTAGAAAAGGCAGAGGAACCAGACTTCAAATTGCCAACATCTGCTGGATCATCGAAAAAGCAAGAGACTTTCAGAAAACCATCTACTTCTGCTTTATTGACTATGCCAAAGCTTTTGACTGTGTGGATCAAATAAACTGTGGAAAATTCTTCAAGAGATGGGAATACCAGACCACCTGACCTGCCTCTTGAGAAACCTGTATGCAGGTCAGGAAGCAACAGTTAGAACTGGACATGGAACAATAGACTGGTTCCAAATAGGAAAAGGAGTATGTCAAGGCTGTGTATTGTCACCCTGCTTATTTAACTTATATGCAGAGTACATCATGAGAAATGCCGGGCTGGAAGAAGCACAAGCTGGAATCAAAATTGCTGGGAGAAATATCAATAACCTGAGATATGCAGATGACACCACCCTTATGGCAGAAAGTGAAGAGGAACTCAAAGGCCTCTTGATGAAAGTGAAAGTGGAGAGTGAAAAAGCTGGGTTAAAGCTCAACATTCAGAAAACTAAGATCATGGCATCCGGTCCCATCACTTCATGGGAAACAGATGGGGAAACAGTGGAAACAGTGTCAGACTTTATTTTTCTGGGCTCCCAAATCACTACAGATGGTGACTGCAGCCATGAAATTAAAAAACGCTTACTCCTTGGAAGAAAAGTTATGACCAACCTAGATAGCTATTGAAGAGCAGAGACATTACTTTGCCAACAAAGGTCTGTATAGTCAAGGTATGGATTTTCCTGTGGTCATGTATGGATGTGAGAGCTGGACTGTGAAGAAAGTTGAGCCCTGAAGAATTGATGCTTTTGAAGTGTGGTGTTGGAGAAGACTCTTGAGAGTCCCTTGGACTGCATGGAGATCCAACCAGTCCATTGTGAAGGAGATCAGCCCTGGGATTTCTTTGGAAGGAATGATGCTAAAGCTGAAACTCCAGTACTTTGGCCACCTCATGCGAAGAGTTGACTCATTGGAGAAGACTCTGATGCTGGGAGGGATTGGGGCAGGAGGAGAAGGGGACGACAGAGGATGAGATGGCTGGATGGCATCACTGACTCGATGGATGTAAATCTGAGTGAACTCCGGGAGTTGGTGATGGACAGGGAGGCCTGGTGTGCTGCGATTCATGGGGTCTCAAAGAGTCGGACACAACTGAGCTACTGAACTGAACTGACTGAAGAAGCATTTAACTCATGTGGTTGATTACTTTGATGACAAGTGTCCATTTCTAGAACTATTTTCCCCTTTTGAGAGAAAGAAATTTTGCCACGATACTTCTCTTAAAAATCTCAGCCTAATAAGTGGATAAGGTGGAGGTAGGAGTCTGTATCTCTCTATGCTGCTGCTGCTAAGTCGCTTCTGTCATGCCCGACTCTATGCGACCCCATAGACGGCAGCCCACCAGGCTCCCGAGTCCCTGGGATTCTCCAGGCAAGAACACTGGAGTGGGTTGCCATTTCCTTCTCCAATGCATGAAAGTGAAAGGTGAAAGTGAAGTCACTCAGTCGTGTCCAACTCTTCACAACCCCATGGACTGCAGCCCTCCAGGCTCCTCCATCCATGGGATTTTCCAGGCACAAGTACTGGAGTGGGGTGCCACTGCCTTCTCTGGTATCTCTCTATAGGCCTAAGCTAAAGGAAATAAGTTCAGAGATGGAATCTCTTGGGGTTCATTGGAGATCCCTACTGTGTGAAATTTTTCAGTCCTCTCAGTCAGGGGCTATTTTATTGTAGTGAGGCTGAGCACCCAGAGTGTGGCTCCAGATCAATTACGACTAGAAGAGATTCATCCTCAATCAGGAATGTTTCTCTAAGCTAATGTTTAAGGGACTTCCCTGGTGGCTCAGTCGGTAAAGATTCTGCCTGCAATGGAGGAGACATGAGTTCGCTATCTGAATTAGGAAGGTCCCATGGAAAAGGAAATGACAACCCACTCCAGTATTCTTGCTTGGGAAATCCCATGGACAGACAAGCCTGGTGGGCTACAATCCATGGGGTCACAAGAGTTGGACACGACTTCATGACTAAAGGATTGGGAAGAGCATCTAAAGTTCCTCAGAACACTGTCTTTGAGAACTGGGAGGACTTTGGAAAGGTGGGTAGAGGTCTAAAGTTTGCAACAGTATTGAATAGCAGAAACTGGGAGGATTTAGTTTCACTTGCTGCTGCTGCTGCTAAGTCGCTTCAGTCGTGTCCGACTCTGTGCGACCCCATAGACGGAAGCTCACCTGGCTCCCCTGTCCCTGGGATTCTCCAGGCAAGAACACTGGAGTGGGTTGCCATTTCCTTCTCCAATGCATGAAAGTGAAAAGTCAAAGTGAAGTCGCTCAGTTGTGTCCGACTCTTAGCGACCCCATGGACTGGAGCCTACGAGGCTCCTCCGTCCATGGGATTTTCCAGGCAAAAGTACTGGGGTGGGGTGCCATTAGGCATCATTTACTGTAATTAAGAATTTTGCTCATCTTCCTTATAGTTGACTCATCTAGAGTATGAAAAAGCTGCCTTGCCAGATTAACTAAATCTGGATTGGACACAGTTTCTTACTCTATCCTGGTCCCCTTTTGACAAGACGGGAAAGTCCCAGTTCAGCCTATTAATAAACATAGAGTTAAGAGCTTCCTGAGCAGAATGAACATCTGAAGGAATATCAGAATTTTCATTAAAAACAGTATCAAGTCCATTGTAATATTCATAACCAGGTTCATCAGATTTTTGTGTGCAAGCATGCTCCCATCAACAAAGTTGAAAAAGCCAATCATCTGATGAAGTTGAAAAAGCCAATCATCTGATGAAGTTGCTTAGCATTTGCCCAAGCCTGAGTATATAAATTAGTGGACTGGTCTCCCAGTTGTAATTCTAGAAACCTTTTGGCATTTTCCCAACTAGTGGGTTTTCATTCAATGCTGGGCCTGGCCTTCACTGCATAAAAACTAACTGATACTAAGTCAGAGAACTCAGATTGATAGATATTGAGTGACTTTATTAAATTCCTCAGCATATCTGTGAGAATATTTGGTTTCTTTGGGAAAATCCTTGACTTCAGCTCAAATTTGAGGTCCAGTCTTTGGAATATAGGAAACTGTTTAGCTTCTGGATCCTCAGAAGGCTTATGTTTAAAGGGACAGGTTCTGATAATTCAGAGGAAAGGGGAGTGGGGAGAGTTTCAGAAAAGGGGGGAGTTTTGGTGAGAGAATTATCATGAGGATATAATGAAGGCACAGGTATCATAGAAGGGAAGGAAGATAATGATGCCAGAAGTGGAGCTTGAGACAAAGAAACCAAGCAAGAAGAGCCTGAGCCTGCCTGAGTCGTTTTATTTTTCCTTAATAATTTATTTGCCTTTGTTAATTTTAAAATGCTATTTTGCAAAAAGGAAATTTTAGACTACAGATTTGAGGGAAGCCTCAAAATATCAGTTAAAATAACTATTCCATTCAGTTCTGAAAATTTGCTGTGATATTGTAGGCCAATTCAGTTTTGAGGAAACTAAGTTTAGGGATTTCAAAAGGCCCTCATAATGATCACTGATATTCCAAATTGCTTTTGGTCATGTCTGTCCATTTAGTTACAAATGTGCGGAAGGAAAGACCACAGTTAGGTCAGAGTGCCCGTTCCCTTCAGTTCAGTCGCTCAGTCGTGTCTGACTCTGTGACCCCATGGACTGAGGCACGCCAGGCTTTCCTGTCCATTACCAACTCCTGGAGCTTGGTCAAACTCAAGTCCATCGAGTCGGTGATGCCGTCCAACTGTCTCATCCTCTGTCACTCCCTTCTCCTTCCACCTTCAATCTTTCCCAGCATCAGTGTCTTTTCCAATGTGTCAGTTCTTCGAATAAGGTGGCCAAAGTACTGGAGTTTCAGCTTCAGCATCAGCCCTTCCCATGAATATTCAGGACTGATTTCCTTTTGGATTGACTGGTTTCCATCTCCTTGCAGTCCAAGGGACTCTCAAGAGTCTTCTCCAACACCACAGTTCAAAAGCATCAATTCTTTGGCACTCCTTTATAATCCAACTCTTATATCCATGCATGACTACTGGAAAAACCATAACTTTGACTAGACAGACCTTTGTCAGCAAAGCATTGTCTCTGCTTTTTAAGTGCTGCCCAGATTTGTCATAGCTTTTCCAAGGAGCAGGTGTCTTTTAATTTCATGGCTACAGTCACCACCTGCAGTGATTTTGGAGCCCAAGAAAATAAAGTTTCTTGCTGTTTCCTTTGTTTCCCCATCTATTTGCCATGAAGTGATGGGACCGGATGCCATGATATTAGTTTTTTGAATGTTGAGTTTTAAGCCAGCTTTTAAGAATCCGTCTTAAATGCAGGAGTCCTGGGTTTGATCCCTGGGTTGGGAAGATCTCCCGGAGAAGAGAAAAGCTACCCAATACAGTATTCTGGTCTGGAGAATTCTATGGGCTATATAGTCCAAGGGGTCACAAAGAGCGGACACGACTGAGCGATTTTCACTTCACTTCATTTTCATTTTCCTCTTTCACTTTCATCAAGAGGCTCTTCAGTTATTCTTCTCTTTCTGCCATAAGAGTAGTGTCACCTGCATATCTGAGGTTACTGATATATCTCCCAGCAATCTTGATTCCAGCTTGTGCTTCATCCAGCCTGGCATTTTGCATAATATATTCTGCATAAAAGTTAAATAAGCAGGGTGACAATATACAGCGTTGACATACTCGTTTCCCAATTTGGAACTAGTCTGTTGTTCCATGTCCAGTTCTAACTGTTGCTTCCTGACCTGCATATAGGTTTCTCAAGAGGCAGGTCAGGTGGTCTGGTATTCCCATCTCTTGAAGAATTTTCCACAGTTTATTGTGATCCACACAGTCAAAAGCTTTGGCATAGTCAATAAAGCAGAAGTAGATGGATTTCTGGAAGTCTCTTGCTTTTTCGATGATCCAGCAGATGTTGGCAATTTGATTTCTGGTTCTTCTGCCTTTTATAAATCCAGCTTGAATATCTGGAAGTTCTCAGTTCACATACTGTTGAAGCCTGGCTTGGGGAATTTTGAGCATTACTTTGCTAGCATGTGCTGCTACTGCTAAGTCATTCAGTCGTGTCCGACTCTGTGCGACCCCGTACGTGAGTGCAATTGTGTGGTAGTTTGAACGTTCTTTGGCATTGCCTTTCTTTAGGGTTGGAATGAAAACTGACCTTTTCCAGTCCTGTGGCCTCTCCTGAGTTTTCCAGATTTGCTGGCATATTGAATGCAGCACTTTCATGCATCATCATTTAGGATTTGATATAGCTCAACTGGAATTCCATCACCTCCACTAGCTTTGTTCATAGTGATGCTTCCTCAGGCCTACTTGATTTCACATTCCAGGATGTCTGGCTCTAGGTGAGTGATCACACCATCATGGTTATCTGGGTCATGAAGGTCTTTTTGTATAGTTCTTCTGTGTATTCTTGCCACCTCTTCTTAATATCTTCTGCTTGTGTTAGGTCCATACCGTTTCTGTCCTTTATTGTGCCCATCTTTGCATGAAATATTCCTTTGGCATCTCTAATTTTCTTGAAGAGATCTCTAGTCTTTCCCATTCTATTGTTTTCCTCTATTTCTTTGCATTGATCACTGAGGAAGGCTTTCTTATCTCTCCTTGCTATTCTTTGGAACTCTGCATTCAGATGGATATGTCTTTCCTTTTCTTCTTTACCTTTAATATCTCTTCTCTTCTAAGCTATTTGTAAGGCCTTCTCAGACAACCATTTTGCCTTTTTGCATTTCTTTTTCTTGGGAATGGTCTTGATCACTGCCTCCTGTACAATGTCACGAACCTCTGTACATAGTTATTCAGGCACTCTATTAGATCTAATCCCTTGAATCTATTTGCCACTTCTACTGTATAATCATAAGGGATTTGATTTAGGTCATACCTAAATGGTCTAGTGGTTATCCCTACTTTTTTCAATTTAAGTCTGAATTTGGCAATAAGGAGTTCATGATCTGAGCCACATTCAGCTCCCAGTCTTGTTTTTGCTGACTATAGAGAGTTTCTCCATCTTTGGCTGCAAAGAATATAATCAATCTGATTTTAGTACTCAACACCTAATGATGTCCATGTGTAGAGATGTCTCTGTATTGTTGAGTGCCTGTAGGGGTGTGCTTTCAAGAAACTTAACCAGGATCTCATTTCCTCTACAGTGGAGAATAATTTTTAAACTGAAACAGCCTACAGCACAAATGGCTCAATTCAAACAGCTTGCAAGCCAATCACAGCCAAAATCAAGAATGCAGCTGAGTTCCAGAGGAACCATGGATAAGGCTTTCCACGCCCCCCCCCCCCCCCCGGCGGGTGCCAAAGGATAAGTGGGGGACTTCCCTGGAAGTCCAGTGGTTAAGATTCTGATCTCACATGATGAATGGTCAAGAAAAAAGAATAGGTGGAAGGCTGAAAGACATAGCACCATTTCAGAGAAACAACCCCTATTCCTGAAGGAATGTGTTGAAAGCTAGCTGGCTTCAGGAAAAGCAGTCCCTGCCCTTGAATGACTAGGCTGAAGGCTAGCCAGTGTCAGTGAAGAGGTCTAATCCCAAAATCGGGCTAAAGTGCCCAAAGAGGAACAAGGCTTTAACCAAAAAGATAAAATCTGTAAATAGATCCCAAATAAAGCCTGGAAAGCTTCAAACAAGAAAGAGAGAGGAAAAAAGAAAGAAAGAAAGAAAGGGAAAAAAAAGAGAAAAAGAAAGGCCAGTTTCAAATCCATAAGAAAGACATAACTTCAAACTCTGGGGTCCCTGAAAAAAGCAGGGAGTGACAATGATCTTAATTGTGCATACCTCATCTGTTTGTCCACCAGTCCTGGAACCTTCAGAATCTTTTCTGGTCCCTATCTGGGTCAACAAGATATTGTCCTGAAGCAAATGGACTGCTAGATATTTCTCCAACAAAGTTGAATTTATTTGAATTCAACGGAGAATTGCAGTTCAGGGTCTGCTATCCTACCAACCCACGTTCAAGTCTCCATACAGCATGGGAAAGCTAATACTCTAGAGAGGAAAAGGATATTAGAAGGGCGGTAGATAAAAAGAGTTCATGGCTTTTCATTAGCTGAATCTTTGCCAGTAAAGAAGATGAATCTTTCTTCTTCTACTGGGCTCTGCTAACAAGGCAAAGTGTGGGAAGGTGTGAGTGCTCCCTCTTCTGATGTCTAGATTCTATTTAACCGATGTTTTTGTTTACTAACTTTTTACTTAACAGAGCCAGTCCTTTCATTTGTTCTTTATACTCCATTCTACCTCACCTATTCAAGGGTATAACTCCAGAAATTTACCCATATTTCTATTATGTCATCAAATTCTCTTATTTCATCCCAGGAGAAAACAAATATACCATTAATTCTAACATCTTAAAATAAACGAACAAACAAAACAAAGCAAAAAACCTCAAACCTTTCCGGGCCTCACTACCCCACCAGGTGTATTTCTAGTAATCATTCCCCTTCACAGAAAAATTTCTCATAAATAAATTCTTTTGGACTTCCCTGGCAGTCAAGTGGTTAAGACTCCCTTCCACTACAGGGGCCACAGATTTTATTCCTAGTCAGGGAAGATCCCACATGCCATGCAATGCAGCCAATAAATAAATAAAGCTGTTAGTTCTTTATAAAGGAAATAAAGTAATTCTACTTCTTCTATTCTTTTTTAACCTATACTAGTCTGGAATTTGACTCCACCACTATACAATAACAGCTTTCGTTAGTGTCACAAATTGCCTCCAATTTGCCAAATACAATGGTGAATTTCGAGCTTGATCTTATCTCTCCTACCAAAAGCATTTGACCAAACTTGTTACTTTATCTTCCTTATTACACTTTCTTCACTTGACTATTTCCATCAATAAGTGTTAAGTGTTTGTTGAAGGGGGAGGGAGCAGGAAGATGTCTTTCATTGTACATCTCTAGACCAAGAGAATCCATGTAGAGAGATTGCTGCCCAGTTTCATGGAGTTCCTAGACTTTTAGCTAAATGCCAGGAATGATATAAATTTTGGAGATGTCTCTGTTTTAAAGGCATTGAGCTTATCTTTGCATGTGTGCAGAAAGAAAAATAAATTAGTATTTGATAACTCTAAGAGCAGACTACAGTTCTTTGATAGAAATCAAAGAACAAATATACAAATCAAGTCTAACTTGTCCATGTGACATTTTCCCATATGTTTAAATGTATCTGCCATTTCTGTTGGGCTTCCCTTGTGGCTCAGCTGGTAAAGAATCTGCCTGCAATGTGGAAGACCTGGGTTTGATCCCTGGGTTGGGAAGATCCCCTGGAGAAGGGAAAGGCTACCTACTCCAGTATTCTGGCCTGGAGAATTCCATAGGGTTGCACATTTCTGTTCCTCATTTTGTTCCTCTGATCCTCAGTGGAAATGGTTATCATGCATATAATTTTGTTACAAAAACTCCTTAGACAGAATTATAAGGATGTTATTGTTTAGTCACTAAGTCATGTCCAACTCTCTGCCACCCCATGGACTGCAGGCCACCAGGCTCTGCTGTCCATGGGATTTCCTACTCAAGAATACTGGAGTGGGCTGCCATTTCCTTCTCTCTTCTTGACCCATGTTTGATCCCTGCCTGCTTTGCAGGCAGATTCTTTGCCCCTGAGCCACCAGGGAAGCCTTATTATAAGGATAGATATATTTATGATAGGGGGCTTCCCCAGTGGCTCACGGGTAAAGAATCGGCCTATAATGCAAGAGACACAGGAAACACCGGTTCCATTAATGGGTGGGGAAGATCCTCTGAAGAAGGAAATGGCAACCCACTCCAGCATTTTTGCCAGACAAATTTCATGGACAGAGAAGCCTGGCGGGCTCCAGTCCATGAGGTCACAAAGAATCGGACATGACTGAGCACGAACACATATTTATTATAAGGATTGAACTGAATTCATTTATTTATGTTTGATACAATGAATACATGTCCTCAGTTGTATTCTTAGGGAAATCACTTCTAGAACTATAATTTCTACTATCCTGTTAAATGTTTTAATAACATGCTGCTGCTGCTGCTTCTGCCAAGTTGCTTCAGTCGTGTCCAACTCTGTGCGACCCCAGAGACGGCAGCCCACCAGGCTCCCCCATCCCTGGGATTCTCCAGGCAAGATCACTGGAGTGGGTTGCCATTTCCTTCTCCAATGCATGAAAGTGAAAAGTGAAAGTGAAGTCGCTCAGTCGTGTCCGACTCTTAGCAACCCCATGGACTGCAGCCTACCAGGCTTCTCTGTCCATGGGATTTTCCAGGCAAGAAAACTGGAGTGGGTTGCAATTGCCTTCTCCGAATAACATGCAGTAAAGGCTTTTATATCAATGTTTAATCTCATCCTATAGATTTAACATTCTTGATTACTCATAATTAGATTTATATTTAAATTTAAATATATGTATCCTATATCATTTGCAATTTCTTTCCCATTGTGTCATCTATGAACCTAATAAGGCTGTCTTCTTTGCCTTCTTCTCAGGTTATTTATAACTGTATATTAACAGGATTAATATTTATATCCTTTACAATAAACTTCTCTTCTTGAGGAGTGTTGTTCTATTAACCAATTTAAATTAGACATGAACAAATAAAACTCTATTATAATTTCCCTAATGTTATAAAAGTATATCATGAAAAATTCTCAAATTTTAGACTGCAAGTAAGATTATATTTATATTCAAAACATTTCTCTACTATATCAATCTGACATCTCTATAAAAATGAGATACATAGGTGAGCATGTAGAGAAATTAGAACCTTTGTACATTGCTGATGGGTTGTAAAATGGTGCAGTCACTATGGAAAACAGTAAGGCAGTTCTTCAAAAAATTAAAGATAGAATTTCCACATGATCCAGCAAGCAGTTCTTCAAAATTTAAAAGTAGAATTTCCATATGATCCAGTAATTCCACTTCTAGAAGTATACCCAAACTGAACTGAAGGTGGGGTCTCAAACAGATATTTGTACACCTATGTTCAAGGCAGTATTATTCACAATAGCCAAAAGGTGAAAGCAAACAAGTGTCTTTTGAAAGATGAATGACGAAACAAAATGTGGTATATTCATACAATTAAATGATATTCAGTTTTTAAAAAGTAAGGTAATCCTTACATGCTACAAGATAGATGGATCTTGAAGACATTATGCTAAGTGAAATGTCAGTCACAAAAATACACAAATGCTTTATAATTCCACTTCTATTAGGCACCTAGAGTAATCAAAATCATAGAGACAAAAAGTAGAACAGAGGTTTCCAGGGTGAGGGGAAAATAGGTATTTATTGTTTAATAGGCACTGAGTTTTAGTTTAGAAAAATGAAAAATATTCTGGAGATGGATGGTGGTGAAGGTTGCACAAAAATATGATTGTATTTAATGTCCCTGAACTGTACACTCAAATATGGTTAAAATCACAAATATAATGTTATATATTCATCACTACAATTTAAAGAAAGCAACATTCAGAATGTGCTGCTGTGCTTAGTTGCTAAGTCCTGTCTGATTCTTTGTGATTTCATGGACTGCGGCCACCAGGCTCCTCTATCCATGGGGATTCTCTAGGCAGGAATACTGGAGTGGGTTGCCATGCTCTCCTCCAGGGAACTTCCAAACCCAGGGATTAAACTCAGCTTTCCTGCATTGTAGGCAAAAAAAATTACTTGGATTAGGAAAATAAAGTTCTCAAAATTGAAATAAATAAGCAAAATTAGCTTACATTTACAATTAGTAAAATTAGACCTTATTCTAAATGAATATATTTGTTATATTTTAATAATCACAAAGTAACTAAAAATAGTTATAGAATTTTCCTGTAAATCATATTCTACCAGTATAAAATCAAACCTAACATATGAAATTGCTGAATCAATTAATCCTTCATTAAGATAAATTAAAAGCTATTTCAATTTTATGTTTCTTCTATATTCTCAGAATTCATCAGATTTCACTGACTTTGATGCTGAAATGCACATTTGCTTCTGGATATTTGATAAATTATTTATTTGGACCTTTAGCAGTGAATTTATCTTCAATGAGGAAAGTACTATCTTATGTTTACAATATAATCTATTAGCATTTTGCTTCCATTTACTCATTTAATGATACTTATTTCTCATAAGAAAGAGAATGGAAATTAGAACTTGATATATCCAATTTATTTCTCATATCTGCATTATTCTATGGCAAAAGTACATGATATTACTGTGATGTTTTAAAGAGAAACATAATAAATGTATGTTTCAATTGTATTTTCTAAATGTGTAATGTATTATAGAAGAAGACAAGGGAGAAAAAGAGATATAAGCACAATTAAATACCTATAATGTGAATGAATCACTCAATAATTCAAAGAACCAGCTGATATGTAAACACATGTAACCCTCAATACTTTGATGACTCCTAAAGGTGATATCCGACTCTTTGCGATCCCATGAATCACAGCACGCCAGGCCTCCTTGTCCATCACCATCTCCTGGCGTTCACTCAAACTCATGTCCATCGAGTCGGTGATGCCATCCAGCCATCTCATCCTCTGTTGTCCCCTTCTCCTCCTGCCCCCAATCCCTCCCAGCATCAGGGTCTTTTCCAATGAGTCAACTCTTCACATGAGGTGGTCAAAGTACTGGAGTTTCAGCTTCAGCATTGTCCTTCCAATGAACACCCAGAACTGATCTCCTTTAGGATGGACTGGTTGGATCTCCTTGCAGTCCATGGGACTCTCAAGAGTCTTCTCCAACACCACAGTTCAAAAGCATCAATTCTTCGGCACTCAGCCTTCTTCACAGTCCAACTCTCACATCCATACATGACCACTGGAAAAACCATAGCCTTGACTAGACAGACCTTTGTTGGCAAAGTAATATCTCTGCTTTTCAGTATGCTATCTAGGTTGGTCATAACTTTCCTTCCAAGGAGTAAGTGTCTTTTAATTTCATGGCTGCAATCACCATCTGCAGTGATTTTGTAGCCCAGAAAAATAAAGTCTGACACTGTTTCCACTGTTTCCCCATCTATTTCCCATGAAGTGATGGGACCAGATGCCATGATCTTCATTTTCTGAATATTGAGCTTTTTTTTTTTTTTTTGAAAATCTATCCTTTATTCTATGTACTTGGCCTTTTCTCACAAATGCATACATTCATTTGGCTATGGATCATTCAACAGAAATTAGTGATCATTACTTCTTTTTTTTATTTTTTATTTTTTTTTATAATTTATTTTTTTTATTTTTTTTATCAAGAATCTCTTTTAATGATTATCAGAAACATTACAAACATCTAATATGAACAAACTGTAACATGACAGTATTTAGTTTGAACAATTAATACATTTCAGATATAATATTATACATATTTCAATGTTATTCTCCCCAATCATCCCACCCTCTCCCGGTCCCAGAGTCCAAAAGTCTGGTCTGTACATCAGTGTCTCTTTTGCTGTCTCGTAAATAGGGTTATTTTTACCATCTTTCTAAATTCCATATATATGCGTTAGTATACTGTATTTGTGTTTTTGTTTCTGGCTTACTTCACTCTGTATAATAGGCTCCAGTTCCATCCACCTCCTTAGAACTGATTCAAATGTATTCTTTTTAATGGCTGAGTAATACTCCATTGTGTAAATGTACCACAGCTTGCTTATCCATTCATCTGTGGATGTTGAGCTTTAAGCCAACTTTGTCACTCTCCTCTTTCACTTTCATCAAGAGGCTTTTAGTTCCTCTTCACTTTCTGCCATAAGGGTGGTGTCATCTGCATATCTGAGGTTATTGATATTTCTCCCGCCAATCTGATTCCAGCTTGTGCTTCTTCAGCGTTTCTTGTGATGTACTCTGCATGTAAGTTACATAAGCAAGGTGACAATATACAACCTTGACGTACTCCTTTTCCAATTTGGACCCAGTCTGTTGTTCCATGTCCAATTCTAACTGTTGCTTCCTGACCTGCATATAGGTTTCTCAAGAAGCAGGTCAGGTGGTCTGGTATTCCCATCTCTTGAAGAATCTTCCACAGTTTATTGTGATCCACACAGTCAAAGGCTTTGGTATAGTTAATAAAGCAGAAATAGATGTTTTTCTGGAAGTCTCTTCCTTTTTCAATGATCCAGCAGATGTTGGCAATTTGATCTCTGGTTCCTCTGCATTTTCTAAAACCAGCTTGAACATCTGGACTGAGCGACTGAACTGAACTGAACTGAAAGGTGATATGGTAAATGTACAGTGTAGTAGTCCAATACTTATGGTATAGACAATGTTCCCTCAAGAAGACTAAAATGCAATGAAGTTATTGTGAAAGAAACATGTGTATGAAACAAAAAATCATTGGAAATCATTAAAGGTGTGCTATTTTAATCTCTAGGCTATGTATTGGAGTTTATGAGAATACTGAAAATATTAATAAATGGGGAGAATATGAAAAATATTTCAAGGAAGGAAACTTAATGAATGCCTAGGATTTGATCTATGAAGGAAATAAAAAAGATGTTTCTAATGAGGAGGAAAACATGAGAGTAGAGAATGGAAGGGCTTCCCTGGTGGCTCAGATGGTAAAGAATCCTCTTGCGACGTGGGAGACCTGGGTTCGATGCCTGGGTTGGGAAGGGATGCCCTGCAGGAGGGCATGGCAACCCACTCCAGTATTCTTGCCTGGAGAATCCCCATGGGCAGAGGAGCCTGGCAGACTGCAGTCCATAGGGTCACAGAGTCAGACATGACTCTGTGACTAAGGACAGAGAATGGAAAATCTGAATTTAATTCTAGAATATAAATCATTGTGGTTTTTAATATTATGTTGACATGAGTGTCGTATTGAAAATTTTAAACTAGGGTTGTGAACTTCATATCCAAATTTAAAGTTGTTGTATTTCAGGGTTTTGGTAAATTTCTTCTAATTGTATTTTTAAAAGGTGTGTGCGTATGGTATTACCAGAGAAATGATTGCTGGCTTTTTTCATATTCTTAGAAAGGTCTGCTGCTGCTGTTAAGTCACATCAGTCATGTCTTAAGTTACACCAACTTATACAAACATAAAAATAAAGTTGAAAATATTGAGATTATACAGTTTCTGGTGAACTGGAAGACTAATTCTGGATACTTATTCAATAAATAGGTTTAGGCAACAAAGACTAATGTAACTTCCCATCAATAAACTTTTATTTGTGGGAAGTAATCAAAATAGTTGTGGCTCAGCTGGTAAAGAATCTGCCTGCAATGCGAGAGACCTGGGTTCAATTTCTGGGTTGGAAGATCCTGGGTTGGATCCCTGGGTTGGGAAGATCCCTTGGAGAAGGGAAAAGCTACCCACTCCAGTATTCTGGCCTAGAGAATTCCATGGACTCTATAGTGTAGGGGGTTGCAAAGAGTTGGACATGACTGAGAGACTTTCACTTCACAATCAAAATAGTTCTCTGAGGAATGATGAAAACAAGACAAGTTGAAGAGAAGTTAGTAAGCCGCATAAACACTAAACATTTACAAAGCTTATCAGCATATTCCTCATGTTAAATAACAAAATTCAATCAAATGAATTTTAAAGATCTAGTTGGCTGTACTGAATGATTCATGAATCAGGTAGCATCCCACTGAGCAAATAAAAAATGCCTCTGCCTAGCTGCAGAAAGAAAAAAAAAATTTTAAGGCATAAAAGGGACAAAACGACAAGAAACACCCAAAACCCAAAGGGAATTATAGCAAAAAATGCATTGTTTCGAGCAAGGTTGCCCTTAGTGCTAACCAAATAATTCCAGGTTGTCTGAGTAAAAGTTACATTCTTGGTGGATTGAGATGGCACTTATGTTCGGTATTCAAGTCTTTGTACAGTTACATGGACTTAGTATAACTGACTCCATTTTGGGCCTATTTTTTCTTTTTAATGTTTATTTCCTGATTGAGAAGACTCTTGCCACTAACCTTTTAAAGGCCTCCTTTACCTCTTTGTTTCTAAGTGTATATATCAGGGGATTCAGCATGGGTGCAACAATTCCATAAAAGAGGGAAACCATCTTTCCCCGGTCCTTGGAGCTGGGTGAAGGTGGCTGCATGTACATGGAGATGGCTGTACCATAAAAAAGTGACACCACAAGTAGATGGGAGCCACAAGTTCCAAATGCTTTTTGTCTGCCTTCGGCAGATTGGATCCTCAACACTGCTCGGGCAATAAAAGCATACGATATAATAATAAGTGTAAAGGGTACTAGATGGAATAGCATACTTAGAAAGAAGAGTTCAGCCTCATTTGCTGTGGTGTCAACACATGACAATTTGAACAGAGCAGGGACTTCACAGAGAAAGTAATCTAGTACAAAGGGGCCACAGAGTGGCAGTTGGAGAGTCAGGATAGAAAGCCACATTGCATTGCTGAAACCAGTAATCCAGGATGCAGCTGCCAACTGGAGGCGGAACCTTTGGTGCATGATGACTGAGTAATGGAGAGGCCGACAAATAGCTAAAAACCTATCAAAGCACATGACGGGCAGCAGAACACATTCAGTGGTCCCCAAAGCCAGAAATATGAACAGCTGGGCCACACAGCCACCATAACTAATTACCTTCCTGGTGCTGTGCAAATTTACCAGCAATTGTGGAACCGAACTTGTGGTGTAGCAAATATCTAGGAGTGACAGATTGGTAAGAAAGAAATACATGGGAGTCTGGAGTGTGGAGTCCAGGCGTGACACTAGAATAATGGTCAGATTCCCAAAGATAGTCACCATGTAAGAAATGAAGAAGACCACAAAGAGTGGAAACTCTAGCCATGGTCGATCTGAGAAGCCTAAGAGAATGAACTCCAGGGGGATGCTCTCATTTACTGGAGTCATGATCAGTGTTTCAATTCTTCGTTTCCTGAAACATGAAAATTCAAGAGGTCAATGAACATGTATTTATTGACTATTTAAATTATTTATAATCACTTTCATACGTGTTTGAAGACAGTAACAGAACTGATGATGCTTGTAACATGAAAAATATTTAATTATCTAAATATTTCTAAAATTCAGTCTTTCTATCTCTGTATCAGCACTTCAAAAAGAAAAGCCAAAATTTTAAAAGAAAATATCTGATTTAAACAGTTCCAATAAAATTTGTTCTTTGATTTTTCTTTTCCTGTCATTTGGTTAATTTTTGTTTGTAATACTTGCTACCTAGATAGCAATTAGGAAGTTTCAGTTACAATTCCTGCTATATTACTTTTTCCTTTTAATTTCTCCACAGTGCCAAGGAGATTACTGTATCATCTGAAACAAAATTATTTAAACCACCCCCTAAACTATGTTTTAGATTGATTCTAGCAAGCTATTAGACACATTTTGAAGGAGCATGCTTTTTGCCTTCTAGGACATCATCAGATCAGATCAGATCAGATCAGTCGCTCAGTCGTGTCCGACTCTTTGCGACCCCATGAACCGCAGCACGCCAGGCCTCCCTGTCCATCACCAGCTTCCGGAGGTCACTCAGACTCACATCCATCGAGTCGGTGATGCCATCCAGCCATCTCATCCTCTGTCGTCCCCTTCTCCTCCTGCCCTCAATCCCTCCCAGCATCAGAGTCTTCTCCAATGAGTCAACTCTTCGCATGAGGTGGCCAAAATACTGGAGTTTCAGCTTTAGCATCATTCCTTCCAAAGAAATCCCAGGGCTGATCTCCTTCAGAATGGACTGGTTGGATCTTCTTGCAGTCCAAGGGACTCTCAAGAGTCTTCTCCAACACCACAGTTCAAAAGCATCAATTCTTCGGCGCTCAGCCTTCTTCACAGTCCAGCTCTCACATCCATACATGACCACAGGAAAGACCATAGCCTTGACTAGGCGAACCTTTGTTGGCAAAGTAATGTCTCTGCTTTTGAATATGCTATCTAGGTTGGTCATAACTTTCCTTCCAAGGAGTAAGCGTCTTTTAATTTCATGGCTGCAGTCACCATCTGCAGTGATCTTGGAGCCCAGAAAAACAAAGTCTGACACTGTTTCCACTGTTTCCCCATCTATTTCCCATGCAGTGATAGAATCAAAATAAAATGATGCAGAATTTGGAGCCAGACAAGCCTGGATTCAAGGCTCTTCTGTGTTAAGTCATGAATTACATCATCCAGGCAATATTTCTTATGTTCTCTGAACTGCAGGTTCCCCATCAATAAAACGAATCTAGCAATGTCTTTCTGGTATGGTGGTGTTAACATGAGAGAAAGAAACTATAGTGATCCAAGACCTCTGAAATGTTCTGAGAGGAAAACTGCTTCTTAGTTTTAGAACTCTTTTTTTTTTCTTATTTCTTTTATTTATTTTAATTGGAGGCTAATTACTTTACAATATTGTGGTGGTTTTTGCCATACATTCACATGAATCAGCCATGGGTGTACATGTGTTCCCCATCCTGATCCTCCCTCCCACCTCCCTTCCCATCCCATCCCTCAGGGTCATCCCAGTGCACCAGCCCTGTGCACCCTGTCTCATGCATCGAGCCTGGACTGGCGATCTGTTTCACATATGATAACGTACATGTTTCAATGCTATTCTCACAAATCATCCCACCCTCGCCTTCTCCCACAAAGTCCAAAAGTCTGTTCTTTACATCTGTGTCTCTTTTGGTGTCTTGCATATAAGGTCATTGTTACCATCTTTCTAAATTCTATATATATGTGTTAATATATTGTATTGGTGTTTTTCTTTCTCTTAAGTATCTTAAGGTTACCAAAGGAAAATGACTCTGTGAGTTAAAAAGTTGCCTTCTCAATTCCTCCACTTCTCCAAAACCATCAACCTCAACAATAGAGGTAATAGTGATTATCTGATGTAAATTTAAAATCTGATCTTTAGTGCAAATTGCCTAGCATAGGGCCACACAGCAATGTGAACTGAGCTATCACAGTGATGCAGGAACTCTGGGCTTTTTAGTACAGAGGCTATTCAGAGATGATGCTGTTAAAGTGCCATACTCAATAAGCCAGCAAATTTGGAAAATTCAGCAGTGGCCACAGGACTGGAAAAGGTCAGTTTTCATTCCAATCTCAAGTAAGGGCATGCCAAACAATGTTCAAACAACCACACAATTGCACTCATCTCACACACTAAGAAAGTAATGCTCAAAATTCCCCAAACCAGGCTTCAAAAATACGTGAACCGTGAGACTCACGATGTTCAAGCTGGATTTAGAAAAGGCAGAAGAAACAGAAATCAAATTGCCAGCATCTGTTGGATCATAGAAAAAGCAAGCGAATTTCAGAAAAACATCTACTTCTGCTTTATCGATTATACCAAAGCCTTTGACTATGTAGATCACAACCAACTGTGGAAAATTCTTCAAGAGATGGGAATACCAGATCACCTTACCTGCCTCCTGAGAAATTTGTATGTAGGTCAAAAACCAACAGTTAGAACCAAACACAGAACAACAGACTGGTTCCATATTGGAAAAAGAGTATCTCAAGGCTGTATATTGTCATTCTGCTTACTTAACTTATATGCCGAGTACATCATGCAAAATGCTGGGCTGGATGAAGCACAAGTGGGAATTAAGATTGCCAGGAGAAATATCAATAACCTCAGATATGCAGATGACACCACCCTTATGGCAGAAAGTGAAGAGGAACTAAAGAGCCTCTTGATGAAAGTGAAAAAGGAGAGTGAAAAAGCTGACTTAAAACTCAGCATTCAGAAAACTAAGATCATGGCATTGGTCCTATGACATGATGGCAAATAGATGGGGAAACAGTGGAAACAGTGAGAGACTTTATTTTCTTGGGCTCCAAAATCACTGCAGGTGGTGACTGCAGCCATAAAATTAAAAGATGCTTGCTCTTTGGAAGAAAAGCAATGACCAACCTAAACAGCACATTAATAGCACAGGCATTACTTTGATGGCAAAGGTTCATTTAGTCAGTTCAGTTCAGTCGCTCAGTCATATCCAACTCTTTGCGACCCCATGAACCACAGCAGGCCAGGCCTCCCTGTCCACCACCAACTCCCAGAGTCTATCCAAACTCATGTCCATTGAGTTGGTGATGCCATCCAACCATCTCATCCCCTGTTATCCCCTTCTCTTCCTGCCCTCAATCTTTTCCAGCATCAGAGTCTTTTCAAATGAGTCAGCTCTTTGCATCAGGTGGCCCAAGTATTGGAGTTTCAGCTTCAACACCAGTCCTCTCAAAGAACACCCAGTACTGATCTCCTTTAGGATGAACTGGTTGGCTCTCCTTGCAGCCCAAGGGACTCTCAAGAGTTTTCTCTAACACAATTCAAAAGCATCAATTCTTCTGCGCTCAGCTGTCCTTATAGTCCAACTCTCACATCCATACATGACTACTGGAAAAACAATAGCCTTGACTAGATGGACCTTTGTTGACAAAGTAATGTCTCTGATTTTTAATATTCTGTCTAGGTTAGTCATAACTTTCATTCCAAGGAGTAAGCATCTTTTAGCTTCATAGCTGCAATCACCATCTGCAGTGATTTTGGAGCCCCCCAAAATAAAGTCAGCCACTGTTTCCACTGTTTCCCCATCTATTTGCCATGAAGTAATGGGACCAGATGCCATGATCTTAGTTTTCTGAATGTTGAACTTTAAGCCAACTTTTTTATTCTCCTCTTTCACTTTCATCAAGAGGCTTTCTAGTCCTTCTTCACTTTCTGCCATAAGGGTGATGTCATCTGCATATCTGAGATTATTGATATTTCTCCCAGCAATTTTGATTCCAGCTTGTGCTTCTTCCAGCCCAGCATTTTTCATGATGTACTCTGCAGAGAAGTTAAATAGGCAAGGTGACAATATACAGCCTTGACGTACTCCTTTTCCTTTTTGGAACCAGTCTGTTATTCCATGTCCAGTTCTAACTGTTGCTTCCTGACCTGCATGCAAGTTTCTCATGAGGCAGGTCAGGTGGTCTGGTAGTCCCATCTCTTTCATTTAGTCAAAGCTGTGGTTTTTCCAGTAGTCATGTATGGATGTGAGAATTCGACTATAAAGAAAGCTGAGCGCCAAGAACTGATGCTTTTGAACTGTGGTGCTGGAGAAGACTCTTGAGAGTCCCTTGGACTGCAAGGAGATCAAACCAGTCCATCCTAAAGGAAATCAGTCCTGAATATTCATTGAAAGGACTGATGCTGAAGCTGAAACTCCAGTACTTTGGCCACCTGATTCAAAGAACTAACACATTGGAGAAAACCCTGAAGCTGGGAAATACTGAAGGCAGGAGGAGAAGGGGATGACTGAGGATGAGATGATTGGATGGCATCACCGACTTGATAGACATGAATTTGAGCAAGCTCTGGGAGTTGGTGATGGAAAGAGAAGCCTGTTATGCTGCAGTTCACGGGGTCACAAAGAATTGGACATGACTGAGCAACTGAACTGAACTGTTCAGAGTCCTTAGTTTGCTGGAGGTACTAATACAGTTGTTCCTCCAAATTTACAAGGAATTGATTCCAGGTCCCCTGTGGATGCCAAATTCCAAGGATGCTGAAATCCCTTATATAAAATGGCATAGTGTTTGCATATAACATATACACACCCTCTCATATATTTTAAATCATCTCTAGGTTACTTCTATCTTCCCAGGTGGTACTAATGGTAAAGAACATGCCAGCCAATGCAGGAGACGTAAGAAACATAATTTCAATCCCTAGGTTGGGAAAATCCCACGGAGAAGGGCATAGCAACCCACTCCAGTATTCTTGCCTGAAGAATCCCACTGACCCATGGAAGTCTGGTGGCCTGCAGCGCACAGGATCACACAGAATCAGACACAACTGAAGTGACTTAGCTTGCACACATTAGGTTACTTATAAGACCTAATATAATGCACATACTATATAAATAGTTGGGCAGCAAATATAAGTTTTGCTTTTGGGAATTTTATAGAATTTTTTTTCCAAATATTTTCCATCCTCAGATGCAGAACCAACAGATAAGAAGGGGCAATTGTATAAGCCAAAACCACCAGTACAAAGTTTATTCATCCCAAATTGTCTACCTTGTTAACACTACCTTAAAATATTTTTACTATTATTTTGTCAATATAATGATGTGAATTTAATTATAGGAATGTAAGTTTTGAATTATTATTCAGTATGTATTTTAACTTAGCTCACTTATTCTACAGCTCTCAGTACAGTATTAATGAAAGCTTTTGCTATGCCTGTTGCTATATAGCTGTCAATAAAATGAGGTCTGAGATATAAATATCAATGTGAAAAAAATGCTCAAATCTTCAAGAGAAAAGTTTCTTAACATTTATTTAGCATGCTTCCAATATAATAGTACATTGTCAGTATTCACATGTACAAAAGTTACCGATAAGTATACAGAGGCATTAAAGTTGTAACTCTGCAGAGTAGCAAAGGGGAGAGTGTAAATCAGACTTAGTATTTAACCTTACTCCTGTTTATTCTACTTTTGATAAACAAGTATTATAATATGTAATACCTATCTTAATAAAAATTATTAGGTATTATATAGTAACTTTAAATGTCTTACTTGTACTCTGCATTTTACTATAAGGATCAGTATTGCTTTAGAATTTAATACCATAAGAAAACAAATCTGATATAAATAGTTTTTATCTCTCAGTAGATCCTTGATTAAAGATCTGAATTACAGCTCTACATGGAGATTTTCTAAAGGCTGGAGTATGGGAGCATTGGGGACCTGTTGGCAAAAAAAAAAAAAAAAAGTTGCCACTGATTATAAGAATTTTGAAAAGCAGGAAAAATGTGTACCTAAGGATATTTCAATTTATACCACCTAGTTAAATATATCACCTGCTTTCCTATTTTCCTATGGAAAGAGTTTCCAGATAAGAAAGAAAGACAAAATTTGTAGTTCCCATCTTGCCACTAAGCCACAACTGGGCAAGATAACAGCTTTGGAAACCAATTTAATCTTCTGAAACACTGGAATTTTCTGTTTTTCATTTATATTTATGTTTTCTCAAGAAATTACCATGCCTCCGTGAATGTATAAAGTTCTAAATACTTCTTGCTGGAGCATAAGAATAAATAATAGTAATTTTTTTCACACAACATTGTAAGTTAGCTTAGAACAGAGAAGGAAGTTTTGTTTGCATTTCACAAGAAATTAATTTGGGCAGAAATTTGAATTAGGAAGTCCAAAGAGTTCATTTTCCCAAGTTAGTACATACATAGCAGACTGAAGGTTAGAATGCAAGACTCTTCTACTCTAAAATTTTAACTTTCAGTAGAGATAATAAATATACACAAAGTAGTGTTTGAAATTAAGAGGCTGAGTCAAATTTTTCTAAAATATAATGCTAAAAGAGTCCATAAGCTGAGTGCTCAGAATACCCAAATTTCAATATGTTTTAAAGAATCATTTTTAGAAAGTGTTCTACATACCTTCATTTTAAGCATTGGCAATAGGATGATTTATGTGTCTGTATGTGTCCAAGAACCTTTGAATTCTAATAGCACTAATTAGAAGCATGTGGAGGTAACAGCCTCTTCATAAGCTATTCAGTTATAAAATGGAGATGATTAAGTTTGTTCAATTCTTCATTTCAGTCTTTAAGTGGCAAATTATGAGCTCTCCATTCTGGATTAACTCAGAAAATAGAAGAATAGGAATAAAATATTGCAGACAATCAGAGTAGATTTTTCTAGCATCGCATTGCAAAGTCTTATGGTAATAACTGCTATTTTCAGAATTTTCCTCACCAGATTTGCAAAATAAATGAGGATAGGAAACTTTCTCTGTTAATGTTGGTGTGTGCTCTGGCTTAAGGGAGGGCAGCAATTCTCCTGTGTTTAATGGTAATTGACCATGATATCTAATGGGAAGAGATAGGGAGGAGCTAGCTCTCCATGAAGTGGCATTTCGTTTTTAGCTTAGATTTACTCCACAATACCCTTTCTCCAGAGACTGTCTCAACTTTTTCCAAGACAAAAAAGAGCGATGATAGAGATTAAAATAATTTATCAAATAATGTTTGGATTTTTAGCTATCAATCTGAAAGTTAGGGGGTTTTTTGTAAGCTAAGCTAGTGAAGCCACATGGAAAAGAAAACTGAAATTCTATCTGAGGTCAGTTTCTATATAGTAAAATAGACTTCTGTTTAATTTACCATAGAAATATTTTTATTACTTTAATTTACATAAAGCAGTTTTATTTATTATATCCAAATATTTCTATCATTTTTTTCATAGATTCTTGCTTTGTGTCTAGCATTTCTAGACTTAGTTAAGAAGCTCTCCTTTGGTTTAATCTAGTTTCCCATTTGGGGTTGGGGCAAGATTTTAAAAATGATTCATATTTTCTAAAGTCTTTTCCATCCAGGATTTATGGCTTATGAGGTTCCAAAACAATTTTTCATATGAGTAGACACAGGCAAAACATATCTATAATTATGAAAAAAGCTAGTATCTACAAAATAAAGTTTTTACAAAGTCTAAGAAAAAATACAAATAACACAGTAGAAAAATATCAAAAATATGAACATACAACTCAGAATAGCAAGTCTGTATGAGATTTAACAATTAGAGAAATATGTTAATTATGATAATCACTTATTAGATTGAAATAAAAATGTAACCAGCAGTAACTCCCAGTCCTAACTTTGCTGAAGGAAGATGGCTACTCTCAGAAATTCTGGGTAGAAATTCAAAGTGTCACTAGATTTTTAGAAATAAATAGGACAGCTAATATCCAACAGCCTAAATATCATTCATGGAAATTTATCCTATGGATTAAATTATCACTATATAAAGACACAGGAACAAGGAGTTTTATTGTAGTAGTGTTTGAAACAGCCAAAGATGGAGAAAAACTTACTCCCTCGATGAAGAATTGACCAAACAATAATCTACACCAGTGATTTGCCAGCAATATTACTAAGTGAAAAAATAAAGATGTAAGAAAGATTGGATGACATAATCTTTAAAAAATAAAAATTATTTTGGCTGTGCTGGGTCTTGTTGCTGCCGCAAGCTTTTCTCTAGTTGGGGAGAACAGGGGCTACTCTCTTTTGCGGAGCACGGGCTTCTCACTACGGTGACTTCTCTTGTTGTAGAGCACGGGTTCTAGAGCACAGGCTTCACTAGTTGTGGTAGGGTGGACTCAGGAGTTGCGGCTCCGGGGCTTTAGAGTAGAGAGAGGCTCAATAGTTATGGTGCATGGGCTTAGTGGCTCTGCAGCATGTGTTATTCTCCCGGATCAGCGATCCAATCCATGTCTCTTGCATTGGCAGGCGATTTTTTTATCACTGAGCCTCCAGGGAAGTCCTCAGCATAATCGTAAGTATATAAAAAATGACTGAAATGCTCTAAATATGATTTTAGGTACTGTATGTCTATATAGGACTATACGAGAATGAAGAAACTAAGGAAGGACACTTATTAGATGCTTCACATGGACAATCCATAGGGAATAGAGGCTGATATCTGTGGAAGAAGGAAAGCTCATCAATTCAAACAAGAAAAGAAAAAAAATTAAGATTTAATCTCCCCCCAAAATGTGTAATAACTCAGGACTTCACAAACCAGTAACAGGGCTCACCTCTGAGAGGGCATGAGGGTGTAATTAGTCAAGGGAAAAATGCTCCTTTTAATGTGGAAATTCCTTTTTGTTTTCACAAGTTCTTATAATGAGTAATTTAAAGGAAATAGTTTAAAAAGAAAATAGAAGACCAAACAAATTAGAAAATATGAATATAGACAAGTCTTTAGTTTGCTGAATAGATGAAGATAAATAACCCCCCAAATTTCAGTAGTCTTAAAGTAAAAAATTAAAAATAATGCCCAGTTAACAAGGACCAGGAAATAGGAAAGAATCTGCAGAGTTTTATAATAATAGCAATAATGTCTCATTGGTGCTCACTAACCTCAACAGCACCCTATAAAATAGCAACACTTTTATCTTCTTTTTGTGATATGGAAACCGAAACATAGAGAAGTTAAACTTTTTAAAATTCAGAGTATTTTAGAAAACGGGAGATATAGTATGAAGTGGTATAAAATTCAAATTTTATCAAATTTTGTCAAATTTTATCAAATCCTTTGACTGGATGTATAGATTTTCTTTCCAACTTAAAAAAATTGACATACAGCACTGGTTTTCAAATGTTATACCACTCTATTCCTGTGATAAACCCCAAATGTTGACAATATGTTATACTTTCTATGTAACACTAGATTAAATTTGCTAATAACTGGTTAGGATTTTTGTATGTATTTTCATGAGCTATCTATCTGTAATTTTCCTTTCTTATAATGTCCTTGTCACAGACATTGTTATCCAAATTATTGTAAACTTATAAAATGAGTCATAAAATTATATCAGTTATCTATTTTCAGAATAACTGTGTAAGAAATAACCACAAAATCCCAGGGCATAAAAAACAGCAAGACAAAAAATGGTCTGATAATCTGATTAATAAGCATTTATTGAGCTGCCTCTTGAGAAATTTGTATGCAGGTCAGGAAGCAACAGTTAGAACTGGACATGGAACAACAGACTGGTTCCAAATAGGAAAAGGAGTATGTCAAGGCTGTATATTGTCACCCTGTTTATTTAACTTATATGCAGAGTACATCATGAGAAATGCTGGACTGGAAGAAACACAAGTTGGAATCAAGATTGCTGGGAGAAATATCAATAACCTCAGATATGCAGATGACACCACCCTTATGGCAGAAAGTGAAGAGGAACTCAAAAGCCTCTTGATGAAAGTGAAAGTGGAGAGTGAAAAAGTTGGCTTAAAGCTCAACATTCAGAAAACGAAGATCATGGCATCTGGTCCCATCACTACGTGGGAAATAGATGGAGAAACAGTGGAAACAGTGTCAGACTTTATTTTTCTGGGCTCCAAAATCACTGCAGATGGTGACTGCAGCCATGAAATTAAAAGACGCTTACTCCTTGGAAGGAAAGTTATGACCAACCTAGATAGCATATTCAAAAGCAGAGACATTAGTTTGCCAACAAAGGTTCGCCTAGTCAAGGCTATGGTCTTTCCTGTGGTCATGTATGGATGTGAGAGCTGGACTGTGAAGAAGGCTGAGCGCCGAAGAATTGATGCTTTTGAACTGTGGTGTTGGAGAAGACTCTTGAGAGTCCCTTGGACTGCAAGGAGATCCAACCAGTCCATTCTGAAGGAGATCAGCCCTGGGATTTCTTTGGAAGGAATGATGCTAAAGCTGAAACTCCAGTATTTTGGCCACCTCATGCGAAGAGTCGACTCATTGGAGAAGACTCTGATGCTGGGAGGGATTGAGGGCAGGAGGAGAAGGGGACGACAGAGGATGAGATGGCTGGATGGCATCACTGACTCGATGGATGTGAGTCTGAGTGACCTCCGGGAGTTGGTGATGGACAGGGAGGCCTGGCGTGGTGCGATTCATGGGGTCGCAAAGAGTCGGACACGACTGAGCGACTGATCTGATCTGATCTGAGCTGAGCTGTATTCTCATGGCTTTTAATTTAAAATCACAGTGAGAATAAACATACACATATATACACACACATACACAGCATATGTATAATATTTATTTCTCTTGGAGGATGTTTAAACACCATAGCTAAGAGATAAACAAATGTTTGACACACAATGAATGAATCTTGAGGTTCATTCCTACTCGCTCTATGTAAGAGATCAGTCTATGAAGATGAAGCACAGTTTAGTGAAAGGAAGAATCTGTAGAGAATGAAAATGAAACATTTCTATTTTTATTACAAAGAGTATTCTGTTATTCCTAGGAGATGGCAGAACAATTAGAATACAGTTGATTATTCCTACTTCATATGTAAATAAGTAAACTAAGTAAACTTTTAAAACTACATGATAAATTAAGTAAAAGGTGATTCTAGACCATAGTAATATAATTAAGAACACAGTGACCTTTTCCCTTTGAGATATGACACTCAACCTTTATGATCTATCACAGTGATTTTAAATTTTCTAGAGAAGAGTGCTATGAAAATTGTTCCTTGTGGGGGAAAAAAGGGAAAATTTGAAAAGTATTAAGTGAGAATTCCATAGGGAGCTTCCAAAATTGATATATTTATAGAGATTTAGACTCTGTGTCTTGATTTCTTGCCTCCACTTCAAGATATTATTCACTCTAGAGTAATGCATATCTAAATAGTGTAGAGATGATGTAAAAAGTTAATTTTTATCATTGTTCAATAGGGAATGATTCTAAAAGCACATTTCATCTATATCCCTGAGTCATGAAGAATTCTTGGAGAAGGGCATGGCAACCCACTCCTGTATTCTTGCCTGGAGAATCCCATGGACAGAGGAGCCTGGCAGGCTGCAGTACATTGGGTTGCACAGAACTGGACATGACTGAAGCCACATAGCATGCATGCAACATATAGTATATTTTTATGGCAGTAGGACACATACTAAAAGTTGTTTTTAGTGAGAGACATGAGAAATGCTAAACCAGGAATATTTATATTCAGTACATGGGCAGCATTAATAATGTCCTTAGTAAACATCATCACAGCTTAGCATCACCTTTCACTTAGTTTTTAAATTAAGAACAATCAATTATATTCCACATTTTCTACCTTTTTGTGGGAATAATAAAAAATAAACCTAAAACTTATTCTTATAAGCCCTAATTAATCTAAAATAAAAACTAATCTACTTGGACAAAGTATAAGAGTTAGTGCTCAAAATAGGAAAATTTTCACTTTATATCTAAAAATGGTATGTTATGAGAAAAATTTATTAGATATTTGGTATTTTTTCTAGGGCCTCTAGATCAGTCTAAGGTTTCTTAAATATTTTTGGGTAAGTTTAAATGAGAACTTGCTAAACCCATGCTTTATCCAGTTCCTAATGATAATACTGGCCATGCTCTCAAATTTTGGAATCCTATTCACTTGTCATGAAATTTTTACATTATATATGTTTTCCTAGGTTATGAAATGGGATTTATCTGATTGACATTTCAAGTCTGAAGAAACATGCTTGCCTTTAAGGGTCAAAAATATTTTCCTTACAACTGGTGAGATACTACAATTATTAATGTAACTGTGAAACATTCAACATACAGAAAACACTCAACCATAAATATTCCAAGAGTTCCCCACAGTTCATCTTATTGTGGCATTTGGCACTATAAAAGCACATTTGAACTTTCTAGGAATTTTTTTTTCACTGACTCTAAGTTCATTCTTTTCACATATATTGAGGATCTGAAAGTGAAAATAAAGTCACTCAGTCTTGTTTGACTCTTTACAACCCTATGGACTGTAGCCTGCCAGGCTCCTCTTGGAATAGGCAAGAATACTGGAATGGGTTGCCATTTTCTTCTACAGAAGATCTTTCCAATCCAGAGATTGAACTCAGATCTCCCGCATTGCAGGCAGACTCTTTACCATCTGAGCCACCAGGGAATCCCATACTGAGGACCTAATCAGTACAGATCATTGTGTGGGAAGCTGGAATAGGTACAAAAGCATAAGTCACTGTCTGATGCAGTATTGGAGACCTCCTACTGATGAATCCTTGACTTAGAAGGACTTTAGAGGAATAAAAGTGATGGTCAGCTCAGGAATTTGCACTTTTTCAACCTAGCTAAGCCATTGAATTCGCGCATCTCATTAACTCCCTTCTCAGTCTGTAATGTCAGAACACTCCTTTATTTGCTAGGTCGAACAGTATATATAGAAGGTGGATCAAAAGACAGTCCCCAGATTTGATGACTTTTTACTCTACTTTTGCCTCCCCTTTCCCTAGTACCTTCTGCATGGCCTCTTTAACATCTTTGTTTCTCAGTGTGTAGATTAGGGGGTTAACACTGGGAGTGACTATTGTGTAGAAAAGAGTAAGGAACTTGCCCTGGTCCTGGGAATAAGTGTTTGCTGGCTGGAGGTACATGTATATAATCGTACCATAGAAGAGAGAGACAACAATGAGGTGGGAGCTACAAGTGTTGAAGGCTTTCTTTCGCCCGGCAGCTGACTTGATCCTTAGCACGGCTCGTGCAATATAACCATAAGAGACGAGGATGAGGATCAGTGGTGCCAGGATGATAAAGATTGCCAAGGCAAATGCCAGTGCCTCAAGGGTCATGGTATCTACACAGGCCATGCCAATTAGTGCTGGCATCTCACAGAGAAAGTGGTCCACCCGCTGGTGCCCACAGCGAGGTAGCATCAACGTCTGGGGTGCCATTATGAGAGAATTGCCAAAGCCACTCAACCATGCCACTGAAGCCAGCTGCCCACAGAGACGCGGGTGCATGATAACAGTGTAGTGCAGGGGTTTGCAGACTGCAGCATAGCGGTCATATGCCATGACAGCAAGGAGAACACACTCCACACCTCCCAGAGCCAAGACGAAGTATAGCTGGATGGCACAGCCCAGATAGCTGATGGTCTTATCTGCACCCTGAAGGTTGTAGAGCATCTGAGGGATGGAACCTGTGGTGAAGCACACATCTAGGAATGAGAGGTTGGCCAGAAAGAAATACATGGGTGTGTGCAGCCGGGAATCCACAACTGAAAGCAAGATGATGGTCATGTTGCCAAGAAGAGTCAGCAGATAAAAAGTGAGGACAACCACAAAGAGGATCAGCTCTAGGTGGGGACGATCGGAGAAGCCCACCAGGATGAAGCCTTCAAAACCACTTGTGCTGTCATTTTCCATCACCTGTGACCACATGTTACCTGGTAGAAGAAAGATGAGTATCTTGTGAAGGGCATAGATACACTCCCTCGAAATGGAATGACTGGTAAAATGGTAGAACAGAAACTTCTTTGGAAATGCTGAAAGCTTGACCCAGAAATTTCAATAGGTGTTAGTTAAGTCATTACTGAATCTGAAAACATATTATTTGTGAATTTTCAGGCTCCGAGCTGTGAATTTTTTACCAATATTTTGCATCACTCTTTTTAGTTCTGCAGGATGTAAAAAGCTACTTTCAAATGCTGATTATTTTACAAGGGAATGAACACAAAATTATCCACCTTTAAAAAATTTTTTAAAGAAAGCATTGAATTCTTCTAGTCACATGTAACGTATGGATGGGAATAGTGGCTTATGTCTTTGGATCAGAGAACCAGTTTTGCTATTAGGTGAAATTTCATTCTGTATGTTTAATGGATAAAACTCCACGGATAAGTTCAAAATCTCTCTCCAGCTTCCTCATAGAATGAGGATTTGATTAAGCTTATGTAAATAAAGTGCATAAGCATTTAGGCTGTGAAGTATTGGCATAATAAATTGAATTGCCCATAATACAGTTATGGTCTAAAGTTCAAAAAAATATCAGCCCAAAACAAAATAAAACCAAAACAAAAAACCATAAATGATAGGAAAGAGTCCTAGGTTATATTTCTTCCTGTGCAGAATCACTAACTTACCAAATTTGACTGCAACCTTAGAAATCCCATGTCCCCAGTTGCTTCTCTTTCTTAGGACTTTACTTGGAAGTCCAAGTGAGATGACCAGAGTGAAAACAAAGAGAAGATAAAGATAACATTTAGGAAATCTATTGAGAGGGAAAGACGGTAAGAAGGCAACAATACCCAGCAGAGGCAAATCTGAATGAAGAGAGAATATTGGTAAGTACACAATAGTTATACCACCTGAAGCCTCCAAATATCCACATGCCCCCTCCCACTTAGATAAGGAGTCAGAGAAGGAGCAGGCCAGGGGTAACTCTGATGTACACTCTGTACAGGAAACCCTTGAAGATCAAAGGATTCACATTTGAAAAGGAAGAATTTATATTGATTTCAGAGTTGATATCAGATTCGATTCTTCCTTTTCTGCCTCACCCTATGGAGTAAAACTTTCCTTTCAAAATTACCTGAACTAATTATCTCTAACAAGCGATGGGAGAGTATATGGTCTCAGAGGATATATCACTTTTACTACACACACACACACACACACACACACACACACACATTACAGATTCATCCTACAGAGAGATGGAGAGAGAGCACCAAATCTTCCCTCCTGGTTTCGTCAAGACCAGTAGTTAGTGATAAGCATTAAGGCATGCAGCAACTTGGTCACCTCATAATTCAGAATAGAACCTAGAATCAATGAAAAGATGCATAAGGATCTATATTGCATTTTTAGAGCATGTAGTGCAGAGAAGTACTATTCATAGCCCTTTAAAATTTTGTTGAAGATTAATTTTCTATGCAAATTTAAGGTCCATAACAATAAAGCTTAACTTGAAAAAGAGAAATTAATTTTGATATTCAAAATTAATGCAGGAACTGTTATAATCATAAGGTGAACAATATGGAAATTATTGCATCTCAAAAGTGTTTTCTATATTTAGCTTTCAAAGACTTCTAGGGAGATGAATCTCATGTTTCACCTCAACAGCCAGAGATTTCAGCTGGTATGCATGAGATACTATGTATAAATGCACTTTATACATTGAAGATATTGTTAGATTTTGATAACCAATATTATTAATATCCTATGGCCGACTAACTTCAGTAACCATTTCTATAGATTTTTCTCAAGTAAAAGCAGAACATATTTGATCATTATCAGGTCAAATACTATGTTTTAAACATACAAATATTAATGTCATATAGTATAATCTTAATACCACTAGTTATATTGGTAGAGATGGAATATACTAGCTAGAAACAGTGATAGTATTATCATCTCCTTCAATTTATAAACAAATGGCATGCAATGATTGTTTTCTGTCAGCAAACACCGAAATACATAGATGAGCAGTTAAAGCGAATCAATATTAATTCTGTATTCCGACAAATTTCTTGACACAGTGGGGTGACCCATTCCCCTGAGAATTGCTTCTTTTACTTAGACTAAGTGTAAGTAGCTTGTGTACAATCTCAACCTACTGTTTTCTCATGAAAAGTAGGGAGAAATACCTAGAGAAATTTATGCTCTCAAGAATTTCCTTTCTGAGATAATAAGTCCTTCTGAGAAATGAAGATGAGATCCTCATGGAGCACTTAATGAAGGATGTAGAATTGTTAGCCATAGAAGAAAATTTTGAAGCAATCTTTAAAATTTTTTGCCACCTCATTCTTATCTATTTTAGTCACACCTGGCCCATCACTAACCCTAACCCATTACAAATACATTTAAACTTTCAATCGATGGAAATAATATAGTCACAGAAAGTTATTTTCTGTGAAATAAAATAATACAATCCAAGCATTACAGTTTCCCAGTTGTGATATGAGATCATAGAATGTTATCAGAGAAAAAGGGTGAAAAGATAGAATTGGAGGCCCACAGAAAGGATGAAGAGAATGAGGAAGAAGTACTGTAACTGAAGAACCAGAGAGATTCACGATGCAGGAAATGGCAAAGGGATTTTCTTTACTTGAGGAGGCACTGTTAGTTTTTGAGGCACATGACCACAGGAATCAGAGCCTATGCTATCAATGTCAGGCTTGAGTGCAATTCCAGCTTGCCCTCCGTCTCCTATCACCAATGATCCTTCAGCTCTACCATCTCCCACCTCCTCTCCTTCCTCCAGTCAGTAACTCTTCTTGCCTGTTCACTGATGCCAGCCCCTGTATGCCAGCTGTTGTACTGTACTGTACATTTCAAGGTCCTATACTGTAAGAGTAAAAATGTTTTCTTTATTTTTTGTGTTGGTTTGTTTTTATGTATTATTTGTGTGAAAGGTATTATAAACTTATACAGTACAGTACTACATAGCTGATTGTGTTAGCTGGGTACCTAGGATTACTTTGTTGGGCTCACAGACATGCTCTTGGAATGGAACTTGTTTGTATGTAGGGAAGTTATTGTATTTCTCTTTGCTAAAAAAGGAATCTTTCTAAGATATAAATTTAATACTGCCAGTACTTCAAGTCCTAAAGTGACTCATTGTCTAGAGAAATATACACTTATTTCTTAATATTGATGCTACTTCTGGACAAATTTACATTTCCAGCTCTTTCTAAAAGGGATTCTGTTTATTTTATATTCCAAATATTTTGAACTAGTCAACATTTCCCCTAAACAATGAAAAATTGAATTATATCTGGAAAATAATTTTGCATAAATAAGAAGGAGAATAATCTTTGGAGATAGAATGGCTCAAACTCCAGATCAGAAACAATGCAGGCTTAAAAACTAGAAAGCTTCATTTACTATCACTGGGGAGAAAAATTACTTTTAAAAATGTTTGTGAAAGTTTAAGAAATACTAAATATTGAACATTGTCCCTGACGATATATAGTAGATCTTTAATAGTTGTGATTTTTTCCTATCACATTCTTTGAGGAGGATATTTGTTCTATAAAAAATAATACTCATAGAAAAAGCAAGGGAATTCCAAAAAACATCTATTTCTGCTTCATTGACTATGCTAAAGCCTTTGCCTGTGTGGATCACAACAAACTGGAAAATTCTTAAAGAGATAGGAATATCAGACCACCTTACCTGCCTCCTGAGAAACCGGTATGCAGGACAAGAAGCAACAGTTAGAAATTGGACATGGAACAATGAACTGGTTCCAAATTATTAATTAATTTATGCTTTAGAACTGTGGTGTTGGAGAAGACTCTTGAGAGTCTCTTGGACAGCAAAGAGATCAAATTAGTCAATCCTAAAGGAAATCAACCCCGAATATTCACTGGAAGGACCGATGCTTAAGCTGAAGCTCCAATACTTTGGCCATCTGATGCAAAGAGCCATCTCATTAGAAAAGATCCTGATGCTGGGCAAATCTAAGGGCAAGAGGAGAAGAGGACAACAGAGGATAACATGGTTGGATGGCATCTCTGGCACAGTGGACATGAGTTTGAGCAAACTCTGGGTGTTGGAGATATGTCTCTGGGACTTGGAAATGGCGAACCTGAAAGAACAACACTTGGACAGTCTCTGCAAGGACTGACAAGTTTATTTCTGCAGTCAAGCCTTTTTATAAGAGCAAGGAACAAAGAGCTTAGAGCATACAGCCAGCAGAACACGTACAAGGCCAGGATATAATCAGTAAAAGATATTTCAAGGAATAGCACATTCTTAACGACCCATGTATTTATCCATGACCCATTTTCTCAAGCAACGTCTTTAATGTTTAATTGTTGAATCTAGATGCCTAGCATAGCCAAAGGCAGGAAATGTTCTTCAGCAATCAGTACACAAATGCCTGGGTACTTCTGGCCCTTCACCATTTTCCCATGGATTTTCTCCTTCAAGGCTATTTAGCACTGTGCCTCCCAACATACCCTCCTTTTGTTTTTAGTTTAAGCATGGCAGCTGTTAGTTGGACTCCGTCGTAGGAGGCACGGAGTCTTGAGTAGAGACATCTGTATAGAATTGTGTAGCGCCATACCAGATAGGGTTCCTACTGTAACAATAAATATTAGACTAAGAATGCCAGCAATAATCCATCCTATTATGTGCCTTGACCTCCTTAAGCCATATTTGAGCAAAACTGAGAGAAATACAGAATCGGTCCATGGTTCTGTTAAGTTAACAGGAAGCCACAAATCAGATCTTTGCTTGACTATTGCAATGTTGACATAATGATATGAAATAGTGTGGTTTAAACACATATACAAGGCACATGCTGTACAGTTAACAATCTTAGCAGAAAGATCTATATTGAAGTTACCTACAATAAACATGTACAGGAGGTGCACACAAGATTGGATATAACCTGTACTATTGTATAAAAAGGTACAGTTTTGAGGTTTTTAAGGCTTTCGTAGCCCCACACACATTGGCAAAGGGCTCCAATGCAGCAGGAATCTTCCACACGTGCCATTGTTCAGGTCCTACGGTAGGGGTTCAGACGTTGACGTTTTCTCTTGGGCTTCTCTGTGGTCATTGATGAGACTCTTCATGTCAACTGCGTCACCTGTCGGGGGAGTCTGGTCTTGGGGTCCTTCTCGGTAATGGATATGGCAAAGTTGCAGATTTCTTCTCCATCTGCAACGACAAGACTGTAACCTCTGCCTAGGAGTCGTAAGATTCCTGGCAACCATTGATTAAACTGCTTATATCATATTGGTGTGTTGGCTTCTAACGGTTTCTTACTGTTTTCCTCTGCAAAATGTCTGTCTGCACAAGTATCAGAACTATCTTTTAGTAAATTTAAAAAATTTAAGGAATAAAGAGTTAAAGATAATAACAACTGAGGGTTCATAGGATAAGAAGTGTATCTCCTCTTCCATATTCCCCCTTTCTGTTTTAACAAATGAGTTTTAAGAGTACGATGGGTTCTTTCGATAATTGCTTGACCCTGGGGATTGTAGGGTATCCCTGTGATGTGTGTTATATTCCATTCCATTAGAAATGAACAAAATGAGTGAGAGGTAAATGCAGGCCCATTATCTGTTTTTAAGACCGAAGGTATTTCCATAACAGGGAAGGTGAGTAAAAGTGCGGAAATAGCGTGTTTGCTGGATTCTGAAGAGATAGGCACTGCCCATATAAAACCTGAAAATGTATCCACTGAGACAAAAAGCAAAGAAAACTTTTCCAAAGAGCAATGAGTGAAGTCGGATTGCCAAAGGGAGTTAGGCTGTTGCCCATGAGGATTAACTCCTGAAACTGTGGTATGTAAGTGCAGAGGAGCGCAGACATCACTTCAGTGAGTGGAATATGGTATTTAGAGTGCAATCTTTTAGCATTGGTATGAAGATTAGTGTATTTGTCCATAGCAGATGTAAAGACAGGAGCTATGAACTTATCAACAGCATCATTCCCTGCTGCCAGGGGGCCAGGTAAACCTGAATGAGCACGTATATGTGCAATGAAGAAAGGTTCCGTATGTGATCAAATTAAGGCTTGAGTCTTTGAAAAGAGAATATATAATTCTTCATCTAGGTTGTATAAAAAGGTGGTAACAAAATCGGGGAAAAGGGAAGCAAGGTATTTGGAATCAGTATAGACATTGAAGGATGATGGTTGAAGAGACAAAAGAGCATATAAAGCATACAATTCAACTCTTTGTACTGAAGAATAGGTAGTGAGTAATTTCTCTTTGATATCAGGGCCGACAATCCCAGCTATGCCTTTCTTGTTGCCATCAATGAAATAGGTAGGTACATTTGAAATAGGCTGGGAGGCAATGATATTAGTTACTATAAATTTAGTAAATTGTAGGAAGTCCCATAATTTTCCTTTCGGCAAATGGAATGAGATAACGTTCTGAAAGTCACTTAATGCTATTTGCATGGTCATGTTATACTGTAAGGCAATTTGTAATTCCTTTTTTGTCAAAGGGACATGTATTGCATATGGATCAAATTCAGTTAAGGTTTGTACACGGCTCCTTCCTGATACAATTAGCTGTCCTATTTTCTCAATGTATGATATGATTTTCTTTGACTGCTTAGTAGGTAGATATACCCATTCTATTGGGCTGTTTTGTGCTATGATTGCAGTAGGTGAATATTTGGTGGGGAATATATATAAATAGATCAGTTGGGTATGGTCCAGCCAAGTTGAGAAAGATTGTTGAATGTGTTTTTCAACAAATTTTAATTCTTCTTTTGCTTTTTTTTGTTAGCTGTCTAGGACTATTAGGGTCAGGAGGTCCCTCTAAAATTTTAAATAAATTTTGTAATGCATAGATGGGAATGCCAATAGATGACCAAAGCCAATTAATATCTCCTATCAATTTTTGAAAATCGTTTAATGTGTGTAGAGAATGCACAGAGATTTGAGTTTTTTGAGGTTTTATCTTAGACTCTTCCATAACATGTCCTAGGTAATTAAAGGGTGCTTTCAATTAAATTTTATCTGGCACAAGTAGGCCATGATTTTGAAGAGTGGTGGTGACTTCATCATATAACTGTTGTAAACAAAGTTCAGATCCCATGGAAAGGAGTATGTCATCCATATAATGAATTATGAAGGCAGTAGGATATTTATCTCTACTGGGTTGTAATAAAACAGATATGAGATATTGGCAAATGGTAGGAGAGTTCATCATCCCCTGAGGTAAAACCTTCCATTGAAATCTTTTAACAGGAGCCATGTGATTTATAGAGGGAACTGAAAAAGCAAAACGTTTTCTATCTTTAGGATGCAAAGGTATAGTAAAAAAAAAAAAAAAAAAAGCAGTCTTATAAATCAATAATAATTACAGGCCATCCTTTTGGCACCATGGAAGGGGAGGGCAACCCAGGTTGTAAGGGCCCCATAGGAATCATAGTATTATTAACATTTCTTAAATCTATCAACATTCGCCATTTTCCTGATTCCTTTTTTATTACAAAAACGGGAGAATTCCATGGGCAAAATGAAGGCTCTGTATGATTTTTCTGTAATTGCTCATTTACTAATTGTGTGAGAGTTGCCAACTTTTCTTTAGTCAGGGGCTACTGAGGTGTCCATACTGGGGCATCAGATTCCCAATCAAGAGGCAGCAGTGTTAACTCAATGGCCTCCATCAAAAAGGCTCATTTAGAGAGATCGTGGCTTTCATTTGTTCAAGAAAATCCCTTCCCCACAAATTAATAGGAATACTGGTAATACATGGTTTGATGTAAATTACAATTTGATCAGGACCATAAGCTTGTAAATAGGATGCAGTGACGAAAGTTCGTGTAACATCAGCCTCTCCTTCCCCTAACAGTCTGGAAGGAGCCACAGTCTTACCCCATTCAAGGGGCCATTCTTCAGTTCTAATAATGGAAATGTTGGCTCCTGTATCCAACATACCTGTGAAATTTTTCCCCCGTATCTTTAGAGTAAGCATAGGCTTTTGATGTTCCTTTAATAAGGTAGATAGTACGGTGGTAAGGTTGGTGCTACCAAAACTTCCCTGCCTAATTTTTTCAGATGCCCTTATTGGTTTGACATATGGCAAAAGTAATAATTGTGCAAAGTTTTCCCCTTTTTATAGATATACATTTCTTAATTCTACAACACTCACGGTGACATGTATCTCTCCTTCATAATCTTCATCCACACCTCCAGCCAATACTATTAAACCTTTCATTGTACAGCTGGTACGTCCCAAAATTAGTCCAACTCTTCCGGGTGGGATTGGACCATAATATCCAGTGGGAATTTTATGAGGATTGCATAATTTTATTAATTCCATATCATAAGGACTAGGTATATCAATGCAAGCACTCCTGGATGTAGCTGCTTGCAGTGTCATAATGTTGGGTCCTCCTTTTGTAGTGGGGCTGGAGGACGGCCCCTTTATTAGTTTCCCTGTTGTTTTTGTTGTGCCTCTGGTGTCAATGCATTTCCATCCTTATCGAATTTGGAACGACACTCATTCAACCAATGGAATCCCCTTTTACGTTTTGGGCAAACTCCCGGGGGCCTTTTTTTATTAGAAGTAAGATTATCTTTGGCTGTTTGCACTGGCATGTGGCATTGTTTTTTCATATGGCCGGCCTTCCCGCAGTTAAAGCATTTAGCATTGGCAGCCTTTTGCACATTGAAAGTTTCTAGTGCTGCTAATTTTGCTCTATGGGACACAGATCTGATATCTTTATAAGCTTTCAAATATTCCATAAGAGAACCAGTTTCTCAAATTGGTCTAAGCACGGATCGACATTCCTCATTAGCATTTTCAAAGGCAAGTTGTTTTAAAATAATATTTTGTAAGGTTTCATCTCTGATAGATTTTTCTACGGCATCCTTTAATTTTCCTACAAATTGGGCATATTCCGCCTCATGTCCCTGGGTAATCTTGACAAATGAACCATCAGAGTTAACATTATCAACCTTTGCCCATGCTTTGCAAGAAATTTCTCTAATTAAATGCAACATCTGAGGGGTAATATAAAGGTCAGTTTTCATTCCAATCCCAAAGAAAGGCAATGCCAAAGAATGCTCAAACTACTGCACAATTGCACTCATCTCACACGCTAGTAAAGTAATGCTCAAAATTCTCCAAGCCAGGCTTCAGCAATATGTGAACCGTGAACTTCCTGATGTTCAAGCTGGTTTTAGAAAAGGCAGAGGAACCAGAGATCAAATTGCCAACATCCGCTGGATCATGGAAAAAGCAAGAGAGTTCCAGAAAAACATCTATTTCTGCTTTATTGATTATGCCAAAGCCTTTGACTGTGTGGATCACAATAAACTGTGGAAAATTCTGAGAGAGATGGGAATACCAGACCACCTGATCTGCCTCTTGAGAAATTTGTATGCAGGTCAGGAAGCAACAGTTAGAACTGGACATGGAACAACAGACTGGTTCCAAGTAGGAAAAGGAGTACGTCAAGGCTATATATTGTCACCTTGTTTATTTAACTTATATGCAGAGTACATCATGAGAAACACTGGACTGGAAGAAACACAAGTTGGAATCAAGATTGCTGGGAGAAATATCAATAACCTCAGATATGCAGATGACACAACCCTTATGGCAGAAAGTGAAGAGGAACTAAAGAGCCTCTTGATGAAAGTGAAAGTGGAGAGTGAAAAAGCTGGGTTAAAGCTCAACATTCAGAAAATGAAGATCATGGCATCCAGTCCCATCATTCATGGGAAATAAATTTGGAAACAGTGGAAACAGTGTCAGACTTTATTTTTCTGGGCTCCAAAATCACTGCAGATGGTGAGTGCAGCCATGAAATTAAAAGACGCTTACTCCTTGGAAGGAAAGTTATGACCAACCTAGATAGCATATTGAAAAGCAGAGACATTACTTTGCCAACAAAGGTTCGCCTAGTCAAGGCTATGGTTTTTCCTGTGGTCATGTATGGATGTGAGAGCTGGACTGGGAAGAAGGCTGAGCGCCGAAGAATTGATGCTTTTGAACTGTGGTGTTGGAGAAGACTCTTGAGAGTCCCTTGGACTGCAAGAAGATCCAACCAGTCCATTCTGAAGGAGATCAGCCCTGAGATTTCTTTGGAAGGAATGATGCTACAGCTGAAACTCCAGTACTTTGGCCACCTCATGCAAAGAGTTGACTCATTGGAGAAGACTCTGATGCTGGGAGGGATTGAGGGTAAGAGGAGAAGGGGATGACAGAGGATGAGGTGGCTGAATGACATCACTGACTCGATGGATGTGAGTCTCAGTGACCTCCGGGAGTTGGTGATGGACAGGGAGGCCTGGCGTGCTGTGATTCATGGGGTCACAAAGAGTCGGACACGACTGAGTGACTGATCTGATCTGATCTGATTAGCTAATTGCGCAGTCATATTGGCCATGGCTCCTGTTCCAGTGAGTATATCATAGGTTAAATTGGCAGGGTTACTACAAGATTGCTGATCAATCATCATTTGTCAGGCGTCATCATTAACCCACATTTGCCAGGCCTCATCATTAACCCACATTTGCCATTGAAGTAATTGTTGAGGATTTAGAACCATCTTTGCTACTTGAAAAAAATCATATGGCATCCAATGATCAGTCCATCCTCTGAAGAATTCTACACAGTAAGGAGAAGTAGGTCCATATAGAGTGCATGCTTTCTTAAAGCTGGACAACATACCAAAATCTAGACCAGCCCAAACATTCTGGCCTTGGGCAGGCTGATCAAACTGTATTGGGAAAGCAAACGTGCAAGTAGGCATCCCCCGAGGAGGAGTGAAATGATTAGTATGAGCAAAGTTAGCAACTGCTTTTACAGACGGAGCAGAAGGAAAAACTTCAAGTTTGGGTTGTCTGTTGAATGAAATGACCTTTGTTCTAAGTGGCTTCAGTTTTGACACATCATGTATACATATGTTTCCAAGCTGTTTTTCCAGGGATTGTGTCTGATTAAGCATAACATTCTTATATTTCAAAGTACCTTGCATATCTTGTTCCTTAAGCTCATATTCATGTAAAGACCAAACAGTTTCTACTTCCAAATCAACATTATGCCCTTCAGTTTGTTCTATGACAGCACGTATGAGTGACCATGTAACCCACCATTGAGGGGGAATACGGACTCCTTGCTGATATGCTCGCAAAACATTATTCTTAACCCTTTTCCATATGTCTAGATCGAGCGTCCCCTCCTCTGGGAACCACGGATTATGTTCCAGTAAAATATGATAGCAGTCATTCAAATGATCTCTTGAAACATTAACACCATTTTGTTTCAGAAAGTGATGCATTATAGAAATGAAAGGAATCTTACTGCTATGTTCTCCCATCCTGCTTACCTCTTTCTGCAGGGCTCACTGCTTTGTTCAGTCTTCTCTTCAAGTCCCTGTTCATGGCGCCACTTGTTGGAGATATGTCTCGGGGACTTGGAAACAGCGAACCTGAAAGAACAACACTTGGACAGTCTCTGCAAGGACTGACAAGTTTATTTCTGCAGTCAAGCCTTTTTATAAGAGCAAGGAACAAAGAGCTTAGAGCATACAGCCAGCAGAACATGTACAAGGCTAGGATATAATCAGTAAAAGATACTTCAAGGAACAGCACATTCTTAACGACCCATGTATTTATCCATGACCCATTTTCTCAAGCAACGTCTTTAATGTTTAATTGTTAAATCTAGGTGCCAAGCATAGCCAAAGGCAGGAAATGTTCTTCAGCAATCAATACACAAATGCCTGAGTACTTCTGGCTCTTCGCCATTTTCCCATGGACTTTCTCCTTCAAGGCTATTTAGCACTGTGCCTCCCAACACTGGGAGATAGTGAAAGACAGAGAAGCCTGGTGTGCTGCAGTTTATGAGGTTGAAAAGAATTGGACAGAACTTAGCAACTGAACAACAAATATAAATTCTTACACTCTTAATTTTCTTAAGAAATACAGATTAAATATACATATATATAGATAAATACATGTATTTTCTGTGAATTAAAGTTAGTTGCTCAGTCATATCCAACACTTTCAGACCCCATGGACCTGCCAGGCTCCTTTGTTCATGGGATTATCTAGGCAGAACACTGGAGTGGGTTGCTGTGCCCTCCTCCAGGGGATCTTCCTGACTGAGATCAAACCTGGGTTTCCTGCATTGCAGGCAGATTCTTTACTGTCCAAGCCACCAGGGAAGCCCCCTTTGCATTAAAAAAAAAAAACAAAAAAAACTGATAGTATATGTTCTTGATTTTTTTAGATTTTGTTTTGAAATAATCTTAGACTTACAACAAAGCTGCAAAAATAGTTCAGACGGTTTCTGTATACTCTTCAACTATCTTCCCTTAATGCTTTTTTTTTTCCTTCACTGGGTCTTCTTTGTGGTGCAAAGGCTTCTCTAGTTATTGCACATGGGCTCTGTTGCCTTGCAGCATCTGGGAATCTTTGCTTCCTAATCAAAAATCAAACATGCCTCCCCTGTATTGGAAAGCAGATTCTTAACCATGGAACCACCAGAGACATCTCTATCTTCCCCTAATGTTGAATCTTGCATAATCATTTCCCCAAAAATGGGAAATTAACATTGATAAAAGAGTATTTGAATTTTGCAAATTGTCCCACTAATATTCTTTTATTGCTCTCGGATCCAGTCCAGGAAACCACATTGCATTAGTTGTCACATCTCCTTAAGTCTCCTCTAACTTGGGGCAGTTGCTTATCCTTTCTTTGTCTTTCATGACCTGGACACTTATGAAGAGTAATAAAATGACCATGATCACTTTGATCATTTGGTTAAAGTAATTTCTACCAGGTTTCTCCATCGTGAAGTTACCATTTTCCTTTTGTAACTAAGGATTATCTTGTGGGAGAATGTGTTGAAATTATGCAAACATTTATATCTGATCATGGTTTTACATTTATCTTGGCACTCATCAGTGATTCTTCTCTGCAACAAATATTTCTATTGCATCTATTTTCTATTTTCATCACTCTTTCTCCACTTAAAAACTGAAATAATTGTAAAGAAGAGCTATTACCTCTTCTGTTTGTTTAATCTTTCATTAAGTCATTTATTTAATCAGTATAGACTTGTGAATATTTACTTTATTGTACTGGTTATAGTCCAATACTACCATTATTTTGCAGTGGAAATTGTCTTATATTTGGCCTTTAAAGCTCCTTCAAGGTGCCTCATCCTTTCAACACGTTATGTTACTTCATGAGCATTTCCTTGGGACTATAAGATATACCCCGTTCACTCTGTGTTTTATCCTATTGCTATAATTAATTAATATCACTATTTATACTTCTGCTCAAATTGTCCCAACTTTGGCCTTTGGGAGCTCCTTCAAGTTGATACCTATGTTCTTTTAACGTACCCTGAACATTACTGGCCTCTTGTTCCATCACTTCATGGCAACAAGAAGAGGGAAAAATAGAAATAGTGATAGATTTTACTTTCCTGGGCTCCAAAATGACTGCAGATAGTGACTACAGCCATCCTTGCTCCTCATAGGAAAGCTATGACAAACCTAGACAGCATATTAAAAAGCAGACGTGTCACTTTGCCAACAAAGCAATGGTTTTTCCAGTAGTCATGAACTGATATAGGAGTTGGACCATAAAGAACGCTGAGCACTGAAGAATTGATGCTTTTGAACTGTGGTGCTGGAGAAGACTCCTGAGAGTCCCTGGACAGCAAGAAGATCTAATCAGTCAATCCTAAAGGAAATCAACCCTAAGTATTCATTGGACGGACTGGTGCTGAAGCTGAAGTTCCAATATTTTGGCCACCTATGTGAAGAGCTGATTCATTGTAAAAGACCCAGATTCTGGCAAAGATTGAAGGCAGGAGAAGAAGGGGACAACAGAGGATAAGATAGTTGGATAGCATTACTGACTCAATGGACATGAATTTGAGCAAACTCTGGGAGATAGTGGAGGACAGAAGAGCCGGGCATGCTGCAGTCCATGGGGTCGCAAAGAGTAGGATCTGACTTAGGGACTGAACAACAACATTGCTGAACACTTCTCTATTCTGTGGCATCATCAAATATTCCAAGATCATATTGTGCTTTTGCAGTCCAAGCCCTAAAGCCAACCATTTTACCAAGGACCCCAGGTTCCTTTTACTGTAGTAGAGAATGTATTCAGAAATCAAAATCTGGGTGCTAAGTATGCTCATTGTTATTTTATCATTCCTTCTAGGCTCTCTCAGCTAACAGAGCTTAGAAATATCTATGTATACTCACATATACATTCACACATATATTTTTATTTCTTTATATTTATTCATGTTTGTATGTTTATGTGTGTATATAACGACAAGTTCATACTGATGCCTCCAATTCCAGTAAAATATCACAGAGCTTGTTCTAGTCTTCATCGTTTCCTTATTTGTAACTTTTTCTCTGACTATGGAAAGTTGGCTCTCATGATCTGTAATTTATTTACTTATTTTGTCAGTTCTAATATACAAGCAATTTCAGAAGATCTATCCCCTACTCTTGCCAATAACAACTTCACTAACTAGAGAACACAGCTTGTGCACAGTCTTTTTTTTTCACCTTAGAGTTGTCTACACTGGGCATGGGAGTCAAATGCTCTTTCAGAAAGTTAATTTAGGCTAATTCTTTTCTTCTTTACTTTCTTTAGCATGGTTATGCTGTTCATCTGTAACATTAGTGGGTTCATTTATTACCATTTGTATCTCTTTTGGGTACTTCAAGTTCCGATTGACTTTTAAGTATTTATTTAAATTTTGAATATGTGAAACATTTTCATGGTTATAAGGTTAAGAATTATATAAAACATTGTATTCAGAAAAGGGTCACTCCTCTCTTATCCCCTTCTTTCTTATATGAAAGGTAACATATAATACATCAGATCAGATCAGATCAGTCGCTCAGTCGTGTCCGACTCTTTGCGACCCCATGAATCACACCACACCAGGCCTCCCTGTCCATCACCAACTCCTGGAGTACACCCAGACTCACGTCCATCGAGTCAGTGATGCCATCCAGCCATCTCATCCTCTGTCGTCCCCTTCTCCTCCTGCCCCCAATCCCTCCCAGCATCAGAGTCTTCTCCAATGAGTCAACTCTTCGCATGAGGTGGCCAAAATACTGGAGTTTCAGCTTTAGCATCATTTCTTCCAAAGAAATCCCAGGGCTGATTTCCTTCATAATGGACCGGTTGGATCTCCTTGCAGTCCAAGGGACTCTCAAGAGTCTTCTCCAACACCACAGTTCAAAAGCATCAATTCTTCGGCGCTCAGCCTTCTTCACAGTCCAGCTCTCACATCCATACATGACCACAGGAAAGACCACAGCCTTGACTAGGCGAACCTTTGTTGGCAAAGTGATGTCTCTGCTTTTGAATATGTGATCTAGGTTGGTCATAACTTTCCTTCCAAGGAGTAAGTGTCTTTTAATTTCATGGCTGCAGTCACCATCTGCAGTGATTTTGGAGCCCCCAAAATAAAGTCTGACACTGTTTCCACTGTTTCCCCATCTATTTCCCATGTAGTGATGGGACCAGATGCCATGATCTTCGTTTTCTGAATGTTGAGCTTTAAGCCACATTTTCACTCTCCACTTTCACTTTCATCAAGAGGCTCTTTAGTTCCTCTTCACTTTCTGCCATAAGGATGGTGTCATCTGCATATCTGAGCTTATTGATATTTCTCCCAGCAATCTTGATTCCAACCTGTGTTTCTTTCAGCCCAGCATTTCTCATGATGTACTCTGCATATAAGTTAAATAAACATGGTGACAATATACAGCCTTGACGTACTCCTTTTCCTACTTGGAACCAGTCTATTGTTCCATGTCCAGTTCTAACTGTTGCTTCCTGACCTGCATACAGATTTCTCAAGAGGCAGATTAGGTGGTCTGGTATTCCCATCTCTTTCAGAATTTTCCACAGTTTATTGTGATCTACACAGTCAAAGGCTTTGGCATAGTCAATAAAGCAGAAATAGATGTTTTTCTGGAACTCTCTTGCTTTTTCCATGATCCAGCGGATGTTGGCAATTTGATCTCTGGTTCCTCTGCCTTTTCTAAAACCAGCTTGAACATCAGGAAGTTCATGGTTCACATATTGCTGAAGCCTGGAGAATTTTGAGCATTACTTTACTAGCATGTGAGATGAGTGCAATTGTGCGGTAGTTTGAGCATTCTTTGTATTTTGCTTTTTAGTTAACAATATAACCTGTAACAGTCAATAGTTCATACAGATCTTTATCTTACTTTAAATTATCTTTATTTTGAAAAAAATTATATATTTGCAGAAATTTGCAGCAATAATAATACAGAGAGGTCCTGTGTACCAAATGGGTCACTGGGACATTTAACATAAATATAGTACCATGTCAAAAATGAAAATTGACATTGCTACAAGTCAGATTTTTTTTTCTTCAGATTTCACCGGTGTCACATGTATTCATTTGTCTGTGTATGTAGTTCCATGCATACCTCCACAATCAAGATACACAGAAACCCAAGTGGAAGTGAGAGAGCCAATTCCTAGGCAGGTTGATAAGAAAAGTCGGGGGTCCTGGAGGAGGAGAGATGGGTAGGGAATTCTCAAGGAGGAGAAAAGGACAAATGTTGTTTTCTTTAAGCCCAGAGCTGATGATTGCACAACAAAACAACTCATCTTGCTCAAGGATATCCTTTCCCTTAAACTCTGTACCAAAGATTATTTAACAACAATGTATCCTGCTTGAGGACACGTTTCTCTTTCTTGAGAACCTTCTGACTGATCCTGTCATCTTAAAATGTATGTTGTGGAAGTGGGTCTGGTGAGACCTTTCTGTTGTTAGTTCTAATCTTGTTAGTTTAAGATTTATATTGTGGGAATGGGTCTGGTAAAAGTATATAAGGCCTTGACAAGACTGATGAGTGGGGCACTCGCCAACCCCCTTCTGATGTCTGTGTCCGAAGCTTTCTCTGTCCCTTTTTCACTTTAATAAAACCCTGCTACACAAAAGCTCTTGAGTGATCAAGCCTAGTCCCTGGTCCCGAAGCTGAATTTTCTTCGAAGATCACAAATCTGACATTGTTCACCGTGTGCTTTCAGAAGGTTAGCCAAATATAACAATGAGGAATAAGAGATTTTTCCAGGAAGAATATTTTAACCGAGTCTTTATTATTTTAGTATTATTTTTGTTGCTTTTCAGTTGGTAAGTTGTGTCCGACTCTTTGTGACCCCATGAACTGCAGCACACCAGGCTTCCCTGTCCTTCACTATCTCAAGGAGCTTGCTCAAACACATGTCCATTGAGTCAGTGATGCCATCCAGCTATCTCATCCTCTGTCGCCTCCTTTTCCTCCTGCCTTCAGTCTTTCCCAGCATCAGGGTTTTTTCCAATGAGTCAGCTCTTTGCATCAGGGGCCAAAGTATTGGAGCTTTGGCTTCAGCACCAGTCTTTCCAAAGAATGCTGCTGCTGCTGCTGCTAAGTCGCTTCAGTCGTGTCCGACTCTGTGCGACCCCATAGACAGAAGCCCACCAGGCTCCCCCATCCCTGGGATTCTCCAGGCATCAATAAAAGAGATTCTTGATTAAAAAATATATATATATATATATACAATGGAACTGAAGGATACTTGAAAACACACTTTAATCCTTTTAACCTACAATTATTTACCGAGTACCTATTATGTGTCAGAACTCTTCTCAGCATTGTTTATACTGTGATTGGAAAAAAATAAAAAACAAAAATGAAAGCAGAAAAAAAAAAAAAAAAAGAATACTGGAGTGGGTTGCCATTTCCTTCCCCAATGCATGAAAGTGAAAAGTGAAAGTGAAGTCGCTCAGTCGTGTCCGACTCTTAGCGACCCCATAGACTGGAGCCTACCAGGATCCTCCGTCCATGGGATTTTCCAGGCAAAAGTACTGGGGTGGGGTGCCATTGCCTTCCCCTTTCCAAAGAATATTCAGGGTTAATTTCCTTTAGGATTGACTGGTTAGATCTTCTTGCTGTCCAAGGTACTCTAAAGAGTCTTCTCCAGCACCACAGTTCAAAAGCATCAATTCTTCGGCACTCAGCCTTCTTTATGGTGCAGCTGTCACATCCATACGTGATTACTGGAGAAACCATTGCTTTGACTATATGGATTTTAGTCAGCAAATGATGTCTCTACTATTTAATATACTATCTAGCTTTGTCATAGCTACTTTTCCAAGCAGCTAAAGCATCTTTTAATTTTGTGGCTGCGATCACTATCTGCAGTGATTTTGGAGCCCAACAAAATGAAATCTGACACTGTTGCCACATTTTCCCCATTTATTTGTCATGAAGTGATAGGACCAGATGCCAACATAGTTTTCTGAATGTAGAGTTTTAAGCCAGCTTTTTAATTCTCCTCATTCACCTTCATCAAAAGGCGCTTTAGTTTGTATTCCTTTTCTGCCATGAAAGTGGTACCGTCTGCATATCTGAGGTTGTTGATGTTTCTCCCGGCAATCCTGATTCCAGCTGTGATTCATCGAGCCTGGCATTTCGCCTGATGTACCTTGCATTTAAGTTAAAAAAAGCAAGTTGACAATACCTTGACATACTCCTTTCCCAATTTATATTAGTTACCATTTAAAGCACTAACTTAAGGTGTTCTACTTTTTATTTTCCTCAGCTGTTCATTCCTTTCCAAAGATGGTACAGGGAGGGCAGTGCATGGCTTGGAGGGGTGAGGGTGTGGGGTTGAGTAAGGATGGCAGGTAGGCCTGAGTTCTAGGCTGCTACTCTCTCCAGAGGTTGCACTGTACTTGTACACCAAGTTGCTCATTTTATTTGAACATTGCAAAAATCTTTCAAATTTCACATGAGCATTGCCAACTTTTTGAAAAGGTTGCTTGTATTCATTTGTGCGCTGGATTCTCTTTTAATTCCCTGAAAATATATTCCTTCATTAGTCAGAATCCTTACAATGATTATGTATTCATTTTAAGACTTGAACAGCTGTATAATAACTATCCACAGTCCACATACCTCGGAGAAGGCAATGGCAACCCACTCCAGTACTCTTACCTGGAAAATCCCATGGACGGAGGAACCTGGTGGGCTGCCGTCTCTGGGGTCGCATAGAGTTGGACACGACTGAAGAGACTTAGCAGCAGCAGTAGCAGCAGTCCATGTACTTCAGGTGACTGGCATCATCAGACATCTCCACATCCTGGCCCTGTACCTTACATCATGGTGCTGGTAAGTCAGCAGAGTCAGAAATCAGAGCATTCCTAAACGCCATTAGAATCAGAGCATTCCTATATCAGAAGGGCTAACAGCTACTAACCTACATATAGAAAATGATTGTGAACTTTATAACAATATCTCTAAAACAACTTTCTCTTAGTTAGTTGACAAAAATTCTTACAGCTACTTCATTACCAGTTTACATGAGAATATGACAGGAGGAAGCTGGAGTTAGTGGTTGTAACTAATTTTGAATTAGTTTTTTGCCTTGGTTTGTTTTTTGTTTTCACAAATTTTGCAAATACATGGGTTTATGTGAACACATTGCTAGAATCCTGCCTTCCCAGATTCTTAGAAATGGCCCATGGAAATGATAGTCTGAAGATTAAGCTCAATCAGTTTCATGGTAAATCCATCTCTGACATTGCCCATGAAGCCACCCACATCAGCAAAATCTGTGCTGTTAACTACAGACTTAGCTCAAATCTGCTACAAGAATTCTGTATCCAGGAAAGATAAAATTGCTTTCAGAAGTCCTCAAGAACTAGAAAAAGCATAAAAATAAAATCACTTGTGTATCAGGGAGCCATGGGAACAACAAAGATAAAAATATTAAGATTCAATTAATGTTCCATAGTGATCAGATCAGATCAGATCAGATCAGTCGCTCAGTCATGTCCGACTCTTTGCGACCCCATGAACCGCAGCACGCCAGGCCTCCCTGTCCATCACCAGCTCCCGGAGGTCACTCAGACTCGCATCCATCGGGTCAGTGATGCCATCCAGCCATCTCATCCTCTGTCGTCCCCTTCTCCTCCTGCCCTCAATCCCTCCCAGCATCAGAGTCTTCTCCAATGAGTCAACTCTTCGCATGAGGTGGCCAAAATACTGGAGTTTCAGCTTTAGCATCATTCCTTCTAAAGAAATTCCAGGATTGATCTCCTTCAGAATGGACTGGTTGGATCTTCTTGCAGTCCAAGGGACTCTCAAGAGTCTTCTCCAACACCACAGTTCAAAAGCATCAATTCTTCGGCGCTCAGCCTTCTTCACAGTCCAGCTCTCACATCCATACATGACCACAGGAAAGACCATAGCCTTGACTAGGCGAACCTTTGTTGGTAAAGTAATGTCTCTGCTTTTGAATATGCTATCTAGGTTGGTCATAACTTTCCTTCCAAGGAGCAAGCGTCTTTTAATTTCATGGTTCCATAGTGAAGAACTTGTGAAAAAGCTGATGTTGCTTTTTCCCTAAACTTACTGATTCTGTATGCAAATAAGAAGCTGATGCCTTTAGCTAGTAAAGGACTATTAGAAAAGAATAGAGGAGGGAAAAACTCAGAAATTTGTCGTTTGTGTAAAGCAAAGTGACAAAAAAGAATTGAAAGCCTGAACTACAAGGCAATTTTCCCCTAAAGGTATTTGACAAGCCTTTAAATAAGGAGGGGAATTTTAAAGCTACGTCAAAATCTCTCAAAAGATGGAGAGGTCAATTGGTACTGAGAACTTAAAGTTTAGAGTTTATGATTAATCCAGAAGCATAATACTGTCTAGGTCTGTTGACATTGTTGTGAATAGCAGAATTTCATTCCTTTTTATGTTGAATTTTATTCTTTTATATATGTATAAATCTGAAAAAAAATCAAAACACTAACTGGAAAAGATACATGCTTCCAGTGTTTATAGCAGCATTATTTACAATAGCCAAGATATAGAAGCAATCTAAGTGTTCATCAAGTGATGAATGAATAAAGACGATGTGTACTAAATATGTGTTTCTTTTGGCAGAATGCAGTTAGGCAAGGAAATCATTGTGATGTCTATCCTTGGGGCAAGCTTCAGCATTCCCTTTTATTTCTTAGAATACTACCACTCTCTTGGGACTCTAATGCTAAAATTTAATTTTATTTGTTTATCTTTTAGTCCTGCCATGTGGGATCTTAGTTCCCTGACCAGGGATCACAGTTTTGCCCTTTGCATTGGAAGCACAGAGTTTTAACTACTGAACTACCAGAAAAGTCCCTAAAAGTATATTTTAAACTTTAGTAGAGTTTGAATATATCTCTACCCCCATTTCCTCCTAGATAAGCCATTATCTCCAGCCTTTTGTAACATTCCTCTTACAGAAAACACAGCTGGTTTGCTTACCCTGCTATTGCAGACTTTTATTCCCTGCCTGCCTCACCATTGTAGGCTTTTATTCCAATATGCAATATTAAAATGTCACATAGTCAACGAGTAACATACCAAATAATGGCACCCCACTCCAGTACTCTTGCCTGGAAAATCCCATGGATAAAGGAGCCTGATAGGCTGCAGTCCATGGGGTCACTAAGAGTCAGGCGCCACTGAGTGACTTCACTTTCACTTTTCACTTTCATGTATTGCACACTCCAGTGTTCTTGCCTGGAGAATCCCAGGGACAGAGGAGCCTAGTGGGCTGCCATCTATTGGGTCGCACAGAGTTGGACACAACTGAAGCGACTTAGCAGCAGCAGCAGAGGTTCTTTCCAAGGAAAAGAAGAGAGCTACACTAATTAAATTGATTTCTTAAAAATGAGTCTTGGTGGTAATGAAACAGAGCAGGACTCTATGCTCTTGGTCTATCATGTCCTCTGTCTACCTTTTGTCTGTGGAAAAACTTTAGCCAAAGAATAAATTAAATCAGAGAAGTGAGAACACACAGGAAATAAGGAAAACAAAGGAGATCAAGTAATGGTTTAATCATTCAGTTCAGTTCAGTTCAGTCACTTAGTCGTGTCCGACTCTTTGTGACTCCATGAACTGCAGCACGCCAGGCCTCCCTGTCCATCACCAACTCCCAGAGTTCACTCAAACTCATGTCCATCGAGTCGGTCATGCCATCCAGCCATCTCATCCTCTGTCGTCCCCTTCTCCTTCTGCCCCCAATCTCTCTGAGCATCAGTGTCTTTTCCAATGAGTCAACTCTTTGCATGAGGTGGCCAAAGTACTGGAGTTTCAGCTTCAACATCACTCCTTCCAATGAACACCCAGGACTGATCTCCTTTGGAATGGACTGGTTGGATCTCCTTGCAGTCCAAGGGACTCTCAAGAGTCTTCTCCAACACCACAGTTCAAAAGCATCAATTCTTCGGCACTCAGCTTTCTTCACAGTCCAACTCTCACATCCATACATCACCACTGGAAAAACCATAGCCTTGACTAGACGGACCTTTCTTGGCAAAGTAATATCTCTGCTTTTCAAAATATGCTATCTAGGTTGGTCATAACTTTCCTTCCAAGGAGTAAGTGTCTTTTAGTTTGATGGCTGCAATCACCATCTGCCATGATTTTGGTTTAGTCATTAAGCATAGTCAAAGACTTTTAGTTCCTTCTCAAGGGATATAGATAGTATTCTGAACCATATCCTGGGAACTGTTTTATAGATACTGAATTCCCGTCAGGTGGAGAGTTCACTACATGGTGACCAGACTGTAGCCATGACATAAGCTGCCACAATTGCTCAAGAAATGGAAACAAACATACCCTGGAAGTTAAGATTGACTGTATTTTAAAAAATCAAGATGATACTGGTAAGACCACCGATGACCCATTCCAACATGGCTGTGCTGTTTCTGCATGTAGGCCCTTCCTCAGCCTATAGAAGTTCTTGCCCACTGATTATCAGAGAAGTTGGCCTTTGGACAGAAGTCTGCCCCTTCCTTGGCCCACACTGGTTGCAAATATCCAAAATAAAGCAAACTTTCCTTTCCACCACCTGGCCTCTTTATTGGCTTTTTGAGTGTTGGAGCAGCTGGATCCCACTTTCAGTTACAGTAAGAAGGGAAGCACAGAACTCTTTGGTGACAGAACCAGAAGGTTAAAAAAAAAAAAAAGAATAGAAGTGTAACCAATTTCCTAACCAAGTGTTACCACTTACATAACCAATTTCCTAACACATTTTATTTTAACCACTTTAAGCCTCTATTTATATATCTATGTATCTTTGGAAATAATGAATGACTGTCTCACAGGGCGCTTATGAGGACGAGTGAAACAGTCCTTTCAAAGCACTCAGCACTGGTGTCTGGATAATAGTAATAACCTCAATAGATCCTTCCCTATTTCCAAGATCTTCAATAAGTGTGTGTTACTTGGTACTTTCTAAATCTAAAGAATTCTGAAACAATTTCAGTTTGTGTATACTTTGTCCATTCTGCAGAATAAATATTTACCTTTATTCATATTTACTTTAGTCCTTTCTTTACTTTCTTCTTAAATTGTGAGTTTTTTTCACTTAAATGCAATCTGTTAAAAAAAATTATAAAGATAATTCATACTCTAATTCAATTTATCCCCTAACCATCTTCAACCTTACTCCTACTCTTGTATAGAGAAGTAACCAGTGTCATTAATTTTTAAAACTTTTAAATATACACAAAGTCTCAATTTGTTTCTTTTCTAGCTTTGCTTCATGCCCCATCTTCCTCTCGATATTACCCTCTGCCCTTTTCCAGATTATTCATGTTTGTGTTATTTAGATTATGGTGTTAATTAAGAATTAGTCATTCTTATTATTCTTAAAAAAACTAGATATTTTCTCATGTAATCTCATACAGACACACAATACATAATAAAATCATATTTTAGTGTCTTAAATTATTGTTTTATAAAAGTAGGGCCATGTAATGTATTTGTTTCAGCATTTTTGATTTCCTCATTCAGCAAAACCTCAGGAAAACATCTCTAAGACATGTGTTAGTGCTATAATTCCTTGTTTCAGATGAATGAATATTTTCCATTCTGTGACTATATTAGGTAGTAAATTTGCTATCAAAGGACCATATATTTTTCTTCATCATTGGTCATTAAAGTATTTCTACATCAAACATTATTGTTCATTTGTCCTTTCTAGGGGAATTATTCCTGCGAATAACAGCACTAGATTGAGAGTTTATGTAGTTTTTAGAAGCCATTACCATATTTTCCCTAAGAAAACTTGTAACTCTTTGAATTTCCACCAGTAATCTGTGAGTAGCACTTTTCCTTCATTCTCATTGGCAATAACATTCAATTCTTTTGCCTCCAGTCTGGTGAATATGAAGAGTTTTATCATCATTATTTTAATATATCTTTCTCTATTTGAGAATTTGGTCACACTCTCTTATATATTTTATTCATTTGGATTTTGTATTCTAAATCACAAAGAATCAGACATGACTTGGTGGCTAAACAACAACAACAAATTGTCTATTCATATAATTGTTTTCCTATTGGGATATTTGTGGGGTTTTCCCATGTTTGTTAAAATCATAATCTTTTTTTCTGAATTATAAATATATGTCTTTTAAATCTACTCACCTGGAAAAGAAATTGAAAAGAACTTGAATATGATAGCCTGTAAAAATAGAAATATAATATTTTGGCCAGAATAAATACTATAATATAAAACATTTAAATTACAAGACAATCTATATAATTGTGAGTTGAAGAAGAACTTGGTTACTAAACCTGGAAATTTTAAAAATCCATGAAAAAAATATAGAATATATTGGTTTTACATACACTCTTTAAAACTGATTTATGTAAAATGTGTCATAAACCAAGTTAAGCAATTTTCTTAAGAGAAATTAAATTGAAGTCTATTTTCTGATACACAAATCAAAGGGTTGGTAGCATAACCTCAGATGGGTTTTCAGAAAATTTACACACAGAATAAAAATTCCTTCCTGAGAGAAATAAGTAAGTAACTTTAGACTAGAAAACAAATTCCAATTCAATAACAGAAAGTCCAAACTGTCTTTGAAAGATATTGTAGCCCCACTGTCATTTTGTCTTAGACAAAGTTGAGGATTCAGTCCCTGGAGAAAGGGTTTGCTGAGCAAATCAATGACGAAAGAGGAATATCACTTCATAAAGCTCTCCTCTTTCTCTCTTCCCACTGGGTATTTGCTATAAACTATGGGGGAAGACTCTTGGAATTCAGTGTTTGAGGTTTCTGCCAGAGACCAAAACAAATACCAATACTGATAGAGAAAGCACATTCATTTTGAAAAACTATCTAGGAAAAAAAAAAAAAACTTGAAAACAGCAGCTGATGCACTACTTAAAAGTGATGCCAGAACACCATTCAGATTGTCTGTAATACTTTATTCTTATCTTCCAGTTAACTCTGAATGGAGATATCATGACTTGCTACATTGTGAGTGTAACTAAAAGAAGCTGAATGAATTTCATCAAATCAGTTATACAGCTAAATAGCATATGAAGATGTCATTTTATCTCTGCACTTTAAATTAGTCCTATTTTGAACTCAAGTCTTCTTGAATATAAAATTGATCTGTCACCAATGTTTAAGATGGAGGTAAGTAGCATATATTTCAAAAAAGTGACACTAAAATTTGAGTATTCTAAGCATGCGTTTCATGGACTGTTTATATTTCAGATCTCAGCAAAGACCAACAACTTATCTGTTAGAAAAAATCTGATTTATCTAGCTTCAGCTTCTAAAAATTTGTTTTACACATTTTGTATAAGTATATATTTTATATGTGATATAGTTTATATTTTAATCATAGGTTTTAAGAATATATTACACATGTACATACAAATTATATTATATATTATGTACAAATATGTTCAAATGTTTTTTATACAAATATATTTTTAACATATCTGTAAAATCTAAAGGAAATAAGAACTTTAGAGCAGGTCGGTCTTAGGTTCTAATCTTTAGTCTGTTATTTACTAGCTCCAAGACCCGAGGAAAGTATTCTCTAAGCATATAAATTCAGTTCCTGCCTGCAAATTTAATCTTAATAAAATGAAAAAAAATTTTTGACAAACTTTCTTGTGTTGATAAGCCAATCAACAATGTATTAGCTGTGTGAAAAATTACTTCTATTATTCATCTTTTTGGCCTTCCCTGGTGGCTCAGACAATAAAGAATCCTCCTACAATATCGGAGACCTTGATTCGAGCCCTGGGTTGGGAAGATCCCCTGGAGAAGGCATGGCAACCCATTTCAGTATACTTGCCCGGAGAGTTCCCATGGACAAAGAAGCTTGGTGGGCTACAGCCCATTGAGTCACAAAGAGTCGGACAGGACTGAAGTGACAGGGCAAAGCGCCTCCTAGTTCCCACATCACTATCATACTTTGACTAACATAAACATATTCATCCTTTTACTCCTGCAAGAATATGGTATCTATGTGGTATTTGGATGGAGAAGGCAATGGCACCCCACTCCAGTACTCTTGCCTGGAAAATCCCATGGATGGAAGAGCCTGGTAGGCTGCAGTCCATGAGGTCACTAAGAGTCTGACATGACTGAGCAACTTCCCTTTCACTTTTCACTTTCATGCACTGGAGAAGGAAATGGCAACCCACTCCAATGCTCCTGCCTGAAGAATCCCAGGGACGGGGGAGCCTGGTGGGCTGCCATCTATGGGGTTGCACAGAGTCGGACAGGACTGAAGTGACTTAGCAGCAGCAGCAGCAGTGGTATTTGGAAGCCTACCTCATAGGGATATGAAATAATTCGAGGAAATGTAACAGTAAACAGTTTTCATGCTAAAAGGAAAGTACCATTCCCATAGTCTTACTGAAGGTAACTGATATCCAAAGCTATTAATTAACTTGCTCAATTATACAATGATTTACTGGCTATTTGGGGACTAAAATTCTTGTTACTTCTATTGTCTCAAGGCTCTTTCCATAGTGTTGCTTAAAATGATGCTTCCAAGACTCTGTTGAACTTTACCTGTTTGAATGTTCAAGGTCAGATATGAGATAAGAAAATTCAGTAGAGAGGTGATAGATATAGGATTAATGCATCACAGATAAAATTTATTAATATCTCATCAGCAGCTTTCTAAACTCCTTCTATCAACTTCCAGTAACACCTGTATTAACCCAGTTATACTCCCATTCTGATCTCCTTGATATCTCATATAATTCAAATGTTTTCTTCTGCTGCTCTCTTGAATGCTACTCAAAATGAGATGAACATTATCTTGAGATTCTGGCAATGTACGTTTACTCAAAAGCAGAGGAATCTTCTCAGTGGCCTTTCAGGAAATAGCCACAATTGCAAGCAATTAGAGCAGATGTCCACAGGTAACACTCAGGAGCCTGTCTGATATAATTTCAGAGAAGCAGATAAGGACTTCCTAGATTTTTGTTCTTTTGTTTTGTTAATAAACACTTCAGTCCTAACACTGGGGATATGAATCAGAATTCAAATTCTTAAAACTTCTAAAATGCAAAAATGATAGCACAACTACTTAGTCTAAAGATATACTTTCAAGAATGGATAAATATTTGAGGTTACTGTGTGTTTGAAAGGTGGGTGAATGGATCAAAAAAAGAGTGAAGCAAAATACAAGAATTCAATGCTCTGAAATCTCCCATTTCCTCTCCTCATTACTTTCTGGCTCCATCATCTTTATATCTTATTCTGCTCCAGTGCTTTCTGCTGGAGTGATAAATATTTTCCCCCTTACTGTTCCCTCACTGATTACAGAATATGAGAAGATATTACAGATGACAAGATATGTGAACTAATATATCATACTGATGCAGAAGCAGTTTATCATGTTTGTAAGCAGTGAATCTCAGAGGGAGAGGGGTCAATTGATTAAAATAAAATTAACTGATTTCCTCTACTGTAATCTTCCATAGAGAGGACTTCCTTGACTGAGTTTCAGGAAGTAACATCCTATCTAGGATCAGTCAGGAAAGGACATTGCCCATGTGAGAGAAGAAAATACATGCAATGTCCTCCATGATGAGATACCTCCTGAGCAATAATATAAGAATTGTGTCACTCTGCAGTATTACATTTAAAGAGATACTGCACCTTATCCAAACAGGAATACTGAGAATGAATATGGCTCTTTTACCAAACTGCAAGCACAATAGGAGTAAACTCAGCAGTCCTGGGTAAACTGGGGAGTGTCATTCATCCCAGTTACATGGACTAGAGGGGATCTGTTCAACACTTATGCAACTCAAGGAAATTATGGATTGTGTGAAATCTCTCTACTGAGGCCATTTATTCTGTTTAACCTGATTCCTCCATTCCTTGGCAACATTTTTTTTTTCTCCAATAAAATTCAAAATGCCCTCCCCACCCCAATCCACCCCTTAGAAAAACTCCTTGCAGATTCAGATATAATTTTAAGAAAACATGAAGAGTTTAAAAAATTAATTTTCTTGCAAAGATCTGCACACTAATGAGGATCAAAGTATTAAACTAAAGCAATGCTGGTCTGAGAGTTAAATACAGCGAGTAAATTGATGTGTGCGTGTGTGTGTGTGCGCGCGCGCGCGTGCGCTCAATCCCTCAGTCGTGTCCAACTTCTGTGGCCCCAAGCACTGTAGCCAACCAGACTCTTCTGCCCATGGAATTTTAAATGAAGATTTTTTTTTAATGTTAAAAGAGTTATGTCTCCTTTTTAAAAATTAGAACAAAAATCAGATACATTTATAAATAATTCTGCTTACTCTCCACCATCCCCATTTCTCAAAAGTAGCAGTTTCTTCTGTATCAGATCAGATCAGATCAGTCGCTCAGTCGTGTCCGACTCTTTGCGACCCCATGAACTGCAGCACGCCAGGCCTCCCTATCCATCACCAGCTCTCGGAGGTCACTCAGACTCACATTCATCGAGTCAGTGATGCCATCCAGCCATCTCATCCTCTGTATACTTCAAGGTAATTTTAAACTTATGTATTAGTATCTTTATGCATGTATGTGTAAAATACTGTTTTATAAATTGATAGAATCATGCTATACAAATGTTAAGTAACTACTTTTTTTCATTTAAAGATACATTTAAACATCATTTTTTTTATTAAATTTTATTTTGCTTAACTTTACAATATTGTATTGCTTTTGCCATACATCGAGATGGATCCGCCACAAGTATACACGTGCTCCCCATCCTGAACCCTCCTCTCTCCTCCCTCCCCATACCATCCCTCTGGGTCATCCCAGTGCACCAGCCCCAGGCATCCATTATCAGGCATCGTACCTGGTCTGGTGACTCGTTTCAGATACGATATTATACACATTTCAATGCTATACTCCCAAATCATCCCGCCCCCTCCCGTTCCCAGAGTCCAAAAGTCTGTTCTATACATCAGTGTCTTTTTTTGCTGTCTCGAAAATAGGGTTATTGTTACCATCTTTCTAAATTCCATATATATGCGTTAGGATACTGTATTTGTGTTTTTCTTTCTGGCTTACTTCACTTTGTATCTATATCTATGACTATATTTCTCAAAGTTTTTGTCAAATGAGAGCAAGGCAATTTTTAGGGGACTAGTAGTCCCAGAAAAAGTAGAACAAAATTAAAATACACATTGCTATCTTTCAAATGAACCTGAATAATCATGAAATTTTGTATTCTGATATTGATAAAATAATAAAATAATTTAGAGTGTCCTGTTAAGATTTCTTCAGGATGAATACATGTTTAGCAGGTGGAACTGACATATCAGCAGTTTTAGGAAATTCAGGGCGCTGAATAGCTTTTGCATAAAGCATCTCAGGAGGGCTTCCTGTGTGGCTCAGAGGTAAAGAATCCTCCTTCAGTGCAGGGGACACAGGAGATGCAGGTTTGTTCCCTGGGTTGGGAAGATCCCCTGGAGGAGGGTATAGCAACCCACTCTGGTATTGTTGCCTGGAGAATTCTATGGACAGAGTAGCCTGGCAGGCTACAGCCCATGGCATCACAAAGAGTCGAATAGGACTGAAGTGACTGAGCAAAGCATCTCAGAATTCCCACATCACTATCATACTTTGACTAACATAACCGTGTTTCTATGTGCCAGGCACTATGCCAGCCAATTTTCACTGAAAAATCACATTTATACTTCACAGCGGGTGGTTACTAGGATCCTTACTTTGAGGGTTCATAGTTTGGGGACTAAGGAGGAAAAAGGAAGGTGAGTTTTCAGCTGGCAGAACCATCTTTCACTGGTAACTTTAGAAAATTTATAGTTTTATAAACCATAAGTAACGCCTCTCTGAGCAACCTCAGAGACTTTGAAACACTCTAACTTCTTTCATCCACACTGCTCTGTTTCTAAGGGCCAGGGTCTAGACTAAACAATGTGTGTACATATTTCATATCAAGACAAGGTAAAAAGGCACGATTATCTTCACAAGTGAGAACTTGAAGATCAGAGGGTAAGAAACATTCCCAGTGTAATGTAACTAATTAGTCAAGGTAGCATATGATCCCAAGTCCAGTTCCAGATTATTAAATAATCCCTTATGAATTCTGAGCTTCTAAAATTAAAAAATATATATGTCTTCAGTTGTGTCCATTATTGATACTTTCTACATGTTCTTTTTTTTGGGCGGGGGGGGAGGCGAAATTTACACAATTTTAATTAATTTTAATTTACACAATTTTTAAACAGGGAATCTCATTGGCATTAGAAGAAAATAGATGTCGATTGGGGTAAAGAGCTCACCTGCCAAAGAAGGAGACGCAGGAGATGTGGGTTCGATCCCTGGGTTGGGAAGATCTCCTGGAGGAGGACATGGGAACCCACTCCAGTATTCTTGCCTGGACAATCCCAAGGACAGAGGAGCCTGGCGGGTTACAGTCCATAGGGTCGCAAAGAGTTGGACACAACTGAAGTGACTCAGCAGGCATGCACAGAATGAATTCAAACGGCAGGAACAGTTTCTATATCTATTTAACAGTAGGTACCCAGGGTAGAAAAAAGTGAGAACAATGAATGTACAGAATAACAAAGATCAAATTTTGATATTTTATAAAGAGTAAGTTCTATACTTTAAAATTTTTGAAATTTATTTTGCTAATACACTTAAACAAAAATAGAAATACTTGGAAAGATAAATATGTATATTTTTGTCAATATATTTTCACATTATTAATAGCATCATTCTATAAGTTTATACAAACTATTAGCAAAATGCTTATAACTAACTGACAGTAAATAAATGTGCTTGTTAACTTACTTTTTACATTCCAGAGAACCAAGAGCTGACTATTTAACATGAATAGGATCAACGAGAGTGTTCCCCAAGAGTTCATCCTCTTAGGTTTCTCAGATCGACCATGGCTGGAGCTTCCACTCTTTGTGGTGTTCCTGATTTCCTATATCTTGACCATCCTGGGCAATGTAGCAATAATTATTGTGTCCCGTCTGGATTCCAAGCTCCAGACCCCCATGTATTTTTTTCTTACCAATCTCTCACTCTTGGACCTTTGCTACACCACAAGTACAGTTCCACAAATGCTGGTAAACATATGCAGCATCAGGAAAGTGATTAGTTATGGTGGCTGTGTGGCACAACTTTTCATTTTCCTGGCTTTGGGTTCCACTGAATGTCTCCTCCTGGCTGTCATGTCCTTTGATAGGTTTGTAGCTATTTGTCGGCCTCTTCACTACTCCGTCATCATGCACCAAAGGCTCTGCCTGCAGCTGGCAGCTATATCCTGGCTTAGTGGCTTTAGCAACTCAGTACTGCAGTCCACCTTGACCCTGAAGATGCCACTCTGTGGCCACAAAGAAGTGGATCACTTCTTCTGTGAAGTTCCTGCTCTGCTCAAGTTGTCATGTGTAGACACAACAGCAAATGAAGCTGAACTATTCTTTATCAGTGTGCTATTCCTTCTAATACCTGTGACACTCATTCTGATATCATATGCTTTTATTGTCCAGGCAGTGTTGAGAATACAATCATTGGAAGGTCGGCGAAAGGCGTTTGGAACATGTGGCTCCCATTTGATAGTGGTGTCTCTTTTTTATGGCACTGCTATCTATATGTACCTGCAACCACCATCCCCTGCCTCCAAGGACCGGGGAAAAATGGTATCCCTTTTCTATGGAACCATCACACCCATGTTGAACCCCCTTATATATACACTTAGGAACAAAGATGTAAAGGGAGCATTTAAGAGGCTGATTGCAAGGATTTTCTTAATCAAAAAATATCCAAGTGATAGGCCTTGTTAAAGCCTTGAAGTTTACTATTTTAATAATTTAATAAATTAAATTATTAAATTAAAGTTAAATGAAATATGTCAAAGTTGCTTTAGTCTGACTACTGTTGGAACTATTACTGTGAACTTCTTCAAATAAAATTTCACTGACAAAAAATTACACGTATTTCCTACTGTCTACCTATAGTCATTGCACAAGTTCTGAGAACTGGTGCATTATGATCCCCTAAAATAGTGTAAGCTTAAAATATTTAAAGTCTTAGGCTTTATAACACTGGTTTGTGTACTTGGTAAAGAGTCTTAAACTTCTGTGAGTCTAGAATAAAAGCTTAGGAAATATAACATTTTTATACACATTCAAATATGCTTACACACACCACAAATATTTTCTTAATTACAGGAGACAGAAGTCCATAAAGCCATACAAAGCCCCCTCCTCTTATAGATATAAAGTTAATGATAATAGCTTAAATTTTAACACTATCCCCACATCAACACAATATTTGGGTTCCACAATGATTTTACTTCCACAGTTTTATCTGGATCTTCTCTCATGTCTGTATTTTCCATTTATCCTAAATTGAAGTATCTTATCCTATTCCATCTACCAAATAAATTTGTAGCTACATTTTAGACCTGAATCACACACTCTTTATTGGAATTTTTTCATGATTCCCTTAACATCTATGTTATCTGTCTCCTTTAAGCCCTAAAGCAATTAGAATCTAAATCATACAACTAGCACAGTATATAATGTTGTTCATTGCTTATTCAAAGCACTTTTCTTGTATAAGAAGAAAACCTTATGTTAGCTCCCTTAGGTACTATAGATTATAATTTATACTTCTTCCACATGGCCTTCAGAGCTCATCAAAGTGCTGAGAAAAATATTTGCACACTGTGAGTTGGTTTTTGGCTGATTTAATCAATAGCTGGCATGCTGCAGTCTATGGGGTCACAAAGAGTTGGACATGACTGAGTGATTGAACTGAACTGATGAATAGTTCCACTGTAATAACTTTAACTGCTTCTTTTTCTAATTACTTCTACTAAATCTAAAAACAGAAAATACAGTAACTAAGAAACACAATTAGCTTGTTTCCTTTGAATACCTTACAGTAACAAGGTACATTTCTGCCTCAGTGTAATTTTCTGACACATCATGGTGGATCTTAAAACTTCAACCTGCATCAAGACCACCTGGAGGGGTTTTAAAATCCAAGATCCCTGGGAGTCAACTCACCTACACTCCTAGAGTTTCTAAAGTAGGAGGTCTGAAGGGAGGGGATGGGAATTGCATTTCTAATCAATTCTCAAGTTGTGCAGATCAGAGACTGCACTTTAAGGACTGCTGTGCTAATGGTTAAAATGAATAAAGATGTCTTGCCAGTCCTGGAGCTCAGGGTGGGCCACCTCCTAAAATATCACAATGGCATTATTTTGAGTTGAAGCTGCTTGACAAGCAGCAAATACAAGGAGGAAACTCTGACCCTCCTCTCTTTCCTGGAAAACAGAGAACAAATCTCTCATGTGAAAAGTAGACTCCCCACATCTGGAGGTAGGAGGACACCCTGATCACCGCAGACAGGGAATTCAGGCCGAGAAGCCAGTATAAACCAACTGTTGTTAATTAAACATACAAATCACTGACTTCTGTTCTAGGATTCACATTTTGAGAGATAACATATATTGTAAAACCAAAATTCTTCTGCAGAATAATGACTAGAGAACTGAGGAATCAGAACATCATGTCTCTTGAAGAACTACTGAAGGCCTAGGTTTATTTAACATTGGGTGAAAATGCTTTGTCAATGTTTGATGCAATAGTTCTTTTCACACATATTAAGGGCAGTCATGTAGAGTATTGTCTGTTCTGTGAAGGATAGGATTCATATTAATGGGTAAAAATAAAGTTGGTATTATATAAAAAGGGATTCACAATAAAATTTACATTATACCATGATGAAATAGTTACATTTCTGGCCATATGGAAAATGGAAATCTATATAAAATAGAGACTCAATTAGTCTACCTAAGGCTTTTCCTTTTTAAAATATGCTTTAGAAATTTTCTGTAGTTAGATCACAAGTCATAACCATTTCTGTGAATCACCAAAGAATAAATGTAGACACAGAGAAAATAATAGATATAACCAAGCCTTTAGAAAAATGTCATGTAGAAATTGATTCTTGTGGCTTCTAAGGGAAGAGTTAGGTGGAAGCTACTGTGATTCAATGTATAGGAGTCAACACTGGGGGGAAAAAAAGAGAGAGAGAGAGAAGTTTAAATGAATATATATCTCTGTGGAGACAAGCTTTTCAATTCTGGAGGGAAGTTGGACTACATGACTTATAAGATCATTCCTGATCTAGGAAGATCAGGAATTCAGTAAGAATTAGGAGAATTTGATTAGATATAAAAAATAACCTTCTGAAGATAAAATTTGTGATATAATGGAATATATAAATAAAGGAGACAGTGAAATTTATTCTTTCACAGTTCTGGAGCTCAAAAGTCTAAAGTCAAGGTGTCAGTAAGGTCATGCTCCCTCTGGAAGCTGTATGTGCAGGGGGGCGGTGATTGGTGGGATCTGTTCCTTGTCTTTTTTGTTTTCTAATGGCTGCTGGCATGCTTCATGTCACATCACTCTCAGTTCTGCCTCTGTTTTCATATCTCCTCCTCTGTGTGTGCCTCAGTCTAATCTCCTTCTGCCTTTCTCTTATAAGGACACATGCAGTGGCAAGTAGAGCCCACCCAGGTAACCTTAGCATAAATTTATCAAGATCCTTGAGTAATCACATCTTTTGCTATTGAAGGTAGCATCCAAAGTTCTGGAGATTATGAGGTTATCTTTTGGGAAGTCATTCAAGCTACTACATCATCTATAATGTTCAGGGTGATGCAGTCCGTCATGCCATGAAAAATGAAGAGTAACATTAGTTTCTGAAGATTTCCTTCATTAAATGTGTTGAGTGGTACATGTGGGAGAGTTCCCCCTTTAGTGCTTCTTTTTATATTTTTTTATTTTTGGGCTGCTCTGTGAGGGATCTTACCTGATCAGAGATAGAACCTATTTCCCCTGCATTGGGAGTACAGAGTCTTAACCACTAAACAACCAGGGAAGTCCCATTCTTAACTCCATTTTAAATGAGGTTTCTTTCATTTTCACAGTATTTAAAGCAGAGTAATGTGCTAATGTTACAAAAGGGGCAACCTGAAGACAGAGACTGTTTTGATACTATAATTCACTGTTAAGATAGTCAAAGCTGTGGTTTTTCCAGTAGTCATGTACTGATGTGAGTGTTGGACCATAAAGAAGGCTGAGCACCAAAGAACTAATGTTTTAGAACTGTGGTGCTGGAGAAGACTCTTGAGAGTCCCTTGGAAAGCAAGGAGATCAAACTAGTCAATCGTAAAGGACATCAACCCTGAATATTCATTGGAAGGACTGATGCTGAAGCTGAAACTCCAACTTTGGCCACCTAATGCAAAGAGCTGACTCATTGGAAATGACCCTGATGCTGGGAAAGATTGAGGACAGGAGAAGAAGGGGACAACAGAGGATGAGATGGTTGGATGGCATCACCAACTCAATGGACATGAATTTGAGCAAACTTCAGGAGATAGTGAAGGACAAGGAAGCCTGGGGTGCTGCAGTTCATGGCGTTGCAAAGAGTCAGACACGACTGAGTGTCTGAACAATAACAACAACCGTTAAGAATATAAAATTATATATTTTGTATGAAAAACCTATCCAAAGATCTTTTTTGTTTGTATTTGTTTTTATCCAGAAGAGAACCCTGAAATGGATATTGTGTGTGCTTACTTGCTCAGTTGTGTCTGACTCTTTGCCACCCCATAGACTGTAGTCTGCCAGGCTCCTTTGTCTATGGGATTATTCTGGCAGGAATACTGGAATGCATATGAATAGTGCTCTAATCTTATGGTTTATTATAAGATTTGATAGTCCTTATTTTAATAAGATGAGCATACTGTGTCTCAGGTTATTTGAAGGGGTTCCTTGTAATTTAGATTTGGGACAGCTAGCCCTTTTAAACATTATATACCAACAACTCTAAATTACCCTTTCACACACCAAATTCAATCTTTTATACACCACCCAATAAATGATTGGATCCCCACATGGTGACATGCTCTACTAAGAGAGGGAGAGGTTGAAGGAATGACTAGTGAACAAAACACCTAATAAATATTAATAAGCAATAGCACAACTTTTAGAAGCTGTGTTATTGTGTTCTATTAGTTTTAGGAAAATTCATTGGTGTTTTTACATATAATTCAATTGTTTAAGTTGTTTTTCATTGATCTCAAACTTTTTTGATAGTTAATTATCAAAAGATAGTATAAGTATTTCTTTGGTTAAAATTTTACATTTATTGCACTTTGTGGCATTTTTCTTTTCTTTATTTTGGTTTGAAGAGTCTATACAATTAGCTCAAGCTCTGCAATATCCAACACTTAATGATATATTAAAAGGTAGAAAATTTTAGAAAAAAAATTTTAATGTGAGAAAATTAATTTGTTCACTACATATTCCATTTAGTCAATGAAAGGGCTTTATTTACACACCAAATTACTGAGAATCATTACTTGTCAGTTAACAGGGATACTCAATGAAGAGGATTAAGAATGTTTTTACCCTCAAGCAGTTCACAAATCAGAGACTGAAGCAGAGATAGGATACAAAGATCAGTAAATGTTTCAGTCATCTACTGCTGGGCAAAAAAAACTTAATGGCATGAAATTCCATCCATTTTATTATGCTCATGGTTTCTATAGGTGAATTTGGACAGGGCACAAAGGACATGGTTTGGCTTTGCTTTACAGTGTCTGGGAAAACTTAGTCTATGGGGACTAGAATTATATGGAGGCATCTTCACTTTGTTAGGAGAAGGCAATGGCACCCCACTCCAGTGCTCTTGCCTGGAAGATCCCCTGGACAGAGGAGCCTGGTGGACTGCAGTCCATGGGGTCACTGGGAGTCGGATACGACTGAATGACTTCACTTTCACTTTTCATTTTCATGCACTGGAGAAGGAAATGGCAACCCACTCCATTGTTCTTGCCTGGAGAGTCCCAGGGACCGGGGAACCTGGTGGGCTGCCGTCTATGGGGTCGCACAGAGTCGGACACGACTGAAGTGACTTAGCAGTCACTTTGTTAACCTAAAACAATACAACAATCAATTATTTTACCAGAAAAATGGGTTTACTCAGAAACAGCAAAGAATAACATTTCCTGGCATGTAATCTATAGGGAACCACCGGCAAGTCCAGAGAACAAATGAGAGTAACGCTCTTTTATAGAGAAGGGCAATAGGGCGGAGCTGCTATAAACAAGGAGTTTCAGTTTGAAGTATACTGGCTTTTCTCTGGCTGAGTTGTGGCAGTCTCTTATTGGCTGGGCTGTTGCCTGGCAATGAGAAATTCTTTCTTCCTCCTGCTGGGTAGTCAGGTGGTAACCATCTTCCTTTTGGAGACACCAAGGTACCATCTCCTTCTGTTGGATCAGCAACTGACCTGGAGTGGTAGGGCTTAGAGCTCTCCCTACGGCCTCCTAACTCCATTTAAAGTGACGTTTCTGTTTATTAACTTTTATAACTTGTAAGTCTGGCATCTGGGTTGGGATAACGGAAAGGCTAGACTCTTACTGGGAATGTTAACCAGTGTACTGCTAGTAGCCTCTCCATGTGACTGGCATAGGCTTCCTCACAGAATGGTCTCAAGTAGTCAGACTTCTTAACATGGTTACCCAAAACTCTTAAGAATAAGTTCTAACCAACAACGTGAAAGTTGAATGTCCTGTTAGGACCCAGCCTTCCATGTCACAATATCACTTTTGTCATACTCTATTGGTTAAAGCAGTCACAAGCTCATCAGATCAGATCAGATCAGTCGCTCAGTCGTGTCCGACTCTTTGCGACCCCATGAACCGCAGCACGCCAGGCCTCCCTGTCCATCACCAGCTCCCGGAGGTCACTCAGACTCACATCCATCGAGTCAGTGATGCCATCCAGCCATCTCATCCTCTGTCGTCCCCTTCTCCTCCTGCCCTCAATCCCTCCCAGCATCAGAGTCTTCTCCAATGAGTCAACTCTTCGCATGAGGTGGCCAAAATACTGGAGTTTCAGCTTTAGCATCATTCCTTCTAAAGAAATTCCAGCATTGATCTCCTTCAGAATGGACCGGTTGGATCTTCTTGCAGTCCAAGGGACTCTCAAGAGTCTTCTCCAACACCACAGTTCAAAAGCATCAATTCTTCGGCGCTCAGCCTTCTTCACAGTCCAGCTCTCACATCCATACATGACCACAGGAAAGACCATAGCCTTGACTAGGCAAACCTTTGTTGGTAAAGTAATGTCTCTGCTTTTGAATATGCTATCTAGGTTGGTCATAACTTTCCTTCCAAGGAGCAAGCGTCTTTTCATTTCATGGCTGCAGTCACCATCTGCAGTGATTTTGAAGCCCAGAAAAACAAAGTCTGACACTGTTTCCACTGTTTCCCCATCTATTTCCCATGCAGTGATGGGACCAGATGCCATGATCTTCGTTTTCTGAATGTTGAGCTTTAAGCCAACCTTTTCACTCTCCACTTTCACGTTCATCAAGAGGCTTTTTAGCCCCTCTTCACTTTCTGCCATAAGAGTCGTGTCATCTGCATATCTGAGGTTATTGATATTTCTCCCGGCAATCTTGATTCCAACTTGTGTTTCTTCCAGTCCAGCATTTCTCATGATGTACTCTGCATAGAAGTTAAATAAACATGGTGACAATATGCAGCCTTGACGTACTCCTTTTCCTATTTGGAACCAGTCTGTTGTTCCATGACCAGTTCTAACTGTTGCTTCCTGACCTGCATACAGATTTCTTAAGAGGCAGATCAGGTGGTCTGGTATTCCCATCTCTTTCAGAATTTTCCATAGTTTATTGTGATCCACACAGTCAAAGGCTTTGGCATAGTCAATAAAGCAGAAATAGATGTTTTTCTGGAACTCTCTTGCTTTTTCCATGATCCAGCAGATGTTGGCAATTTGATCTCTGGTTCCTCTGCCTTTTCTAAAACCAGCTTGAACATCAGGAAGTTCACGGTTCACATATTGCTGAAGCTTGGCTTGGAGAATTTTGAGCATTACTTTACTAGCGTGTGAGATGAGTGCAATTGTTCGGTAGTTTGAGCACTCCTTGGCATTGCCTTTCTTTGGGATTGGGATGAAAACTGACCTTTTCCAATCTTGTGGCCACTGCTGAGTTTTCCAAATTTGCTGGCATATTGAGTGTAGCACTTTCACAGCATCATCATTCAGGACTTGGAATAGCTCCACTGGAATTCCATCACCTCCACTAGCTTTGTTCCTAGTGATGCTTTCTAAGGCCCATTTGACTTCACAAGCTCATAGACCTCTCTTATCTTCAACCAAGACAGAGTAACAAGTCCGGATAAGGAGGAAGTGGGAGGCTGAATGTGATGGATATTTCTCCTTGGCTACCTCACACTCTCATCCTCTTCCCCTCTCTATCTTCAGTTCAGTTCAGTCGCTCAGTTGTGTCTGACTCTTTGCGACCCCATGAATCGCAGCACACCAGGCCTCCCTGTCCATCACCAACTCCTGGAGGTCACTCAAACTCATGTCCGTAGAGTCAGTGATGCCATCCAGCCATCTCATCCTCTGTCGTCCCCTTCTCCTCCTGCCCCCAATCCCTCCCAGCATCAGAGTCTTCTCCAATGAGTCAACTCTTTGCATGAGGTGGCCAAAGTACTGGAGTCTCAGCTTTAGCACCATTCCTTCCAAAGAAATCCCAGGGCTGATCTCCTTCAGAATGGACTGGTTGGATCTCCTTGCAGTCCAAGGGACTCTCAAGAGTCTTCTCCAACACCACAGTTCAAAAACATCAATTCTTCGGCGCTCAGCCTTCTTCACAGTCCAACTCTCACATTCATACATGACCACTGGAAAAACCATAGCCTTGACTAGATGGACCTTTGTTGGTAAAGTAATGTCTCTGCTTTTGAAAATGCTGTCTAGGTTGGTCATAACTTTCCTTCCAAGGAGTTAAGCATCTTTTAATCTTACATCACCTTAATAGTAACAAGCAGGAAGCTTATTACTATGAAAGCTCAAAAATAGCTGGAAAAAAAGAAAAGAGATTAACATAGGCCCATGAATTATCCTCCTTTTTACAGATCCTGACATGGCAAATTAAGGTACAGTGCCCAAGGTTTTTGCAGTAGGTGATGGGAAACATGCCTTATTTCCTAACATAGTACCTTGGGGGATTTATTTGAATTTCATTTAATCAAATGTCAAAATAGGATAATACCAAAAAAAAAAAAAAGTGAGTTTACTAAACTCAGCCAGTAAATAACAATGAATGAGAGTTCAGAAAGTTCCTTTTGGACCAAAAATTCTATGTGATCTGTTGTTATGATTTTACATTTTTCTGAACTCCTGCCTAATTCTAATGATCACTCAGTGTGGCTTAGATCTTTCAGTTAATAAACAGAGCTGCGGCTTGGGCAACTTTGCTAATGTGGGCAGTCAACAGTGTTTAGATGGCTTTCCTGATCCTATTCTTCTAATACGTCATTTACTTTGAGTTGTTTCTTGCTTCTATTTCTTCTCAGCTTCTAATTAAGATTTGTATTTCTACTTGTATTTTTAAATCTCCATTCACAGTAATAAATATAGAAGATTTGCATAACTGAATGAACTTTAAAAATTGATGGTCAAATTCTGTGCCTAGCTTTTAAACTATATCTTGCATTCTTTTCTACAGAAAGGTAAAAAGTTTCTATAAAAGTGTACACACTCAATCAGGATTAAAAAAAAAAAAAAACATGATGAGAAGAAAATGCTCAATCAGCAGTGATATTAAGAGAACCCAGCAGTTAAGGCAATTTTCACAATTGCATAGGAAAAAACAAAAAACTTTAAAAGTGGCCTGGCAAAATTCACAGTTCATGTGGGATAGTAATTCTAGTGGAGTAAGTATATTTCATTCTTCCTTAGAAGAATGAGACAACATAACTGCTTAGAGAACAAACATAACTACTTTTACTTCCCACCTAGTCACTGCACAGGAGTTGTGGACGGTTGTCCTGACCTCCTATCTTCCATCTGATTTTAGGAAAGGATCAGGGTTGACTGAACCCCTTGGTGTTCATTTAGAATATCTGGAATGAGTGGTACAGACTAATTCCCCTGTGCCAGGGGAAGCAGTTTCGAGCCCAGGCTTTGAATGTGGGTCTAGGCTCCACAAGTTACCATTTTGTGTTATGCGGCAACTCATCTAACCCTTGGTGCCTCAGCTTCCTCCTCAGGAAAGAAGAACTAGCAATATGACTTACTTCACAGGATTGTTGTGAAGATCAAATAAGATTAACACACAAAACTTGCTTACAGTCTCCACCAGATGATGAACTACTACCTCAAGAATAGAGGCTGTTTTCATCTTTTTGTACTGTTTATCACAGTGATAAATGAAGAGCGGGTATGCAATCAATGGCTGACAAATCACGGAATCAATTCATCTCTGGTAGAAATTGGTAACAGCTCAAATTTCTTTCTCACTATTAAATACTAATGTTGTAAACAGAGTTTAAAATAATCTAGTCTTCAGGATCTTTAAATCCATCTGAATATGTTGAATTCTTACTAATATAGATAAGTTTCAAGACCCAGCTCAACAAGTGTGGGCCATTTCAGAACCTTCACAAGTAAGATTATAGGTATTTTTCTTGAGAGCTGTCAAGTGCCTTGCACTATCCAAAATGCTTTGGGCAATTCTAAAGAATCACAGAGCATACAAGCTGGAGGAAATCATTATAGAAATTTGAGGCTTGGAGGAGTTGACTGATTTGCATATCTAACAGCATAAAAGTTACAGATCTATAGCTAAAGTCAAACTCTGACTCCCAGTCCACTGTGTTCTGCCAACTGGAAATTCCGTATTTAAGCATATGAGAATTGAAGAGAAACAGGCCCATAGTACCTGACTTGACAGACTTATTTGATGTACAATACTGTCTTGTAGTTGTTCATTTGCTCAGTCGTGTCCAACTCTTTGTGACCCCATGAATTACAGCGTGCCAGGCTTCCCTGTCCTTCACTATCTCTTAGAATCTCACTATCTCATATCCATTGAGTCGATGATGCCATCCAACCATCTCATTCTCTGTTTTCCCCTTCTCCTCTTGCCCTCAACCTTTCCCTGCCTCAGGGTCTTTTTCCAGTGAGTTGGCGGCTCGCATCAGATGGCCAAACTACTGGAGCTTCAGCTTTAGCACCAGTCCTTCCAATGAAAATTCAGGGCTGATTTCCTTTAGGATTGACTGGTTTAATCTCCTTGCAGTCCAAGGGACTCAAGAGTCTTCTCCAGCACCACAGTTCTTAGTACTATGGCTTATTGAAAGATGAAAAGTAAACTCAACCTCACTGTTTGAGATCCTTTCCTGGGATACTGCAGTCTTGATCCATGTGAGTGGAAATTCAGGTTTTCTTTTTCCAGTGGGCTCAAAAAGTAGTCGAGAAGTTCTCTGCCGAATGTGCTGTGAGGAATTCTACTGACGTACACTACTGTTGCTGGCTATGGGCAGGCTCCTGCAGGATCACAGCTCTGCCCTGCTTCTGAGCAAGTCATCTTCTCTCCTCCTTTCTGAGTGATTCATCCAGGAGCCAGGGTCCAAAGACTCAAAGTTTGACAATGAATTGTCAGTTGGAGATTACATTTGAGATCTAAATTTTAAGGAGAGAAAAAAATTGTCTTTTGAAAAGTTCAAGATATTGTCAAATGTCAGAAGAGAATACAAAAAAAGACTAGCTCAAACCAAATGGATACTCAGCAAGTAGTTATGGCACAGTATTGTTTACCAAACATTGAGCTGGTGACTTGATCACCTGGGTGGTGAGTTTCCAGTCATTTGGCAGGAGGTACTTTTATCTTTTTAAAAGACTTTTTTGTTACATAATAATAAAAAAAAAATGAATGCACCTCTGCCCCCAAAAAAGAAAGAAAAGTTGCAAAGGAGCAAAGAAAGGATAGGATCCATGTTCTCAAACTATGTTTTCTAAGAAACAGGAAATACATTTAACAGCATGAGAAAGAAAATGCAAGTCCCTTTTAAAGTTTTAAATTTGCAAATATGTGAAATGTAAAACCCTGTGCAGAAGAAGCTACTCTGATAAAATTACCGAAAAGAATGCTGCTGGGGGCTGTCTGGTTCAAAACAGAATACACACTAAGATCCTACCAACACCAAACACAAACAAAATCCTACACTTTCATATAGGAAAATTATTTAATGTCCCTCAGATTGATTTCACCCCTTCTGTGAAGATTCTACCCTTGCTCACATGAGGGTATCCTACAGCCCTTTGAACTGTCATAACTCACTGCATTGCATTCTTTAGGCATCACTTCCCAAGTGTTTCTCTTCCCTAATACTTAAGTTACTGGAAATTTGGGACTGTTTTTTTCCTTCATCATTCATTTTGTCACTTCTCGGTGCCTGGTACTGGGCTTCAAACACCCTGGATTTCCATAAATTTGAATGGTAATTTTATATTTTATATTTATAAAATACAGATATTCCTGTATTCAATTCCTGATTTCATTCGTTACCACCTGAGTGACTAGGGGCTAACCCTAATCTCTCCACTCCCTCAACTAGAACATTGGGACAAGAATCCTGGCCTTGGAGGTTCTTTTACGGGTACTCAGGGAAGTTAGTAGTGGCATGTAACAGAAATGATCTCAGCAGATGGTCTGATTTTGTGAATTATCATGATGCTTTCAAAACCCTTCAATATACATTACCTCCTAAAGAGAAATACTCATTGCCACTGGATCAATTCCCTTCTCTGGGTCTCAGTTTCTCCTCCTGTGAATGAAGGACATTAGGCTAGATTTTATCCATCCTTTAGTGAGCTTTATTTCTGAGAAATTTGTTTTCAGGTGCCCCTAAGGTATGGTCCAAAGTGCATTACTCTTCTCTCTGACCAGCTTGTAGCTAGAGGACTAGCATAGTCCCCTAGCATAGCGACCCAAAACTGCAGGTGAGATACAAAGACCACCCTCATGCTCACCTCACAGAATTCCCACACCCTTTTCCTGATGTGGCTCTGTCCTTCTGCCTCTTCAAACCCACCTTCAGAAGAACATTGCTTTGATGATCCAACAGTCATTCTGGAGAACTTAAAGGCCGGCACAGTCGTTGCTACAAGGGTCAGGGCGTGAAGTTTTGCTTTGAGTGAAGGGTCAGGGCATGCTTGGAGCAGGGTTAGAGTGCAAGGGTTCGTTCCACCCTCACTGTGAAACAAGCCTCTGCCCACTACACTGGCTCTGGTTCAGCCTCAGTTTTGTTCCCAGTTGTGCTCCGACCCATGTGACACTGGTAGGTCTCTCTTGGCGCTTCTGATTGGCTGCCTGCCTCATTCAGTTCCCCAACCCTCTCACATCCATCCTTGGACAAAGCATCCTTCCTTGCCTAGCTACCCACACTCTGCTTGGTAACACCCTGCTGGTGGAGCCTGGTACTCCACTTCTTTCAACTGCATTCAGACATCAACTTCTTAATAGATATATGTTAACTTGTCCGTGCTCTTTATGCTTAATTCCTCTATTGATTTAATTACTACAGTTTTATAAGAAATCTTACTATTGAATCAGTCAAGACCAACTTTTTATTTCTTGTCAAAATTATATTGTTCTTTTCTTGGCTCTTGACATTTCCCTAGGAAGGGGTTCAGAGAATGCCTCTCCAAAAATATACCATGCTGGCATAAGGATTATTTTGAGCTGAAGGCTGCTTTTGAGAAGAAGCAGACAGAAACATTCTCTCCTCTCCCACACAAACAGGAAAGGCAGGAGGATTCTTACTAGCCAGAGACAAACCTAGACTCCTCGGCCCAGAGAAGGCTTAGAGTTGGATCCCACCACCATAGTGCCGTATAAAGGTTTTGTCACCCTAAAAATTTCCCTATGTGATACCTTGAAATAACCCTTTTGAGTCATGGCCTCTTACAAGATTAAGAAGGAATGTTATCTTTTAAAGAGTCTGTGGTAACCCAAGGATGAAAGAACAGATAAAACCAAAGAGGGTCCTGGAATGCAGGAACAAAAAAACAGGACCCTTATCATCCTTCCCTTCCCCGTGTTGTAACTATTAACAGATTTCAGGTCCTCCTGAGCAGCATAACCTTGTCTCCCCAACTACCCTATAGGGAGAAGGTTTAAGTGCTGTGTTCAGAGGAAAGAAGTTGGTGGTGAACATCTTGGAGACAATCTACCTCAAGCTTGGGAAAGATAATATAGAAAAATTTTTCATGGCCTTGGGCAAATAAAGACAGGATGCAAAAGTATTGACAATATACAAAAAAAGTTAAGTTAAAATTCATTAAAGTTTTAAAGTGCTGAACATCAAAAGACACAGTTAAATAGCCAAAGGCGAGTCACTGAGTAATGGAGAAAATACTTACAACCCATACAGCTGCTGCTGCTGCTGCTGCTAAGTTGCTTCAGTCATGTCTTACTCATATAGCTGATAGGAAACACTCATATCCTGAATCTGTAAAGAATTCAAGCATCAATACATCAATACTAAAGAAGACAAAAGGGAATTCTTTTGCACTGTTGGTGGGAATGTAAATTGACACAACCACTGTGGAAAACAGTATGGAAGTTCCTTAAAAACTAAAAATAAAATTACTATATAAGCAACCTCACTATTGGGCATACACCCTGAGAAAACCATAATTCAAAAAGACACATGTACCCCTATGTTCACTGCAGCACTATTTACAATAACCAGGCATGGAAGAAACCTAACATGGATGTCCATGTCCATCAACAGATGAATGAATAAAGAATATGTGGTGTATATCAACAATGGAATATTATTCAGCAATTAAAAACAAAATCGGGTCACTCGTAGAGATGTGAATGAACCTAGAGTCTGTCATACAGAATGAAGTAAGTCAGAAAGAGAAAAACAAATATCATATATTAATGCATGTGCGTGGAATATAGAAAAAATGGAACAGACAAACCTAGTTCCAGGGCAGGAATAGAGACCTGCATGTAGAGAATGAATGTGTGGAAACAGTGGGGAAAGGGGAAGGTGAGATGAATTGGGAGATTAGGTCTGATATAAATACACTTCCATGTATAATAGATAACTGGTGAGAATCTGTGGTATAGCACAGGGAGCTCAGCTCAGTGCTTTGTGATGACCTAGATGGATAGGATGATGCAAGGGGAGCAGGGGGGCTCACGAGGGAGAGAATATATATATATACTATAGATGATTCACTTTGTTGTATAGCAGAAACTAACACAACATTGTGAAACAATTATATTTCAATCAAAAAAAACCTTATTCAGTTCAGTTCAGTCGCTCAGTCATGTCCAGCTCTTTGCAACCCCATGAATCACAGCATGCTAGGCCTCCCTGTCCGTCACCAACACATGGAGTCTACCCAAACCCATGTCCATTGAGTTGGTGATGCCATCCAGCCATCTCATCCTCTGTCGTCCCCTTCTCCTCCTGCCCCCAATTCTTCCCAGCATTTGGGTCTTTTCCAATGAGTCAACTCTTTGCATGAGGTGGTTAAAGTATTGGAGTTTCAGCTTCAACATCAGGCCTTCCAATGAAAACCCAGGACTGATCTCCTTTAGGGTAGACTGGTTGGATCTCCTTGCAGCCCAAGGGACTCTCCAAGAAGAAGAAGCCCAAGAGTCTTCTCCAACACCACAGTTCAAAAGCATCAATTCTTCGGTGCTCAGCTTTCTTCACAGTCCAACTCTCACTTCCATACATGACCACAGGAAAAACCATAGCCTTGACTAGACGGACCTTTGTTGGCAAAGTAAGGTCTCTGCTTTTCAATATGCTATCTAGGTTGGTCATAACTTTCCTTCCAAGGAGTAAGCGTCTTTTAATTTCATGGCTGCAGTCACCATCTGCAGTGATTGTGGAGCCCAGAAAAATAAAGTCTGACACTGTTTCCACTGTTTCCCCATCTATTTGCCATGAAGTGATGGGACCAGATGACATGATCTTTGTTTTCTGAATGTTGAACTTTAAGCCAACTTTTTCACTCTCCACTTTCACTTTCATCAAGAGGCTTTTCAGTTCCTCTTCACTTTCTGCCATAAGGGTGGTCCCAGCAATATTGATTCCAGCTTGTGCTTCTTCCAGCCCAGCATTTCTCATGATGTACTCTACATATAAGTTAAATAAGCAGAGTAACAATATGCAGCCTTGACCTACTCCTTTTCCTATTTAGAACCAGTCTGTTGTTTCATGTCCAGTTCTAACTGTTGCTTCCTGACCTGCATACAGGTTTCTCAAGAGACAGGTCAGATGGTCTGGTATTCCCATCTCTTGAAGAAGAATTTTCCACAGTTTATTATTATCCACACAGTCAAAGGCTTTGGCATAGCCCATCTTTGCATGAAATATTCCCTTGGTATCTCTAACTTTCTTATAGAACACCGTATAAAATAAACATAAAAGAAAAGATACAGTGAGTTGGATGATGCTGAAGTAAAAAAAAACTAGAAAGAATTCTGCATGACTCTAAAGCAAACTAAGGCAAGTCATGAAAATGGGAACAGCTTTTTAGTTATATCTTAAATTCAGTTGCTTTAAATTTTTTTTCAATATTATGTAAGCTTATTTTCCCTAGTCCATGTCATTTGGCAGAGACAGATCAAAAATTAAATGGTAGAAAAACGTTCTACTTCTCATGCCATAGGCATATATATGGTTTCTCTCACATTTGAGATACACATTTGCACACATCACAAATCCAGGATATCTAGAATACTTTGGCATTTGGATTCTTGTGGAAACAGGAGCTTACTCATCTATGGCTGTCCTTATTTCTTGGACTTCAGAAATATTTAAAGAATAATTTAAACTAAATGTTCTTATTTGAGGAATATGGTATTAAAGTCCAAGCAAGTTCCAATTCATTAGCCCTGGAAACTTACTGCTGGGGAAAGCAGAAAGGAAAACAGGATAGTTAAGGAAGCTTTAAGGCTTCCCTGGTGGCTTAGATGGTAAAGAATTTGCCTACATTGCAGGAGACTCAGGTTTAATTCCTGGGTCAGGAAGATTCTCCTGGAGAAGGGAATAGCTACCCACCCCAGTATTCTTGCCTGGAGAATTCCATGGACAGAGGAGCCTGATGGGCTACAGTCCATGGGGTTGCAAAGAGTCAGACAGGACTGAGCAACTAACACTTATATCAGCATCATTTCTGGAAAAGGCTGTGATGCATGGCTGAAGCTGTCCAGATACCTTTTTGTGAAGAAGAAGAAAAAAAAAGTCCTTCCCTAATTTTTAGACTTCCTGTTTACAAACTAAAATGAATATCTTTGAAATGATTCATCTCAATCAGTTAAAGGCAGTTAGACTCTGATAAGTTAAAGGTATATATGTAGGAGTAAAATGTAAGTCAAAAATAACATAATAGATGGATGAAGTGGTAAAATATTATTTGAAGCCAGATTATAAGTTAAAGATATATTCATGCTTATGTCCAACTCTTGCAACCCATGTATGGTAACCTGCCAGGCTCCTCTGTCCATGGGATTTACCAGGCAAGAATACTGGAGTGGGTTGTCATTTACTACATTAATAAATGAAACAGAGATACAGCTAGTAAGGCAAGAAAGAAAATAAATAAATGTAATTATAAAATAATCAGTAATAAAAAGAAAGCAGGAAAAGAGGGGAAAAGATAAAACAGATAAAAAATTAGGAAACAATAAGTATGACAGATGACAGATTTACATGCAAGCATGTTGATAATCACATTAAATGTAATTGAAGAAAGAATACAAAAAAAAATCCTCAACTTTCACTTTAAAGAACTAGGAAATAAGAACAAACGGAAACTCAATAATAAGAGAAGAAAAGGAAATAACAAAATATCAAATTTCAGTAGAAGTGAAATCAATAAAATAGAAAACAAAAAATTTTTTAAATTTGAAACCAAAAGCATGTTCTTTGGGACTATCAATAAAATTGATAAACCTCTTACCCAGAATGATTGGGGTGAGGGAGACACAATTACCAATATGAAGTATGAAACAAGTGATATCATTACAGACACTACAGATAATAAAAAAATAAAAATAATTCCAATAAATTCAACAATTTATGGAATGAGAAAGGTTTCTTGAATTATACATACTATCTAAAGCTTGTTCAAGAAGATTCTGAATAGTCTTTAATCTGTTTAAGAATTGAATTTGAAGCTAAAAAAAGTCACAAAGAATTCGAGGAATTGATGTTTCACTGGTGAATTCTACCATTTATTTAAAAGTAATACCAGTTCTATACAAACTCTTCCAGAAAACTGAAGCAGACTGAATACTTGTGAATTCATCCTTTAAGGCCAGCACTACTTTGACAACAGAACCAGAAAGTCATAAGAAAGCAAAAAAGACCAATATGCCTCATGAACATAAATGCAAAAAACCTTAAACTTTTAGCAAGTTCAATCCCACAGTACACAAAAAGAACTACATATCTTGACCAATTGTGGTTTATTACAGGAATGAAAGATGGATTTACAGTTTAAAATCAACATAATTCACCATACTAACTGCCTAAAAAGAGAATAAACTATATGGTCATCTCAATAGAAGCAGAAAAATTCAACATTCATTTATGATTAAAACTTTCAGAAAACTAAGAATAAAAGGCACTATCACAACTGAAAAACAGCTTCCAAAACATTAAACTCCAGCTCTACTTTTCTCTATCAGGAAAAAGGCAAAATGCTAACTCTGGCCACTACAATTCAATACTGTCCTGGAGGTTCTGGCCAGTGCAATAAGGGAGAAAAATAAAAAGCACTTATTATGGAAAGGAAGAAGTAAAACTGTCCTTATCCATAGATAAGATGATCCATGATCATCTATAGGATATGTGTTGGAATCTACCCCCAAAAAAGTTATTAAAACTAATTGGTGGATTTAGTAAGGTTGGAAGTTAAATAATAGAGAAATTATATCTCTACATAACAGCATTAAATCCTCAAATTGAAATAAAAATACAATTTGCAATAGTATCAAAAATATGAGCTATATAGGAACTAAATTTTAAGATGAACTTAGGCCAGGACTCCATTCATCAGTTGGCTCATGTGTGGCTCCATTCCAACAGAGGGTCCATGATGGTATTTTGTGTCTGCTGGTATCAGTGTTATCTTAACCCCTTCTACACAATAATCCTTGAAAACTCTGAGAGTTTCCATTTTCCCAGTACACAGTTATTCTGGTAAATAACTAGAGTGCCATTTAGAAAGGAACTGCGGAAATTGTTACTGAAGATCAATACAAAGCCTCAATTTATGAATGTCGTGACACTGGCTGTCCTTCTTCAGTGGGCACTGTCTCTTTTTAGTTCCATGATCTCTTCTGATTCTCAGTACCAGCACATATCTGGAAACTGGACAAAGAATTCTGACTTTAAAAAGTGGAGGCAAATTGCTACTTATCCCTGTGTGTTAGAGCCCCTTGGAAAAATGGCTGAATCCAGAAATGCAATTGAAAAGTTTAAAAAGATTAACCTGGATATTTTGTGCTAAAAAGTAAGGAAGTGTTCAAAGAATGACAGGGACATATCAAAAGGACAGAGAAATGTGATTGCATAAAATGCTCATATGATGGGAAGCTGGGTAAAGGATTCACAGTGACTCTCTTCACTATGACTCTTCTGTAGGTATGGGCTTCCCAGATGGCTTAGTGGTAAAGAATCCACCTGCCAATGCAGGAGGCCCAGGTTCGATCCCTGGGGCAGGAAGACCCCGGGAGGAGGACATGACAACTTACTCCACTATTCTTGCCTGGAGAATCCCATGAACAGAGGAAACTGGTGGGCTACAGTCCATGGGGTTGCAAAGGAGTCAGACACGAATTTGAGACTAAACAACAACACAAATAGTATTACAACTCTTCTGTAAGTTTGAAATCATGACAAAACCAAAACATTTTTGAAACAACTTCTGGGGATTTCCCTGATGGTCCAATAGTTAAGAATCCACCTTGCTGTGCAGGGCACATGGGTTTGATCCCTGATTGGGGAACTACGATCCCACATGCCTCAGGGCAATTGCAAGTGGCTAAAAAATACTTTAAAAAAAGAACAAAAACCAAAAAAGTCTGGCACCTAAAAGAACACTATCTCTTTTTAGAATGGTCTCAGGCCTGACTAAGTCTTCTCAGCCTTAAAGATGATTTCAAGGAGAGAGACTTCTTATCCAATACAAAAACAAGTGCCCCGCTTTCCTCCACTCCGATACTCAAAGACTAAAGGAAGTGCAGATATTAGTTACCTTACATATGTCCCACTGGTTTTCCTTTCTGGGCAGAAGAGCAAAGTTGTCTAATTGCTTCACTGGAATATGTATTCCCAAAGGCTTTAGTGAAGATAGTAAAATATTTTTAGATCTCCAATCTGAGAAGTTCAGGAACATTTTAAAGTATAAATGGTCTTTACTACTTTAGAATAGTCCTTTAGGAGTCTGAAGGTCTGATCTCAGATTCCTGGTGTGCAATATGCTGAAGCCTACCATGGGCTTCACAAATGGAAAATGATCCTGGTACTCAGCACAAGTTGAGGGTCAAAGGGACTGAGGCCCAGGTTGTAGGTGTAAATCATTCACTTGTTTGGTGAGTGTTTGCTCTCTCACACTGGCCTCCTTGTAAGAATTATCTGTCCAAGTTCAGAAGCAAGTTTCAAGGTAAAGTGACAGAAGGGCAAATATCCTCAAGAACAGAGACCACAAATCAGCTTCCAAGGATTAAAACCAATTTTCAGAAGAAAGGAAAAAATAGTGAGAGAAGAAGAATTATAACAGAAGTAAATCCGACAATATTTCCTCATGGATACTTTCAGAGAAGGTAAGTTCTGTTTTAATAATTTAATTATTTTTTGACAATAACTTTTTTCTTATGCTAGTCTTCTTGTTTCCTAACCATAAAACCATAATTGGCAGTCATATTTAATGGTATTAATGGTATATAATGACTATATTTTTCTTTGACATACCTAGGTAAAAAGAGGGCAATAGGGAGAATTGAATAAGGAAGCAACTACTAGACTGGAACATAACTTTTAATGTAATTGATAATATATAATCATAGAAGTAGAATTCATGTAAACAAATGAAGTACTAAAAAAAAAATCCAGGCTTATGAAATTCCATATAAATTTTAGATTCCTGGATTCCAACACAGAACTTTTACCCAACTTCATGAATTCTATACATTCATAAATAACAATTACTAACTGTTGCTAATTATGATGTCAGAAATGTATAGTTATACTAAAAATCATCAAGTTTTTGTTTGTTTAGATAATGTTAATATTCTATTTGCTGAAGATCCATGTGTGCTGATATAGCATATAGGTAAAATATATTTCAAAGTGTTTTTAGTTTAGAGTACTTTAAGGAAACTTGATATAAACAGACAAAATCTTTCAGACTTTTGAAAAACTATCAGTGATAACTGGTTCATCCCACTGGATAAAATTTCTATCAGTTTTAAGTTTTCACTAATTCAAGCTAAAGTGGAATGAGGTTCTTATTTTGATACTGGTAGTCTATTAATTTTTTTGTATGTTGCTATTCTTATCTCTAAGCATGGACTAGTGACTTGTTTTTTCACATCAGATTCAGTTTTGAGAACAAATCAACAATCTTAAACTTCTTAAACAGATTGATAATTCATGTACCTTGTGTGATCAGCAACTCTAATCATAAGCAAATGCAAAATAAAAATAAACGATGTAGTAAAATACTTTACTAAATCTTTAAAACATTCTATGGATCACGTTGCCTTAATATGTGCCTGAATGGATGTCTTTTTAATTGTTTAAAAAGATTGAAAAGTCTCTAAAAATTCTTTTTGTTTTCCAGATAAACAAATACATAATGTATATATATATAATATATATGAACAAAAGTGATTTCATAAGTTGGAAAGGATGCAGATGTCCATCTGCCTTTGGGCCTTTTCACTACAAGGTTCTGTAAAAACTTTACACTTACTTGGCCCCCAAATTAAATTGGTTATTTCCACTAATTCAAAGTACTCCTGGTATTCTGTGTTCCTACTTTATTAAGCATCTGTGCAGCCCACCAGACAAACTTGAAGATCTTGCTTTACCACTGTGTCATCTCTCATCTGATAAATCCCCCAGTGGATTTTCTCTCCATCACTCGTCCAGCTGTACACTTCTTTTCTGAGTTGGGGGCAGTATAGTTGATTTACAATGTTGTATCAGTTTCAGGTGTACAGCAAAGTGAATCAGTTATACATATACACATATCTTCTTGTTTCTAGATTCTTTTCCCATAAAGGTCATTACAGAGTATTGAGTAAATTTCCCTGTGCTATACTTAGGTCCTTATTAGTTATCTATTTTGTAGATAGTGGTATGTACACTTCTTTTTCTTGCAGCTTTCACAGAATAACAGATCATCAGCATTTTTCACCTAGATAACTGTAGCCATCCCAAGATTGTCTCCTACTTTCCAATATTGCTCTTTTCTAATTCATTGCAGCCAGAATAAGTTCTAAAATCCAAATTCAGTCATGTAACTATGAAGAGGAAAAGTTAAAACTTTACATACCATCCTGCTCCTTCTGCCTCTGTAACTCAGCTTGCTCCTTGCAAAGTCTGGATCATGTAGGTCACGTAGTCTCAGAAAGTGGGGGCTTACAATACTAGGAACTGGAGCTTATTTCACTCACCCTTGTTCTGCTCTTTACAGTTGCCCAGCCCCTGCAACCCTGATTAATCATGCCTGTCCATGTAAAGGTCAGGCATCCCCTCCCCATCTTGACTGCTATTCCTGCAGTTTACACCAGCCTCTTAACAGCTAGTGTTGCCCACTATCGTCTGGCTATAAAAACTCTGTAACCCCTTTGTTCGGGACTCTGAGGTTGGAGTGTTAACTCATTTGGGCCCACCAGCATAATAAACCTGAGTTCTCCAACTCTCCGAGTGTGGTGCTTGGTTTCTGGAGTGCTGGTTTCTGCAATAACTACTTTAAATTACTTAGCACTCCTCTCTTTTTTAACATAAAGACAGAATTTGTTAACATGAACTATAAGACCATACATACACTAGCCTTTATTACTTCTCCAGTTTGAGTGAATTTCATTCCCTTATCACATTCCACAATACCAAGCCATTTCAGCTTCTCCCATGAGCCACTCTTTTCCTTGACTCTAGTTCTCTCATGTTAAAGCTCTTATCTGAGGTACTACTTCTTCCAAGAAATATCCCTTATCCCTTGGGTTTTAGTAAGTACCTCATCTAAGTTTGTGTTATATCAGTCATGTCTGACTCTTGCAACCCCATGGACTATAGCCTGCCAGGTTCCTCTGTCCATGGGATTTTCCAGGCAAGAATACTGGAGTGGGTTGCCATTTCCTCCTCCTGGGGATCTTCCCCACCCAGAGATCGAACCCACGTCTTCTGCATTGGCAGGCAGGTTCTTTGCCATCGTGCCACCAGGGAAGCCTTACTTCTTCCAAGAAACATCCTCATCCCTTGGGTTTTAGGTAAGTACCTCATCTAAGTCTTAAACACCTTCTAATCACATTTTATATCACTATTATAGTTGCCATATTGTTCTCTGCATTCCACTCTAAACTATAAGCTCTGTTAAGACAAGGATTATCTACATATTGTTTGTCATATTATCCTAAGAAATTTGCATAGTGTCAGTTATATGGTAGACATTTATATTTTATTTTTTCTTAAACATGCCTCAAGCTTTCATTCTGTACAAGTAGGAATGACTTGTTAGTTGACTAAACTGCCAAAGGTTTTTGAATATAGACTGGAAATTTTGAATGAATTATAAATAAAGAGAAGATTATTGATGAAAAATAAATTTTAAAATTAGGAAGAGATAAGCAGTACTATATTTTTTTTTTTTTGCAGTGGAACAGATAGTAGTAGAAAAAGAAAAGAAAAGAAGACAGGAGTGCAGGTATGATCAGGCAAATGGGACTTTGAAATGGACATATTCTTCATTTCTCTACTTCCAACATTATTAGACCCCAAACTCACTAACTCCAATTGAATAACACAGTTGACTTTACTGCTCTAGTTCCAGTATACTGCCTAGATGAAACAGATGACTGGATATTTAAAAAAAAACAAAAAAACAAAACAGATGCTACATATAAACACAACAAGTAACCCTTCTTGAGCTACATGAGGACAGGAACACTTACAAGGAATATAACTATTGTGATAAAAATAAATCTTTAGGTATTTGATATTATTAGGCAGAACAAGAGGACTTCACTGATGGCTCAGATGGTAAAGAATCTGCCTGCAATGCAGGAGACCTGGGTTCAATCCCTGGGTTGGGAAGATAGGCTGGAGGAGTAAATGGTAACCCACTCCAGTATTCTTGCATGGAAAATCCCCATGGACAGAAGAGCCTGGTGGGCTACAGTCCATGAGGTCGCAAAGAGTTGGGCTGAGTGACTAAGCACAGTACAGGCAGAATAAGAAACAATGCATAAATTAGCTTCTTAATCTTTACTCCAGAGTGAGGGATATTGTTACTATGGTTTTCATCTCAATGGACAGTTAAGGACACTCATGTGAATATAACTTGCCTAAGGTTACACAGCTACAAACCAGGGCTGAGCCTTACTTTAAATTAAGGTTGATCTGACCAAAGTGGCCTTACTCATTATTCATTGCTGCTTTTGCAAAAAGTGAGAATGTGGTGACATACCAAGAGTAGGAGAGCATCAAGTCAGCGTCATCCATCAGCACATTACATACCATGTTCCCAAATTTCAGAACCTATTTCACATCCAGATTTTCATAATAGTTCTTTAAAATTTGTCTGCTCTTCTGAGCCTAACAATTTCCCATAGCCTCTACAATCTGTGAAAACTGAAGCCTGGTTGCCCTTCTGTTTGGGATGTATCCAGCCATGTCTAGACTCAGTTTGCCTATAAACTCAAGTCTTGGTAAATAACTCAACAAACCAATTAAGTGTGTATATATGTGTGTGTGTATAGGCTTCCCTGATAGCTCAGTTGGTAAAGAATCTGCCTAACAGGCAGGAGACCCCGGTTCGATTCCTGGGTTGGTAAGATCCCCTGAAGAAGGGATAAGTTATCCACTACAGTATCCTTGGTCTTCCATTGTGGCTCAGCTGGTAAAGAATCCACCTGCAAGGTGGGAGACCCCAGTTTGATCCCTGGGTTGAGAAGATCCCCTGGAGAAGGGAAAGGCTACCAACTCTAGTATTCTGGCCTGGAGAATTCCAGGACTGTATAGTCCATGGGGTCACAAAGACTTGGACATGACTGAGTGACTCACTTTCAAACATGTCAAATACTAACTTATTTAACTCTTTAAACAACTGTCTGAAGAACTATTATTATGCCCATTTTATAAAGTTGGATACAGAGTGTTTAAGTAACTTGTCCAAAGTCTCTTAGCTATTTAGTGGCTCCTCCATCCATGGGATTTTCCAGGCAAGAATACTGGAGTGGGTTGCCATTTCCTTCTCCAGGGGATCTTCCTGACCCAGGGATTGAACTTAGGTCTCCTGAATTGCAGGCAGATCTTTACCATCTGAACCACTAGGGAATCCCTTAGCTATTCAATAGCATTGCTGGAATCTGAAACCACACTCCAGTGCTATCTATTTCTCAACTGTTAGTCACTCAAGTAAAAATATTCAGAAAAAAGTAGAATATGCAGGTCTATATATTGGAATAAAAATCTAAGATTTGGTAACCATCAGCATATGAATGGTATTTGAGTCAAGTAAAAGAATATATCACTCAGAAAAATATATTAAGTCAATTGGATCCAAAATATGAGAAATATCAATACTAGCACTCAAGATTTGTGCTTGGCAATATGAGCTGTTCTTGACTTTGTTATTTTCTTTGTGCAACATACTGACAGCATTTGATATTTTTGTCCATGCCAATTTTGAAATGTTCTCTTGGGTTTCATTTCACAATGGAAGAGAAAAGACTTGACAATGGAATAAAAAAGAAAGATAATAAGTTAATGAAAATAATAATTAGACTAGAACTATAAGTAGCCTTTGTTACATTGCTATGACACAGTTCACTATGCTATCCAATATAACTACATATATAATTTCATTCTTTCATCCTAAAGTTCCATAAGATATGTACTTTACCTTTGCTATCTCACAGAAAAGGAAAGTGAAAACAGAGCAGTTATGTATCTTGATCAAGGTCATAAGACTGGTAAGGGGTAGAGCTATAGTTTGAACAATTGTTCTAATATACTATTTTGAGCTATATATTTTATATCTATATTTTTCTAAAGAACTAGATTATAAGTTTTACTTTAAAGCATGTATTTTAATCAAAATAATATACACAAAATTAACACAATAAGAAGTAGAAAAAAGTCAATAACAGAAAAAAAAATTTATACAGTATCTTCCAACATCAAATTGCACATTCCAAGGATGCAGTTTTTAACTCTTTCTTGTTTGGCTCAATTTACTAATTCTAAACCTGTACTTATACCTTGATTCCTTGATCTACCAATTTTAGTATCTATTGATGGTGCTTTAACCAATACTATTAGCTATTTCATTGTTATTGTCATTCTTCCATTGATTATGTAACTTTTGTGATATACTTGTTTCTATACTTTGATTCACCACATTTAGAACTACTTTCTGTCTTGCTTTCCCTCCACTTCTCCTCCTATCCAATACCTCCTACCTCTTGTCATTAACTCATGCCTTGTCAACATCGACCTTAGGTTTCTAACGTCTAAACCCATCACAAATGAAGGCAAATCAGGTTAGCAAGATTGCTTAAGAGAAAAACCAGAGTTCTCCCCATGTCTGAACACATTTCCACCCACTTGATGTCTAATGAAAATTAATGTTCAATAAGTAAGAAATAAACAAAAAGATTTAAAAAAATTTAAAAACAGGAGCGACCAATAGTATCCGTGTGTGTGTGTGTGTGTGTGCGCCACATAATATATATTCTGGCTGTAATTATTGACTTAAAATATTAAAATGAATCTAGATTTTTTGCGTATTTTATCTATTTTTACTGGAAAACAAGTTATGTCACATCATTCTTGTAAGAATTTAAATTATTTTATTTTCTTATTTAAATTATTTATTAATTTATTATTTAAATTATTTTCTTAATAATTGAAATAATTGAAAGTCTTTTCAATAATTGTTCTCAGTTGTACTTGCAATATCTAGTTTCCCAAAAAGGCTATTTTTGGCAATTTATCATGGTCTATATATAACACTCAGAGAAGGCAATGGCACCCCACTCCAGTACTCTTGTCTGGAAAATCCCATGGATGGAGGAGCTTGGTGGGCTGCAGTCCATGGGGTCGCTAGGAGTCGGACATGACTGAGCAACTTCACTTTTCACTTTTCACTTTCACGCACTGGAGAAGGAAATAGCAAGCCACTCCAGTGTTCTTGCCTGGAGAATCCCAGGGAGGGGGAGCCTGGTGGGCTGCCATTTGTGGGGTCGCACAGAGTCGGACATGACTGAAGTGACTTAGCATAGCATAACATATATAACACTGGGCTTCCCTCACGGCTCAGCCATGACGCAAATTCAATCCCTGGGTCAGGAAGATCCCCTGGAGGAGGAAATAGCAACCCATTCCAGTATTCTTGCCTGGAAAATTCCATGGACAGAGGAGCCCGGTGGGCTACAGTCCGTGGAGTCTCAAGAGTCCCGTACAACTTAGCAACTAAACTGCCACCACTATATATAACATTATGTTTGAATTGATTACTTTTCTACTTAAAATCCAGCAAACTTTGAGCTAATTAATAACTATGCTTTTAAAATTTGTTTAAGAAGACTGAGTTTTTGGTGACATTTCCCTAACTTGATTTATCTTGAATAGACTTTGACATTCTTCTTTGATTGGGACTAAATCATGATTAAAGGACTCAGAGCACTCAATCCATCTTAACTGCATCCAACAGGTGATATTTGGGAATTGAGTAAATACATTATCTTTCTGTTTTAGCCCCATGGTGTTTAGAAACTTGGTTTGAGAGTCAAACAAACCTGAATCTGAATTACACATCCAGAACTTCCTAGCTGTGTACTCTTGGTAAGTTACTTAATGCCTAAATCCTTCAAATTCAGGTATGAGTATTAAATAAAGCAGCCCAAGAACATAGCACAGTGCTAGTGTAAGGGCTTAGTATCACTGATAATCATTGTACATTTAATTGTGTAAGTTTTTGATAAATGTCTGTTTTCCCACTAGACTATAAATCAGTGAAGTAAATTGCTATCTATTTTAGTAATCTTTTATCTCTGACATACAGTACAGTGTTTGGCAAACAACAATGGTTCAGTAAATATTTGCTGAATATGTATTTATTTATCAATATAAATATTTTCAGTAATTCGTATTCCAAAGATCATAATCTGAACTTCCTAATCTGCTACTGCTGCTGCTAAGTCGCTTCAGTCGTGTCCAACTCTGTGCGACCCCATAGACGGAAGCTCACCAGGCTCCCCTGTCCCTGGGATTCTCCAGGCAAGAACACTGGAGTAGGTTGCCATTTCCTTCTCCAGTGCATGAAAGTGAAAAGTGAAAGTGAAGTTGCTCAATCGTGTCCGACTCTTAGCGACCCCATGGACTGCAGCCTACCAAACTCCTCCATCCATGGGATTTTCCAAGCAAGAGTACTGCAGTGGGGTGCCGTTGCCTTCTCCTTCCTGATCTGAGGCTGTATCAATCTATGTGTTAGTAGAAGTCTTTTAAAATCCCTTGAACTATAACTTTCAGTCAAAAGTTTACTTCTCAGGAGACTTCCCTGGTGGTCCAGTGTTTGACAATCTGCCTTGCAATACAGGGGGCATAGGTTTGATCCCTGGTCCAGAAAGATTCTACACTCTGTGGGACAACTAAACCCTTGTGCCACAACTACTAAAGCCCTAGTGCCTAGAGCTCAGGTTCCACAACAAGAGAAGCTACTGCAATGACAAGCCCAAGCAACCCAACTAGAGAGTAGCCCCCACTCACCACAACTAGAGAAAGCCCACACACAGCAAGATGCAATGTAGCCATAAATAAAAAGGCAAATAAATTTTAAAAAAATTTTAAGTTTTCTTCTTAGGCCATCTCTACAGGTTTAATTAATTTAAACTGACTAAAACTGTTTAGTAATAACACTGCTATTATTTATGCCCAAAATAGCATGGGAAAGATTCTCTTCTTGATCATGTGTAACATAGACCTGTTTTTTTTCTGTTTGTAATCATAATAACAAAAATCTAACATGGTTTATGATGTGCAATGTATTTCACAAATGTGTAATGGTATGTAAAAGATCAATGTGTATGAGATAGTAGTGTAGAAGTGGAGATGGAGATGTGATTCCTTCACTCTTTCTTATCCTTCCCGGATCTTGTTTTATACTTGTTTGGCCAGAGAACATCACTAGTTATGGTAGGAACTAGTTACAGTAACAATTTGAAGTGGTATCTGGTAGAGTCATAAACTCTTTAAGTACCTGAGGAAGAGGTGGCACTGAAAGCTGTAATTTCACATTAATCTTATAACGCAATAAAATTATTTCATAGTCCAATACACAGTATTGAGGCAGTCTTTTAACTCAAACACCATATTCTGGACATAGAGTACAGGAAACATCTTTATTAATTTATTAATTTAAGGTGCTGAGAAATGTCCTATTATATATGTCATATCATAAAATCACCTTTGAGCTTTTTAAACTCTCTGATTTTGGAAGTGTTTCTGACACATTCAGATAAACCTAAAACTTTTACTTCTTTAATTACTAATGCAATCAAGGGGATTTTTGGCTCTAGGAAGAATTGAAAGAATTTTGAGATGTTTCTTGAAAAGATTTTATAAAACACATGCTTATGACTTTTAAATTGATCCATAGTGAATGGATCAATTTTTCAAATATGAAAAAATGATTTATCTGGTTTTTTTAATTTGACAATTAGTCTTTTCTTGGGGATAAAAAAGCATATTTTTAAAGCAATATGATAGAATTAAAATTTATATATAATTTTCTAAATGATATAAATGAAATCATATCATTCTATTTTATATCATTTATAATCTTTATATCATTTTATACATTGATATCGGGGAAGGCAATGGCACCCCACCCCAGTACTTTTGCCTGGAAAATCCCATGGATGGAGGGGCCTGGTAGGCTCCAGTCCATGGGGTCGCTAGGAGTCGGACACGACTGAGCGACTTCACTTTCACTTTTCACTTTCATGCATTGGAGAAGGAAATGGCAACCCACTCCAGTGTTCTTGCCTGGAGAATCCCAGGGACGGGGGAGCCTGGTGGGCTTCCGTCTATGGGGTCGCACAGAGTCGGACACGACTGAAGCGACTTAGCAGTAGCAGCATAAAATGATAAGTATCTTATAATTTATCTAAAGAACTATAAGTCTGCTTCACAGTTATATCCAGTTAAAAATATAATTATGCACTTCATTCATAAAGGAAAGAAATTTTTAAAACAGTATTCATTGAAAACTACATAATTTCATAAAACTGAACTTTTATGAAATACATGAGAATATATTTGTAAATAGAGAAAATAAGAATTCCAAAATAAAGTATTAGAAATAAGAGTCCCATCACTTACAAAATAATTTATTTGTTGCTATGGATTAAATTTTTGAATAAAAATTGAAAGGTTGTGTCTTGAATTCCAATGAGTTTAAAAAAATAAGAACAACTTGTACTCCTATTTTCATTGTTAAGTAAAATGTCACTTTCAAGTTGTAGTGATAGAATTTTCTATGATATGTGACATACTAGCACAGTGACAAACATTTTCCCAAATTCAGAAGGCTAATAAGCATCAAAATTAATCAACCTCATAGCTAATATCACCCAGTTTAAACAATATGAGATTAGGAGGTGCCAGCAAGGACCAAACAAAAAGAATCCACCTGCCAATTCAAGAGACGCACCTGGGTCAGGAAGGTCCTCTGGAGAAGGAAATGGCAACCCACTCCAGTATTCTTGCCTGGAAAATTCCATGGACAGAGGAGCACCTGGCCAGCTACAGTCCATGGGGTCACAAAGAGTCAGACATGACTAAGCATGAACACACGCACACCAAACAACTGCCAAAGATTTAAGGAAAAACAAGCTGCTTTTAGAGTTCAGTAAAACAGGTACTTCTATAATCAATCTCTCTATCAAGACCTTTAAAATATTGGAAACACTGTTAACAATTAACTATGGAGCAATAATTGGAGAAATGATGATACAAGCTACAGGAAGATTATACAGACATTAATGATTATTTTTGTAGAACTTTAAAACCAAAGCAAATTTTCACAATGTAAAATTATGAAAGGAAATGTAGAATATAAAATTTATAAACACTATTATTTATATTTCGTTAAATTCAGTTCAGTTCAGTCACTCAGTCGTGTCTGACTCTTTGCGACACCATGAATCACAGCATGCCAGGCCTCCCTGTCCATCACCAACTCCCAGAGTTTACTCAAACTCATGTCCATCGAGTCGGTGATGCCATCTGGCCATCTCAACCTCTGTCATCCCCTTCTCCTCCTGCCCCCAACCCCTCCCAGCATCGGAGTCTTTTCCAATGAGTCAACTCTTCGCATGATGTGGCCAAAGTACTGGAGTTTCAGCTTCAGCATCAGTCCTTCCAGTGAACACCCAGGACTGATCTCCTTTAGGATGGACTGGTTGGATCTCCTTGCAGTCCAAGGGACTCTCAAGAGTCTTCTCCAACACCACAGTTCAAAAGCATCAATTCTTCGGCGCTCAGTCCTCTTCACAGTCCAGCTCTCACATCCATACATGACCACAGGAAACACCATAGCCTTGACTAGGTGAACCTTTGTTGGCAAAGAAATGTCTCTACTTTTTAATATGCTATGGAATTAGGTTCGTGACATTGTACAGGAGACAGGGATCAAGACCATCCCTGTGGAAAAGAAACGCAAAAAAGCAAAATGACTGTCTGGGGAGGCCTTACAAATAGCTGTGAAAAGAAGAAAAGCGAAAAGCAAAGGAGCAAAGGAAAGAAATAAGCATCTGAATGCAGAGTTCCAAAGAATAGCAAGAAGAGATAAGAAAGCCTTCTTCAGCGATCAATATAAAGAAATAGAGGAAAACAACAGAATAGGAAAGACTACAGATCTCTTCAAGAAAATTAGAGATACCAAAGGAACATTTCATGCAAAGATGGGCTTGATAAAGGACAGAAATGGTATGGACCTAACAGAAGCAGAAGATATTAAGAAGAGATGGCAAGAATACACAGAAGAACGGTACAAAAAAGATCTTTACGACCAAGATAATCACGATGGTGTGATCACTGACCTAGAGCCAGACATTCTGGAGAAAGCATCACTACGAACTAAGCTAGTGGAGGTGATGGAATTCCAGTTGAGCTATTCAAATCCTGAAAGATGATGCTGTGAAAGTGCTACACTCAATATGCCAGCAAATGTGGAAAACTCAGCAGTGGCCACAAGACTGGAAAAGGTCAGTTTTCATTCCAATTCCAAAGAAAGGCAATGCCAAAGAATGCTCAAACTACCGCACAATTGCACTCATCTCACATGCTAGTAAAGTAATGCTCAAAATTCTCCAAGCCAGGCTTCAGCAATATGTGAACCATGAACTTCCTGATTTCAAGCTGGTTTTAGAAAAGGCAGAGGAACCAGAGATCAAATTGCCAACATTCACTGGATCATCAAAAAAGCAAGAGAGTTCCAGAAAAACATCTATTTCTGCTTTATTGACTATGCCAAAGCCTTTGACTGTGTGGATCACAATAAACTGTGGAAAATTCTGAAAGAGATGGGAATACCAGACCACCTGATCTGCCTCTTGAGAAATCTATATGCAGGTCAAGAAGCAACAGTTAGAACTGGACATGGAACAACAGACTGGTTCCAAATAGGAAAAGGAGTACGTCAAGGCTGTGTATTGTCACCCTGCTTATTTAACTTATATGCAGAGTACATCATGAGAAATGCTGGGCTGGAAGAAACACAAGTTGGAATCAAGATTGCCAGGAGAAATATCAATAACTTCAGATATGCAGATGGCACCACCCTTATGGCAGAAAGTGAAGAGGAACTAAAAAGCCTCTTGATGAAAGTGAAAGTGGAGAGTGAAAAAGTTGGCTTAAAGCTCAACATTCAGAAAACAAAGATCATGGCATCTGGTCCCATCACTTCATGGCAAATAGATGGGGGAACAGTGGAAACAGTGTCAGACTTTATTTTGGGGGGCTCCAAAATCACTGCAGATGGTGATTGCAGCCATGAAATTAAAAGACACTTACTCCTTGGAAGGAAAGTTATGACCAACCTAGATCACATATTCAAAAGCAGAGACATTAGTTTGCCAACGAAGTTTCGTCTCATCAAAGCTACGGTTTTTCCTGTGGTCACGTATGGATGTGAGAGTTGGACTGTGAAGAAAGCTGAGTGCCAAAGAATTGATGCTTTTGAACTGTGGTGTTGGAGAAGACTCTTGAGAGTCCCTTGGACAGCAAGGAGATCCAACCAGTCCATTCTGAATATCAGCCCTGGGATTTCTTTGGAAGGAATGATGCTGAAGCTGAAACTCCAGTACTTTGGCCACCTCATGCGAAGAGTTGACTCACTGGAAAAGACTCTGATGCTGGGAGGGACTAGGGGCAAGAGGAGAAGGGGACAACAGAGGGTGAGATGGTTGGATGGCATCACTGACTCGATGGACGTAAATCTGGGTGACTTCTGGGAGTTGATGATGGACAAGGAGGCCTGGTGTGCTGCGATTCATGGGGTCGCAAAGAGTTGGACACGACTGAGGGACTGAACTGAGGTTGGTCATGACTTTCCTTCCAAGGAGTAAGCGTCTTTTAATTCCATGGCTGCAATCACCATCTGCAGTGATTTTGGAGCCCCCCAAAATAAAGTCTGACCCTGTTTCCACTGTTTCCCCATCTATTTCCCATGAAGTGATGGGACCAGATGCCATGATCTTCGTTTTCTGAATGTTGAGCTTTAAGCCAACTTTTTCACTCTCCACTTTCACTTTTGTCAAGAGACTTTTTAGTTCCTCTTCACTTTCTGCCATAAGGGTGGAAATATGCCATAAATTTATATATGCCATAAATTACATATACTCAAAAGAATGAAAAGAAATAAATCAATATTGCAATGTGGTTGTTTCTGAGATGTGGGTAATCTTTTCCTATCCTTCATGTATATCTGTGTTTTCCTAATATTCCATAATAATTGTAATTGGGGGGATCCAAAAGAAAGAGAATAAACAAAAGATAGTATTCCTAAAATACATAATTTATATATACATGTAATATTGAAATTTTAAGTAATTATTTTGCATAATTACTTGATATGATCCACCTCTTTCTGTGAATGCCTTAGCCTGCTTCATGAAGAATATAATGTGTTGCTATTTGCTCCCCTGCAGATGTGTACTGATCATCCTCTGTCATGACCAACCAGAGTTGCCAGGAAGGCTTCATCTTGTTGGGTTTCTCAGACAGACCCAAGCTAGAGCAGATCCTCTTCGTGTTTGTCCTCATCTTCTACCTTGTGACTTTGGTGGGCAATGCTGTCATTATCCTGGTTTCCCGCTTAGACCCCAGCCTTCACACGCCCATGTACTTCTTCCTCACTAATTTGTCCTTCCTAGATCTCTGCTTTACCACCAGTTCTATCCCCCAGCTGCTTTTCAACTTAGGCGGCCCAGACAAGACCATCAGTTATGTGGGTTGTGCCATCCAGCTCTTCATGTTCCTGGGGCTGGGTGGCACAGAATGTGTTCTCTTGGCTGTCATGGCTTATGATCGCTTCACGGCAATTTGCAAGCCCCTCCACTATTCTGTCCTCATGCACCCTCAGCTCTGTTGGAAGTTGGTGTCTGTGGCCTGGGGAGTTGGACTTCTCAACTCCCTGGTTATGTCTCCTGTGACTATGAAACTGCCACGATGTGGGAGATGCAGGGTGAAACATTTCCTATGTGAGATGCCGGCTCTGATAAAAGTTGCCTGTGTGGATACAGTGGCTGTAGAGAGCACTGTTTTCATCCTATCAGTGATCATCGTTCTGGTGCCCCTGTCACTCATCCTCATCTCTTATAGCTACATTGCCCTGGCAGTGCTGAAGATGAAGTCAGCAGCAGGAAGGAGGAAGGCTTTCAACACATGTGGGTCCCATCTCACTGTAGTCTCCTTGTTTTATGGGAATATTATCTACATGTATATGCAACCAGGAAATAATTCATCTCAGGACCAAGGGAAATTCCTTACCCTCTTCTACAACTTGGTGACTCCCATGTTGAACCCTGTCATCTATACACTGAGAAATAAGGATGTAAAGGGTGCACTCAGGAGACTTGTGTTTAGACAGTAAGGTGACAGTGACTAGTTTTATGGTTACTTCTCTTGCTCAGTTAATATAAATAAATAATTCTTAAAGTAAAAATTTTTAATTTATTTAAACATTTCTACCAACCCAATAAAAATCTCCAGGGATGGAATTTGGAAATATGTACTATAAAGGCCAAATATGATTCTGATTAGATAACAGGTAAATTTAGGTAAAACTTAATTTTCAATATATCTTATGTTTGACACTTCAAATCATCTTTTCTCCGTCTTTTCAGTTGTCCTCATCTAACTGAAATCCAATAAAACAATCAGTTCATTCGCTCAGTCGTATCCGACTCTTTGCAACCCCATGAATCATTAAAACCATGAATCAATATATATAAAGATTTGTATCCAGAATATGTCAAGAATGTGTACAAATAATGAAAAGGCAAACAACTGAGTGAAAAGTGGGCAAAAAGCTAAAACCAGACTTTTCACAAAGTAAGATGTATGCAAGGCAAAAAACACATGAAAAGGTGCTCGTTATTTTCATCTTCATGAAAATGAAAATTAAAACCACAAGAAACCACTTTATAATCATTAAAATAGCTAAATTAAGACATAAAACACCAAATATTAGTAAAGATGGAGAGCAACTGGTATCCTCATATGTTGCTCGCGAAATATAGAGTGATTTAATTATTCTGGGAAAGTGTTTGGCTATCTTTTTAATAAAATTAAGCACATATCCTCTATGATTGAGTATTTACACTCCTGTGTATTTTCCTCAGAGAAATGAAAACAAATGTCCATAAAAAAGATTTGTGTGAGAGAAGTCTCACAGAGGTTTTGTTCATTAGAGCACAAAATCAAAAACAATGCAAAAATCTACAATGAAAAAAATAGATAAAATGTGATAAGTCACCAAATGTAGTTCCATTCATCAATGAAAATGAACAATCTATTGATCCATGCAACAATATGGATGGACCTCAAAAACTTTCTGTTGCATGGAAAGTCAAAAACAAAAGCATGGATACCATACGAGTCTAATTATATGAACTTCCAGGTACTCAAAAGACTAAGCTAAGATAATGGAAAGCAGAGCAGTAATTTTCTTTGGGGATTTTAACAAGGTGGGAACATGAACGAATTTTTTAGGGTGATATAAACACTCTACATCTTGATCTAAGTGATTGTTACACAGATGTATAATTTGTCCAAAAAAACCTACAGATTAATGTCCGTTATAAACATTGATGCAAAAATTCAAAGCAAAGTTTTAACAAACAGAATCCAATAATATCCCAGGAATGCAGTTAAACAGTTGAAAATCAAAGTAGTCTATGTCTATACCAATCTGAATGTGCCTTATCTGACCTGAAAATTAATGTATTTCACCGTATTAACAAACTAAAAAAAGAAAAACCATGTGATCATCTGACTAGATGCAGAAAAAACATTTGATAATATTCAACATCTGATCCTGACAAAAATTCTCAGCAAAATAGTAATACAAATGACTTTCCTCAACGTCTTAAATGCCATTGATGAAAACATACACATATATCAAAACATTAAATTATACTCTTTAAATATGTGAGGTTACTGTACATCAATTATACCTCAATAAAAGTGAAAAGAAAAAATGGAAGAAGGAAAAGAAGGAGAGGGGAGGAAAGAAGGAAGGATGTGGAAAAGAAGGAAATAAAGGAGACAGGAAAGTAAAAAAATCATGCCACTGCTGATACTGCCATCTTTCCAAGATATGTGGTAATACTTTAAATTTCTTCAATTTCTACATTTTTTCCTGCTTATTATATTGCTCAATTCAGGACCTGAAAGAATGGCACTTGAAAATTTCAAAAAATATATGTATGTTTATTATGACAATAGAAGGTATAATTTGTTCCACTGTGGATGGTGACTGAAGCCACAAAATTAAAATATGCTTGCTCTTTGGAAGAAAAGCTATGATAAACCTAGACAGTAGACTAAAGAGCAGAGACATCACTTTGATGACAAAGATACATGTAGTCAAAGGTATGGTTTTTCCAGTATTCGTGTACAGATGTGAGAGTCAGAACACAAAGAATAAAGAAGGCTGAGGAGCTTTAGAATTGATACTTTTGACTTGTGATACTGAAGAAGACTCTTGAGAGTCCCTTGGACAGCAAGGAGATCAAACCAGTCACTCCTACAGGAAATCAACCCTGAATTTTCATTGGAAGGACCGATACTGAAGCTCCAATATTTTGGCCACTTGATGTGAAGAGCTGACTAGTTGGAAAAGACCCTGATGCTGGGAAAGATTGAAGGCAGGGGGAGAAGGAGGTGACAGAGGATGAGATGGTTGGATGACATCACTGACTCACTCGACACGAGTTTCAGCGGACTCCAGCAGATAGTGAAGGACAGGGAAGCCTGGTATGATGCAGTCCATGGGGTCACAAAGAGTCAGACACGACTTAGAGACTGAACAGCAACAACTTGTTCCATGGAGACCTTTACTGTTGTAAGATTCTAACAAAAGCATACACCTACCACCCCCACATTAACTGTTTTTTCTTTTCAGTGTGACTTGCAGGAATAAACTATGGCCCAACATTCACTTGTGTGTATTTTGTACTTATTTCAGAAATCATAGAAATTGCATTATATGTAAGGGTATAACTTCTAAGTAATAGAGAGCTAAAGGAAACATATATTCTTCTACTAATCATCTTCAGAAAGTTAAAAGGCTGACATACAAGAGACTGCATGTGGAATGAATGCTTTGTAAATGTGTGTATATGTATTTATGTGTGTGCAATAACACATTAACATATATCATTTATGTTATTAAATTCAGATCAGATCAGACAGATGAGATCAATCGCTCAGTCATGTCCGACTCTTTGCGACCCCATGAATCGCAGCACACCAGGCCTCCCTGTCCATCACCAACTCCCGGAGTTAACCCAGACTCACGTCCATCGAGTCGGTCATGCCATCCAGCCATCTCATCCTCTGTCTTCCCCTTCTCCTCTTGTCCCCAATCCCTCCCAGTGTCATAGTCTTCTCCAATGAGTCAACTCTTCGCATGAGGTGGCCAAAGTACTGGAGTTTCAGCTTTAGCATCATTCCTTCCAAAGAAATCCCAGGGCTGATCTCCTTCACAATGGACTGGTTGGATCTCCTTGCAGTCCAAGGGACTCTCAAGAGTCTTCTCCAACACCACACTTCAAAAGCATCAAATCTTTGGCCTTCAGCCTTCTTCACAGTCCAACTCTCACATCCATACATGACCACAGGAAAAACCACAGCCTTGACTAGATGGACCTTTGTTGGCAAAGTAATGTCTCTGCTTTTGAATATGTGATCTAGGTTGGTCATAACTTCCCTTCCAAGGAGTAAGCATCTTTTAATTTCATGGCTGCAGTCACCATCTGCAGTGATTTTGGAGCCCCCAAAAATAAAGTCTGACACTGTTTCCCCATCTATTTCCCATGAAGTAATGGGACCGGATGCCATGATCTTCGTTTTCTGAATGTTGAGCTTTAAGCCAACTTTTTCACTCTCCACTTTCACTTTCATCAAGAGGCTTTTTAGTTCCTCTTCACTTTCTGCCATAAAGGTGGTGTCATCTGCATATCTGAGGTTATTGATATTTCTCCCGGCAATCTTGATTCCAGCTTGTGTTTCTTCCAGCCCAGCATTTCTCATGATGTACTCTGCATATAAGTTAAATAAACAGGGTGACAATATACAGCCTTGACGTACTCCTTTTCCTACTTGGAACCAGTCTGTTGTTCCATATCCAGTTCTAACTGTTGCTTCCTGACCTGCATACAAATTTCTCAAGAGGCAGATCAGGTGGTCTGGTATTCCCATCTCTCAGAATTTTCTACAGTTTATTGTGATCCACAGAGTCAAAGGCTTTGGCATAGTCAATAAAGCAGAAATAGATGTTTTTCTGGAACTCTCTTGCTTTTTCCATGATCCAGCGGATGTTGGCAATTTGATCTCTGGTTCCTCTGCCTTTTCTAAAACCAGCTTGAACATCAGGAAGTTCACAGTTCACATATTGCTGAAGCCTGGCTTGGAGAATTTTGAGCATTACTTTACTAGCATGTGAGATGAGTGCAATTGTGTGGTAGTTTGAGCATTGTTTGGCATTGCCTTTCTCTGGGATTGGAATGAAAACTGACCTTTTCCAGTCCTGTGGCCACTGCTGAGTTTTCCAAATTTGCTGGCATATTGAGTGCAGCACTTTCATGGCATCATCTTTCAGGATTTGGAATAGCTCAACTGGAATTTCATCACCTCCACTAGCTTTGTTCGTAGTGATGATTTCTAAGGCCCACTGACTTCACATTCCAGGATGTCTGGCTTTAGGTTGGTGATCACTCCATCGTGATTATCTGCGTCATGAAGATCTTTTTGTACAGTTCTTCTGTGTATTCTTGCCACCTCTTCTCAATATCTTCTGCTTCTGTTAGTTCCATACCATTTCTGTTCTTTATCGAGCCCATCTTTGCATGAAATGTTCCTTTGGTATCTCTGATTTTCTTGAAGAGATCCCTAGTCTTTCCCATTCTGGTGTTTTCCTCTATTTCTTTGCATTGATCAAAGCACAAATCAAAATGTAGCATGTTGCAGTGTATACTACAAACTAAACTTGATCAGGGATCTAAGGGCTAGAATGTCAGATTAACGTTTTCTAAGATGTTTATATTTATTATTCAGATTTCAGAACTGTAAGAGTTTATTTCAAAGATAGATGGCTGTTTGTGAAGCTTAGGTGAATAGAATCTTTGAGACCATATGGACTATAACCCTCTAGGCTCCTCTGCCCATGGAATTCTCCAGGCAAGAATACTGAAGTGGGTAGCCATTCCCTTCTCTAGGGGATCTTCTCAACCCAGGGATCAAACCTGATCTCCTGCATTGCAGATTCTTTACCATCTGAGCCACCAGGGAAGCCCATAATACATTTTTTTATGTTATTAAATCCAAGTACAGGTCAAACTGTAGCATGTTGTAGATTATACTACAAACTGAGTTTGATCAGTGATCTAAGGGCTAGACTGTCAAGATTAAATTTTTCTAGAATATTTATATTTATTATTCGGAATTCAGAACTGTAAGAGTTTATTTCATAGGTAGATGGGTGCTTGTAAAGCTTAGGTGAACAGAATCTTTCAAAATTAATATGTACATTATTTATTCTTTAAATTTTTTCCAGGTAAATTTATTTGAGTAAGCATCTGCAGAACATGGGGATTCATGGGACTAAGGGACTATTTTTCATATTTTTAGGATATATATGGGGCCTTCGGGGAAGGCAATGGCACCCCACCCCAGTACTTTTGCCTAGAAAATCCCATGGACTGAGGAGCCTGGTGGGCTCCAGTCCATGGGGTCGCTAAGAGTCAGACATGACTGAGCGACTTCACTTTCACTTTTCACTTTCATGCATTGGAGAAGGAAATGGCAACCCACTCCAGTGTTCTTGCCTGGAGAATCCCAGGGACAGGGGAGCCTGGTGAGCTTCCGTCTGTGGGGTCGCACAGAGTCAGACAGGACTGAAGCGACTTAGCAGCAGCAGTAGCAGCATGGGGCCTTTGCTAGATGTAAGATACAGAGGCCCTGATCAACTGATGCCTGAATCAAAGAATTTGTAAAATGATATGAGGACAGTAATCTAAATATATTTTACCGTTTGAAATTTTGCTGAATTATTGTCAGTGAAATGTGTAGAATATGAAAAAGAACTTAAGTCATGTTCTATTCAGACATGATAATGTTCTTAAAGGTCATTTTTAAAAAGGAAGAAGGTTAAAATGACCAACTCCCATGCCTCACATGAGCATTTTTTAGGCTATATGCAAAACTATATGCAAATACTGCCTGGTGTTACTACAGCTAGTGGCTGCCACTGTCACTGGCAGCAGTGAATCACACCCTTCACTCAGTGCTTCCTGTCTACAGCCTTCTCCAAAATAGATGCTACATAATATGGTGGCCACACTAGTGAAATCACAGTTGGGCCTAATTTCTGGATGGCTTTATCAGGATTGGTGTTAAAAAGTTTTTCTTTGAGCCTAAGCTTTTTTTCACAGCTGCCTCCACCTATCTCTCTGAAAAAGCTAATGCATTCAACCCATGAACTTTATAATAAAGCCACAGTCAAAATGCAAGAAAAAGTGATATCTCTTTAGGAATTGTCAGAAAATGCTAAAATACTAGTATTCCTTCCAGTGCTTTTATTGGTTTCTTGCTTTTATTTTTATATTGATTTTATTTTTTATTTTTATAATGGTTTCATGCTTTTATTTTTGCTGTACTACATAATATGTTCTTAGATGTCTCTTTGCAAGTAGAAATGGGATAATGTTCCCAAATACAGTTGCAAATAATAAAAACCAGTGCAGCCTGTAGGGAAGGAAAAAATTTTCCTCCACGATCTTAGGGTCCTGGCTGGGCCTGAAAATTAAACTGACAAAGACAGATAAATCGGAGAAAAACATACAAATCTTATTGAACTTTTACATGTTTATAGGAGCTTTCACAAGAGAATGAAAAACCCAAGAAGGGCAAACCAATAAGCTCCTTTTAGGCAAAGAGCCAATATATTTATGAAGACTTGACAAGACAAAGGGGTCTGGACTAGAGGCGGCCCAACTATAGCTAGGTAGTACTTATCTTCCTTAATAGCAATAAGGGTTAGTTTAACAAGGTTTGTTTGTAGATTCCTCTGGTGCCATCTCTGGGTTGATAAGAGTCTATATGAAAAGGAGAATGTGTACTGCTTTAGGCAGAAAATGGTTAGTTTTTTCAGCATTTACTGCTTCTTAGTTGCTTTCAGCTCAAAATATTTTCTATGTTCTTTAGGTAAATTTCGGGATGAGATATTCAGTATTAATTTAAACTGCTTTAAAAATTTTTTTTTAAATGTAAATGCTCCAGTAACAGTGAATCATCATCTCTGGAGGTTGGAATGAATCCATTAACCAGGTTTGGAGCGCTCATTTTTGTAAAAGAATGAAATGAAAAAGGGCTTCCCTGGTAGTTCAGTGATAGAGAATCCACCTGCCAATGCAGGAGACATGGGCTCAATCCCTGGGTCGGCAAGATACCCTGGAGAAGGAAATGGTAACCCAGCCCAGTATTCTTATCTGGGAAATTTCATGGACAGAGGAGCCTAGCATCCTACAGCTCATGGGGTCGAAGAGTTGGATATGACTGAGCACGGATGCACCATGCTGAAGTAAAGAAATTCCCTCAGAGTTATCAGAGGAAATTTCAGATGATTCATGGGGGACATACACATACATCTAAAGAGCTCTGATGTTCAATTGCTTCCATTAAACTGTCCTTCTCAGCCATCATCTGGAGTCAGAGTCCTTCCAAAGTACCTTCTCCATCTTCCCTTCACATCCCCGTTCCTCAGTGTACATATGAGGGGGTTGGTCATGGGGATAATGACAGTGTAGAAGAGAGACATGAACTTGTTTTGATCCTGGGAGTTGCTGCTGCTGGGATGAAGATACACATAGATGGCTATACCAAAGAGCAAGGAGACCACCATGAGGTGGGGTCCACACGTGCCAAACCTTTTTCTCTGCTCTATAGTGGACTTTATTCTTAAGACCGCCCTGACAATCCGACCATAGGAGAACATAATTAAGGCAAGAATGATGACACTGCCAAAGAAGGTCACATACACATTCATAGTGGTGTCAACACTGCCAAGTTTGAGAAAAGGAGGGATCTCACAAAGAAAGTGTCTAATTTATTTCTCCCACAAAGTGGTAAAAGGAAAATATATACTGCAATAAGGAGTTGGCAAAACCAATGATCCATGAAGCAGAAGCCATCAGGGCACACAGACGGGGGTGCATGATTACTGTGTAGTGAAGGGGCCTGCAAACAGCTTCATAGTGGTTAAATGCCAAGAATACTTAGAGAAAGCATTCTGTGCATCCCAATCCCAGGACTGAGCTACATAGCCACTGAAGGAGATGGATTTGTCTGTTCCACTGAGATTAACCAGGAACTGGGGAACAATGCTGGTGGTGTAGTGCAGATCCAGAAAGCTCAGGTTAGAAAGGAAAAAGTACATAGGGGTGTGAAGACGTGGGTCTAAGTAGGACAATGGAATGATGGTTTTGTTTCCCAGGAAAGTGAAGATATAGAAGATCAAAAGAACCACAAAGAGAACTTGTTGCGGTTGAGGTCTGTCAGAGAAGCCCAGTAGGATAAACCCAGTGAAAGAATTTCCATTTTTCTGTTCCATCCTTTGTTAGCACATGGCTCCTGTCAAGACAAAGCATTTAAAATTTTTAAAAGTATCTTCCAAAAGAGGGAGGGCCTACGGAGGTGGTAAATCTATCACATTAAAAGACAGGGCCATGGGATTTTATATGCAACTATCTGGTTAGATAATGTATTCATTGAAATCGACATATATTATTCCAATTTGGGGCTTCCCAGGTGCCATAGTGGTGAAGAACCCATCTGCCAATGCATGATGCATAAGAGATCAAGGTTCGCTCCCTAGGTTGGGAAGATCCCCTGGAGGAGGAAATGACTAAAATGACTTAGCATGGCATGGCATGGCGTGGCATATCAACTTAGTTCTACATTACCAAAAATAATGATATTGATGTTTAATATAAGAAAAATCAAATAGTAGACCTTGTGTTTCCATGCATCATAGATATAAAAGGTATTTTTCAGATTGAATTTAATAGGATTTAAAGTACTATAAGAATATACAGTAGAGAACCAATGCTGCACATAAAGCTTTTGACAAAATTGCTTCTCTACTCTTTGAACATATTTGTGAATGCTACCTTGGTCTTGGTATGGTAGGAAAACAAATAAATAGACAGAGTCTAAAAATATGACCATTCAATTACAATAATTACAATGCTTAACTCATGTCCTCAAGATAACTAAAATTACTACACGATAATAAGAACTCCAAAATTTCATTGATGTCACCAACACTTACCTCTTGTTTCTGTTGATTTCATTGTCACAAAGTACCAGTAACCACAGTGCGTGGACTTCTAACGGAGGTAGGATTATTCGCTTCCAACATTTTAATCAAGATAAACATTTTTAAAGCTGTCTAGTTGTGTAATCTGTGCATAAAGTATAACGCTTTACATTGCTTTCTATGATAAATAATTAAATGCATAGAGATAAAGACATATACATTGTCAGTGCACTGACAGGTCCAAGATAGAATATACAACTAAAACTAATATAAGAAATGGCATAAAGAAAAGAATATTATGTTATTATAAAAATCTAAGCACCTCCATCTACAATAGGCTAATTTATATTTGCAATCTTGAAGCATCAGTTCAAGTTATATTAAACATCAGTTTAGTATAACATCAGTTATACTAAACCAAGCACATTGCCATTCCTAAGGTTAGTTGATTATCATTTTCATCCAACTATTTAGTATTTGCATAAACATGAAGTGAAGTGAAAGTCAGTCAGTCGTGTCCAACTCTTTGCGACCCCATGGACGATACAGTCCATGGAATTCTCCAGGCCAGAATACTGGAGTGGGTAGCCTTTCCCTCCTCTAGGGGATCTTCCCAATCCAGGAGTTGAACACAGGTCTCCTGCATTGCAGACAGATTCTTTACCAGCTGAGCCACAAGGAAAGTCCTTGTATAAGCATGGTTATACACTACCCCAAGTGGCATTAGAAAATAAATAATTTAGTTCTATCATGTTCAAATTGTTAGACATAAAGTAAATTTTTAATTCTTCCAAAATTTTAAAAATTTGAATGAGGTTTGAATGTAGAACTTATTACACTCATTTATATTAAATAAATTGGTACAAAATTAGCTTAAAATAAGTGTTAATAAAATCTGCATAAGGGAAAAGTAAAGGTCAAACAGAAGAGTCAGTGATAGAAAGGCCACTGGGAAATATTCCTCTATCACTACCATAAATATCTTCCTTGCCCCATAATTTAGTTGTAAGGAAAGCAAACAAGTTTTGAAATATAAAAGCACACAAAACAGAAATTTAATACTTCATATATAAGAAAGATTGAACTAATTTAACTTCACACTCAATCACATGACAACAGTATGGAAGAATACACGCATATTTTGCAAAAACAATCTTCAATTAGTAAAAAAAAAAAAGTTCACATTTAAAGTTTGAAAAATAAAGCATCCAAAGGTTGAATGCTGGACAGATATGCTACCTACATATCAATTAACAATATAATTACTGGTATTACTGTTTTATGTTCTAAAACCTTTACAAGCATAATCCCAACCCCCCAAAATTGAAATTTACCATTTCCCTTTTACATATGAAGAAATAGGTTAAAGTAGTTAACTAACTTAACCAGGATCATAAAATTCCCATTTTAATAGAAACCCAAGTCCTTTTAATATCTAAGTTTGTGCTTTTAAATAGCTATTACCTTATCATCAAGCAAATGAATATATTAAAATTCAAACGCAGTACTTGTGGTATAGAGGATGTAGTATTTTATACTTTCTTTGACTTTTATAATGATGTTATCAATGGTATCCACAAAAAAATCTGGGTCCAAAAATTTAATAATAAAATTAATCATAAAAGGATGAGAAAAAAGTACCATATACAGTTTCCATGTACAATGACATTCTACATCCCCCTGATTCACACATGCTCAGAAGAGAAAATTTAAAAATCATCATTCAGTCTCATGAACACATATACAAATATAATATAGTCATCTGAAATGTACTGCTGGCAAATTATTTTTTAATGTACCTAATAAAGAAGTATTTAGCAAAGTAAAGGAGGGAAAAAATAAAATTCTAATTCACCCAGGGAAAACACTAATATAATAACACAGTATAATAAAATAATAATTTATTTGAACATTATTGTATCAATAAGGACCAAGAAGTCAGCTGACAAAAGGTAAAACCCTCCAATTTTCATAGCAGCATTATTTTCAATTGCCAAGATATAGAAGCAACCTATGGAAGTATGCATCAATAGATGAATGGATAAAGAAGATGTGCTGTATATTTATATAGATACATAGGTACGGTGGAATATTACTCAGCCATGAAAAAGAATGAAATTTTGCCAGTTACAACATGGACAAACCTGGAGAGCATTATGCTTAGCAAAGTCAGACAAAGAAAGACAAATACTTTATGTTTTTACTTATATGTGAAATCTAAAAGCTAAAACAAATGAATATAACAAAACAAAACAGACTTAAAGATACAAAGAACAGACTAGTGATTACTCATGGGGAAAGGGAGAGGGAAAAGGGTGAGACAGGGGCAGTGTATGAAGAGGTTAAAAACTACTAGGTACAAAATAAACAAGATACAAGCATGTAACATAGGGAACAGAGCCAATATTTTAAAATAACTTTATGTGGAATACAATCTATGAAAATAAAGTCACTATGTTATATACCTGAAGTGAATATACAAGTCCACTACTCTTCTATTTGAAAAAATATACTTGGGCAGATAAAGTTACATAAACCATTTACTGCTTCATAGGGTAAACAAAAAAGAATGCTGAATGGCTACCTACATGACAGATGAATGATTTTAGATTGAAATATAAAGTGTCAGGCAAAGAAAACACCAACTAAAATAGAATAAAGAATATAATGTTCTCTTTATGTTAAAATTGAATCCATATAGACAGCACATTGAGACATAATTAGGATACTAATGTATACTAAGATACTATATATCTTAATAATGTATGCTAATATACATACTATATATATACTATAATGTATACTAATGTATACTATACTAAGATACTAATTCTATCTTTTTTTTTTTTACATTCAGGAAAATTATTATCCTTTAGTAAAGTTGGATATGGGAAATTTCTTGGTGCTAGAAGCATTAACCCATTCATTAATTCTCTAATATATTCTGCTGTTCTGGGTCACTTTGTTCCTTTTGTACTTTCCTACTCAAAATCCATTTCTCTTAAAACTATTCACACCACCACAAAAGGCAGTCTTCCAAGAGAAGAAATATGTTTTGGATAAGGTTAATTAGAAATTCTCATTCCTTTCCTACATACTTAAATAATTGTATAATTTCACTGGGAATTGTCATCTATGTTAACACAAGCATTAGTTGACTTAATGCAATAAGAAATCTTGATCTATATTAGACAAACTATGTAAATAATAACGACTGGAAATACAAGACACATTCACCCTAACTACAGGAACAAAAAATGGTGTCTGTGTTAACCATCATTATGTGACATGATATAAGAAAGTCTTGCCATAAAAATTATATATAAGTTATTACTTGGATACAAAAAAAGAAATAATTGAAAAACAACAAAGTTTATGTAAAAAAATTTAAATAGGTAAAATTAAAATAAATAGATTCTATAAGACAAAGATGACATTCTGTGTAACAATTATTTTAAAAATGGAAAATGATATCTCACAGGAACACAATTTTACTAGGCGATGGCACCCCACTCCAGTACTCTTGCCTGAAAAATCCCATGGACGGAGGAGCCTGGTGGGCTGCAGTCCATGCGGTTGCTGAGGGTTGGACACGACTGAGCGACTTCCCTTTCACTTTTCACTTTCATGCATTGGAGAAGGAAATGGCAACCCATTCCAGTGTTCTTGCCTGGAGAAGCCCAGGGACGAGGGAACCTTTTGCGCTGCCGTCTCAGGGATCGCACAGAGCCGGACACGACTGAAGCGACTTAGCAGCAGCAGCAGCAGCAATCAAGAGAATAGGCATTCAAATAAAAGAAGTTAAATGCTTAGGAATGACACACATCAGGTGGTAGAGATAATAGTTTGCAATTACAATAATTGTACAATACTGACAAATAATATGACTAAAATTTGAGTGGAAGAATATGTATTTTAATAAAACTGGTTACTCAGGTAAACCACACATTTTAAAGACAGGAGATTTCAAGATAATTTTTAAGATAATTCAAATTATACAGCATTCACGTATTTTTAACATTCAGACTCTTTCTAATCCAGTTTCTCAATGAATCCTGAAGTCTCGGCAAAATTTCTGCAGCCTCGGGGCTATAACTGAGTTACTATTGCTTTGACGCCTTGACACAATATTCCTTGTCACTGTCAACCTAGCATTTGGAAGATTCCATGTATATTTTAGATATTTTTGTACCTCTTTGAAAAAAATGAACATTAAAAAACATAGATGGTGACAGTAGATTTTGAGAAATATTGTGTAATTTCACAGAAAATAAGGACCCAGAGGAATAAATGGAAGAATACAGTCTAATAGTTTTACATTCAGACATGCATTATTATCCTGTTTCTAAATGCATGTTTTACTAGAGCTAAGTACGCTGTATTTAAATTATTTTCATGTGTACATACTGTGTTATAATGAATGTACTAAAATAGAATGAAATGTCTAAGAATAAAGTGTTAGCTTCTAAAATAAACAATTGAGTTTAGTTCTTATATTTGTTGAATTTCTGTAGGAATTTCTGTTCATTTTGCCAACATATATGCTAACCAACCGAGCTTTTCAAGAACAATCACAACTGAAAATAATCTAATTTGCCGATTCCTAAAGCAACAGAAACTTAGTTCCACTTTACTTACTTTTATTCACCTTATCTGTGGAACCAAAGCTCTTTTCCTAGCTAACATCCAAGTTGCTACTTTAACACAGTACTGGGGACAGGTTGTTTGAAATGAGTGCAATCAAGCACCAGATTAACCTGAAATTTTTCTTAAGCCATAAAGTGTTTTCTCATGATGACTTCATATATCTTCATGTGGTATTGGGGATATGTATTCTATCTCACGGTAGGAAGATAAAGAGAGGTAATTTTGAACTCTTAGTATTACCTCCTGAATACAATGACCTGGCTATTTTGACAGAACCATGTAGGCAACAAGAGAAGGTGGTATGAAACTGCAGTGTGACTGGGTTGGCACAGAGGAAAAAACCAAATCTGGTTGAAGTCTCTGGGGAATGTGTGTCCTAAAGTGTTAATCAACTGATGTCACCTCACTGTCCAGAGATTCCAATCATCAGGGAAAATGAATATCAAGGAAAATAGCAGAGGACACAAAATCTGCCTCTTTCATAATTTCACATATTTGGCAGATGACTGATAATTTCCTAGACCTCCTAGTTATCTTAGCTCTCATCTTTGAATAATTCAGATGTTTCACAAAACATGAGATTTTCTCTTACAATTGCAAAAATAACTTTTACATATAAATATATAATGAAAACTTCATTCAGTTACTTAATATTAAACATAAATATGCAAATTATTTTTCACTTAATATAATTCATAACCACTTATAAGGGATCATAGAGCTAATTCAGTAATTAGGCACATTCTTGTCTTTTATGGTCAATGTAAATCACTACATTTACTACTAAACATCTAATGTGGCTAAAGGGAAAAAAAATCAGTGTATAGAGGTATACATTGCCCAGTTTATACCCAAAGGTTTTAATTATCTACTCAAACAATAAAGAGAAAAATTGTCATTTTTTTTAACAAAACTGACATGATTTCTTTAAATTCAACTACTCTTTGCCTTTAGGGTATTGGTCAAAGTGTACAGACTTCTGGTTATTAAATGAATAAGTTCTAGGGGGTCCTATATTTTTTTTTTTAACGAATGGATTTTTAAGACTATAAATGCAATTTTCTGTTACTCGATTTGAATTGTAAAATTCTTCTGTTCAGTTCAGTTCAGTTCAGCCGCTCAGTCGTGTTTGACTCTTTGCTGCTGCTGCTGCTAAGTCACTTCAGTCGTGTCCAACTCTGTGTGACCCCATAGACGGCAGCCCACCAGGCTCCCCCGTCCCTGGGATTCTCCAGGCAAGAACACTGGAGTGGGTTGCCATTTCCTTCTCCAATGCATGAAAGTGAAAAGTGAAAGTGAAGTCACTCAGTCGTGTCTGACAACCCCATGAATTGCAGCACTCCAGGCCTCCCTGTCTGTCACCAACTACCTAAACCCGTATCCATCAAGTCAGTGATGCCATCGAGCCATCTCATCCTCTGTCGTCCCCTTCTCCTCCTGCCCCCAATCCTTCCCAGCATTAGGGTCTTTTCCAATGAGTCAACTCTCCGCATGAGGTAGCACAAGTATTGGAGCTTCAGCTCCATCAGTCCTTCCAATGAACACCCAGGACTCATCTCCTTTAGGATGGACTGGTTGGATCTCCTTGCAGTCCAAGGGACTCTCAAGAGTCTTCTCCAACACCACAGTTCAAAAGCATCAATTCTTCAGCGCTCAGCTTTCTTCACCATCCAACTCTCACAACCATACATGACTACTGGAAAAACCATAGCTTCTGTTATATTTTACTTAATTTTTTATGCTGGTGTTTCTTATACCTGGCCCAATTTATTTTATTAATAATCTATCTTGTATGGACGTTTGAGTTAGAGATCCCTCCTCAAAAGCCTCAGTCTTTTCAATTTCTTTATCTCTTCTTTCCCACCCCTCAACTTCTTTTCTCCCATCTGTTTTCAATATGTTGGCTCTTTCGCATTTCACTTACCTTGTTCCCCAGTCTACCATAAAGAAAATGATTTCCATAAATCTCCAAAGAACATATTTTGTAAGTAGAAGGCCAATATTTACAAAATATTATATATGTATATTTAAATGGATATGTATGTGTTTATTTGTTGTTGTTGTTGTATTAGTCACTCAGTCATGTCCAATTCTTTGCAACTCATAGACTGTAGCCCACCAGGCTCTGTCCATGGAATTCTCCAGGCAAGAATACTGGAGTGGGTAGCCATTCCCTTCTCCAGAACATCTTCCCAAACCAGGAATTGAACCCAGTTCTCCTGCACTGCAGCAGATTATTCACTATCTGAGCTAGTACAACAAGCCAATCCTTGATTATATTGTAAATATCACGTATTATTCCTTCTCCCCTGGTCACTTTACACATCCAACTTACAGAAAGATAAAGTACACTGAGGAGCTACATTTTTTTAAAAAAATGTTGAATCATTTTAGACTTATTACGTTGCTGAGATATCCAATAACATTTATTTTTCCAAAATCACAGAGCTGGTGCTTTCTTTTGAAGCCCTTCTGAGCTCCAATTTTTCCCTACCTACCTGGAAGAAGACATACTTCAAAGAGGAAAAAAAAATGTTTTAAATTTAAAAAAAAAGTAAAAGGCAAGAGATTTACTCAATCTGAAGAGAAACCAGAGCTTGAACTGAAGTATGATGGTTGAAAGAATACACTATATCAAAACACTCAAAGCAAAAGAAGCATCATAGGGGGAAAAGCTGAACTGTGAAACTAAACAATAAGGAAGCAACAGGACAAGAATAAGAACCTTGACTATGATGCTTAAGAGTTTATACACTTTACTGAAGAAAATAGTGCACAAAGAAATTTGAGCAGAAAAGGAATTCTCACTTTTAAACATTAACGAGATTCCTGAAATCCACATTCACAATCTCACATCTTAAATGAATATCCACTTGAAGGATATACGTGGACCTTCAATATATACACAGAGAGTAAGATAATTTGAGTATTTTTTTTTCATTCCACCACAATTAGAGTCTACATGAAAACTAAATTCGTACAAATATTGAATCAATATGGTGTACACCTGAAACTAATGTCAGTGTCAACTATATCTCAACTTATAAAGAAATGTAAAGACTAGGACTTCCCTGGTGGTCCAGTGATTAAGAGTCCAACTGCCAATTCAAGAGACATAGTTTCCATCCCTGGTCAGGGGAAATTCCACATGCCTTAGGGCAACAAAGCCCGTGTGCCACAACCACTGAATCCTGTGCAACTACAGCCCAAGAGAAGCCACTGCAGTAAGAAGCCCAAACACCTGAACTAGAAAGTAGCCCCTGCTCACCACAACTAGAGAAAGCCTGTGCACAGCCACAAAGATGCAGCACAGACAAAATTAAATAATTTTTTTAAAAGATAGCCAAAAAAATTTGCAACCAATAACACTAGATCTGAAATTTGAAAGTTAAGTGAAAGCAAGAGGTTCACTCCTAATCAATTTGGAAGGAAAAGATGGACTATGTTGATGTCACCTCTCCAGAGACTCCCTCTTTCCTTGTACCCTGGAGACAGTCAAACTCTGGATACTTGAACTGAAGCTAATGAGTTACATGGGGCAGGACACTCTTGGGGCCACTAAAAATAAACACATCTTCAAGTATCCCAGTCTCTTAAAGCACATACTTTGACTCTGGTGCTTATAAAAATATCCTTCAGATATAATATAAGCCCTTTTATAGGCAGTTTCCATAGATTTTATAGATTCCAACACCTGTTTAGTTACAGAATTAACTATCTACTCTGATTTATATGCCTCATATGCCCTGAAACACGCACTGCACTCATAGACTCCTCCTGGGAAAACTCTGTGGATGACAAAAGTTATGGTAAATGTAAATTTTAAAAGAACTAGTTCTACCTTCGATGCAGCCTGAGTGAGTTATAATTTTCATTTTTCTTGCCTTTGAGAACTAATCACTTTCAAGTTTAGCATATTTTAAAACACATTTAAATGCATGGTTCTGTATTTATCCTAAGGATTCTGTGCTATCTACTTCACCTCAAATCAGTTCAGTTCAGTTCAGTCACTCAGTTGTGTCCGACTCTTTGCAACTCCATGAATTGCAGCATGCCAGGCCTCCCTGTCCATCACCAACTCCCGGAGTTTACCCAAACTCATGTCCATTGAGTCGGTGATGCCATCTAACCATCTCATCCTCTGACGTCACCTTCCCCTCCTGCCTTCAATCTTTCCCAACATCAGGGTCTTTTCAAATGAGTCAGCTCTTTGCATCAGGTGGCCAAAGTATTAGAGTTTCAGCTTCAATATCAATACTTCCAATGAATATCCAGGACTGATCTCCTTTAGGATGGACTGGTTGGATCTCCTTGCAATCCAAGGGACTCTCAAGAGTCTTCTCCAACACCACAGTTCAAAAGCATCAATTCTTTGGCACTCAGCTTTCTTTATAGTTCTACTCTTACATCCATACATGACTACTGGAAAAAACATAGCCTTGACTAGATGGACCTTTGTTGGCAAAGTAATGTCTCTGCTTTTCAATATGCTATCTAGGTTGGTCAGAACTTTCCTTCCAAGGAGTAAGTGTCTTTTAATTTCATGGCTGCAATCACCATCTGCAGTGATTTTGGAGGCCCCCCACACACACACACACACACAAAAATAAAGTCAGCCACTATTTCCACTGTTTCCCCATCTATTTGCCATAAAGTGATGGGACTGGATGCCACGATCTTAGTTTTCTGAATGTTGAGCTTTAAGCCAACATTTTCGCTCTCCTCTTTCACTTTCATCAAGAGGCTCTTTAGTTCTTCTTCATTTTCTGCCATGAGGGTGGTGTCATCTGCATACCTCAAATACCTTTCCTCCATTCCAAGACCACACTCACTTGATAACCACTGAATTACTAGCTTTCATTGGGGACAAGTAGTTATGTGATTCATCTGTCTGATATTAACATTTTCATCAATACACCAAGCCTCTAATTTCATACAACTATGGTGATCCTTCACGACCACCTTGTATGTTCTAGAAGTAGTTTTAAATCTTTCATGTTGTTATTTTCTCTTAAAGAAAACACGATATTCTTAGTCAAACACCCATTCAAGTGTCTCTAAGGCCACAGACATGGTTTCTTTCCAAAAATGTGGTGGTGATATCTGCAGAGATAGTGTCTATGCATCAGTTTGCTATTTACTTAAAGTAAGTTCTGGACTGGAAGAGGAATCTGAACTCCAGACTTGGAGAATAGTGATATGGATGAAAGGAGAAATGAAAGGAGGTAAGTATTTTCTCTACCAATTCAAACAAAATGTTAGATCTTATTATCATGCAATCTGTAATGATATTTTAGATTTGTCAAGTGTAACATAAGTGTTTATGGGAAAATAAGCTTCATTGGACATTCATGCCAAGTAAAGGGAGTCAGTTTTTCCCTATTATTGCAGACTTCTGCTATCTACACAGAACTTAGAATGAGAAATAGCAACATTATCCATAATACTTAGCAATTATCATGACCAAATGCACCTCATTTATGAACTTAGACTAAGATAGAACTAATACCTGCATCTTAGGCTTACCACTGCATAATAGGCAGTTATAGTAAAGAATTGTTACAAGTTAACAGGCATGATTACATTATACTTGCTACTGGTTGAATTGTGTCCCCTCTCCCATCCAATGGTAGGTTGAAATCCAAAACCCAAATTCCTGTTTATGTGACCTTATTTGAAAGTAGAATCTCTGCAGATGTAATGAAGTTAAGTGAGGTTCTACTCACTAGTGTGATCCCTAATACAATATAAAGAAACACAGGACAGAGAAACAAGGACACTGCCATGTGACTGCCGAGGAAGTAATTGAAGGGCTGCTGCTGCAAGTCAAGAAACCCTTAAAATTATCACCAAAGCACCAGAAACTAGACAGTTGCAAAGATATATTCTCCCCAACAGGTTTCAGAGGTCCTGGAGGACCTACATTTTGGACCTTCTAACCTCCAGAATTGTAAAACAATAAATTTCTGCTGTCTTAAATCTCTAAATTGTGGTATTCTGTACAGCAGATAGGAAAATGGCAACGCACTCCTTGTTCTTGCCTGGAGAATCCCAGGGATGGGGGAGCCTGGTGGTTTGCCATCTATGGGGTCGCACAGAGTCGGACACGACTGAAGTGACTTAGTAGCAGCAGCATGGAAATTTGTTTTAAATGCTCATGTCAATTTGATTCTACTTTTGTAATTACAAAGAATTCTACATATTCTTGTCAGAATGAACTTTTTCTTAGTTCAGATCACATTCTGTGCATCACTGAGAAAAACAAAATCATTTCCCATCATGTTCCAGACCGAATGTTAAGACATTTCAGTGATCTATGAGAATAGCCTATTCAAAAACATTGCCAAAAACTTCAGCTGGTACCATGATGGACAGGAAAAGGTCACTCTCTGTGACTCTTAAAGTACAAGGATAGAGGGAAGAAGCAAAGGTAAGAACAATACATTTGATAAAACAAATTGTAGTAACTAATGCCAGTTTTATGTTTTGGGGTATTTTGAAAAAAGGGCCTGATAATCTAGAGGATACCAGAATTAAGAACCATGGGACCTTAATCTTAACCATAGGATCTTAATCATGAGATCACTAAAGAATGTGAAAAGAATGAGAAGAGCTTACTCAAAATATGACAATAGATCTCTTGTAACACAAACCTACAAGCTTTCAATAAATAACTAAAGACATTATCTCTTATTAAAAGCTAATAATGTTATTTCTATTATTGCTGCTGCTATTGCTGTTAAGTCGCTTCAGTCGTGTCTGACTCTGTGTGACCCCATGGACTGCAGCCTACCAGGCTTCTCCATCCATGGGATTCTCCAGGCAAGAACAATGGAGTGGGTTGCCATTTCCTTCTCCAATGCATGAAAGTGATAAGTGAAAGTGAAGTTGCCCAGTCATGTCTGACTCTTAGCGACCTCATGGACTACAGCCTACCAGGCTCCTCCATCCATGAGATTTTCCAGGCAACAGTACTGGAGTGGGGTGCCATTAGCTTCTCCCTATTTCTATTATTAGGAAGCAGAAAAGACCAAGATGCATGGGTTGGAGGGCAGCCTTTAAAATCTCAGAGATTATTAGCGGTAGATTGATACTTAGACACCAAGTATCCTGTTTCAATTTAATTGCGTTTTAGAACTTTTAATTCTAAATTAATTTAACATTTTGACACCACAGTAACAACAGCCACCAAGCCACAAAATAATCACTAAAAAACTTATAATAAAAGGAATTGAAGTACTAAGAACCAACAGAAAATATGTAATTGAGAGGCAGCAGAAGATCCTCCTGACTGGCCATGGATTTTGCTAATAAAAAAGTGATGTTTACAAAAGTTTGAGTCCTAAAAGTTTCCATGCTGCTGCTGCATAAAATCTAGCAATTAAAAAATCTAAAGTTAGAACAGTCAAGACTGCTTTTAACTCTTATTCAAAAATTCATTTGTTTTCCTCTTGTACATTTATAAATTTCTATAGCTCCTAAATTTAGTTTCTAAAGTCCTTTACAGTTTTTGAACTTCCTTTTCACTTATTCAACAAAATTATTTTGTAAACCTGCTATATATACTAGACTCTTTTCTAGGCCGCAGTGCTATTATGAAATATTTCTCTTCTTTAAGTATTCTGTTCAGTTCAGTCGCTCAGTCATGTTCGACTCTGTGCAACCCCATGAACCGCAGTACACCAGGCCTCCCTGTCCATCACCAACTCCCGGAGCCCACCCAAACTCAAGTCCAGTGAGTTGGTCATGCCATCCAATTATCTCATCCTCTGTTGTCCCCTTCTCCTCCTGCCCTCAATCTTTCCCAGCATCAGGATCTTTTCAAATGAGTCAGCTCTTCGAATCAGGTGGCCAAAGTATTGGAGTTTCAGCTTCAGTATCAGTCCTTCCAATGAACACCCAGCACTGATCTCCTTAGGATGGACTGGTTGGATCTCCTTGCAGTCCAGGGGACTCTCAAGAGTCTTCTCCAACACCACAGTTCAAAAGCATAAATTCTTTGGTGCTCAGCTTTCTTTATAGTCCAACTCTCACAGCCATACATGACCACTGGAAAAACCATAGCCTTGACTAGATGGACCTTTGTTGACAAAGTAATGTCTCTGCTTTTGAATATGCTGTCTAGATTGGTCCTAACTTTCCTTACAAGGAGTAAGTGTCTTTTAATTTCATGGCTGCAGTCGCCATCTGCAGTGATTTTGGAGCCCCAAAAATAAACTCTGACACTGTTTCCATTGTTTCCCCATCTATTTGTCATGAAGTGATGGGAACAGATGCCATGATTTTAGTTTTCTGAATGTTGAGTTTTAAACCAATTTTTTCACTCTCCTCTTTCACTTTCATCAAGAGGCTCTTTAGTTCTTCGCTTTCTGCCATAAGGGTGGTTCATCTGCTTATCTGAGGTTATCGATATTTCTTCCGGCAATCTTAATTCCAGCTAGTACTTCCTCCAGCACAGCGTTGCTCATAATGTACTCTGCATATAAGTTAAAAAAAAGCAGGATGACAATACACAGCCTTGATGTACTCCTTTCCCTATTTGGAACCAGTCTGTTGTTCCATGTCCATTTCTAACTATTCTTTCCTGACCTGCATAGAGATTTCTCAAGAGGCAGGTCAGGTGGTCTGGTATTCCCATCTCTTTAAGAATTTTCCACAGTTTGTTGTGGTTCACACACACGGCTTTGGCATAGTCAATAAAGCAGAAGTAGATTTTTTTTTTTTAACTCTCTTGCTTTTTCAATGATCCGACAGATGCTGGCAATTTGATCTCTGGTTCCTCTGCCTTTTCTAAATCCATCTTGAACACCTGGTTCACGTGCTGCTGAAGCCTGGCTTGGAGAATTTTACTTTACTAGCATGCGAGATGAGTGCAATTGTGTGGTAGTTTGAGCATTCTTTGGCATTGCCTTTCTTTGGGATTGGAATGAAAACTGACCTTTTCCAGTCCTGTGGCCACTAGCTGAGTTTTCCATATTTGCTGGCATATTGAGTGCAGCACTTTGACCACATCATCTTTTAAGATTTGAAATAGCTCAACTGGAATTCCATCACTTCCAGTAGCTTTGTTTGTAGTGCTGCGTCCTAAGGCCCACTTGACGTCACAATCCAGAAGGACTGGCTCTAGGTTGGTGATCATACCATGGTGATTATCTAGGTCATGAAGATCTTTTTTGTATAGTTCCTCTGTGTATTCTTGCCACCTCTTTTAATATCTTATGCTTCTGTTAGGTCCATACCATTTCTGTCCTTTATCAAGCCCATCTTTGCATGAAATGTTCCCTTAGTGTCTCTAATTTTCTTGAAGAGATCCCTAGTCTTTCCCATTCTGTTGTTTTCCTCTATTTCTTTGCATTGATTGCTGAGGAAGGCTTTCTTATCTCTTCTTGCTATTCAGATGGGTATATCTTTCCTTTTCTCCTTTGCCTTTTGCTTCTCTTCTATATACAGCTATTTGTAAGGCCTCCTCAGACAGCCATTTTGCGTTTTTGCATTTCTTTTTCTTGAGGATGGTCTTGATCCCTGCCTCTTGTACAATGTTATGAACCTCTGTCCATAGTTCTTCAGGCACTCTATCTATCAGATCTAATCCCTTGAATCTATTTGTCACTTCCACTGTATAATCATAAGGGATTTGATTTAGGTCATACATGAATGGTCTAGTGGTTTTCCCTACTTTCTTCAATTTAAGTCTGAATTTGGCAATAAGGAATTCATGATCCGAGCCACAGTCAATATCTGGTCTTGTTTTTGCTTACCTTATAGAGCTTCTCCATTTTTGGATGCAAAGAAAATAATCAATCTGATTTTGGTACTGACCATCTGGTGATGTCCATGTGTAGAGTCTTTTCTTGTGTTGTTGGAAGAGGGTGTTTGCTATGACCAGTGCATTCCCTTGGCAAAACTCTATTAGCCTTTGCCTTGCTTAATTCTGTACTCCAAGGCCAAATTTGCCTGTTACTCTAGGTATCTCTTGACTCCTTACTTTTGCATTCCAGTCCCCCATAATGAAAAGGACATCTTTTGGGGGTGTTACTTCTAGGATGTCTTGTAGGTCTTTATAGAACCATCTAACTTCAGCTTCTTCCGTATTACTGGTCGGGGCATAGACTTGGATTACCGTGATATTGAATGGTTTGCCTTGGAAACAAACAGAGATCATTCTGTCATTTTTAAGATTGCATCCAAGTACTGCATTTTGGACTCTTTTGTTGACTATGATGTCTACTCCATTTCTTCTAAGGGATTCTTGCCCACAGGAGTAGGTATAATGGTCATCTGAGTTAAATACACCCATTCTAGTCCATTTTACAATTTCAAAAGACTTATAAAGTGAAAGAAAATTAAAAGCTGGTGATGATTTCCTGAGTTTTCACTGCAGGTGGTTACAATGATGTTTACTCAGACTGAGTCCCTCTGGAACTTGCAGTTCGGATACAATAAAATCTTAGATCATTCCCAATAAAACTTTTCCAATCAAAGAAATGATTACAGACTCAACACCAAAGGCTCCATTACTCCACACATTAAAATGTATTGTTCCCAACTGAATAAAATTGTTAATAGTAAATTCTATTATCTTTGCATCTTCAGAAAAATAAAATTTTTCTTTACACAAAACATAACCAGGAAAGCTGGTCTTTAAATATATTCAATCCTCCAGGGTGGGGTGAGGGTAAGTTAGTACTGAGGCAGTACATATTTGTGTCTTATTTAGAACATCTAGATTTAATTTTTGAGAAACTTTTGAGTTATCTTTCTAGTTCATACAGTCATAAAGACAGACAGTGTCCCCAACAGTTAAAAACTTATATTGTAGAGTCTGTTGGAATCCTGCCTCAGTGGTTTTTTAAGTACATCACTCTCGTAAAATCACTGCACCTCTTTAACCCTCAGTTCCTTCATATATTTAGTAGAAATCATGATAATGCCAAGCTTATAGAGTTGTTCTGACAAATTGCCTAGAAAGCGCTTTGGTCAGTGCCTGAAACATAGAAGACACTCTTACAAAGTAACTCTCTAGCACTCCCTTTTTGTCAACAAAAGGGTAACTGTGGAAAATGCCTCAAACTTCTAATCAAAGTTTAGGAGAAAAGAAGTGGATTAAACATAAAAGTATGGAGTCCTCTTAACTCCAACAAGTGGAGTACAATGGAAAGAGCTAACGACAGCGCCTTCTCTGGATTCATTCTCCTGGGCTTCTCCAACCAGCCCCAGCTGGAAACAGCTCTCTTTGCAGTCATCCTGATCATCTACTTCTTGAGCTGTGTAGGCAATGGCGCCATTATACTTTTGTCAACGATGGATCCTCACCTCCACACCCCTATGTACTTCTTCCTCTCCAACCTCTCTTTTATGGATCTTTGTTTGACTACTTGCACTGTCCCTCAGACCCTGGCCAACTTTGAGGGGAAGGACAAGACCATCACCTATGGTGGCTGTGTGGCCCAGCTCTTCATTGCCTTGGGACTTGGGGGAGTAGAGTGTGTCCTCCTGTCTGTCATGGCCTATGACCGCTATGTAGCTGTATGCCGTCCCCTCCACTACATGGTGATCATGCATCCCCAGCTTTGCTTGCAGCTGGTTGTAACTGCTTGGCTTACAGGCTTTGGCAATTCTGTAGTCCAGACAGCACTGACCATGACTCTTCCTCTCTGTGGTAAAAACCAAGTGGACCATTTCTTTTGTGAAGTTCCAGTGATGCTGAAACTGGCCTGCATCAACACCTCTGTCAATGAGGCTGAACTCTTTGCTGTCAGTGTGTTCTTTTTGGTAGTGCCTCTGTCACTCATCTTAGTATCCTATGGTCACATTACCCATGCAGTCCTGAAGATAAAGTCGGCCCAAGGGAGACAGAAGGCTTTTGGAACCTGTGGTTCTCACCTAATGGTAGTGATTATTTTCTTTGGGACGCTCATCTCCATGTACCTTCAGCCTCCTTCCAGCTATTCACAGGATGTGAACAAAAGCATTGCACTGTTCTATACTCTGGTGACTCCCTTGCTTAATCCCCTGATTTACACTTTGAGAAACAAGGAAGTCAAAGGGGCATTAAGGAGACAAATGAAGAGAATCCTAGACTTGAGACAGAGTTAATGCAGCACTTGCAGGCCCAGGAAGTTCTGCAGTGGAAAACTTCTGAGTGACTAAAAACTGGTTAATTTAATCAAACACATCCACGTGTGAGACAGTGTTCTAGGTACTTGAAACATATCAGTGAGACAGAGGCTCCTGTCCCCATTGAGCTAAACCTTTTGCTAGGGAGAATATATATTAAATAAGATATTCTAAAAATAAACTATGGTATATCATGTACTACACAATAATGGGAATGAATAATAATTACACATACAAAAACATGAATGATTCTTACAAACACGACTTACATTGAGCAAACTAGATACAAAATAATTCCTACTGTATGATTCCATTTACATAAAATTCAACCCAGGCACAACAAATCTCTGATATTGAAAGTCAGAACAGTGGTTTCCCTGGGGACTGGGAGTTATCCCTTGGAAGATATGTGGGGCAGGGGCATTCTGGAGTTCTGATCAGGTTGTGATTCTTGATCTGAATATTGGTGATATAAAGTATTCAATCTGTGAAAATTCATCAAACCTGAAACTTAAAGTACTTGCACTTTCTATATGGATGCTGGACTTCATTTACCTCTTAAAAGTCTTAAATAAACCAGATATTAGCAGAATACTTTGATTCTAAATGATCACACTAAGTATTTTTGTTACTTTCACATAAAATTTGGGTTTATCTTCTAAGTGATCTAAGTTTCTTCTATCCATTGACTATCTTTAATAGATTTAAAGTGTTTATGCTATGCTATGCTAAGTCATTTCAGTCGTGTCCAACTCTGTGCGACCCCATAGACAGCACCAGGCTCCCCCGTTCTTGGGATTCTCCAAGCAAGAACACTGGAGTGGGTTGCCACTTCCTTCTTCCATGCAGGAAAGTGAAAATTGAAAGTGAAGTCGCTCAGTCGTGTCTGACTCTTAGCGACCCCATGGACTCTCCATCCATGGAATTTTCCACGCAAGAGTACTGGAGTGGGGTGCCATTGCCTTCTCCATTTAAAGTGTTTACTACTACTACTACTAAGTCGCTTCAGTCGTGTCCGACTCTGTGCGACCCCATGGACTGCAGCCCACCAGGTTTCCCCGTCCCTGGGATTCTCCAGGCAAGAACACTGGAGTGGGTTGCCATTTCCTTCTCCAATGCATGAAAGTGAAAAGAGAAAGTGAAGTTGCTCAGTCATGTCCGACTCTTAGCGACCCCATGGACTGCAGCCTACCAGGCTCCTCCGTCCATGGCATTTTCCAGGCAAGAGTACTGGAGTGGGGTGCCATTGCCTTCTCCCTTTAAAGTGTTTAGATATTAGCAATTTCTGGCCAACTCAGATGAACCTTGTCTTGAAGATCTCAATTTAATGAAGATCTCAATTCAAGATCATGTGTCCTATGAGTCTCTCTGGTCCCTTCATTCCACGTAGATACTTAGTGACCAGGTCTTGAGACAAAAATCATAGTGATAATTTTCAGATGAAAATTCTACTCCTGAGTTTATATTGCCTTGAATTAAGTTTATCTTGACTGAAAAAGACATTTGTTGTGAATATTTGTTTGTATATCTGTATTTTTATAATGTAGCATACAAAAATGCATAGTTTACTAGTAGCCAAAAATATTTTCTTTTACCAGAGATTTTAATATTTTTAGTATTTAATAAGATATGATAAAAAGGCAGATAATGAAAGGAATTTATAAAACAATGTAAAACACAGAAATAATTGTCTGGTAAGCTCAATGTCCCTTTGCGCAAATATGTTCTTCTTAAATAGTTCTTATTTAATAATGGAAAGTTGGATGGTTTTTCATGTATTATTCTGCTAATGAAATAATAGAACAAGGATTTTCTTCATTTAAGTGAAAATAGATTACTGAATTGTTGAGTTCTGTACTATTCGTATCTCTGCTTGTACTGAATATGAGTGATTTCTGATTATATTTTTTGTAATAGAGAAGATAGGATTTTTTTATATCAACCCCTTGGAATTTTCTTTCAAACCACGACAGCTAGCTTCACTGATAACCATATCATTTTTTGGCACTAAAGTTCCATACTCTATAATCATCATCAGCTTAAATTTTTTCCTTTTCAGAAAATAAATGCTGAAAATTTATCATTTCATTCAAGGTAGTCTTTTGTGAATTTCATTTCCCAATAAGGTGCACTAGGTTACAGCTGATCAAAGTTCCCACTGCAAGTCCAGTCACTCCTCCTCAGCCACAGACTCAACCAAACATGGATCCATTTGGTCTGTCATTCTCCATAAAGGATTTGAGCATCCAGCTTTTCTGGTATAGGAGTGGGTGGGAGGAAGTGCCTGAAACAACCCCTGGCCAATAATACTGAGGAACAATTGTACTTGGAAAGGCCAAATTAATTTTAGCAACCATATTTATGAAGCCATTATAAATGTGAAAGTGATGAGGGTGATATAGACATGAATAACAGAAAACACTGAACACTTCTGAGGTGAGCTGAAGGGCAAATGCTTTTTTTTTTTTTCTCTTAGAGCATTTGATGAACTTGAGTGTGAGCTGAGGATTGAGTATGGCACATAGAGAGAGACTTAGCCATGAAAACATGAAAAGCTAAACACTCATGTAAGGCTAGTGTAACAAGCTGAAAACTTAAAGAGACTTAACTATGTGGCCAGATGTTTCCACTGGACATTTCTATTTCCAGTGGACTCCCTGGGAAGCCAGAAAGCCAGAACAAAGTTTCAAAAATATGGAACAATCTATTCTGCAACTCTATTATGCTTAGGAAACAAAAACTCACTGGGGTAAGAGGTCCTTCCTCTAACACATAGTTCTCTTGGGTAAGGCAGTTGCCAAATTTTTAAGCTTCATGAAGCAGAGGCTAAAAAGCTGAGCTAGACATTTTTGAGGGGCAGAACTTAAGGTCCAAGAGTCTTTCAGGGCTGAGAAAATAAGACTCCTGAGACTTTCTGTCAAAACCCAGGAGAAGATTGTATCTCTTCTATCTCTGCTGCTGCTACTGCTAAGTCGCTTCAGTCCTGTCCGACTCTGTGCGACCCCAGAAACGGCACCCCACCCAAGCTCCCCCATCCCTGGGATTCTCCAGGCAAGAACACTGGAGTGGGTTGCCATTTCCTTCTCCAATGCATAAAAGTGAAAAGTGAAAGTGAAGTCGTTCAGTCGTGTCCGACGGTTCGCGATCCCATGGACTGCAGCCTATCAGGCTCCCCCGTCCATGGGATTTTCCAGGCAAGAGTTCTGGAGTGGGGTGCCATTGCCTTCTCAACTTCTATCTCTAGAAGACAACAAGATAAAGGGTGACTAGAACAAGGACCAACTGTACAGCAGAAGGAACTAAAGTCAATAATTTGTAACTATTTTTGTACCCGATAAAGGTTAAGAATCTGAAAAACAATATATACACATACATATTGTGATCATCATTTCATGATGTATGCAACTCAAATTACTATTCTATACATCTCAAACCTATGCAATACTGTATATAAGACATGAAGTCATAAAACTTCTGGAAGAAAATAGTATTCTTCGATGGGGCTGGAAAAAAATAGAAGAATCAGATCAGATCAGATCAGTCGCTCAGTCGTGTCCGACTCTTTGCAACCCCATGAATCACAGCATGCCAGGCCTCCCTCTCCATCACCAACTCCCGGAGTTCACCCAGACTCACATCCATTGAGTCAGTGATGCCATCCAGCCATCTCATCCTCTGTCGTCCCCTTCTCCTCTTGCCCCCAATCCCTCCCAGCATCAGAGTCTTCTCCAATGAATCAACTCTTCTCATGAGGTGCCCAAAAGTACTGGAGTCTCAGCTTTAGCATCATTCCTTCCAAAGAAATCCCAGGGCTGATCTCCTTCAGAATGGACTGGTTGGATCTCCTTGCAGTCCAAGGGACTCTCAAGAGTCTTCTCCAACACCACAGTTCAAAAGCATCAATTCTTCAGTGCTCAGCCTTCTTCACAGTCCAACTCTCACATCCATACATGACCACAGGAAAAACCATACCTTGACTAGATGGACCTTTGTTGGCAAAGTAATGTCTCTGCTTTTGAATATGCTATCTAGGCTGGTCATAACTTTCCTTCCAAGGAGTAAGCGTCTTTTAATTTCATGGCTGCAGTCACCATCTGCAGTGATTTTGGAGCCCAGAAAAATAAAGTCTGACACTGTTTCCACTGTTTTTCCATCTATTTCCCATGAAGTAATGAGACCGGATGCCATGATCTTCGTTTTCTGAATGTTGAGCTTTAAGCCAACTTTTTCACTCTCCACTTTCACTTTTATCAAGAGGCTTTTGAGTTCCTCTCACTTTCTGCCATAAGGGTGGTGTCATCTGCATATCTGAAGTTATTGATATTTCTCCCGGCAATCTTGATTCCAGCTTGTGTTTCTTCCAGTCCAGCGTTTCTCATGATGTACTCTGCATATAAGTTAAATAAACAGGGTGATTATATACAGCCTTGATGAACTCTAGTTATCATTAGAAAGATAAAGGATAACAACAGTTGGTGTAATTGGAAAAGGAACACCTATGTACAGCTGATGGGAATGTAAATTGGTAAGCCACTATGAAAGATAATATGAAGATACCAGAAAAACTAAAGATAGAACTTCCATATTATCCAGCAATCCAAATTCTAGGTACATCAAATAAAATGATATCACTATCTGCACTCCCATGTTCAATGGCCTCATTTTTCACAATAGACAAGATATGGAAAAAACATGTGACCAAAGAGGTGAATGGCTAAAGAAAAAGGTCTATGCATATTCAAAGGAATATTATTCATTAATGAGAAAGAATGAAATACTGCCTTTTGCAATAACATGGATGGACCTTGAGAGCATTACGCTCAGTGAAATAAGTCAGAAGAGAAAGACAAATACTGTATGATCTCACATACATGTGGCATCAGAAAAACTGAACTTGTTACAAACAGAAGGAAGAATGGTGGTTACCAGGGCAAAGAGATAGAATAAATAGGGAGATATTGGCAAATAGGTCCAAACTTCCAGCTAAAAAATAATTTCTGAGGAATCAAAAAAATAAACTTTTTAAAATTTTATAAGGGAAATAAATATTTGACAAGATAAAGATCTTAGCTAACACTACGTAGTAATCACTTTACAATACATAGGTATATCAAATCACACTTTGTACTCTTTAAACTTGCTCAATTTATATCTCATTAGATATAAAGGAAAATAAATGAAAATAAGAGTTATTATTCAGTTCTTTCATCCTACTTATTTTTCCTCTCCTAACTCAGACTTTCACTATTGTTTAAGACAAAAATTTCTACATAGTTAATAAAGGAAAATACTCTAACTTTATCCTAAGTACAGAGACTGCCTTCTCTTTGTGATCCCAATTTCAATCCAGAGCCTGAAAGAATGGCACTTCTAAAAGTTTAACATTTTGTGTATCCATCAAAACAGCAAAAAGAGCATGATTTCTTCCATGAAGTTCCTTAGTGCAGCAAATTCTATCAATTTTGTTTTTAATGTGACTTGCAGGAATAAAAAATTACCACATTGACTTCTGTGTATTTGTACTTATTTCAGAAAAAACACTAAAATTACACCATATATAAGCCTGTATCTTCTAAGTGATATAAGCTAAAGAAAACATTTCCTTCTACTGTTCATCCTCAGGAAAGAGTTAAGAGATCAATTTAAAAGTGGTTGCATAGATCTCTTGGACTGTGGCCCTCCAGGCTCCTCTGTCCATGAGATTCTCCAGGCAAGAATGTTGGAGTGGGTTGCCATGACCTCCTCCAGGGGATCTTCCCAACCCAGAGATGGAACCTGTGTCTCCTGCATCTCCTGCGTTGGCAGGCAGATTCTTTACCACTGCACCACCTGGGAAGCCCAGTTGAAAGCATGTTCATACAAAAAGCTGTTCACAAATGTTAATAACAGCATTATTCATACAAGCCCCAAAGTTGAAACAACCCAAATGTTCCTCAACTGACAAATCAATAAAGAGCAGTGTATTCATACAATGGAAGATTCTTGGGATGAACTCGGAACACATTATGTTAAGGGAAAGAAGCCATTCACAAAAGACTTTGTATTGCTTGAATCCATTCATAGGAAAGTCCAGAATGGACAAATCTATATAAAGACAGAAACCCTAGGACTGGAAGGAGGGGAAGCTGGAGGAAATGGAGAAAGAGATTGCTAATGGGGATGGGGTTTCTTTGGGGAGTAAAGGAATTGTTCAAAGTTGACCGTGGTGACAATAGCTCAACTCTGAATATATTAACCACTGAATTATCCACTTTCAATCAGAGAACTGTATGATATATAAACCGTATCTTGATAAAACTTTTTTTAAAAAATAAATTAAAAAAATAAAAGTGTTTGCATGTACAGTGAGAGTTTGTGGATGTGTACATCTGGCTGTGTGTAATAACATAGTAATGTGTGTTATTTAAAGCCAAATATAAACCACATTGAACATGCTGTGGAGGAATATGAGGAGAAATATTCTTTGGGAAGTACTGGAGGTTTTTTCCAAGATGGGGAGTAAATTCAGAGAGAGATTGATCTCATGATAAAAATGACACATTGACGACAATGGTGCTCACTTTATTTATATTAAACCAAACAATTCTCAATGTGGATGCATTATTAAGAAACTTTCTAAAGAGAATCTTGGGAGACTATTTAACAATCCTCAAATTCATGAAATAAGGACTGAAAAATATTTAGTAAGCACTACTTGTGACCGGCTAACACAAAATCAGGACTGGGCTCCTGAGAAAGGTTTTGACAACTAACAGTGACATTCCATTGATCCTGCGTATCCCCAATAAACTAATCACTGGAAATGCCTAGGATGCTTCAGTGAGACTAAAGCCACAGGTATGGCAACAGCTTCCCTGGTGGCTCAGAGGGTAAAATATCTGCTTGCAATGCAAGATACCCAGGTTCAATCCTCGAGGAAGATCCTTGGGTCAGGAAGATCCCCTGAAGAAGGAAATATTATCCCACTCCAGTATTCTTGCCTGGGGAATGCCATGGACAGAGGAGCCTCATGGGCTACACTCCATCAGGTCACAAAGAGTTGGACACGATGGAGTGACTTTCACTTTTCACAAATGAAGAGTTTCACTCTCAAAAGAGGTTAAAATTACCCTCAAAATGGTCACCTAATTAGAAGAACTTGCAGCTTCTAAAGACATTGTGGATTTAATTCATTACAAAATGGTTAAAAGAATCCACAGAACAATATAAATCAGTAGAATAGATTGTTTAAAAGGAGCATGAATACCCAATCCCTACAGCCGCCTCAGGGACACCTTCCCCTGAACCCTCTGATTCAGGAGACATACAACTTCTCATTTCTGCATTTACACAGAGCACCCCCTTCCCAGGAAACCACGTCCACAAGACATTTCCATGCACTGTGGTTCCCTGAGTCTGCCATATCAAGTTTGAACTATGCTACAATACTGAAAAGACAGAAGACGCTCTCAGTCATGATACAAACAGGCATCAGAAAAGAGCACACCTACAGAGGAAAGAGTTGACAGAGAACTATAATCTGTTCTTCCGTCCTCACTGACCGTGGTTAGCAGAACCCTGGGCAAACAGTTAACAATGAAATCTACTGACTAGGAGACAAATGAGGCTATTACAGGGGTCACTATATGCTGATTACCATTCTACTAATGTTTTTAGCAGGATGGATAGGGTCTGTTTAGAATGTGATAAACCTACAGTATACAGACTACAGTTGTTCTAATGAATAAAAGTCCTAAAAGCCAGAACACGACTACAAAGGTGAGGACACATATCAAGCGAGAAACTCTCAAGCCTTCCTTTGCTGACTTGTACGATACAAGTTAAACAAGAGAGAGTCCCTCATTTATTTTATATATTCCATTTTAAAAACCTAAATTCAGGAAGCAGTGTCTGACTGGTTTGGGGCCTCACAGACATTGCACATGCTGTTGCTCTTGTTTTGTATTATTTTCTAATTGTTAGTCAATCTGGTGCTGGTTAAGAACTGTGTTTCCCAAGGAAACCAGAATTGAAAGAGACACATTTACCCCAATGTTCATCGCAGCACTGTTTACAATAGCCAGGACATGGAAGCAACCTAGATGTCCATCGGCAGACAAATGGATAAGAAAGCTGTGGTACATATACACAATGGAATATTACTCAGCTACTAAAAAGAATGCATTTTATTTCGTTCTAATGAGCTGGATGAAACTGGAGCCTATTATACAGAGTGCATTAAGCCAGAAAGAAAAACACCAATACAGTATACTAACGCATATATATGGAATTTAGAAAGATGGTAACAATAACCCTGTATACGAGACAGCAAAAGAGACACTGATGTATAGAACAGTTTTTTGGACTCTGGGAGAGGGAGAGGGTGGGATGATTTGGGAGGATGGCATTGAAATATGTATAACATCATATATGAAACGAGTCGCCAGTCCAGGTTCAATGCACAATACTGGATGCTTGGGGCTGGTGCACTGGGATGACCCAGAGGGATGGTATGGGGAGGGAGAAGGGAGGAGGGTTCAGGATGGGGAACACATGTATACCTGTGGTAGATTCATTTTGATATATGGCAAAACCAATACAATATTGTAAAGCTAAATAAAATTAAATTTTAAAAAAAAAGAAAGAGAAACACCAATACAGTATATTAATGCAATTATATGGAATTTAGAAAGATGGTAACGATGACCCTATATGCGGATCAGCAAAAGAGACATAGATGTAAAGAACAGAACTTTGGACTCTGTGGGAGAAGGTGAAGGTAGGATATTTCAGAGAATAGCATTGAAACATGTATATTATCATATGTGAAACAGATCGCCCATGCAGGTTCAATGCATGAGACAGGGTGCTCAGGGCTGGTGCAATGGAATGACCCTGAGGGATGAGATGAGGAGGGAGGTGGGAGGAGGATTTGGGATGGGTAACATATGTACACCCATGGCTGATTCATGTGAATGTATGGCAAGAACCACCACAATATTTTAAAGTAATCAGCCTCCAATTAAAATAAATACATAAAGGAATTGTGTTTCATGGGAGTCATACCGATACTTCAGGCTTCCAAGGTGACACATTTCCTGAGCACACTGTGTTCACCTTGTATTCCTCAGAAGGCAAAAATGATGAAATATTATGAATTTCTCTTGGGTGTATTGACAGTTCAAACTATAGATGGGATCAAGTAATTTAGCCAAGGCATGGGTACACCCACTGCAGCCATTTCACAAATATTAAAAATTCAAAAGGAGGGAATTCCCTAGTGTTCCAGGGTATAGGCTCCCTGCTTCTTCTGCAGGGGGCATGAGTTCAATCCCTGTTCTGAGAACTAAAGAGGGAAAGCTTGTAACAGTAGATATCATTTGAAAAATTTACAAAATAGAACTGAACTTTAGGTATGTGGTATCTTTTAAGTGATCTTTTTTTATTATTATTTTAGCCTGGGATCTAGATACCTTTATTATCTGTAATTTATTCTGAAGTAAAATACACATCCAAATGATGCTCAAGCATTTGCTTAAAACAAATAAATCTGTTTTGTGGCAGTCCTCAGGAGCAGACAAGTAGCTGCTCACTCAGGAAAATGGGCTTTGTGACTTCATGTGACCTTGAGGGTTCTGCCAAAGAAAGTATCATTGAGGGATTTGTAAGTGACTATTTGGGCATAACTATCAAGAACTGATTGAGTAATAAGGAGAGGGGGAAATTTCTCACCATTCAGAGTACAGAGCACTCTAAACTGCTTTTAATCAGGTATATGTTCAGCATTACTGTGGGGTCAAAATCCTTGGTTTCACAAGTATTTAATTCAAGGGTGAAGAGTATGGTGCTGTTATGAATATAGATAGAATCTTGACCCTGTATATAATTTACCCACACTACCATGTCCAGCTTGCAAGACCACTTCTCAGGCAAATTGGCCGATTGGGTTCGAGACCAGAAGGATGGTTAGCTGCTAGGATAAGGAACTGTGTGATAGTTGTCATGCTTTTGTCTCCACTAAGAGACACAAATGCACTTACTTGCCTAGTGGTACATGCTGGGGAAATCTACCAAAAATCATAAATATTTCTTTGATGATAGCACAGTCAAAGCTCTAACCTCCAGAGAAAAATAACTGTTTGTGATATTTAACTGACACCAAAAAACAGAATCTATACCTGAAAATAAATTTATGCTATAAACTGAGATATAGTAGGGATCTAAGAGCTACTATGGCAGATTAATTTTCTCTGGAATGTTTATTTTGTTATTCATAATTCAGAACTCTGTGACAGTTATTTCACAATTAGACAACTACTACTAAAGCTTAGGCATGTATTTTTAAATTAATAGATGCAATGTTTGTTTTTTCAATTTCCTTCTGATGAGTCTGAGGACATCTCCACCAAACATGGGATTTCCTGGGAATCAGGGGCCATTTTCAATGTTTTTATACTTCACTAAATCTGAATTTCACAGGACGTTTGGCAGAGGAGACATTCTAAGGTCTTGACCAATTGATGCCTAAATCAAAGTGTTTATAAAATGGTATGATGAGAATAATCTAAATATATTTTACCCTTTGAAACTTTTGCTGCATCACAGGAGGTAAAATGTGTAGAGTATGCAATAGAACTTGGGTCATATGCTGCTTAGATATAATGCCTTTGAAAATTCCTTTTAAAAATCTCATTTTAGAGAGGAACTAGGTGGTTCACAAAATTAAAATAACCAACTTTGTACCTCACATCGGTGTTTTTCTCCTGCTGTGAACAAAAATGCGTGTAAGAACTACCTGGTGTTCTTACCAACGAAGGGCTACCAGTGTCACTGCCAGCAGTGCATCATACCCTTCGCTCAGTGAGTCCTAGGCGCGGCCTTCTCTGAAATGATCCTACACAATATGGCGGCTGCACTGCTGAGGTTACAGTTGCACCTGATGTCTGAATGGCTATACCAGGATTAATGCAGCAAGATTTTCTTTGAGATTCAACTTTATTTTCCCCACAAGTGCTCCACCTACATCAGTGAAAAACATCTGATCAAACCATCAAACCATGGAATTTTAGTAGAGCCATGATCCAAATAAGAGAATAAATGGTATCTTCTAGTAACTCCTAGAAAATATTATTTATAATATTCCTTTCAGAGTTTCAGTGGTTTTATGTTCTTATTTGGGCTTATTGTAATATAGACCCATGTCTTTTTGCAAATAGATGTGGAGTTATGTGGAACCCAAATGGGAGTACAAACAAGAAAAGTTATTGGAGATTTTTAAAACAGTAACTACAAAGCAGATGCTGTCAGAACACTGAATCAGCATCTCTGGAAGTTGAAATGAGTACATGAACTTAGAATCCAAACACTCACTTTTCAACAGTAATGAAGTAAACAAATTCCCTTCAGAATTCTCACAGGGAATTTTAGATGACTCGTGTGGGATACACAGATACATCTAAAGAGCACTGGCGTTCAAGGTCCTTCCACTAAACTGTCCTCCTCAGCCATCATCTGCAGTCAGAGTCCTTCCAAAGCACCTTCTTCATCGCTCCCTTCACATCCCTGTTCCTCAGCGTATATATGAGGGGGTTGGTCATGGGGATAATGACAGTGTAGAAGAGAGACATGAACTTGTCCTGATCCTGCTTGTCACTGCTGCTGGGCTGATAATATACATAGATGGCTGTGCCAAAGAACAGGGAGACCACCGTGAGGTGGGATCCACAAGTGCCAAATGCTTTTCTCTGCCCTCCAGTGGACTTTATTCTTAAGACCGCCCTGACAATCCGACCATAGGAGAACATGATTAATGAAACAGGTGTGAGAAGCATGATGACACTGGCAAAGAAGGTCACATACACATTCATGGTGGTGTCAACACAGGCAAGTTTGAGAAAAGGAGGGATCTCACAAAAGAAGTGGGCTAATTTATTTCTCCCACAACGAGGTAAGAGGAAGACAAGCACTGTCTGCAATAAGGAGTTGGCAAAACCAGTGATCCATGAAGCAGAAGCCATCAGGGCACACAGACAGGGGTGCATGCTTACTGTGTAGTGAAGGGGCCTGCAAACAGCTGCATAGCAATCAATTGCCATAATTCCTAGAAGAATACATTCTGTACCTCCCAACGCCAGAGAGATGTACATTTGAACTATACAACCACCAAAGGAAATGGACTTGTCTGCTCCGCTGAGATTAAATAGGAACTGGGGTACAATGCTGGTGGTGTAGCACATGTCCAGAAAGCTCAGGTTAGAGAGGAAAAAGTACATTGGGGTGTGAAGACATGGGTCCAAGTAGGACAATGCAATGATGGTTGTGTTTCCCAGCAAAGTGAAGATGTAGAAGATCAAAAGAACCACAAAGAGGACAAGCTCAAGTTGAAGCCTCTCAGAGAAGCCCAGTAAGATAAATCCAGCGAAACAACTTTCATTTTTCTGTTCCATCCTTTGTTAGCACATGGCTCCTGTCAAATCAAGCGTTTAGTAATTTATTAAAGGTATCTTCCAAAAACAGTGCAGGGATAAAGAGGAAAATTGTCATGTTCAAAGACATGGTCATGTGATTTTATATGCAACTATTTGAATAAATGATGTACTCATGAAATTGAGCTCTGCTGCTGCTGCTGCTGTGTCGCTTCAGTCGTGTCCGACTCTGTGCGACCCCACAAACAGAACCTCATCAGGCTCCCCCATCCCTGGGACTCTCCAGGCAAGAGCACTGGAGTGGGTTGCCATTTCCTTCTCAAATGCATGAAAGTGAAAAAAGTGAAAGTGAAGTCGCTCAGTCGTGTCTGACTCCCAGCGACCCCACGGACTGGAGCCTATCAGGATCCTCCGTCCATGGGATTTTCCAGGCAGAAGTACTGGGGTGGGGTGCCATTGCCTTCCCAATTGAGCTCTATACTATCACATAAAGTTATATATTTAGTTATATGTTGATAATTAACATAAGAAAATAATAATAATAAACTCAAATAGTGAACCTTGGTTTGCATCCGTCACACATATAAAATGCCTTTTTTAGATTGAGTTTAATAGGATTAAAGTATGATCATTATACATGTACATTTTAGAGAAAATAGGAATGAGAGAAATCAAGGGAGAGTGATTAGAAAGAGCAAGAAAGATGTAGACAAAGGGAGAAAGTTTATTTTAAATATGTATCTCATAATTCTACATAACTGGATATGTACATACATCACATGTAATAGGGGCTTCCCTTGTGGCTCAGCTGGTAAAGAATCCGCCTTCAATACGGGAGACCTGGGTTCTATCCCTAGGTTGGGAAGATCCCCAAAAGAATGGAAAGGCTACCCAACCCACTATTCTGGCCTGGACAATTCCATGGACTATATGGGAGTCACAAAGAGTCAGACAGGACTGAACGACTTTCACTTCACATGGAATAAAATATACAAAATAATTTCTAAAATGCATTCACATATAGAAATTTATGAGCTAGAATGTACTTGTACAAAGGATTATATTACATTCAAAGTATCACTGTGATACTGCCTCATGTAAACATTTTGGCAGAATAGTTACTCTACTCCTAATACATGATATTGAAATGAAATGAAATGAAGTTGCTCAGTCGTGTCCGACTCTTTGGGACCCCATGGACTGTAGCCTACCAGGCTCCTCTGTCCATGGGATTTTCCAGGCAATAGTACTGGAGTGGACTGCCATTTCCTTCTCCATGGGATCTTCCCAACCCAGGGATCGAACCCAGGTCTCCCGCATTGTAGACATACGCTTAACCATCTGAGCCACCAAGGAAGTAATACACGATATTAGTGAATGCTATATCCTGGTCTTTTTGTATAGTACTTTCTGAAGGAGATCAGCCCTGGGATTTCTTTGGAAGGAATGATGCTAAAGCTGAAACTCCAGTACTTTGGCCACCTCATGCGAAGAGTTGAAGGGGACGACAGAGGATGAGATAGCTGGATGGCATCACTGACTCTATGGACGTGAGTCTGAGTGAACTCTGGGAGTTGGTGATGGACAGGGAGGCCTGGCGTGCTGCGATTCATGGGGTCACAAAGAGTCGGACACGACTGAGCGACTGAACTGAACTGAACTGAAAAAGTAAATTGTTTAGAGCCTGAAAAATCACCTTCAATTATACTGCTTAACTCTTGCCCTTAAGATACCTAAAATTACTAAACCTATTTAACAAGAACTCCAAAAATGTATTCACTGTGCATAGTCAGTTCATGGGCTTCCCTCTTGGCTCAGTGATAAAGAACCCACCTGCCAATGCAGGAGACGCAGGAAACACCGATTCAATCCCTGGATAGGGAAGATACCTTGAAGAAGAAAATGGCAACCCACTTCAGTACAGAATATTCTGGTGGGATAGAGTCCATAGAGTTGAAAAGAGCTGGACGTGACTTAACGACTAAACAACAGAAGCAGTCAGTTCACAGTAGTTCAAAATCAGTGACCTGTACTTACATCTTCTTTCTGTTGATTTCATTTTCATATATTACCAACAACTAAAATGCTGAAATTCCTATAGGAAACAGGATTATTCACTATCAACATTTGAATGGCAATGAAGAACATATAAATGAGGAAGAAACAGATCAATCACAATCTCAGAAATAACACTTCGAATCACTATGGACAGAGTTTGGTCAGCTTAGGGAGAAGAGGCTGAAATTGGAATTCCTTTGCATGCTGTTCATCGAATGAATGTCCTCAAGACAAAGAGAATTAGGGAAGCAAAACAGAGCAGACAGATGTGCTAAGCAAGGATGTGATCTCAAATTGAATAGCATGAACCTGATCCCATAGAAAGCTGGAAAATGACTCTCCAAATAGAACTATCTGCTGGTAAAAATATTCTGTCATCACTTACAATCAATGCTACCCGAGCATTTCAAGTGGGCAGATAAAGAATTGAATTTTAAATTTAATTTTAACTCAGGTAAATTTAAATACCTAGTCATTTAAATGAGTCTAGTTACTACTACACAGAATAACAAGCCATGGAGCATGCATTGTGTCAGATGCAGTCCCACTTTGACAAAAAGGCAGCCTTTTATATATCCCACGAGTCTGTCATTGACTGCAAGCTGCCCCATACACATTCAGGGGACCTCCCGGCAATGTGCCTCCCATTCAACTGATGGCAATTTTTTGAAGAAGGAAAGAGCTCTGAAGCTATCAGTCAATACTTGTGACAAATATGGTGTGGACTGGTGCACCAGCCAGTAGAGCTGGACACCGAAAGCATTCATACAAAACGTAGAGTCCATTCATAAGTGTGTGCAAGGATGGAGGGACAGTCACCAGTGTACACTACACATCACCTTGTCATCTGCCTAATATACCAATAAATTAAATTCATATCACCTTTTCTGACCCACGTGTCTCCTCTCCAATTGAAGGATAATCGTTTTTCATTAACAATAAATTCAAAAATGTATTGACACAATAACCACAAAGTGGACATTCATTGTTTTAACTGCCAAACTAGTGTGTGGAAAAGTACACATGTTCCTTTCTTTAAGAACATGAACATTTTAAAACTACAGATATTGACAATACACTTTAAGAAACATTCTGTAATTTCACAGAAAATAAGGAGCTGAGGAAAAAATGAAAGGATATAGTCTAATATTTTCACATTCACATACATGCTATTATTCAATTACTGAAGGACTTGTTTTATTACAGCCAAAAATCTTGTATTTCAGTTTTTCCATATATACATACTGAGACATAATGAATATACTGCAATAGGATAAAATGTCTAGGAACAAAATGTTGGCTTCCATAAGGAACAGTTAAGTTTAATTCTTAAAGTTGATGAATTTCTATAGGAATTTCTGTTTCTTTTGCCAACTAATATGTATGTTACCCAATGTAACCGTTAAAGAACACTTGCAACTGAAAACAAGCTAACTTACCAATTCCTAAAGTGCTACAGAGATCAAGTTCCAGTCCTCTCAGTGTTATTCACCTTATGTGAGTGTGCTAAGCTCATTCTCTACCTTATTTCCAAGTTCCTGCCTTTAATACAGCACTGGGCATTGGGACCTGGGTATGTAGACTAAGGACTCAGGTTGTATGAAATGAGTACATAAGTTGACTCTACCAGCACTGGATATCCCTAAGCTTTCCTTAAGCAAGAAGATGCTTTCTCTTGATAATTTCAAATACCTTCACCTGGTACTGAAGATCAGCATTGTGTCTAGCTGGTAGGATGACATAGGAAGGCAATTTCAAACTCTCAGGATTCTTTTTGAATATAATGGCTTGGCTCTATGACGGATAGCTCATTACAAAAGTGTAAGGTTGGTATGAAACGGCAGTAAAACTGGTCTGGTGAAAACTGTTTACCTGGGCTGAAGTCTCTGAGGAATGGATGTCCTGTACTACTAATTAGCTGATGTTGCCTAGCTGCCCAGAGATGACAATCCTCAGGGGAAATGGATATCAAAGAGAATGCAAGAGATTACTTAATCTCCTTCTTTTGTAACTTCTCATAAATGACGGAGGTCAGATAACTCCCTAGACTTTGCAGTTATCTTAGGTATTTTACTCAACACTGGAGATTTTTTCACACCATTGAAAAAAAATATTGCATATATAAATAAGAACTCATTCAGTTACTTAACTTTAAATATAAATTTTCACCTAATATTCATAACCAAATTTTTTTTTGCTTTATAATTAAATGTATTTATTTTTCATTGAAAGAGAATTGCTTTACAGTATTGTGCTGCTGCTAAGTCGCTTCAGTCGTGTCCGACTCTGTGCGAGCCCAGAGACGGCAGCCCACCAGGCTCCCCCGTCCCTGGGATTCTCCAGGCAAGAACACTGGAGTGGGTTGCCATTTCCTTCTCCAATGCATGAAAGTAAAAAGTGAAAGTGAAGTTGCTCAGTCATCTCCGACTCCTAGTGACCCCACGGACTATAGCCTACCAGGCTCCTCCGTCCACGGGACTTTCCAAGCAAGAGTACTGGAGTGGGTTGCCATTTCCGCTGGCTTCTACCAAACATCAGTATGAATCAGCCAAAGTTATACCTATGTCCCTTCCCTCTTGTGCCTCCCTCCACATCGTACCCCACTAGGCTTTACAGAGGCCTTGTTTGAGTTCCTGAGTCATACAGCAAATTATAACCAACTTCTAAGAGATCACAGAGTTAAAGTTTAGGCAGATTCTAACCTTTAAGGTAATATATTAAATGGCAACACCCACACTTGACTCCCAAACTTCTAATGTGGCTAAGGAAAAACACCAAGTCCTCTATAACATTGTTCAATTTCTATCGGAGAGTTGCAATAATTTACTTAACCAAACAGAAAAACTATTGACTTTTTAAATGGAACTTCTGTGGTTTCCTTCAATTCAACTCGTCTTTACATTTACGATGCACATGATTGAGTTAATCAAGATAGCTATAATTGCTCAAGTAAATTGAAAGAAACTTGAAGGGTATTGTGCTTATTGAAGTTTGAAGATCAATCAATTTCGAAACAACGTATACACTTGATTTTACAAGGAAAAGGCAGGAATACTTAACATCTGTCTATGGAAGGCTTTGGCCTAACCATCAAATGCAGCTTCAAAAAATATAAAATCTCTTTTTCCCACTAGAACACATTTTGTTTCAGAGTAATAGACACTGTTAGTTAGTTAGTAGTATAAGCTATCTCAGAGAAAGCTATTTAGATTTGAAGCATCTTGGTTTTTATATGTTTTTAGTCAGAAAAGCACAGACAACTTCAATAATTAACTCACATTTTATAGCCAGCCATTTCCCATATAAGCATAAATCCTTTTTTTTTAATAATATTCTATGCGTAAGGAGAAACTATCTCTACCTTAAAATAGTCTTAATTAGAATTTTCTCAGTAATCTGGCCACTATTTAAATCCCAACATAATATTTATAAGGAGGCCAAGGAAAGACCATTATGTCATAGGGTGTCCAGAGATAGAATCACAGACCTGCTATTAACACTTCTTCCTGGTTCAATCTTGCTGCTGCAAATATTAATTGGCAAAATAATGTTGGCTAATAATTTGACATTATCTAGGAATGCTTCGGAGAAGGCAATGGCACCCCACTCCAGTACTCTTGCCTGGAAAATCCATGGACAGGGGAACCTGGTAGGCTACAGTCCATGGGGTCGTGAAGAGTCGGACACGACTGAGCAACTTCACTTTCACTTTTCATTTTCATGCATTGGAGAAGGAACTGGCAACCCACCCCAGTGTTCTTGCCTGGAGAATCCCAGGGACGGGGAAACCTGGTGGGCTGCCATCCATTGGGTCGCGCAGAATCAGACACGACTGAATCGACTTAGCAGCAGCAGCGGGAATGCTTACTTGAAATTACATGCTTTTTTTTCCTATGCTGTTTTTCAAAATTCTTGTTTTATATTGGAATATAATACAACAAAAGCATGATCTATTTTTTAAAAAAATCTAAAAGTGATGATTCTTCAAAATAAAATTGTTATTAAAGACCTGATTAAGAGGATAATAAGATAAGCTACACACTGGAAGAAAATATTTTCAAAATGCTTCTCATAGAAAACACTCATATCTCGAATATACAAAGAACTCTCAAAACTCTACAATAAGAAAATAACTCAGTTAAAAAACATTTGAGCAGATAACTCATCAGTGTAAATGTACAGATGGTAAAGATATCTTTATGAAACATGAAAACATGTTTAGCACCACTAATCATCAGCAAAATGCAGACTAAAACCATGAAGACATATCACCACCTACCTACTAGAACAACAAAAATCAAAAATATAGGAACAAAGCCAAATGTTGTTGAGATTGTGGAAAAGTTGAATCACTCATACATTACTAATGAGAAAATAAAATGGTGCAGCTACTTGATAAAAGAGCTTGGCTGTTTCTTTAAAAATCAAATATCTATTTGCCATACAGCCCAGTAATCATGCTCTTGGGCATTTATGCCAGAGAAACAAAAATTTATTCCACACAAAATCCTGTGCACAAGTATTCATAACAGTTTATCTATAACAGCAAAAAGCTGAAAACAACTAAAATATTCTAAACAAATACTACTAAAATATTCTAAACAAATACTGGTACATCCATACCATAGAATACTACTTGGCAATAAAAAAGAATACACTATTGATACACACAACATCTTGGATGAATCTCAAGGATATTATGTTGAATGAAAATAAGTCTATGCTAACAGGTTAAATATGATCCCATCCATATAACACCCATGAAATAAAAAAATAATAGAGACAGAGACCAAATTAGTACTGCCTAGGAGTTAGGGATGGTTTTACAGAGGGTTCAGGGCACAGGGCTGCTTCCCTGATAGCTCAGTTGGTAAAGAATCCACCTGCAATGTAGAGGACCCGGGTTTGATTCCTGGGTTGGGAAGATCCCTTGGAGAAGAGAAAGGCTACCCACTCCAGTATTCCAGCCTAGAGAACTCCATGGACTGTATAGTGTAGTGGGGCCAAAGAATTAGATGTAACTGAATGACTTTCACTTTCAGGGGAAGGGAGGGACTAGCTGTGACTATACCCTAAAGGGTTATCACAAAGAAGATGTGTGTGGTAATGGGATAAATCCATATCTTGATTGCGATGGTAGCCTCAGGAATCTACACGGGGAAAAATCTACATGGACCTAAACACACACAATGTACATATGTCCGTTTCCTTGTTTTTAAATTGTATTAGAGTTGTATAATGGGCTTCCCTGGTAGCTCAGCTGTAAAGAATCTGCTTGCAAGCAGGAGACTCAGTTAGATTCCTGAGTCAGGAAGATCCCCTGGAGAAGGGACAGGCTACCCACTCCAGTAATCTTGGGCTTCCCTGGTGACTCAGAGGGTAAACAATCTGCCTGCAGTGCAGGAGACCTCAGTTTGGTCACTGGGTTGGGAAGATTCCTTGGAAGAGGGCATGGCAACCACTCCAGTATTCTTGCCTGGAGAATCCCCATGGACAGAGGTGCCTGGCAGGCTACAGTCCATGGGGTTGCAAAGAGTCAGACATGACTGATCAACTAAGCCCAGCACAGCATAATTATATAATATAAAATCACTGGGAGAAAATAGATCAAATGTATCCAAGACTTCTCTCTACTAACTTTGGACTTTCCTGTCAATATGTAATTATTTCAAAATAAAAAGTATAAAAAGAAAAAAGACTTGAATAGAACAAGAACTAGAGAATCAGGAAAAAAGGGACAGACAGAGACACAAAGCAACAAGAATGGGTAAAAAGCATGAAGGCCAAGGGTCTCCAAACGGAGGAAATAGGCTGCAAGTGTCAGACAGTTTTTCTCTCTCCCTTAAGAGGCAGGAGGAAACAAACTACAAGTGTCAGACATTTTTCTCTTAAAATTCTCTGTTGTCATGACGACACCTTGTTCTACCAGAACTTACCTTTTCTCAAATCTTGAGCTAACCAATGTATTTTTCTTATGGAAATGTTTTTCTTAAGCTATGTTAATTAAACCATGTATTTGCTTTGCAATTTGCCTTTCTTCCAAACGGTTCCCTCTAAGACTTAACTTTTGGCTGATAATTGCTCAACAAACCAGTATTCATATCAATTGTTTTATGGCTGAGGGATGACACATCTCCTGCCACCCTATCTCAAAAATGCGTATTGTGGGAAAGGGGCCTGGTGAAACTCCCTCAGTCTTCAGGTGTCTCTCTTATCTGATTAATAGCTTTCTAACAGACATAAAACATAGAGCTAAAGACTAGCAGGGGCCATTCTCTCTGTCCCCCTTCTGATGTCTATATCAGGAGCTTTCTCTGTCCCTTATTATACTTTAATAAAATTCTGCTATACAAAAGCTCTTGACTGATCAAGCCTGGTCCCTGGTCCCGAAGTTAAATCTTCTTCAGAGATCATGAATCTGACATCATTCACTGTAAGCTATCAGCAGTGTACTTTCATATTTGAAGTTATTCCCTGAAGGTCCACCTTCCAATCAGCCTCCTAGATGCTGACTGAGATCCTCCGCTTTAGAATATTAAGAGGTCTTGACAAACCTTTAAATGCTGGAGCCACTAAGGTGGAGCAGAAATAATCCACAATTGTTAACAAGCTACGCCCCTGCCTGAGAGAGAAAGCAGGGGACAGAGACAGTGGTAGACAGAGAAGGACTCTTCTTTAAGCTACTAGATTTTCAGGGTCTCTTTCTTATAGCAGCTTACCCTTTAATTCAACTAATAGAGTTTTCCTCTCACATCTCTAGATTTTCCTTCCAATCTCATGAAGAGTCTTAAAATTCTCTATTACCCAATCATTAAATGTTGAGCTGCCTCAAACCTTGGTCTTCAGTCTTCTTCTTTCTCTAAAATCTCTCCTCATGTAATGTCCTTCATTCTTTTGGTTCCCAGGAGTAATGACCATTAGCAGTTGCCAGAAAATGAAAATAGAATCTGGGAGGAACCAGAGATCAAATTGCCAACATCCGCTGGATTATCGAAAAAGCAAGAGAGTTTCAGAAAAACATCTATTTCTGCTTTATTGACTATGCCAAAGCCTTTGACTGTGTAGATCACAATAAACTCTGGAAAATTCTGAGAGAGATGGGAATACCAGACCACCTGATCTGCCTCTTGAGAAATCTGTATGCAGGTCAGGAAGCAACAGTTAGAACTGGTCATGGAACAACAGACTGGTTCCAAATAGGAAAAGGAGTATGTCTAGGCTGTATATTGTCACCATGTTTATTTAACTTATATGCAGAATACATCATGAGAAATGCTGGACTGGAGGAAACACAAGCTGGAATCAAGATTGCCGGGAGAAATATCAATAACCTCAGATATGCAGATGACACCACCCTTATGGCAGAAAGTGAAGAGGAACTCAAAAGCCTCTTGATGAAAGTGAAAGTGGAGAGTGAAAAGGTTGGCTTAAAGCTCAACATTCAGAAAACGAAGATCATGGCATCTGGTCCCATCACTGCATGGGAAATAGATGGAGAAACAGTGGAAACAGTGTCAGACTTTCTTTTTCTGGGCTCCAAAATCACTGCAGATGGTGACTGCAGCCATGAAATTAAAAGACGCTTACTCCTTGGAAGGAAGGTTATGACCAACCTAGATAGCATATTCAAAAGCAGAGACATCACTTTGCCAACAAAGGTTCGCCTAGTCAAGGCTATGGTCTTTCCTGTGGTCATGTATGGATGTGAGAGCTGGACTGTGAAGAAGGCTGAGCGCCGAAGAATAGATGCTTTTGAACTGTGGTGTTGGAGAAGACTCTTGAGAGTCCCTTGGACTGCAAGGAGATCCAACCGGTCCATTCTGAAGGAGATCAGCCCTGGGATTTCTTTGGAGGGAATGATGCTCAAGCTGAAACTCCAGTATTTTGGCCACCTCATGCGAAGAGTTGACTCATTGGAGAAGACTCTGATGCTGGGAGGGATTGAGGGCAGGAGGAGAAGGGGACGACAGAGGATGAGATGGCTGGATGGCATCACTGACTCGATGGATGTGAGTCTGAGTGACCTCCGAGAGCTGGTGATGGATAGGGAGGCCTGGCGTGCTGCAGTTCATGGGGTCGCAAAGAGTCGGACACGACTGAGCGACTGATCTGATCTGATCTGAATAAACTCTAACCTTTTTTTTTTTTTGTCTTTTCCTTGGTGCTTAGTCTTGTTTCACTTTCTCATAGGGTACTTGGCACAGAGGCATTGTGCCCTAAACTTCAGCTCAGGGGACTGTGTGCAGAAGGGCTGTGAAAGACAAATTCTGGATGATGGCAGCAGGCCGTGTGCAGAGGTGCTGCACCTGGCACTGGGGTGTGGAGCCACAGGCAGCGCAGCTGAGCCTGCCAGGGAGAACCCTGCAACCTGCTTCCCAGTGATGAGAGACCCCAATCACACCACCTGCGGATGGGCTGTCCAGCAGAGGGCATACTCTTGATGCTGAGCTCCCATTTCTCAATTTTACAACTGAATGATAAAACTTCCCTTTGCTTCTACTTTTTTTTAAACATTATTTATTTTTATTTATTTAATTGACTGTGGCAGATCTTAGTTGTGGCAAGCAGGACCTAGTTGCCCAAGCAAGGATCAAACCCAGGTCCCCTGCACTGGGAGTGCAGAGTCTTAGCCACTAGACTACCAGGGAAGTTTCCTCCTTTGCTTCTAAGCTGAACTCTGTCTTGTTCTATGGGCACAATCAACACCCAGCAGAAGGACCATTTTTAGGGCCCAACTTCAAAGGGTTGGTAACAGTTGCAAGTGTCTTTGACAGTCCAAAACTTCAAAATTTGTATTTATGATCCAGAACATTGTTATAGGCCCCCAGACTCTTGGTCATATCCTAGGCTTTTCCAGAAAAGAGAACTTGAAACCAAGGTTTATGCACAAGCACTTAATGCAGAATGAGATACAGCATCAGGAGTGAAAGAAAGAGAACAGAAGAGGAAGAAAAGCGGGCTTGTCAAGGATATATTATCAAATTTGCCATTAGTATGGAGTAACTGGGTCCCCCTGAAGTCCCCCTGAAGTATGTCTTAGGAGACATCGAACAGATCCCCAGCCCAGGAGAAGAAAGGAGAAATAATCTGCTCATCAGCTCCCATTTCCCATTAGTCAAATCTTCACTCTGAATCTGAGCAGTTCCATGTAGGGCCCTTGCTGGTGACCGACCCTTCTGTGTCCCCACTTACTGGTTTGTTCTCTTTGTTTTTTAATGTTTGGCCATGCTGCGTGGCATGTGGACCTTAGTTCCTGATCAGGGATGGAACCCTCGATCTCTGCAGTGAAAGCAAGGACTCTTAACCACCAGGCCAACAGGAAAGACCTCCCACTGATGGGATTTTTTCTTTTGTTTTTGCTGTGCTCGGTCTTTGTTGCAGCTCTTCATTGCTCCATGCAGGCTTTGTCTAGCTGTGGTGCAAGGGCTTCTCATTGCTGTGGCTTCTCTGGTTGGGGACCACGGCCTCTAGGCCATGCCGGCTTCAGTATTTGTGGCTCATGGGTTCTAGAGAGCTGGCTGGGTAGCTGTGGTGCACGGCCTTAGTTGCTCCGCATCATTTAGGAACTTCCTGGACCATGAATGTAACTTCTGTTCATTGCATTGGCAGCAGGATTCTACCACTAGATCACCAGGGAAGGCCCTACTTATTGTTGACTGGGAAAAGAGACTATGGAAATACACTGTGACCTCCTAGACCCTCCATGTGGAACAAAGAACACACCCTAACAGTTACTATTTATGGAGGTAAACAATGCACAAAGAAAGACAAGACAGGCAAGCAGGAGAGCAGCCATATCTTAAACAATAAATCAGGCACAAGGACTTGGAAATCAGCCTTCCCCACATGAACATTCCAGGCCATCATATTGGAAGATAAGAGACCACATCAAAGAGATGGAACCCATGACAACTGTGGCAATCTAGATCAGGAAGCCCTAAGTAGACCCAGAAGCCTACTGCAGGCATTTGAGTGAGTCCAGCCAAGACCAGAAGAATTGTCCAGCTAAACTTAGCCCAAATGCTGATGCACATAATTGTGAGATAAATTAATGGTTAATGTTATAAGGAACTAAATTTTGAAGTGATTTGTTATACAGAAGAAGCTAACTGATATCTACCCTTTGGCATCTGAACACATGTGTTGGAGCAGTAACAATTCTTAGGAAATGATAAAGGTTAATATTCCTTACAGTGTTTCAGTGGTTTCCTGTTGTTATTTTGGCTGTGATTTCACGTAATATATTCATATGGCATTTTGCAAATAGATGTGAAATAATGTACTTAAAAGGGAGTGCAAATAAGAAAAACCCTAGAACTTTAAAAAACAATAATTACAAAACAGATGCTGTCAGAACATGGAATCGGCGTCTCTGGAAGTTGAAATGAATACAAAAACTTAGATTTTGACCACTCATGTTTCAAACGGAATGAAGTAAACAAATTCCCTTCAGAGTTGCCAAAGAAAATTTTAGATGGCTCATGGGGCACACATATATATCTGAATAGTTTCTGGCATTCAAAGTCCTTCCATTAAACTGTCCTTCACAGCCATCATCTGGAGTCAGAGTCCTTCCAAAGCACCTTCTTCATCGCCCCCTTCACATCCCTGTTCCTCAGCGTATATATGAGGGGGTTGGTCATGGGGATAATGACAGTGTAGAAGAGAGACATGAACTTGTCCTGATCCTGCTTGTCACTGCTGCTGGGCTGAATATACACATAGATGGCTGTGCCAAAGAACAGGGAGACCACCGTGAGGTGGGATCCACATGTGACAAATGCTTTTCTTTGCCCTGAAGTGGACTTTATTCTTAAGACTGCCCTGACAATCCAACCATAGGAGAACATGATTAATGAAACAGGTGTGAGAAGCATGATGACACTGGCAAAGAAGGTCACATACACACTCATAGTGGTGTCAACACAAGCAAGTTTGAGAAAAGAAGGGATCTCACAAAAGAAGTGGGCTAATTTATTTCTTCCACAACGAGGTAAAAGGAAGACAAGCACTGTCTGCAATAAGGAGTTCGCAAAACCAGTGACCCATGAAGCAGAAGCCATCAGGGCACACAGATGGGGGTGCATGATTACTGTGTAATGAAGGGGCCTGCAAACAGCTGCATAGCGGTCAAATGCCATAACTCCTAGGAGAATACATTCTGTACCTCCCAACATCAGAGAGATGAACATTTGAACTACACAACCGCCAAAGGAGATAGATTTGTCTGCTCTGCTGAGATTAAATAGGAGCTGTGGAACAATGCTAGTCGTGTAGCACATGTCCAGAAAGCTCAGGTTAGAGAGGAAAAAGTACATTGGGGTGTGAAGACATGGGTCCAAGTAGGACAATGCAATGATGGTTGTGTTTCCCAGCAAAGTGAAGATGTAGAAGATCAAAAGAACCACAAAGAGGACTGGCTCCAGTTGAAGCCTGTCAGAGAAGCCCAGTAAGATAAATCCAGCAAAAGAGCTTTCATTTTTCTGTTCCATCCTTTGTTAGCACATGGCTCCTGTCAAATCAAGCGTTTAGTAATTTATTAAAGGTATCTTCCCAAAAAATGCATAGATGAAGAGGAAATCTGGCAAGTTCAAAGACATGAAAAAAAAAAAAAAAGACATGGTCATGTGATTTTATATGCAACTATTTGAATAATTGATGTATTCATTGAAATTGATATATCTTAAATTAACTTAATTTAATTTAATTTCTGAATAGGTCTTCCTATTCAGAAAAATTATATATTGAAATAAATATAAGAAAAGAATAATAATAAGATCAAGTAATGAACTGTGGTTTGCATTAATCATAGATATAAAACGCCTGTTTTATATTGAGTTTAATAGGATGAAAGTATAATGATTATTTATGTACATCTTAGAGAAAGTGGGAATGAGGGAAAATCAAGGGAGAGTGATTAGAAAGAGTAAGAAAATATAGACAAAGGGAGAAAGTTTATTCTAAATATATATCTCATAATTCTACATAACTTGATTTGCACATACCTCACATGTAATAGAATAATACAAAAGGATCACCAAAATGCATTCATATATAGAAATTTATGAGCTAAGAATGTAGTGTTACAAAGGATTATATTACATTCAATGTATCACTGAGATACTTCTCATAGATACATTCTGGCAAAATAGTTATCTCTACTCCTAATGCATTATATTTGTGAATGCTATATGCTGGGCTTTCGGTATAGCAGTAAAAACTAAATTGCTCAGAGCCTGAAAATATCACCTTTAATTATAGTGCTTAACTTTTGTCCTTGAGATACCTAAAATTACTATACCAATTTAACAAGAACTCCAAAAAATTATTTACTGTGCATAATCAGTTCACAGGCTTCCCTGTTGGCTGAGTGGTAAAGAAACCGCCTGCCAATGCAGGAGATGCAGGAAAGGCAGGTTCAGTCCCTAGATCGGGAAGATAACTTGAAGAAGAAAATGGAAACCCAATTCAGTAGAGAATCCTTGTGGGCTACAGTCCATGAGGTCAAAAAGAGTTAGACTTGACTTAGGGTCGACGTTTGCTCTTGCCATCTCCTGTTTGACCACTTCCAATTTGCCTTGATTCATGGACCTGACATTCCAGATTCCTATGCAATATTGCTCTTTACAGCATCGGACCTTGCTTCTATCACCAGTCACATCCACAACTGGGTATTCTTTTTGCTTTGGCTCCATCCCTTCATTCTTTCTGGAGTTGTTTCTCCACTGATCTCCAGTAGCATATTGCGCCCCTACTGACCTGGGGAGTTTCTCTTTCACTATCCTATCATTTTGCCTTTTCATACTGTTCATGGGGTTCTCAAGGCAAGAGTACTGAAGTGGTTTGCCGTTCCCTTCTCCAGTGGACCACAGGCCCCACGGGCATGGCTTAGTTTCACTGTTAGACAAGGTTGTTGTTCCAGTATGATTAGATTGACTAGTTTTCTGTGAGTATGGTTTCAGTGTGTTTGCCCTCTGATGCCCTCTTGCAACACCTACCGTCTTACTTGGGTTTCTCTTACCTTGGGTGGGGTATCTCTTCACGGCTGCTCCAGCAAAGCGCAGCCATTGCTCCTTACCTTAGACGAGGGGTATCTCCTCACCGCTGCCCTTCCTGACCTTCAACATGGGATAGTTCCTCTAGGCCCTCCTGTGCCTGCACAGCCACGGCTCCTTGGATAGCAAGAGTGAATGTCGACATTCTAGGAATCAGCGAACTCAAATGGACTGGAATGGGTGAATTTAACTCAGATGACCATTATATCTACTACTGTGGGCAGGAATCGCTCAGAAGAAATTGAGTGGCAATCATGGTCAACAAAAGAGTCCAAAATGCAGTACTTGGATGCAATCTCAAAAACGACAGAATGACCTGTGTTCATTTCCAAGGCAAATCATTCAATATCACAGTAATCCAAGTTACACTGAAGAAGCTGAAGTTGAACAGTTCTATGAAGACCTACAAGATCTTTTAGAACTAACACCCCAAAAAGATGTCCTTTTCATTATAGGGGACTGGAATGCAAAAGTAGGAAGTCAAGAAACACCTGGACTAATAGGCAAATTTGGCCTTGGAATATGGAATGAAGCAGGGCAAAGACTAATAGAGTTTTGCCAAGAAAATGCACTAGTCATAACAAACACCCTCTTCCAACAACACAAGAGAAGACTATATACATGGACATCACTAGATGGTCAACACCAAAATCAGATTGATTATATTCTTTGCAGCCAAAGATGGAGAAGCTCTATACAGTCAGCAAAAACAAGACCAGGAGCTGACTGTGGCTCAGATCATGAACTCCTTATTGCCAAATTCAGACTTAAATTGAAGAAACTAGGGAAAACCACTAGACCATTCAGGTATGACCTAAATCAAATTCCTTATGATTATACAGTGGAAGTGAGAAATAGATTTAAGGGCCTAGATCTGATAGATAGACTGCCTGATGAACTATGGAATGAGGTTCGTGACACTGTACAGGAGACAGGGATCAAGACCATCCCCATGGAAGAGAAATGCAAAAAAGCAAAATGGCTGTCTGGGGAGGCCTTACAAATAGCTGTGAAAAGAAGAGAAGCGAAAAGCAAAGGAGAAAAGGAAAGATATAAACATCTAAATGCAGAGTTCCAAAGAATAGCAAGAAGAGATAAGAAAGCCTTCTTCAGTGATCAATGCAAAGAAATAGAGGAAAATAACAGAATGGGAAAGACTAGGGATCTCTTCAAGAAAATCAGAGATACCAAAGGAACATTTCATGCAAAGATGGGCTTGATAAAGGACAGAAATGGTATGGACCTAACAGAAGCAGAAGATATTAAGAAGAGATGGCAAGAATACACAGAAGAACTGTACAAAAAAGATCTTCACGACCCAGATAATCACGATGGTGTGATCACTGACCTAGAGCCAGACATCCTGGAATGTGAAGTCAAGTGGGCGTTAGAAAGCATCACTACGAACAAAGCTAGTGGAGGTGATGGAATTCCAGTGGAGCTAGTCCAAATCCTGAAAGATGATGCTGTGAAAGTGCTGCACTCAATATGCCAGCAAATTTGGAAAACTCAGCAGTGGCCACAGGACTGGAAAAAGTCAGTTTCCATTCTAATCCCAAAGAAAGGCAATGCCAAAGAATGCTCAAACTACCGCACAATTGCACTCATCTCACACGCTAGTAAAGTAATGCTCAAAATTCTCCAAGCCAGGCTTCAGCAATATGTGAACCGTGAACTTCCTGATGTTCAAGCTGGTTTTAGAAAAGGCAGAGGAACCAGAGATCAAATTGCCAACATCCACTGGATCATGGAAAAAGCAAGAGAGTTCCAGAAAAACATCTATTTCTGCTTTATTGACTATGCCAAAGCCTTTGACTGTGTGGATCACAATAAATTATGGGAAATTCTGAAAGAGATGGGAATACCAGACCACCTGATCTGCCTCTTGAGAAATTTGTATGCAGGTCAGGAAGCAACAGTTAGAACTGGACATGGAACAACAGACTGGTTCCAAATAGGAAAAGGAGTACGTCAAGACTGTATATTGTCACCATGTTTATTTAACTTATATGCAGAGTACATCATGAGAAATGCTGGGCTGGAAGAAACACAAGCTGGAGTCAAGATTGCTGGGAGAAATATCAATAACCTCAGATATGCAGATGACACCACCCTTATGGCAGAAAGTGAAGAGGGGCTAAAAAGCCTCTTGATGAAAGTGGAGAGTGAAAAAGTTGGCTTAAAGCTCAACATTCAGAAAACAAAGATCATGGCATCGGGTCCCATCACTTCATGGGAAATAGATGGGGAAACATTGTAAACAGTGTCAGACTTTATTTTTTTGGACTCCAAAATCACTTCAGATGGTGATTTCAGCCATGAAATTAAAAGACGTTTACTCCTTGGAAGGAAAGTTATGACCAACCTAGATAGCATATTCAAAAGCAGAGACATTACTTTACCAACAAAGGTTCGTCTAGTCAAGGCTATGATTTTTCCTATGGTCATGTATGAATGTGAGAGTTGGACTGTGAAGAAGGCTGAGCACTGAAGAATTGATGCTTTTGAACTGTGGTGTTGGAGAAGACTCTTGAGAGTCCCTTGGACTGCAAGGAGATCCAACCAGTCCATTCTAAAGGAGATCAGCCCTGGGATTTCTTTGGAAGGAATGATGCTAAAGCTTAGACTCCAATACTTTGGCCACCTCATGCAAAGAGTTGATTCATTGGAGAAGACTCTGATGCTGGGAGGGATTGGGGGGCAAGAGGAGAAGGGGACGACAGAGGATGAGATGGCTGGATGGCATCACTGACTTGATGGACATGAGTCTGAGAGAACTCCGGGAGTTAGTGATGGACAGGGAGGCCTGGCGTGCTGTGATTCATGGGGTCGCAAAGGTCGGACACAACTGAGCGATTGATCTGATCTGATCTAACTTAGTGACCAAACAACAAAAATAGTCACTTCACAACAGAATTTCAACCTCCCGTGACCAGACTTACCTCTTGTTTCTGCTGATTTCAGTGTCATATAAACAACTATAATGCCTGGAATTCCTACAGGAGATAGGATTATTCACTATCAACATTCTAATGACAATGAAGAACACATAGATGAAGAGGCAATGGATCTATCACAGTCTCAGAAATAACACTTCCAATCACTATGGACAGAGTTGACCAGGTTGGGGAAAAGAGGCTGAAATGGGAATTCCTTTGCATGCTGTTTATTGAGTGAATGTCCTCAAGACAAAGAGAATCAGTGAAGCAAAACAGAGCAGACAAATGTGTTAAGCAAGGATGTGACCTCAAATGGAATACATGAACGTGATCCCATAGAAAGCTGGAAAAGGACTCTCCAAATAGAGCTATCTGCTGATAAAAATATTGTGCTTCACTTACACAATCACTGGTATCCACATGCTGGTACCTGAGCCTTTCAAGTGGGGCAGATAAAGAACTGAATTTTAAATTTAATTTTCATTCAGGTAAATTTAAATATATTCTTATTTAGATGCGAGTAGTTACTACTACACAGAATAACAAGCTGTGGAGCATGCTTTGCCTTGACAAAAAGGCAGCCTTTTATAAATCCCACCAGTCTGTCATTGACTATAAGCTGCCCCAACCACATTCAGAACTTCTAGCAATGTGGCTCCATTCAACTGATGGCAATTTTCTAAAGAAGGAAAGGGTTGTGAATCTGTCAGTCAGTACTCATGACAAATATGGTGTGGATCAGTGCAGCAGCTGGTAGAAAATATCTGAGCTGGACACTGACAGCATTCATAAAAAATGAGACTCCATTCATACAAAACAAGAGTCCATTCATACAAAATGTAGTCCATTCATAAGTGTGTGCAAGGATGGAAGGACAATCACCAGTGTACATTACACATCACCTTGTCATTTGCCTAATTCACTAAAAAATTAAACATTCAGATCACCTTTTCTGACCCACGTTTCTTCTCTCAAATTGGTGTTCTCCTCAATTGAAGAATGATCATTTTTCATTAACAGAAATACAAAATGTATTGACACAATAACTGCAAAATGGACCTTCATTGTTGTAATTATCAAGCTAGCATCTGAAAGATTACATACGTTCATTTCTTTGAGAAAATGAACATTTTAAAACTACAGATAATGACAATACACTTTAAGAAACATTCGGTAATTTCACAGAAATAGGAGCTGAGGAAAAAATGAAAGTGTACAGTCTAACATTTTCACATTCACATATATGTTATTATTCAATTACTGAAGGACATGTTTTATGACAGCTAAATATTCTGAATAAATTGCTCCTGATATCCATACTGAGACATAATGAATACACTACAATAGGATGAAATGTCTAGAAACACAAAGTTGGCTTCCACAAGGAAGACTTAGTTTGGTTTTGAAATTTGGTGAATTTCTACAGGAGTTTCTGTTTCTTTTGCCAACTAACATGTATGTTACTCAATTTAGCCTTTAAAGAACACTTGCAACTGAAAACAAACTCACTTACCAATTCGTAAAGTACCACAGAGATCGAGTTCCTGTCCTCTCAGTCTTACTCCCCTTATGTAAGTGTCCTAAGCTCGTTCCCTATCTCATTTCCAGTTCCTGCCTTTAATACAGTACTGGGCATTGGAACCTGGGTGTGTAGACTAAGGATGCAGGTTGCATGCACTGAGTATATAAGTTGACTCTATCAGCATTGGAATATCCTTAAGTTTTCCTTAAGCAAGAAGATGCTTTCTCTTGATAACTTCAAATATCTTTACAGGGTACTGAAGATCAGCATTGTGCCTAGCTAGTAGAATGACATAGGAAGGCTATTTCAAACTCTCAGGATTCCTTGTGAATATACTGTCTTGGCTCTATGATGGAGAGCTCATTATGAAAGCATGAGATTGGTATGAACTTGCAGTATAATGGTCTGGTGAAAACTGTTTACCTGACTGAAGTCTCTGGGGAATGGATGTCCTGTATGGTTAACTAGCTGATGTCACCTAGCTGCCCAGAGATGACACTCCTCAGGGAAAATGAATATCAAGGAGAATGCAAGAGGATACCTAATCTGCCTCTTTTATAACTTCTCATAATTGACAGAGGTCAGATAATTCCCTTGACTTCTCAGTTACCTTAACTCCCCTCTTTTAATGATTTAGATATTTTACTAAACACTTGATATTTTTTCATATAACTGCAAAAAATTATCCATATATAAATAAGAACCCATTCAGTTACTTAATTTTAAATGTAAATTAATTTTTATCTAATATTCATAACCAACTTTTAACGGATAACAGAGTTACGAATTCACTTGAGTTCAGCTCAGTTGTGTTCGACTCCTTGAGACCCCATGAACAGCAGCACACCAGGCCTTCCTGTCCATCACGAACTTCTTTCGTCCCCTTCTCCTCCTGCTTTCAATCTTTCCCAACATCAGGGTCTTTTCAAATGAGTCAGCTCTTCGCATGAGGTGGCCAAATTATTGGAGCTTCAACTTCAACATCAGTCCTTCCAATGAACACTCAGGACTGATTTCCTTTAGGATGGACTGGTTGGATCTCCTTGCAGTCCAAGGGACTCTCAAGAGTCTTCTCCAACACCACATCTCAAAAGCATCAGTTCTTCGGTGCTCAGCTTTCTTTATAATTCAAATCTCACATCTATACATGACTACTGGGAAAACCATAGCCTTGACTAGATGGACATTTGTTGACAAAGTAATGTCTCTGCTTTTTAATATGCTGTCTGGGTTGGTCATAACTTTACTTCCAAGGAGTAAGCATCTTTTAACCCATTAGGTGGTGTCTACCTAATGTTTAAGGTAAATATATTAAAGGTCAACCACCACATTTTACTCCCAAACTGCTAATATGGCTAAGGAAAAACTACCTGTCCTCTATGATGTTGATCAGTTTCTATCTGAAAGTTGTAATGATTTACATAAGCAAACAGAAAAATTATTGATTTTTTAAATGGAACTTCCATGGTTTGTTTAAATTCAGCTCATCTTTGCATTTATTTCCACCTGATTGAGTTAAACAAGATAGCTATTATTGTTAAAGTAAATTGAAAGAAACTTGATTGGTATTATGTGTTTTGAAGTTTGAACATCAATTAATTTCAGAACAACTTATACACTTGACCATACCAGCAAAAGGCAGGAACAATTAGCATTCGTCCATGGAAGGTGTTGGCCCTAACCATCAAAGGCAGCTTCAAAAAATATACAATCTCTTTTCCCCACTAGAACATGTTTTCTTTCAGAGTAATAGACCACTTCTAGCAAGTAGTCCAAGCTATCTCAGGGAAAGCTATTTAGGTTTGAAGCATCTTGGTTTTTATATGTCACTAGTCAGACAAACATCGGAGAAGGCAATGGCACCCCACTCCAGTACTCTTGCCTGGAAAATCCCATGGACAGAGGAGCCTGGTAGGCTGCAGTCCATGGGGTCGCTAAGAGTTAGACACGACTGAGGAACTTCCTTTCACTTTTCACTTTCACGCATTGGAGAAGGAAATGGCAACCCACTCCAGTGTTCTTGCCTGGAGAATCCCAGGGACGGGGGAGCCTGGTGGGCTTCCATCTATGGGGTTGCACAGAGTCGGACATGACTGAAGTGACTTAGCAGCAGTCAGACAAACATACAGATCTTCTTTAACTAATTTACATGCTATAGCCAAGCATTTCACATAGAACCATAAATTCCAGTTTTTTTTTTAGTAACATTCTACCCACAGGGAAAAATTATCTTTTCCTTAAAATACTCTTATAATTTTCTCAGTAATCTCTCTACTAGTTAAATTCTATGATGACATTTACTCAAATGTAAAGATTAGTATTGCATAAACTGTCCAGAGATAGAGGGAATTACAGACATGCAATTAACATTTCTTCCCATTTCCATCTTGTTGCTGTAAATATTAATTGGCATAATAATATTGGATAGTAATTTGACATTATCTAGAAATGCTTACTTGCAATTATATGCTTTTTTCCTATGCTATTTTGTAAAATTCTTATTTGATTTGGAATATAATACACCAAAAGCATAATCTATTTTTTTAAATGTACAAATGAGGACTCATCAAAATAAAGAGCATATGTCTGTTAAAGACTCCGTTAAGAGGATAATAAGATAAGCTACAAACTGGAAGAAAATATTTTAAAGCTACTTATCTTACAAAACACTCATATCTAGAATATACAAACAACTCTCAAAACTCTACAATAAGAAAACAACTCAATGAAAAAGCATTTCAGCAAATAACTCACCAATGCAAATATGTGAATGGTAAATAAGCACATGTAAAGATGTTTAGCATCACTAACCTTCAGGAAAATGCAGATTAAGAACATGAAGAGATATCACTACTTACCTACTAAAACAACCAAGACAAAAAGTGTCAGAATAATACCAAATGTTGGCATCATTGTAGAAAAACTGAATCACTCATACATTGCTAATCAATATAAAATGATACATCTACTTTATAAAAGATCTTGAATGTTTCTTTTAAAAACCAAATATACATTTGCCATAGAGCCCAGTAATCATGCTCTTTGGCATTTATGACAGAGGAACAAAAATGTATTCCACACAAAAACCTGTGCACAATTATTCATAGCAGTTTTATCTGTAACAGTAAAAAGCTGAAAATAAAATGTTCTAAACAAATGATTTTCTTGAAGAGATCCCTAGTCTTTCCCATTCTGTTGTTTTCCTCTATTTCTTTGCATTGATCACTGAAGAAGGCTTTCTTATCTCTTCTTGCTATTCTTTGGAACTCTGCATTCAGATGTTTATATCTTTCCTTCTCTCCTTTGCTTTGGAACATTTCATGCAAAGATGGGCACAATAAAGGACAGAGATGGTGTGGACCTAACAGAAGCAGAAGATATTAAGAAGAGGTGGCAAGAATACACAGAAGAACTGTACAAAAAAGAGCTTCAAGACCCAGATAATCATGATGATGTGATCACTGACCTAGAGCCAGACATCTTGGAATGTGAAGTCAAATGGGCCTTAGAAAGCATCACTACGAACAAAGCTAGTGGAGGTGATGGAATTCCAGTGGAGCTATTCCAAGTCCTGAATGATGATGCTGTGAAAGTACTACACTCAATATGCCAGCAAATTTGGAAAACTCAGCAGTGGCCACAAGATTGGAAAAGGTCAGTTTTCATCCCAATCCCAAAGAAAGGCAATGCCAAGGAGTGCTCAAACTACCGAACAATTGCACTCATCTCACATGCTAGTAAAGTAATGCTCAAAATTCTCCAAGCCAGGCTTCAGCAATATGTGAACCGTGAACTTCCTGATGTTCAAGCTGGTTTTAGAAAAGGCAGAGGAACCAGAGATCAAATTGCCAACATCCGCTGGATCATGGAAAAAGCAAGAGAATTCCAGAAAAACATCTATTTCTGCTTTATTGACTATGCCAAAGCCTTTGACTGTGTGGATCACAATAAACTATGGAAAATTCTGAAAGAGATGGGAATACCAGACCACCTGATCTGCCTCTTAAGAAATCTGTATGCAGGTCAGGAAGCAACAGTTAGAACTGGTCATGGAACAACAGACTGGTTCCAAATAGGAAAAGGAGTACGTCAAGGCTGCATATTGTCACCATGTTTATTTAACTTATATGCAGAGTACATCATGAGAAATGCTGGACTGGAAGAAACACAAGTTGGAATCAAGATTGCTGGGAGAAATATCAATAACCTCAGATATGCAGATGACACCACTCTTATGGCAGAAAGTGAAGAGGGGCTAAAAAGCCTCTTGATGAAAGTGAAAGTGGAGAGTGAAAAGGTTGGCTTAAAGCTCAACATTCAGAAAACGAAGATCATGGCATCTGGTCCCATCACTGCATGGGAAATAGATGGGGAAACAGTGGAAACAGTGTCAGACTTTGTTTTTCTGGGCTCCAAAATCACTGCAGATGGTGAGTGCAGCCATGAAATTAAAAGACGCTTGCTCCTTGGAAGGAAAGTTATGACCAACCTAGATAGCATATTCAAAAGCAGAGACATCACTTTGCCAACAAAGGTTCGCCTAGTCAAGGCTATGGTCTTTCCTGTGGTCATGTATGGATGTGAGAGCTGGACTGTGAAGAAGGCTGAGCGCCGAAGAATTGATGCTTTTGAACTGTGGTGTTGGAGAAGACTCTTGAGAGTCCCTTGGACTGCGAGAAGATCCAACCAGTCCATTCTGAAGGAGATCAATCCTGGAATTTCTTTAGAAGGAATGATGCTAAAGCTGAAACTCCAGTATTTTGGCCACCTCATGCGAAGAGTTGACTCATTGGAGAAGACTCTGATGCTGGGAGGGATTGAGGGCAGGAGGAGAAGGGGACGACAGAGGATGAGATGGCTGGATGGCATCACTGACTCGATGGATGCGAGTCTGAGTGACCTCCGGGAGCTGGTGATGGACAGGGAGGCCTGGCGTGCTGTGGTTCATGGGGTCGCAAAGAGTTGGACACGACTGAGCGAATGATCTGATCTGATCTGATCTGATCTGAAACAAATGATGGCATATCCAAACTATGAAACACTATTTGGCAATAAAAAAGGAATAAGCTATTAATATACACAACATCTCAAGGGTATTATGTTGAATGAAAGTGTCTATCTTAATAGGTTAAATATTATATGATCCCATCTATATCCCATCCACAAAATGACAGAATAATAGAGATGGGGATCAAGATAGTTGTGCCCAGGAGTGAGTGATGGTTTATGGAGGGTGCAGGGGAGGGGAGGAAATGAGTGTGACTATAAAGCGGTATCACAAAGGATGTGAGTGGTCAAGAGGTAATTCCATGTTTTGATCATGATGATGGCTACAGGAATCTACATGAAAAAATTACATGGAACTCTATATACACGTTGTACCAATGTCAGTTTCCTAGCTTTTAAACTGTATTATAGTTATAGAATATTTAACCATTGGGGAAAAGGTCAAAGGTACCCAAGACTTATCTATACTATCTTTTGTTGGGAGCCGGTTTTTGGATTAGCGCTCCGCCCGTAACAAAGAAAGGTCATGAGGAAGGAGGCTTGGCAATAACGCAAGGGCGCAAGATCAAGCCTCAGGAGCCCCTTGGAGGTTCTCGAGCATCTATTCCCAAAAAGCCGGAGTCTGCCTACTTTCTGCTTTGTGTTCTCACCTCTGACTTTACGGGGGGCTGTCCCCCACCACCTCTTTCAGAAAAGAAGTTAACTTAGAGCTCCAGTTAATAAAAACTCTTGGGCGTGACAGGACTGTTTTAACCTACAAACTCCTCTGAAGGTTCTCTAGCCTACGTGACAGGCTTGTCCGGCCACATGTGATTACTCACAGCCTCCCAACAGTGGGAGGCACGAGATGCTCTTAACCTTCTAAAAACAGGTTCTTTAGAGAAGTCAGAAAACTATTAGGATAAGTATAGTGGGCTGATTAGAAATTGTATTGGTGAAGGGTTTTTCATTTGTTGACCCAATGTTTGCTGCTAAGTCTCCACATCGCCTACCCTTACACACATTAATGAATATATAGAAGAAATAAGTATTAACTTTTGATACTAATCATGTTAGACCTTAGGCTAAGTAAATTCTTTCCCTGACTAAAACCCACTACACCCTCATCCTATAGGAATGTAAATTTATCTGGTGGAGTCTGTTTTAAGAATAATCACCCCTGGAGAAATAAATGTCCTGGTTGACTGACAGCTATCACAAGGAGAAGGTCATAAATTGTCAGCAGGCCCCCTAGCCAGAAGATGATGTAACACACCTAAAACCTCTGTATACATTTGTATGAAGCACCTGACTTTGATAAAAGTCAGGGCTGCTGACCCCACGTGACTTTTGTATAACATCTCAGTGTATAAAAGTAGACCATGGAAAATAAAGAATTGGGATCAGTTCCTGGAAAGACTGGTCTCCCCATGTCGCTCTCTCTCTCAAGTTCTGGCTGTGTCTCCATCTGGAGTGCAGAACCCACCATGCTTACTAATTATGCCTGGGCTTCTAAGATCGGACCGGGGAGGCCTCAGTGTCTCCTCTCCTTCCGGAGAACAGAAAGACGCCTGCGGCCTACGTAAGTGGTGCAAACTTCTTGTCTTGAAGTTTTATTGGTCCCCCGTGTAAACCAAGCTACTCAGCCTCTTTTCTCCACTGAATTTTCCTACTGAGCTATCCTCGTTCTATTATTCTTTATATCTCTAATTATAACTATTGTATCCTGATCCTCACCGACGCCGTCTACACCTTGAACTCCCTGGATCAGCTGGGGCTGGTCCCCAGCAATCTTTAGACCTTTCTGTTAATCTGCAACTATTTCAAAATAAAAAGTTTTTTTTTTTAAAGGACTTGAATAGAACAAGAACTAGAGAATTAGAAAAAGAGGGACAGACAGAAACACAAGGCAAAACAAAAATGGCAACAAGAGAGAAGGAGAGAGGAAGCTGTACAAAAAACAAGAAGGTTTCTGTTCACTCATGACATACAGGCTCCAGATCTCCCCTCCTCCCTTGGGCACACTGAATCTACAGTTTTACCCAAAACAACTCCTTTGAAAAGAAATGCATGAACTAACTGGGTGAATCCTACAACAAGGTGAATAAGAAAAACCCCACACTAAAATCAATTTCAATTCAAATCAGTCGCTCAGTCGTGTCTGACTCCTTGCGACCCCATGAAGCGCAGCATGCCAGGCCTCCCTTGTCCATCACCAACTCCCAGAGTCCACCCAAACCCATGTCCATTGAATCAGCGATGCCATCCAACCATCTCATCCTCTGTTGTCCCCTTCTCTCCTGCCTCAATCTTTCCCAACATCAGAGTCTTTTCAAATGAGTCAGTACTTCGCATCAGGTGGCGAAAGTTTTAGAGTTTCAGCTTCAACATCAGTCCTTCCAATGAACACCCAGGACATCCTTTAGGATGAACTGGTTGGATCTCCTTGCAGTCCAAGGGACTCTCAAGAGTCTTCTTTAACATCACAGTCCAAAAGCATCAATTCTTCAGCACTCAGCTTTCTTTATAGTCCAACTCTCACATCCATACATGACCACTGGAAAAACTATAGCCTTGACTAGACAGACCTTTGTTGACAAAGTAATGTCTCTGCTTTTGAATATGCTATCTAGGTTGGTCATAACTTTCCTTCCATGGAGTAAGTGCCTTTTAATTTCATGGCTGCAATCACCACTGCCCATTTCTCCCTGAAAAACAAAGTGTTCCATGTCTGGGACCCTCAGTTTGAAGATTTACACCTGAGACATGGGCCTCCAAAGCAAACCTCTGAAAGTCAATGAAGTTTGTGTCCATGAAATCCATGAGGCTATAATGAAGTAAGAAACAGGCTCACCCAGACTCACTAAGGCTATCTCTCCAGGGCACAGCATACAGACACAGACTGAAACCTCCAGCTTGTCCGTGAAAGAAGCCTATTTCCTTATCTTAAAAGCTAAGACTTCTAACACATATCTAGGGGTCAACTGCAATCTTCACCAAACTCCTGAGAAGCCAACAGGTGCCATCATCATGCTCTCCCTCTGTCCTGCCCCAGGTCACACGTGTCTCTGTGAAAAGAATCTGTGCACACATATGGCTGCCCAGGTTTTGTGGCTGCTGCCAGAGGGCACACCCCTTGATCACCTGGTTCAGTGGCTTCCATTTCTGGGTCCAACAGGAGAGTAGCAAAAAAGAAACAGCCTGTAACTGGCTACCTGCACCCACGCAGCCAGGGCTCAATGTGGAGGGAACAAAGAGAAACACCCACCTCCGTCTTCTCCTGAAGGAGGTATAATTACATATTTGAAAAGTTATTGCCTCGGGTTCTGGTAGATTGCCTTCGACGGCAACAATCACCTTGCCCTGAATGAGGACCTGTGCTTCTGGACCACAGCGGATGCAAAGGCTCAGATCTCCAAACTCAAGCTTGAGCAGGGTGGTGCTGCGGGGAACAGTAGGAACTATCTGGAGGGGGACTGCGGAGGGTGGCTCCACAGACACCTAGTGAACAGGAAGGACACGCTGCTGTGCACAGGTATGAGGGGTGCGAGGCCTCCCTGATCCCCCCTAGGGCTGGACCTGGCTTCCCACGAGGAAAATAAAGTGAGGTCAATGTAGAAACAGCACCCCGGTTCCTGTGAGCAGAAGGAAGAATCCTCCCAGGTTTTCATATTCTGTATAAGAGAGTGACTCACCAGTGGCCCCACTTCTCTGAAGGACAATTAAGGAATCCAGTCTCTTTGGGGAAGAAGCAGGAACCCATCCCTGAGATAACTGGTCAGCGGTGCCCCTTCACCCTGGGTGCCATCTTGTGAACCATGACTGCCTCTCAGGGCCAGGTCTCACCCTGAGAACATGTGTGGAGACCTGACTCAAGCTTTTCTGAGTCATTTGGCCCTCCACCCAAGTCAGGACAATTACTCTGTATTCATTCCCTTACATAGTGCCTCATACCTTGGCTCTCACCCTGACTCCATAACTTTCCAAGGACTCGGGAACATGCCCAGACCTCTGAGCCCAGGCTGGAGTCTGGTGTTTGTGCTGCTTCTTTTCAAACCCACTGTCCTGGTTATTCTCAGGATGGTCACAGGATGCTGCTTCCAGGACCGATGGAGGTAACACTAAATGGGAATTTTCTGATTCATCCTCCATAGACCTTCCAAAGATACATGTGACCCATCACCCCATCTCTGACCATGAGGTCCCCCTGAGGTGCTGGGCCCTGGGCTTGTACCCTGAAGAGATCTCACTGACTTGGCAGCATGATACATGATACCCAGGACATGGAGTTTGTAGAGACCAGGCCTTCATGGAATGAAATCTTCCAGAAGTGGGCAGCCCTAGTGGTCCCTTCTGAAGAGGAGCAGAGATACCCATGCAATGTGCAGCGCAAGGGGCTTCAGGAGACTCTCACCCTGAGATGGGGTAAGGAAGATGCTGGGGAGGAGCTTCTTCTCAAATAAAGCTGGAGCCTTTCTGGACCCCTGCAGCAAGGTCAGGACTCAAACCTGAAGTCTGGGCCCCTTCTCTTTCCTCCACAGTACCTTCTTGGCCCTCCGTCCCCAACACAGACACCATTGTTAGTCTGGTTCTACTCGTGGTCATTGGAATTGTAGTAACTGGGGAGATGAACTTTAAATAAAGCTGAGCGCTGAAGAATTGATGCTTTTGAGCTGTGGTGTTAGTGGAGACTCTTAAGACTCCTGGTACTGCAAGAAGATCCAACCAGTCCAATAAAGGAAATCAGTCCTGAATATTCATCGGAAGACTTGATGCTAAAGCTGCGACTTCAATACTTTGGCCACCTGATGCGAAGAACTGACTCATTTGAAAAGACCCTGATTCTGGGAAAGATTGAGGCAGGAGGAGAAGGGGACAACACAGCATGAGATGGTTGGATGGCATCACTGACTCTGTGAACATGAATTTGAGTAAACTTCAGGAGTTGGCAATGGACAGGGAGGCCTGGCGTGCTTCAGTCCCTGGGGTTGCAAAGAGTTGGACACGACTCAGCAACTGAACTGAACAGAACCAAATCTTTGATATTTGTTGTCTCAGGGCCTGTTGGGTGAAGGATTTTCTAATACCCTTTCTGAAAGCCTATTAACAACTTCCACATCTTATAATTCCCTGAATCTCCTGGAGAATTGTCTATCAGGTACATTATCCCCAGGGTTGATACCGGGAAAACCACATGGGGATAAGTAACTATTACTGGAGTTGAGGAAGACTGGGTTCCCAGAGGCTACAAAGAAGCTGTAAATTTCAATGTAAGGAAGTCCTGTGGTCACTCCAGTTCTCACAAAGCCAGACATACCTTCCACAATAATCATTCCATCTCTCATCCTTGTACACAGAACACAGAAGTCACTCAGCCGTGTCCGACTCTTTGCGACCCCATGGATTGTAGCCCACCAGGCTCCTCGGTCTATGGGATTTTCCAGGCATGAATACTGGAGTGAGTTGCCATTTCCTTCTTCATCCTTGTACATCTGGAGGCAAAGGCAACATTCTCTCTCTTTTATTTTTCCCATTATGCTGGAGGCTGACTTGGAAGCCAAAGGCTCTTCCCAAAAGACACTTGCATCCTGATATGAGCATCTGGTAAGTACGATGACCTTTACCTGGTCAAGGCTGTTAAGAAATGAGTCAAACTTGACGATGAGCACTGTGTGACTCTCTTCCTTTTTCTCAAATCTACTTTTTCCTTCTCTCTTTGCAGGCAGATTTCCTTGGTTATTCAGTTCATACAGCATGAAGTGGCAGTAGCTTAAATTCTCAATTTTCATATATCCTCTGCCCAAGAGATAACCATACTTCACATGGCCATCCCCCACCACCCTTCAAAGACCCCTGAGTGAAAGGGCAGAGTCTTTGATGAAACGATGGAGATAATCATGGGGGCCACTTTCTCTTGGACATTTCTCTTGAAGTAGAAGAGAAAGATCTACACACTAGAAGTAGCTACTTTAAGGTAGAGAGGCCTTCTACACTTTAAGTGCAAAGTGATGAAAGTCATTGGCATTCTGGGACCCAGAAGACTCAGGGCTGTATCAACATTAGTCACATTGGCAGCTCTGAGACCACTGGTACCCGACATAGCATCAGTTTGTCAAAGCAGGCACTGGAAGAACAGTAGTGATGAGCAACTTAGATGAGAAGGGGAAGAAAATAGAGGATTCTGCTCACCAGGAACAGAGTTCATGTGAGAACTTTCTGGGAACTCTAGATAGAAATGGTGGCAAATAATAAAAGCAGAGATTTCTCTTGTGCCAGCCAGAAGTAGAGCTGAGGGAAAGTGCAGAGAGAAGAAACCTCCCAAGAAGGACTTTTCATAATTTTCTTCCTTCTGCTTCTTGCAAAGCTCAGAGCCTGCCTTCCCTTCCATCTTTGCCCACGTGATATCCCATGGTGAAATGCTGTAGTCTCCACAGGTGTCAGAGAACACTTTTTCAGCAAACATTTCTGCATGTCCCCCTATGTGGCAAGAGCAATGCCAAGTGGTATGACACAACTCCAGCCTGTGTTTCCTGAAACTGTATCAGCCCATAGGCCCAAAAGTGATAATAAAAAACAGACTGTTGTTTTATATACTATTTTATTTACTATTTCAACCCCACCTAGGGCTTCCCAGGTGACTCAATGTTAAAGAATCCACCTGCCAGTGCAGGAGACACAGGTTCAGTTCCTGGGTCAGGAAGATCCTCTGGAGAAGGAAATGGGGAACCCACTGCAGCATTCTTGCCTGGGAAATCCCATGGACAGAGGAGCCTGGCGGGTACAGTCCACAGGATTACAAAAGAGTCAGACACGACTTACTGACTAAACAACAACAATCCCTGCAGTCTGGGCAAAATGAACTGTTTCTGGCAGTTCCTAGGAAGTTCTGGCAAGAGCTCTGTGTTCTCTGGAGTTTAAAGCACCTGTGCCTCTCTCCACTTTGCCTACCTCAGTGTAGAATACCTCTCTCTTCCCTTGAGTTTCGTTATTCAATCACTGAAAAAATAGCCCAAGAGAGGCCTTCCACTAACTTTAGCTTCTGCCACCAGACTCTCTACCCCTTTGGCTAAGACACAAGACAGTGGAGCTGAGTGAAGAATCAGTAAAAGAATCAGAGATGGTGTTGTCTGGCATGCTCTGGCATGCATCTCATTCTACCCCAAAATCAGTCTCTCTCCAGAGGTAAATATAAGTCTACCTTTATAAAACTGGATTTCTGTACACAAAGACAAATAAGATTCAGACTGTGGGATTGCCAAAGTATTTTACAAGCACAAAGGGATCTGGAAACCAAAACAATAAATACATAAATGTTTATATTCAGAGATATTTGTATATACTATATTTACAAAGCATATATTTTATATATTAATTACATATTTTATAATCTCAATGCCATATAGCCTGGAATAAAAACCACTATGAAATAAACACTGAGGACACATATTTCTATAAGAAAAAATTACCTAAGTCTTTAAGTATATTAATGTATTCATACATTACATGTTGATTCAACTGCTCAATTGCATGAATTACAATACATCTTGATTGTTTCCTGTATGTCAGGCACTGTTCTACACATAATGATTTTGTTAAGACAAATTTCCGGATCTATAAATCTGTCATTATACTGAGGCAGATTAGAAAATAAATAAGAATTTTTTTTTTTAGAAAGAAGGAAAACTCTGGATAGTAATGAGTGATCTGAAGACGAAGGGCAATACAATAGACAATATCTTGAGGGGAGTATTAGTTGCGGTGGTCAGAGAAATTGAAAATGAGAAAAACCAGATAGACATGAACATTCAGGTATTAATGTTGGGAAATTCTAAGGATGAGAGGGTTTCCCTGGTGGCTTAGTGAATAAGACTCAGTCTGTCAGGGAAGAAGACATGGGTTCGATTGTGATCCGGGAAGATCACACATGCCTCAGAGCAACGAAGCTCGTGCACCATAACTACTGAGCCAGTGCGCTAGAGCCCAGGAACCACAACTATTGAGCCCATGCATGGCAACTAATGAGGACTGCATGCCCCAGACGCCGTGCTCCACAAAAAGAGAAACCTGTGCATAGTGAGTGGAGAAAGCCCCAACACTTCAATGAAGACCCACCAAGGCCAACAATAAGTGAAATGAATAAATTTTTTAAAAAATTCTAAAAATGGGAAATTGAGCATAGCAAGAAAAAATACTAGAGAGGTAAGAAAAGGATTATGAAGGCTCCTGTATGCCATAGTGAGGAATTTGGAATTTGAGTTGAAGGCAATTGAAAACCACTCGAAGTTTTCGAGAAGGGAAGTGAGGCAATTCTTTTAGGAAGGATAATTCTTTGCACAATATTCAAGAAGGCTATAACCCCTAATTCCATTTCCAAAACACTTACAGTTTTGAAACTTCTTCGATATTATCACTTCTTTGACAAAATTATTTTGTGAGCCTACTATACATACTAAACTCTTCCAGGCTATGGTACTATTATGAGATATTTCTCCTCATAGGTACTATATACTATTAATATTGCCTCATGGTTTGTGTGTGGTGTGTGTGTCTATGAAAGAGAGAGACATACAGACAGAGGTTGATTTCTAAAATGAGACCAGATGATTTTATGAAAAAGAGAATGATTAATGTGAGGTCTGAATTTATAGGAAGTGAACACGAAAGACTGAAACAGAGTATTTGCTCTATCATATTAAGCAATTTTAAAAGACATAAAGAAAGAAAACAAAAACTCATTGGTGCTTTGCTGAGTTTTCACTGAAAGTGGTAACAGTGAGAGTTTCTCAAGCTTAGTCCCTCTGGAACATACAGTATGGACAGTGAATTCTAAATCACTTCCAATAAAAGATTTCCAAACAATAGACATGATTACAGACTCAATATGAAAGGCTCCATGACTTTACTTATTAAAATATATTGTTTCCATTTCAATAAAATTGTTCATAGTAAATTTTATTATCTGTGCATTTTCAGCGGGGAAGGCAATGGCACCCCACCCCAGTACTCTTGCTTGGAAAATCCCATGGACAGAGGTCCCTGGTGGGCCGCTGTCCATGGGGTCACTAAGAGTCTCACACGACTGAGCGACTTCACTTTCACTTTTCACTTTCATGCATTGGAGAAGGAAATGGCAACCCACTCCAGTGTTCTTGCCTGGAGAATCCCAGGGACAGGGGAGCCTGGTGAGCTTCCGTCTGTGGGGTCGCACAGAGTCGGACACAACTGAAGCGACTTAGCAGCAGCAGCAGCAGTGCATTTCCAGTAAGAAATATTTTTCTCTACACAAAACAGAAACAAGAAAGCCAGTCTAAATATTTCAGTCGTCCAGGGAAGGACTAAGGCAGTACATATTTGTAACTTATTTCGAACATCTAGATTTAATTTTTGAGAAACATTTGAGTTATTTTTGTAGTTCATACATCATAAAGACAGTATCCCCAGCAGTTAAGAACTCATATTTTAGAGTCTGTTGGAATCCTGCCTCTGTGATTTACTAAGTACATCACTCTGATAAAATCACTGCACCTCTTTAACCCTCAGTTCCTTCACATATTTAGCAGAAATCATGATAATGCCAAGCTCACGGAGTTGTTGTGACAAATTGCATCGAAAGTGCTTCGGTCAGGGCCTGAAACACAGAAGGTACTCTTACATAGTAACTCTCTAGCATCCCCTTGTTTGTCAACAAAAGAGTAACTGTGAAAATGCCTCAAGCTTCCTCACAAACTCTACTTACTCAGGGGGAAAGACGTGGATTAAACAAACAGCTTACTAGTATGGAGTCCTCTTAACTCCAACACCTGGAGTACAATGGAAAGAGCTAACAACAGCACCTTCTCTGGATTCATTCTCCTGGGCTTCTCCAACCAGCCCCAGCTGGAAACAGATCTCTTTGTGGTCATCCTGATCATCTACTTCTTGAGCTGTGTAGGCAATGGCGCCATTATACTTTTGTCAATGATGGATCCTCACCTTCACACCCCTATGTACTTCTTCCTCTCCAACCTTTCTTTTATGGATCTTTGTTTGACTACTTGCACCGTCCCTCAGACCCTGGCCAACTTTAAGGGGAAGGACAAGACCATCACCTATGGCGGCTGTGTGGCCCAGCTCTTCATTGCCTTGGGACTTGGGGGAGTAGAGTGTGTCCTCCTGACTGTCATGGCCTATGACCGCTATGTAGCTGTGTGCCGTCCCCTCCACTACATGGTGATCATGCATCCCCAGCTTTGCTTGCAGCTGGTTGTAACTGCTTGGCTTACAAGCTTTGGCAATTCTGTAGTCCAGACAGCACTGACCATGACTATTCCCCTCTGTGGTAAAAACCAAGTGGACCATTTCTTCTGTGAAGTTCCAGTGATGCTGAAACTGGCCTGCACCAACACCTCTGTCAATGAGGCTGAACTCTTTGCTGTCAGTGTGTTCTTTTTGGTGGTGCCCCTATCACTCATCTTAGTATCCTATGGTCACATTACCCATGCAGTCCTGAAGATAAAGTTGGCCCAAGGGAGACAGAAGGCTTTTGGAACCTGTGGTTCTCACCTAATGGTAGTGATTATTTTCTTTGGGACGCTCATCTCCGTGTACTTTCAGCCTCCTTCCAGCTATTCACAGGATGTGAACAAAAGCATTGCACTGTTCTATACTCTGGTGACTCCCCTGCTTAATCCCCTGATTTACACTTTGAGAAACAAGGAAGTCAAAGGGGCACTAAGGAGACAAATGAGGAGAATCCTAGACTTGAGACAGAGTTAATGCAGCACTTGCAGGCCCAGGAAGTTCTGCAGTGGAACACTTCTGAGAGAGTAAAAACTAGTTAATTAAACACATCCTTATAAAGCACCAACCATGTGTGAGACAATGTTCTAGATACTTGAGACGTATCAGTGAGACAGAGGCTAAACCATTGAGCTAAACCTTTTGCTAGGGAGAATATATGTTAAATAAGATATTCTAAAAATAAACTATGGTATATCATGGACTATACAATAATGGGAATAAACAATAATTACACATACAAAAACATGAATGATTCCTACAAACATGATTTACAGTCAGCAAACTAGATACAAAATAATTCCTATTGTATAATGCCATTTACTTTACATAAAATTCATCCCAGGCACAACGAATCTCTGGTATTGAAAGTCAGAACAGTGGTTCCCCTGGGGAGTGGGAGTTCTCTCTTGGAAGACATGTGGGGGAGGGGCATTCTGGAGTTCTGGTCAGGTTGTGATTCTTGATCTGGATGTTGATGATATAATTCAATCTGTGAAAATTCATCAAACCTGAAACTTAAAGTACTTGCACTTTCTGTATGGATGCTGGACTTCAAATCATTTACTTCTTACAAGTTTTAAATAAATCGGATATTAGCAGAATACTTTGATTCTAAATGATCACACTAAGTATTTTTGTTACTTTCACATAAAATTTGGGTTTATCTTATCAGTGATCTAAGTCTCTTCTATCCATTGACCATCTTTAATAGATTTAAAGTGTTTAGATATTAGCAATTTTGGGCCAATTCAGATGAACTTTGTCTTGAAGATGTCAATTTAATGAAGATCTCAATTCAAGTTCATGTGTCCTGTGAGTCTCCCTGGTCCCTTCATTCCATGTAGATACTTAGTGACCAGGTCTTGAGACAAAAATCATAGTGATAATTTTCAGATGAAAATTCTACTGGGAATTATATTGCCTTGAATTAAGTTTATCTTGACTGAAAAAGACATGTATTGTGAATATTTGTGTATTTCTATTTGTATGATATAGCATACAAAAATGCATAATTTACTAGTAGCCAAAAATATTTTCATTTACCAAAGATTTTAGTACTTTTCAGTATTTAATTGCATATGATAAGAGGGCAGATACTGAAGGGAATTTATAAAACAATATAAAAAACAGAAATAATTGTCTGGTAAGCTCAATGTGCCTTTGTGCAAATATGTTCTTCTTAAATATTTCTTATTTAATATGGTAAGGTGTTATTCTGCTAATGAAATAATAGAACAAGGATTTTTCTTTATTTAAGTGAAAATAGATTGCTGAATTGTTGAGGCCTGTACTATAATTATCTCTGCTTGTACTGAATATGAATGATTTCTGATTTTTTTTTTTTGTAATACAGAAGACATGATTTTTTTATATCAACCCCTTGGAGTTTTCTTTCAAACCATCACAGCTAGCCTGACTGATAACATAATCATTTTCTGGCACAAAAGTTCCATACTCTATAATCATCTAGATGCTTACATTTTTCCTTTTCAGCAAATAAATGCTGAAAACATATCATTTCATTCAAAGTAGCCATTTGTGAATTTCATTTCCCAATAAGGTGCATTAGGTTACAACTGACCAAAGTTCCCACTGCAAGTCCAGTCACTCCTCGTTAGCCACAGATTCAACCAAACATGGATCCATTTGGTCTGTCATTCTCTATAAAGGATTTGAGCATCCAGCTTTTCTGGTATAGGAGTGGGTGGGAGGAAGTGCCTGAAACAACCCCTGGTCAATACTGATGAACAATTGTACTTGGAAAGGCCAAATTAATTTTAGCAACCATATTTATGAAGCCATTAGAAAGTTGTGAAAGTGATGAGGGTGATGTAGACATGAGTAGCAGAAAGCACTGAATACTTCTGAGGTGAGCTGAAGGGAAACTGCCTTTTTTTTCTCATAGAGCCTTTGATGAGCTTGATTGTCAGATGAGGATTGAGCATGGCCCATAGAGAGGGATTTTGCCATGAAAACATGAAAAGCCAAACACTCATGTAAGGCTAAAGTGACAAGCTGAAAACTTAAAGAGACTTAACTATGTGGCCAGATGTTTCCAGTGGACATTTCTATTTCCATTGGACTCCCTGGGAAGCCAGAAAGTCAGAACAAAGTTTAAAAAATATGGAATAATCTATCCTGCAACTCCATTGTGCTTCAGTTCATTTCAGTGCAGTCACTCAGTCGTGTCCAACACTTTGCGACCCCATGAATTGCCGCACGCCACACCTCCCTGTCCATCACCAACTCCCGGAGTTCACTCAAACTCCCGTCTATCAAGTCAGTGATGCCATCCAGCCATCTCATCCTCTGTCGTCCCCTTCTCCTCCTGCCCCCAATCCCTCCCAGCATCAGAGTCTTCTCCAATGAGTCAACTCTTCGCATGAGGTGGCCAAAGTACTGGAGTTTCAGCTTTAGCATCATTCCTTCCAAAGAACACCCAGGACTGATCTCCTTTAGAATCTGACTGGTTGGATCTCCTTGCAGTCCAAGGGACTCTCAAGAGTCTTCTCCAACACCACAGTTCAAAAGCATCAATTCTTTGGCATTCAGCTTTCTTCACAGTCCAACTCTCACATCTATACATGACTACTGGAAAAACCATAGCTTTGACTAAATAGACCTTTGTTGGCAAAGTAATGTCTCTGCTTTTGAATATGCTATCTAGGTTGGTCATAACTTTCCTTCCAAGGAGTAAGCGTCTTTTAATTTCATGGCTGTAGTCACCATCTGCAGTGATCTTGGAGCCCCGAAAAATAAAGTCTGACACTGTTTCCACTGTTTCCCCATCTATTTCCCATGAAGTGATGAACCAGATGCCATAATCTTAGTTTTCTGAATGTTGAGCTTTAAGCCAACTTTTTCACTCTCCTCTTTCACTTTCAGCAAGAGGCTTTTTAGTTTCTCTTCACTTTCTGCCATAAGGGTGGTGTCATCCGCATATCTGAGGTTATTGATATTTCTCCCAGCAATCTTGATTCCAGCTTGTGCTTCTTCCAGTCCAGCATTTCTCATGATGTACTCTGCATATAAGTTAAATAAGCAGGATGACAATATACAGTCTTGACATACTCTTTTTCCTATCTGGAACCAGTCTGTTGTTAAAAACTCACTAGGGTCTTTCTCTAACACATAGTCCTCTTCGGTAAAGCAGCTGCCAAATTTTGAAGCTTCATGAAGCATAGGCTAAATAGCTAATCTAGATGTCTTTGAAGGGCAGAATTTAATCTGCAACAGTCATTCAAGGCTGAGAAAATAAGACTCCTGAGACTTTCTGTCAAAACCCAGGAGAAGATTATATCTCTTCTATCTCTAGAAGAGAACAAGATAAAGGCTGAAGAGAACAAGGACCAACTGTACAGCTGAGGAAACTATAGCCAATATTCTGTAACTATTTTTGTACCCGATAAAGGTTAAGAATCTGAAAAACAATATATATACACACACACTGTGATCATCATTTCATGATGTATGTAACTCAAATCACTATTATATATATCTCAAACTTGTGCAATACTGTATATAAGACATGAAGTCATACAACTTCTAGAAGAAAACATTATTCCTCAATGAGGCTGGAAGAAAGTAAATGAATAGCTATCATTAAAAAGATAAAGGATAACAACAGATGGTGAAGTTGGAAAAGGAACACCTATGTACTGTTGATGGGAATGTACGTTGGTAAGCCACTATGAAAAATAATATGAAGATATAAAAAAAACTGAAGATAGAACTTCCATGTTATCCAGCCATCCAAATTATAAGTACACCAAATAAAATGAAATCACTATCTGCACTCCCATGTTCAATGGCCTCATTTTTCACAATAGACAAGATACGGAAAAAAACATATGTGATCAAAGAGGTGAATGGCTAAAGAAAAAGTTCTATGCATATCAAAGGAATATTATTCATTAATGAGAAAGAATGAAATACTGCCCTTTGCAACAACATGGATGGACCTTGAGAGCATTATGCTCAGTGAAATGCCAGAAGAGAAAGACAAATACTGTATGATCTCACATACATGTGGCATCAGAAAAACTGAACTTGTTACAAACAGAGGGAAGAATGGTGGTTACCAGGGGCAAAGAGATAGAAGAAATGGGGAGATATTAGCAAAAAGGTCCAAACTTCCAGCCAAAAATTAGTTTCTGAGGAGTCAAAAAAATAAACTTTTTAAAATTTTTTAAGGGGAATAAATATTTGACAAGATAAAGATCATAGCTAACATTAAATAGTAATCACTTTACCATATATAAGTATATAAAATTACACTTTGTACTCTTTAAACTTGCTCAATTTGTATCTCATTAGATATAGAACAAAATAAATGAAAATAAGAGTTATTATTCATTTCTTTCATCCTACTTATTTTTTCTCTCCTAAGTCAGACTTTCACTATTGTATAAGACAAAAATTTCTATGTAGTTAATAAATGAAAATACTCTAACTTTATCTATGTACAAAGACTGCCTTATCTTTGTGCTCCCAATTTCAATCCAGAGCCTGAAAGAATGAATGGCACTTCTAAAAGTTTAACATTTTGTGTATCCATCATAATAGCAAAAGGAGCATGATCTCTTCCATGAAGCTCCTTAGTGCAGCAAATTCTATCAATTTTCTTTTTAATGTGACTTGCAGGAATAAAAAATTACCACATTGACTTGTGTGTATTTGTCCTTATTTCTGAAAACACTGAAATTACACCATATGTAAACCTGTATCTTCTTAGTGATATAAGCTAAAGAAAACATTTCCTTCTACTGTTTATCCTCAGGAAAGAGTTAAGAGATCAATCTAAAAGTGGTTGCATACAGAGTGCATGTTTGTAGATGTTCGCATCCGGCTGTGTGTAATCACTTAGTAATGTGTGTTATTTAAAGCCAAATAGAAACCAAAATAGAACATGCTGGGGAGGAATATGAGGAGAAATATTCTTTGGGAAGTACTGGAGGTTTTTTCCAAGATGGGGAGTAAATTGAGAGAGGTTGATCTCATGATAAAAATAAAACATTGATGACTATGGTGCTCACTTTATTTATATTAAACCAAACAGAATTCTCACTGAGTGGATGCATCATTAAGAAACTTTCCAAAGATAATCTTGGGAGACTATTTAACAATTCTTAAACGCAGGAAATAAGGACTGAAAAATATTTAGTAAGCACTACTTGTGACCAGCTAACACAAAATTAGGACTGGGCCCCTGAGAAAGGCTTTGACAACTAACAGTGACATTCCATTGATCCTGAGTATCCCCAATAAACTAATCACTGGAAATGCCTAGGATGCTTCATTGAGACTAAAGCTACAGGTATGGCAACAGCTTCCCTGGTGGCTCAGAGGGTAAAGTATCTGCTTGCAATGCAAGATACCCAGGTTCAACCCCCAAGGAAGATCCCTGGGTCAGGAAGATCCCTTGAAGAAGGAAATGTTATCCCACTCCAGTATTCTTGCCTGGGGAATGCCATGGACAGAGGAGCCTCATGGGCTACACTCCATCAGGTCACAAAGAGTTGGACACGATGGAGTGACTTTCACTTTTCACAACTGAAGAGTTTCACTCTCAAAAGAGGTTAAAATTACCCTCAGAAATGGTCACCTAATTAGAAGAACTTGCAGCTTCTAAAGACATTGTGGATTTAATTCATTACAAAATGGTTAAAAGAATCCACAGAACAATATAAATCAGTAGAATAGATTGTTTAAAAGGAGCATGAATACCCAATCCCTACAGCCGCCTCAGGGACACCTTCCCCTGAACCCTCTGATTCAGGAGACATACAACTTCTCATTTCTGCATTTACACAGAGCACCCCTTCTCAGGAAACCACGTCCACAAGACATTTCCATGCACTGTGGTTCCCTGAGTCTGACATATCAAGTTTGAACTATGCTACAATACTGAAAAGACAGAAGAAGCTCTCAGTCATAATACAAACAGGCATCAGAAAAGAGCACACCTACAGAGCAAAGAGTTGACAGAGAACTATAATCTGTTCTTCCGTCCTCACTGACCCTGGTTAGAGCAGAACCCTGGGCAAATAGTTAACAATGAAATCTACTGACTAGGAGACAAATGAGGCTATTACAGGGTCACTATATGCTGATTACCATTCTACTAATGTTTTTAGCAGGGTGGATAGGATCTGTTTAGAAGGTGATAAACCTACAGTATACAGACTACAGTTCTAATGAATAAAAGTCCTAAAAGCCAGAACATGACTACAAAGGTGAGGACACATATCAGGTGAGAAACTCTCATGCCTTCCTTTGCTGACTTGTACGATACAAGTTTAGCAAGTGAGAGTCCCTCATTTATTTTATATATTCCATTTTAAAAACCTAAATTCAGGAAGCAGTGTCTGACTGGTGTGGGGCCTCACAGACATTGCACATATTATTGCTCTTGTTTTGTATTATTTTCTAGTTGTTAGTCAATCTGGTGCTGGTTAAGAATTGTGTTTTATAGGAGTCTGACTGACACTTCAGGCTTCCAAGGTGACACCTTACCTGAGCACACTGTGTTCACCTTCTGTTCCTCAGAAGGCAAAAATGATGAAAGATTATGACTTGCTCTTGGGTGTATTGACAGTTCTGAACTCCAGATGGGATCAAATAATTTAGCCAAGGCCTGGGTACACCCACTGCAGCCATTTCACAGATATTAAGAATTCAAAAGGAGGGAATTCCTTAGCTTTCCAGTGTATAGGCTCCATGCTTCTACTGCAGGCACCACAGATTCAATCTCAGTTCTGGGAACTAAAGAAGGACAGCTTGAAAAGGTATATATCATTTGAAAAATTTACAAAACAGAACTGAGCTTTGCGTATGTGGTATCTTTTAAATGATTTTTTAAAAATTATTTTAGCCTGAAATCTAGACACCTTTATTATCTGTAATTTATTGTAAAGTAATATACACATCCAAATGACACTCAGGCATTTGCTTAAAACAAATAAATCTGTTTGGTGGCAGTCCTTAGGAACAGACAAGTAGCTGCTCACTCAGGAAAATAGGCTTTGTGACTTTATGTGATCTTGAGGGTTTCTGCACCAAAGAAAGTATCACTCAGGGATTTGTGACTATTGGGGCATGACTATCAAGAACTGATTGAGTAATAAGGAGAGGAGGAAATTTCTCACCATTCAGAGTACAGAGCACTCCAAACTGCTTTTTATCAGGTATATGTTCAGCATTACTGTGGGGTCAAAATCCTTGGTTTCACAAGTGTTTAATTCAAGGGTGAAGAGTGTGGTGCTGTTATGAATATAGATAGAATCTTGACCCTGTATATAATTTACCCACACTGCCATGTCCAGCTTGCAAGACCACTTCTCATGCAAATTGGCTGATTGGGTTCGAGACCAGGAGGATGGTTAGCTGCTAGGATAGGGAACTGTGTGATAGTTGTCATGCTTTTGTCTCCATTAAGAGACACAAATGTACTTACTTGCCTAGTGCTACACGCTGGGGAAATCTACCAAAAATCATAAATATTTCTCTGATGATAGCACAATCAATGCTCTAACCTCCAGAGAAAAATACATTGTTCATGACATTTAACTGATACCAAAAAAACAGAATCTATACCTAAAAATAAATTTATGCTGTAAACTGCACTTGAGTGGGGATCTAAGAGCTACTGTGGCAGATTAATTTTTTGTGGAATGTTTATTTTGTTATTCATAATTCAGAACTCTGTGACAATTATTTCACAATTAGACAGCTATTACTAAAGCTTAGTCATGTATTTTTAAATTAATAGACACAATATTTGTTTTTTCAATTTCCCTCTGATGAGTCTGAGGACATCTCCACCAAACATGGGATTTCCTGGGAATTAGGGGCCATTTCCAATACTTTTATACTTCACTAAATCCGAATTACACGAGACATTTAGCAGAGGAGAGATTCTAAGGTCTTAACCAATTGATGCCTAAATAAAAGAGTTTACAAAATGGCATGATGAGAAAAATCTAAACATATTTTATCCTTTGAAACTTTTGCTACATCACAGGAGGTAAAATGTGTAGAATATGCAGTAGAACTTGAGTCATATGCTGCTCAGATATAATGCCTTCAAAATTTCCTCATTTAAAAATCTCATTTTAGAGAGGAACTATGTGGTTCACAAAATTAAAATAACCAACTTTGTACCTCACATCAGTGTTTTTCTCCTGCTGTGTACAAAATACATGTAAGAACTACCTGGTGATCTTACCAACGAAGGGCTACCAGTGTCACTGCCAACAGTGCATCATACCCTTCACTCAGTGAGTCCTGCTGCTGCTGCTCCTAAGTCACTTCAGTTGTGTCCGACTCTGCGACGCCATAGACGGCAGCCCACCAGGCTCCCCCGTCCCTGGGATTCTCCAGGCAAGAACACTGGAGTGGGCTGCCATTTCCTTCTCCAATGCAGGAAAGTGAAAAGTGAAAGTGAAGTCGCTCAGTTGTGTCTGACTCTTTGTGACCCTATGGACTGTAGCCCACCAGGCTCCTCCGTCCATGGGATTTTCCAGGCAAGAGTACTGGAGTGGGATGCCATTTCCTAGGCACGGCCTTCTCTGAAATGATCCTACACAATGTGGCGGCTGCTCTGCTGAGGTTACAGTTGCACCTGGTGTCTGAATGGCTGTACCAAAATTAATGCAGCAAGATTTTCTTTGAGATTCAACTTTATTTTCCCCACAGTGCTCCACCTACATCAGTGAAAAACGTCTGATCAAATCATCAAACCATGGAATTTTAGTAGCGGCATAATCAAAATAAAAGAATGAATGATATTTTCTAGTAACGCCTAGAAAATATTACTAATAATATTCCTTACAGTGTTTCAGTGGTTTTATGTTCTTATTTTGGCTTCATGTAATATAAACACAAGTCTTTTTGCAAATAGATGTGGAACAATGTACCCAAATGGGAGTGCAAATAAAAATCCTTGGAGCTGTTAAAACAGTAACTACAAAGCAGATGCTGTCAGAACCCTGAAACAGCATCTCTGGAAGTTGAAATGAATACATGAACTTAGAATCTGAACACTCACTTTTCAACAGGAATGAAGGAAACAAATTCCCTGCAGAGTTGCCAAAGGAAATTTTAGATAATTCATGGGGCATACATATATATATGAATAGTTCTGGCATTCAAAGTCTTTCTATTAAACTGTCCTCCTCACCCATCATCTGGAATCAGAGTCCTTCCAAAGCACCTTCTTCATTGCTCCCTTCACATCCCTGTTCCTCAGCGTATATATGAGGGGGTTAGTCATGGGGATAATGACAGTGTAGAAGAGAGACATGAACTTGTCCTGATCCTGGTTGTCGCTGCTACTGGGCTGAAAATACACAGAGATGGCTGTGCCAAAGAACAGGGAGACCACCGTGAGGTGGGATCCACACGTGCCAAATGCTTTTCTCTGCCCTGCAGTGCACTTTATTCTTAACACGGCCCTGACAATCCGACCATAGGAGAATATGATTAACGAAACAGGTGAGAGAAGAGTGATGACACTGCCAAAAAAGGTCATATACACATTCATAGTGGTGTCAACACAGGCAAGTTTGAGAAAAGGAGGGATCTCACAAAGGAAGTGGTCTAATTTATTTCTCCCACAAAGTGGTAAAAGGAAGATGAGCACTGTCTGTAACAAGGAATTAGCAAAACCAATGATCCATGAAGCAGAAGCCATCAGGGCACACAGACGGGGGTGCATGATTACTGTGTAGTGAAGGGGCCTGCAAACAGCTGCATAGCGGTCAAATGCCATAACTCCTAGGAGAATACATTCTGTGCATCCCAAACCCAGAGAGATGAACATTTGAACTACACAACCACCAAAGGAGATGGATTTGTCTTCTCCACTGAGATTAACCAGGAACTGGGGAACAATGCTGGTGGTGTAGCACATGTCCAAAAAGCTCAGATTAGAAAGGAAAAAGTACATTGGGGTGTGAAGACGTGGGTCCAAGTAGGACAATACAATGATGGTTGTGTTTCCCAGCAAAGTGAAGATGTAGAAGATCAAAAGAATTACCAAGAGGATGAGCTCAAGTTGAGGCCTGTCAGAGAAACCTAATAGGATAAACCCAGTGAAAGAACTTCCATTTTTCTGTTCCATCCTTTGCTGGCACAGGGCTCCTGTCAAATCAAGCATTTAGCAATTTATAAAAGGTATTTTCCAAAAAAGAGCAGTGTTGAAGAGGAAAATCTATCATGTTCAAAGGCATGGTCACAGGATTTTATATACAACTACTTGAATAAATCATGTATGCATTGAAATTGATATATCTTAATTAGTTCTATACTATTCACAAAAGTTATATATTGATATTTAATACAAGAAAATAATAAATAAAATACTAAGATCAAATAATGAACCTTGGTTTGCATCAATCATAGATATAATATGTCTTTCAGATTGAGTTTAATAGGATTGTAGTACAATCATTATATATGTACATTTTAGAGAAATTGGAAGTAAGGAAAAATCAAGGCAGAATGATTAGAAAGAGTAAGAAAGATGTGGATAGAGGGAGAAAGTTTATTTTAAATTGTATCTTATTATTCTACGTAACTGTATGTGTATATATCTCACACGTAATTGAATAATACAAAAATCTCTAGAATGCATTCAGATATAGAATAGTATAAGCTAGACTGTACTTATACAAAGAATTATATTACATTTGAAGTATCACTAAGAGTGCTGCATGCAAACCTTTTGGCAGAATTGTTGTCTCTCTACTCCTAATACATTATATTTGTGAATGCTATACTCCAATCTTTCTGTATAGTAGTAAAAAATAAACTGTTGAGAGTTCGAAAATATTACCATTCAATTACAGTGCTTAACACTTGCCCTTGAGATAACTAAAATTACTACACCAATTTAACAAGAACTCCAAAACTTTATTCACTGTGCATAGTCAGTTCATGGACTTTCCTGATGACTCACCAGTAAAGAACCTGCCTGCTAATGCAGGAGATACAGGAAATGTGGGCTCAGTCCCTGCATTGGGAAGATACACTGGAGAAGAAAATGGCAACCCACTCTAGTACAGAAAAACTGGTGGGCTACAGTCCATGGAGTCATAAAGACTCAGACATGACTTAGTGACTAAACAGCAAAAATAGTCAGTTCACAGCAGAAGTTCAAAACCCAGTGATCATCACTTACCTCTTCTTTCTGTTGATTTCATTTTCACATATTACCAGCAACTAAAAGCCTGGAATTCCTAAAGAAGATAGGATTATGCACTATCAACATTTTAATCAAGATAAATATTTTTTAAAGATATCCAATTGTGTAATCTGTGCACAAAGTGTAATGGTTTACAGCACTCCCTATGATAAATAATTAGATAGATAAATATATACAAACACAGATGCACTGTCAATGCAACGAGTGGTCAAAGATAGGATGTAAAACTAAAAGTATTAATAATACGAGGGAAGATAAAAAGAAAGGTACACTTTGGTATTATAAAAATCTAAGAACATCCATTTACATTAGGTTAATTTTACATATGCACCTTTCTGGATGCTCCATGGATGGAGCTATCTTGAAACACTACTTACAAGAAACCAAACGCAACACCAGCCCTAAGGTTAGCTGATTACCATATTCATCTAACTATTTATTATTGCATAGACATGATCACTGGTATTCCGTGGTGGCTCAGATGCTAAAGAGTCTACCTGTAATGCGGGAGACCTCAGTTTGATCCCTGGGATGGTAAGATCCCCTGGAGAAGGAAATGGCAACCCACTCCAGTATTCTTGCCTGGAAAATCCCATGGACAGAGGAGCCTGGTGGGCTACAGTCCAAAAGGGTGAAAAGAGTTGGACACAACTGACCGACTTCACTTTCACTTTTTCATGATCATACATTAACTTAAGCAACATAAGAAAGTATGTAATTCAGTTCTATTGCATTCAAACGATTAGGCACATAGTGCATTTTTAATTCTTCTAAGGCTTTCAAAATTTGAATCTGAATTGGGTGTAGACCCGCTACTGTGTGAAAGAAATTGATACAATATTGTCGTAAAATAAATGTTAATAAAAACTGAGTAAAGGAAAAGGTGTGAAAGTGTTAGTCACGTCCAATTCTTTGTGACCCCGTGGACTGTAGCCCACCAGGTTCCTCTGTCCATGGGATTCTCCAGGCAAGAATTCTGGAGTAGGTTGCCATGCCCCTCTCTGGGGGATCTTCCTGGGCCAGGGATTGAATCCACATTTCTACTCACATTTCTTTTGTCTCCTGCATTGGCAGGCAGGTTCTTCACCACTAGTACCACCTGGGAAGCCCATTAATGAAGGAAATGTGAATATGAAGTCGCTCAGTCATGTCTGACTCTTTGCGACCCCATGGATGGTAGCCCACCAGGCTCCGCAGTGCATGGGATTTTCCAGGTAAGAATACTGGAGTGGGCTGCCATTTCCTTCTCCAGGGAATGAAGGAAAAGTAAAAGCCAAATGTACAAGCTGGATTTACAAAAGGCAGAGGAACCAGAGATCCAATTGCCAATATTAGTTGGATCATAAAAAAGCTAGGAAATTCCCCCAAAATTCTACTTCTGCTTCACTGACTACACTAAAGCCTTTGACTGTTGGACCACAACAAACTCTGGAAAATTCTTAAAGAGATGGGAATACCAGACCACCTAACCTGTCTTCTGAGAAACCTGTATGCAGGTTTCATACAAGAGGCAACAGTTAGAACCAGACATGTAATATGGACTGTTTCAAAATTGGGAAACGAGTACATCATGCCTGTGTATTGTTATCCTGCTTATTTAACTTATATACAGAGTACATCATGTGAAATGCCAGGATGAATGGCTCACAAGCTGGAATCAAGACTGATTGGAGAAACATTGAAAACCTCAGATACGCAGATGATAACACCCTGATGGCAGAAAGCAAAGTGGAACTAAAGAGCCTCTTGATGAAGGTGAAAGAGGAGAGTGTAAAAGCTGGCTTAAAATTTAACATTCAAAAAACTTAAGATCATAGCATCTGGGCCCATCACTTCATGGCAAATAGATGGGGAAAAAGTGGAAACAATGACAGATTTTATTTTCCTGGGCTCCAAAATCACTATGGATGGTGACTGCAGCCATGAAATTAGAAGACACTTGCTCCTTGAAAGAAAAGCTGTGGCAAACTTAGATAGTGTATTAAAAGCAGAGACATCACTTTACCAACAAAGGTCTCTACACTCAGAACTATGGTTTTTCCAATAGTCGTGTATGGATGTGAGAATTGAACCATGAAGAAGGGTGAGTGCCAAAGAATTGATGCTTTTGAATTGTGGTACTGGTGAAGACTCTTGAGAGTCCCTTGAACTGACTGAAAGGAGATCCAGCCAGAAAATCCTAAAGGAAATCAACACTGAATATTCACTGGAAGGACTTATGTTGATGCTGAAGCTCCAATACTTTCGCCACCTGATGTGAAGAGCCAACTCATTGGAAAAGACTCAGATTTTGGAAAAGATTGAGCACAGGAGGAGAAGGCATCAACAGAGGATGAGATGGTTGGATGGCATCATTGACTCAATGGGCATGAACTTGAGATGGTGAAAGACAGGGAAGCCTGGTATGCTGCATTCCTGGGGTTGCAAAGTCCAACCTGACTGAACGACTGAACAACAACCACAGAGACTCAAATGAAAGAAGACGTAGTGGTGGAGGGGCCCTGGGGAATATTCCTTCATCAATGGCATAAATGTCCTCCATGTCCCATAATTTAGGGGTAAGGAAAGAAAAAAAAAAAAAAGATCAGATGGTTTGAAATATAAAAAGTACACATAATAGAAATTTAATACATCATGTATGAGAAGGATTAAGCTAATCTAACTTAACACTCAATTACAGAACAGTATGGAAGAGCACTAGTTCACACACTTCCAAAAACAGTACTTAATTAAAAATTCTCACATTTAAAGTTTGAAAAATTAAAGTATCCAAAGTTTGAAGGCTGGAAAGATAGGCTACTTATAGCTAATAATGCTGGGATTCCCTGGTGGTCCAGTGGTGAAGAGTCTGCCATGCAATGTAAAGGACACAGGTTTGATCCCTGGTCAAGGACAAGGTTTGATCCTTGGTCAAGGAAGATCCCACATGAGCAGGACAACTATGATTCCACATGCACAGGGCAGCTATGCCCATTCGCCACAACTACTGTCTCCTGCACCACGACTACGGAAGCTCATGCTCCACAACAAGAGAAGACAACACAGTGAGAAGCCGGCGCACCACAACTAGAGAGTAGCCTCTGCTTGCTGCAACTGGAGAAAGCCTGTGAGCAGCACCCAAGATCCAATGCAGTCAAAAATTAGATGAGTAAATAAAGAAATATTTTTGAAAACAATAATAATAATGCCAACACTGTTGGTATTGTTGATTGTTTGATATGCACTACAACTTTTACATGCATAATCTCAACTATTTCCAAAAAAGTTTGACATTTATTACTGTTACCCTTCTATATTTGAAGAAATAGATTAAAGTGGTTATGCATCTTAGCCAAGATTATTAAAACTCTAAATTTGTAAACAAAAATTAGGTCTCTTTGATATCAAATTTGTGTTTTTAGCAAACACATCATTTTATCGCCAGAAATGAATATATTAAAATTCAGAGGACACCACTGCAGATGGCAGGGTTTACAATTTCATAAGACTTCATTCTTCCTTTGATTTCTTATAAGAATGTGATCTGTGGTATTCACAACAGAAGTCTATATAGAAGAAAATTTATAACAGAATTATAAAATTTTGACAGTCTAAATGTGCAATGACAGGATATATTCCCTGACTCACACCTGCTCAGAAGAACAAATACAACCTATGGCTCAGTCTCATGAACATATATACAAATCCTGACACATTCATCCTGGATGAACTGCTGGAAAATTTTTCTAAATGTACCTAATAAAAGAATCAGTCACCAAAGTGAAGGGAAAATATAAAATGTTAATTCATCAAAGGAAATCACCAATACAAAAATGGACCAGTGTAAAAAAATGATGATATATTTTATCATCATATCAATAAGGACCAGAAATGTAGTTGATAAAAGATAAAATCTGGTCAAGATGAAGTTGTTCAAACCATTTGCAACTATACAGAATAATATTAATTTATTTAAAAAGGGATGCTGAATGACAAGCTATCTGACAGGTCTAAAAATCAATGATTTTAGACTGAAAAATTTAATATCAGACAACAACAAACAAAAGCAACACCAACTAAAACAGAAAAAAAGAATGTAATGTCTTTATATGTTACAAATGATTGCAGTCCAAGTGGAGATTACACTGGAAGGTAATTAGGACACCAATGTCATATTTGTCTTCTTTAAATATTTTTTTCTCTAAAGAAAATCAGGAAGTTATCCCTTCCTGAGTAAACCAGATATGGGAAACTTCAAGGTGCAAGACGCATCATCGCAATGATCTCACGAGTACATTCTGCTGGCCTGGGTCACACCAATCCCTTGTTCCTTCCCTACTCAGCACCCACCCTTCCTAAAGCTGTTTGCACCACCACGGAAGGCAATGATTCAAGGTAAGGAATATTACTTGGCTAAGGTTAAATGAGAAACTTTTATCTCCTTCCTACCACTTTTAAAGAATTCTGCTTTTTAATTGGGAATTATCATCTATGTTAAAATACGTATCAAGTGACCTAACGCAATAAGGAATACTGATATGTATGAGAAAAACTACATAAACAATAAAAACTAGAAATATTAAGCATATTCACCCTAGCTACAGGAACAACAAATACTATCCTTGGTAAACATCATGATATGACATGAAACAGGCAAGTTTTGGTATATAAGCTACATATCAATAAATCAGATCAGATCAGATCAGTCGCTCAGTCGTGTCCGACTCTTTGCGACCCCATGAACTGCAGCACGCCAGGCCTCCCTGTCCATCACCAGCTCCCGGAGGTCACTCAGACTCGCATCCATCGAGTCAGTGATGCCATCCAGCCATCTCATCCTCTGTCGTCCCCTTCTCCTCCTGCCCTCAATCCCTCCCAGCATCAGAGTCTTCTCCAATGAGTCAACTCTTCGCATGAGGTGGCCAAAATACTGGAGTTTCAGCTTTAGCATCATTCCTTCCAAAGAAATTCCAGGATTGATCTCCTTCAGAATGGACTGGTTGGATCTTCTTGCAGTCCAAGGGACTCTCAAGAGTCTTCTCCAACACCACAGTTCAAAAGCATCAATTCTTCGGCGTTCAGCCTTCCTCACAGTCCAGCTCTCACATCCATACATGACCACAGGAAAGACCATAGCCTTGACTAGGCGAACCTTTATTGGAAAAGTAATGTCTCTGCTTTTGAATATGCTATCTAGGTTGGTCATAACTTTCCTTCCAAGGAGTAAGCGTCTTTTAATTTCATGGCTGCACTCACCATCTGCAGTGATTTTGGAGCCCAGAAAAACAAAGTCTGACACTGTTTCCACTGTTTCTCCATCTATTTCCCATGCAGTGATGGGACCAGATGCCATGATCTTCGTTTTCTGAATGTTGAGCTTTAAGCCAACCCTTTCACTCTCCACTTTCACTTTCATCAAGAGGCTTTTTAGCCCCTCTTCACTTTCTGCCATAAGAGTGGTGTCATCTGCATATCTGAGGTTATTGATATTTCTCCCGGCAATCTTGATTCCAACTTGTGTTTCTTCCAGTCCAGCATTTCTCAATAAATACTTGCATACAAAATAGAAATAATTGAAAAAATCAAAGCATATGTATGTGTATATAGAAAATATTAAGTAAAATTGAACAGATTCTACAAAATAAAGATGACATCTTACATAACTATTATTTTTTGAAAGAATATAATAGAAACTTATATCTCACAAGAACACAATTCTCCTATACTAATTAAGAGAAGAGACATCAAATGAGAGAGGTTAAATGCTTAATACAAACACATATCAGTGTTAGAGGTATATTTACAATTATAATAACTGTATATTACTGAGACATAATGTAACTAAAATTTTAGTGGAAGAAGTATTTCAAGAAAACTAACTACTTGCTGTGCAAACCAAACATTTTAAAGACAAAAGATCTCAAGATAATGTCTTTTTAAGATATCTCAAATTATGCAACATTCACTGATAAATTTAAAGTTCAAACTCTGCCCTATCCAGTTCCTCAAGGAATCCTAAAAAGGTGCAGACAAAATCCATGCAGCCTCAGAGCCATAACTGAATCTCCTTTGCCTTAATAATCCTTCTGTCTCAGTTTAACTCCAATACATTAGGACTGGTCCCTAATGGCAACAAAGGACTTATAAATGAGGAGGAAGTGGATCTATCATGGTATCAGAAATAACAGTTCTAATCAATATGGACAACGTTTGGCTGGGTTGGGAAAATGAGACTGAAGTAGAAATTCCTTGGCAAGCTATTTATTGGTTGAATGTTCTCAGGATAAAGAGAATCAAAGAGCAAAATAAAGCAGACAATGCTGCTAAGCAAGGATGTGATCACAAATGGAATAGCATAAACCTGTCAGATGTAGCTCCACTTGACCCAAAGGCAGTCTTTTATATATCCCAAGGATCTGTCATTACTGAAAGCTGCCCCAACCAAGTTCAGGAGACCTCCCTGTAATGTGGCTCCCATTCAACTGATGGCAATTTTCTGAAGAAGGAATGGGCTTTGAAGCTATCGCTCAATATTCATGACAAATATGGTATGGACTGGTGCACCCACCAGCCAGTAGAAAAAATATGAGCTGGACACTGAAAGCATTCATACAAAATGTAGAGTCCATTCATAAGTGTGTGCAAGGACGAAAGGACAGTCACCAGTGTACATTACACATCACCTCATTGTTATAACTGTCAGTTATAACTGTCAAACTAGCATTTGGAAGATTACATATGTTCATTTCTTTGAGAAAATGAGCATTTTAAAACTATAGATATTGACAATATACTTTAAGAAACATTCTGCAATTTCACAGCAAATAGGAGCTGAGGAAAAAATAAAAGTGTATAGTCTAATATGTTCACATTAACATATATGCTATTATTCAATTACTGAAGGACATGTTTTTCGACAGCCAAATATCCTGAATTTAAATTGTTTCATATATCCATATTGAGACCTGGGAACACAAAGTTGGCTTCCGTAAGGAACACAAGTTTAGTTCTTAAATTTGGTAAATTTCTACAGGAGTTTCTGTTTCTTTTGCCAACTGACATGTATGTTACTCAATTTAGCCTTTCAGGAACACTTGCAACTGAAAACAAACTCACTTACCAATTCCTAAAGTACCACAGAGATGGAGTTCCTGTCCTCTCAGTCTTATTCCCCTTACGTGAGTATCCTAAGCTCATTCCCTATCTCATTTCCAGTTCCTGCCTTTAATACAGTACTGCGCATTGGAACCTGTGTATATAGACTAAGGATGCAGGTTGTATGAAATGGGTACACAAGTTGACTCTACCAACTTGGAATTGGAATGTCCTTAATTTTCCTTAAGCAAGAAGATGCTTTCTCTTGATAACTTCAAATTTCTTCACACGATACTGAAGATCAGCATTGTGTCTAGCTGGTAGGATGACATAGGAAGGCAATTTCAAACTCTCAGGATTCCTTCTGAATATGTCTTGGCTCTATGATGGACAACTCATTACGAAAGTGTGAGGTTGGTATGAAACGGCAGTAAAACTGGTCTGGTGAAAACAGTTTACCTGACTGAAGTCTCTGAGGAATGGATGTCCTGTACTGTTAATTAGCTGATGTCATCTAGCTGCCCAGAGATGACAATCCTCAGGGAAAATGAATATCAAGGAGAATGCAAGAGGATACCTAATCTGCCTCTTCTATAACTTCTCATAATTGACAAAGGTCAGATAATTCCCTTGACTTCTCAGTTACCTTAACTCTTCTCTTTTAATGGTTTAGATATTTTACTAAACACGAGATTTTTTATACAGTTGCAAAACAAATTATCCATATATAAATAAGAACTCATTCAGTTACTTAATTTTAAAAGTAAATTAATTTTTATCTAATATTCATAACCAACTTTTAAGGAATCACAGAGTTACCAATTAGGCAGAACCTATCTAATCTTTAAGGTAAATATATTAAAGGTCAACCACCACATTTGACTCCCAAACTTCTAATATGGCTAAGGAAAATCTACCAGTCCTCTATGACATTGTTCAAATTCTATCTGAAAGTTGTAATGATTTACATAAATAAAGAGAAAAATTATTGACTTTTTAAATGAAACATTCATGATTTAAGTTCAACTCAATTTTGCATTTATTTCCATATGACTGAGTTAAACAAGAGAGCTATAATTGTTAAAGTAAACTGAAGGAAACTTGATGGATATTGTGTGTTTTGAAGTTTGAAGATCAATTAACTTCAAAACAACTTATACACTTGACTGTACAGGCAAAAGGCAGGAATAATTAGCATCTGTCCATGGAAGGCTTTGGCTGTAGCCATCAAAAGCAGCTTCAAAAAATATAAAATCTCTTTTCCCCACTAGAACACATTTTCTTTCAGAATAATAGACAACTTTTATTAGTAGTATAAGCTATCTCAGGGAAAGCTATTTAGGTTTGAAGTATCTTGGTTTTTATATGTCATTAATCAGACAAGTAAACAGATCTTCTATAACTAATTACATACTATAGCCAAGCATTTCCCATAGAACCATAAAATACACTTTTTAAATAACATTCTACACAGGGAGAAATTATCTTATCCTTAAAATACTCTTAGAGTAGAATTTTCTCAGTAATTTCTCTACTAGTTAAATTCCATTGTAATATGAAGAAGGAGGTCGAGTAAACATTAGTATTGCATAGGGTGTCCAGAGATGCAGGGAATTACAGACCTGCAATTAGCATTTCTTCCCATTTCCATCTTGATGTTGCAAATATTAATTGGAAAAATAATGTTGGATAATACTTTGACATTATTTAGAATGTGATGTGGATGTAACGGATGATGGAAGTAAAGTCTGATGCTGAAAAGAGCAATATTGCATAGGAACCTGGAATGTTAAGTCCATGAATCAAGGCAAACTGGAAGTGGTCAAACAGGAGATGGCAAGAGTTAGCATCAAAATTTTAGGAATTAGCTAACTAAAATGGACTGGAATGGGTGAATTTAACTCAGTGACCATTATATCTACTACTGTGAGCAAGAATCCCTTAGAAGAAATGGAACAGCCATCAGAGTCAACAAAAGAGTGCAAAATGCAGTACTTGGATGCAATCTCAAAAATAACAGAATGATGTCTGTTCACTTCCAAAGCAAACCATTCAATATTACAGGAATCCAAGTCTATGGCCGAAGCAGTAATGCTGAAGAAGCTGAAGTTGAACGGTTCTATTAAGCCCTACAAGACCTTCAAGAACTAATACCCAAAAAAGATGTCCTCTTCATTATAGGGGACTGGAATGCAAAAGGAGGAAGTCAAGAGAAGCAGGCAAATTTGGCCATGGAGTACAAAATGAAGCAGGTCAAAGGCTAACACAGTTTTGCCAAGAGAATGCACTGGTCATAGCAAACACCCTCTTCCAACAACACAAGAGAAGACTCTACACACAGACATCACCAGATGGTCAATACTGAAATCAGATTGATTATATTCTTTGCAGCCAAAGATGGAGAAGTTCTATACAGTCAGCAAAACCAAGACCAGGAGCTGACTGTGGCTCAGATCATGAACTCTCTATTGCCAAATTCAGACTTAAATTTAAAAAAGTAGGGAAAACCACTAGACCATTCAGATAAGTTCAGTTCAGTTGCTCAGACATGTCCGACTCTTTGCTACCCCATGGACTGCAACATTCCAGGCCTCCCTGTCCATCACCAACTCCAGTTTACCCAACTCATATCCATTGACTCGGTGACGACATCCAACCATTTAATCCTCTGTAGTCCCCTTCTCCTCCACCTTCAATCTTTCCCAGCATCAGGGTCTTTTCTAATGAGTGGGTTCTTCGTATCAGGTAGCCAAAATATTGGAGTTTCAGCTTCAACATCAGTCCTTCCAGTGAACACTCAGGACTGATTTGCTTTAGGATGGACTGTTTGGATCTCCTTGCAGTCCAAGGGACTCTCAAGAGCCTTCTCCAACAACTCAGTTCAAAAGCATCAATTCTTCCACGCTCAACATTCTTTATAGTCCAACTCTCACAGCCATACATGACTACTGGAAAAACCATAGCCTTGACTAGATGGACTTTTGTTGGCAAAGTACTATTTCTGCTTTTTAATATGCTTTCTAGGTTGGTCATAACTTTTCTTCCAAGAAGTAAGCGTCTTTTTATTTCATGGCTGCAGTCACCATCTGCAGTGATTTTGGAGCCCCCCAAAATAAAGTCTGACACTCTTTCCCCATCTATTTGCCATGAACTGATGGGACTGGATGCCATGATCTTAGTTTTCTGAATGTTGACCTTTAAGCCAACTTTTTCACTCTTCTCTTTCACCTTCATCAAGAGGCTCCTTAGTTCCTCTTCACTTTCTGCCATTAGAGTAGTATCATCAGCATATCTGAGGCTATTGATATTTCTCCCAGCAGTCTTGATTCCAGCTTGTACTTCATCCAGCCCAGCTTTTCTTATGATGTATTCTGCATATAAGTTAAATAAGCAGGGTGACAATATACAGCCTTGACGTACTCTTTTTCCTATTTGGAACCAGTCTATTTTTCCATGTCCAGTTCTAACTGTTGCTTCTTGACATGCGTACAGATTTTCAGGAGGCAGGTCAGGTGGTCTGGTATTCCCATCTCTTGAAGAATTTTCCACAGATTGTTGTGATCCACACAGTCAAAGGCTTTGGCATAGCCAAAAAAGAAAAAGGAAATAATTTTCTGGAACTCTCTTGCTTTTTCCATGATCCAGTGGATGTTGGTATTGTTGATCTCTGGTTCCTCTGCCTTCTCTAAAAACAGCTTGAACATCTGGAAGTTCAAAGCAAAAGTAAATATTTTTCTGGAACTCTTGCTTTTTCGATGATCCAGCGGATGTCGGCATTGTTGATCTCTGGTTCCTCTGCCTTTTCTAAAACCAGCTTGAACATCTGGAAGTTCATGGTTGCCGTATTGTTGAAGTCTGGCTTGAAGAATTTTGAGCATCACTTTACTAGCATGTGCTGCTGCTGCTAAGTCACTTCAGTCATGTCCGCTTCTGTGCAGCCCCATAGATGGCAGCCCACCAGGCTCCCCTGTCCCTGGGATTCTCCAGGCAAGAACACTGGAGTGGCTTGCCATTTCTTTCTCCATTGCATGAAAGAGAAAAGTGAAAGTTTAGTCGCTCTGTCGTGCCCAACTCTTAGTGACCCCATGGACCACAGCCTCCCAGGCTCCTTCATCCATGGGATTTTCCAGGCAAGAGTACTGGAGTGCAGTGCCATTGCCTTCTCCATTACTAGCATGTGAGATGAGTGCAATTGTGCAGTAGTTTGAACATTCTTTGGCATTGCCTTTCTTAGGGACTGGAATGAAAACTGACCTTTTCCAGACCATTCAGGTATGACCTAAATCAAATCCTTTACAATTATACAGTGGACATGACAAATAGAGTCAACGCATTAGATCTGATATAGACAGAGTGCTTGAAGTACTATGGATGGAGGTTTGTGACATTGTACAGGAGGCAGTGATCAAGACCATCCTCAAGAAAAAGATATGCAAAAAGGTAAATTGGCTGTCTGACAAACCTTACAAATACCTGTGAAAAGAAGAGAAGCTAAAGGCAAAGGAGAAAAGGAAAAATATACCCATTTGAATCAGAGTTCCAAAGAATAGCAAGAAGATATAAGAAAGCCTTCCTCAGTGATCAGTGCAAAGAAATAGAGGCAGACAATAGAATGGGAAAGAGTAGAGATCTCTTCAAGAAAATTAGAGATACCAAGGGAACATTTCATGCAAAGATGGCCTCAATAAAGGACAGAAATGGTATGGACTTAACAGAAGCAGAAGATATTAAGAAGAGGTGGCAAGAATACACAGAAGAACTGTACAAACAAGATCTTCATGACCCAGATAATCACGATGGAGTGATCACTCACCAAGAGCCAGACATCCTGGAATGTGAAATCAAGTGGGTCTTAGGAAGCATCACTACAAACAAAGCTAGTGGAGGTGATAGAATTCCAGATGATCTATTTCAAATCCTAAAAGATGGTGCTGTGAAAGTGCTGCACTCAATATGCCAGCAAATCTGGAAAACTCAGCTGTGGCCACAGGACTGGAAAAGGTCAGTTTTCATTCCAATCCCCAAGAAAGGCAATGCCAAAGAATGCTCAAACTACCTCACAATGGCACTCATCTCACACGCTAGTAAAGTAATGCTCAAAATTCTCCAAGCCAGGCTTCAACAGTAAGTGAACCGTGAACTTCCAGATGTTCAAGCTGGTTTTAGAAAAGGCAGAGGAACCAGAGATCAACAATACCAACATCCACTGGATCATGGAAAAACCAAGAGAGTTCCAGAAAAATATCTCCTTTTGCTTTTTTGGCTATGCCAAAGCCTTTGACGAGGCAGATTAGGTGGTCTGGTACTCTCATCTCTTTCAGAATTTTCCACAGTTTATTGTGATCCACACAGTCAAAGGCTTTGGCATAGTCAATAAAGCAGAAATAGATGTTTTTATGGAACTGTCTTGCTTTTTCGATGATCCAGCAGATGTTGGCAATTTATCTCTGGTTCTTCTGCCTTTTCTAAAACCAGCTTGAACATCAGGAAGTTCACAGTTTACGTATTGCTGAAGCCTGGCTTGGAGAATTTTGAGCATTACTTTACTGACTATGCCAAAGCCTTTGACTGTGTAGATCACAATAAACTGTGGAAAATTCTGAAAGAGATGGGAATACCAGACCACCTGATCTGCCTCTTGAGAAATCTGTATGCAGGTCAGGAAGCAACAGTTAGAACTGGTCATGGAACAACAGACTGGTTCCAAATAGGAAAAGGAGTACGTCAAGGCTGTATATTGTCACCATGTTATTTAACTTATATGCAGAGTACATCATGAGAAATGCTGGACTGGAAGAAATACAAGCTGGAATCAAGATTGCCAGGAGAAATATCAATAACCTCAGATATGCAGATGATACCACCCTTATGGCAGAAAGTGAAGAGGAACTAAAAAGCCTCTTGATGAAGGTGAAAGAGGAGAGGGAAAAAGTTGGATTAAAGCTCAACATTCAGAAAACGAAGATCATGGCATCTGGTCCCATCACTACATGGGAAATAGATGGAGAAACAGTGGAAACAGTGTCAGACTTTGTTTTTCTGGGCTCCAAAATCACTGCAGATGGTGACTGCAACCATTAAATTAAAAGACGCTTACTCCTTGGAAGGAAAGTTATGACCAACCTAGATAGCATATTCAAAAGCAGAGACATCACTTTGCCAACAAAGGTTCGCCTAGTCAAGGCTATGGTCTTTCCTGTGGTCATGGATGGATGTGAGAGCTGGACTGTGAAGAAGGCTGAGTGCCGAAGAATTGATGCTTTTGAACTGTGGTGTTGGAGAAGACTCTTGAGAGTCCCTTGGACTTCAAGGAGATCCAACCAGTCCATTCTGAAGGAGATCAGCCCTGGGATTTCTTTCGAAGGAATGATGCTAAAGCTGAGACTCCAGTATTTTGGCCACCTCATGCGAGGAGTTGACTCTTTGGAGAAAACTCTGATGCTAGGAGGGACTGGGGGCAAGAGGAGAAGGGGACGACAGAGGATGAGATGGCTGGATGGCATCACTGACTCGATGGATGTGAGTCTGAGTGACCTCCGGGAGTTGGTGATGGACAGGGAGGCCTGGCGTGCTGCGGTTCATGGGGTCGCAAAGAGCCGGACATGACTGAGCGACTGATCTGATCTGATCTGATTACTAGCATGTGAGATGAGTGCAATTGTGCAGTAGTTGGAGCATTCTTTTTCATTGCCTTTCTTGGGGATTGGAATGAAAACTGACCTTTTCCAGTCCTGTGGCCACTGCTGAGTTTTCCAAATTTGCTGGCATATTGAGTGCAGCACTTTCACAGCATCATCTTTCAGGATTTTGAATAGCTCCACTGGAATTCCATCACCTCCACTAGCTTTGTTCCTAGTGATGCTTTCTAAGGCCCACTTGACTTCACATTCCAGGATGTCTAGCTCTAGGTCAGTGATCACACCATCGTGATTATCTAGGTCGTGAAGATCTTTTATGTACAGTTCTTCTGTGTATTCTTGCCACCTCTTCTTAATATATCTGCTTCCGTTAGGTCCGTACAATTTCTGTCCTTTTCCAAGCCCATCTTTGCATGAAATGTTCCTTTGGTATCTCTGATTTTCTTGAAGAGATCTCTAGGCTTTCCCATTCTGTTGTTTTCCTCTATTTCTTTGCATTGGTCGCTGAGGAAGGCTTTCTTATCTCTTCTTGCTATTCTTTGGAACTCTGCATTCAGATGTTTATATCTTTCTTTTTCTCTTTTGCTTTTCGCTTCTCTTCTTTTCACAGCTATTTGTAAGGCCTCCCCAGACAGCCATTTTGCTTTTTTGCATTTCTTTTCCATGGGGATGGTCTTGATCCCTGTCTCCTGTACAATGTCACAAACCTCATTCCATAGTTCATCAGGCACTCTATCTATCAGATCTAGGCCCTTAAATCTATTTCTCACTTCCACTGTATAATCATAAGGGATTTGATTTAGGTCATACCTGAATGGTCTAGTGGATTTCCCTACTTTCTTCAATTTCAGTCTGAATTTGGCAACAAGGAGTTCATGGTCTGAGCCACAGTCAGCTCCTGGTCTTGTTTTTGCTGACTGTATAGAGCTTCTCCATCTTTGGCTGCAAAGAATATAATCGATCTGATTTCGGTGTTGACCATCTAGTGATGTCCATGTATAGAGTCTTCTCTAGTGTTCTTGGAAGAGGGTGTTTGTTATGACTAGTGCATTTTCTTGGCAAAACTCTATTAGTCTTTGCCCTGCTTCATTCCGTATTCCAAGGCCAAATTTGCCTGTTATTCGAGGTGTTTCTTGACGTCCTACTTTTGCATTCCAGTCCCCTATAATGAAAAGGACATCTTGTTTGAGTGTTAGTTCTAAAAGGTCTTGTAGGTCTTCATAGAACTGTTCAACTTCAGCTTCTTCAGCATTACTGGTTGGGGCATAGACTTGGATTACTGTGACAGTGAATGGTTTGCCTTGGAAATGAACAGAGATCATTCTGTCGTTTTTGAGATTGCATCCAAGTACTGCATTTTGGACTCTTTTGTTGGCCATGATGGCCACTCCATTTCTTCTGAGGGATTCCTGCCCGCGGTGGTAGATACAATGGTCATCTGAGTTAAATTCACCCATTCCAGTCCATTTGAGTTTGCTGATTCCTAGAATGTCGACATTCACTCTGGCCATCTCTTGTTTGACCACTTCCAATTTGCCTTGATTCATGGACCTGACATTCCAGGTTCCTATGCAATATTGCTCTTTACAGCATCAGACCTTGCTTGTATCACTAGACACATCCACAGCTCACCTCCTTTACCAACAAATGGGTCCTGTTTTTATCTCAGGCAACATTGATAGATCACGAACTTTAAGTCTAAGGACAGTATTGCTGACAGAGTGCTGCAGGCAGGGAAGATAAAGCCTATATTTAGCGGATAAGTCATCTCATGCCAGAAAAGATTATTTGCTATTCATGTAATGTTTTGTACTTGTTGTCTCAGGGCCTGTTGGGAGAAGGATGGGCTAATACCCTTCCTGAAAGCCTATTAACAACTTCCACATCTTATAATTCCCTAAATCTCCTGGAGAATTGTCTATCAGGTACATTATCCCCAGGGTTGATACCGGGAAAACCACATGGGGATAAGTAACTATTACTGGAGTTGAGGGAGACTGGGTTCCCAGAGGCTACAAAGAAACTGTAAATTTCAATGTAAGGAAGTCCTGCAGCCACTCCAGTTTTCACTAAGCCAGACATACACTCTTCAAGAATCATTCCACCTCTCATCCTCGTACATCTGGAGGCAAAGGAAGCATTCTCTCTCTTTTATTTTTCCCATTATGCTGGACGCTGACTTGGAGGCCAAAGGCTCTTCCCAGAAGACACTTGCATCCTGATATGAGCATCTGGTAAGTACGATGACCTTTACCTGGTCAAGGCTGTTAAGAAATGAGTCAAACTTGACGATGAGCACTGTGTGACTCTCTTCCTTTTTCTCAAATATACTTTTTCCTTCTCTCTCTGCAGGCAGATTTCCTTGGTTATTCAGTTCATACAGCATGAAGTGGCAGTAGCTTAAATTCTCAATTTTCATATATCCTCTGCCCAAGAGCTAACCATACTTCGCCTGGCCATCCCCCACCACCCTTCAAAGACCCCTGAGTGAAAGGGCAGAGTCTTTGATGAAAGGATGGAGATAATCACGGGGGCCACTTTCTCTTGGACATTTCTCTTGAAGTAGAAGAGAAAGATCTACACACTAGAAGTAGCTGCTTTAAGGTAGAGAGGCCTTCTACACTTTAAGTGCAAAGTGATGAAAGTCGTTGGCATTCTGGGACCCAGAAAACTCAGGGCTGTATCAACATTAGTCACATTAGCAGCTTGGAGACGACTGGTGCCCAACATAGCATCAGTTTGTCAAAGCAGGCACTGGCAGAACAGTAGCGATGAGCAACTTAGATGAGAAGGGGAAGAAAATAGAGGATTCTGCTCACCAGGAACAGAGTTCATGTGAGAACTTTCTGGGAACTCTAGATAGAAATGGTGGCAAATAATAAAAGCAGAGATTTCTGTTGCGCCAGCCAGATGTAGAGCTGAGGGAAAGTACAGAGAGAAGAAACCTCCCAGAAGGACTTTTCATAATTTTCTTCCTTCTGCTTCTTGCAAAGCTCAGAGCCTGCCTTCCCCTCCATCTTTGCCCACTTGATATCTCATGGTGAAATGCTGTAGTCTCCACAGGTGTCAGAGAACACTTTTTCAGCAAACATTTCTGCATGTCCCCCTATGTGGCAAGAGCAATGCCAAGTGGTATGACACAACTCCAGCCTGTGTTTCCTGAAACTGTATCAGCCCATAGGCCCAAGAGTGATAATAAACAACAGGCTGTTGTTTTATCTACTATTTTATTTACTATTTCAACCCCACCTAGGGCTTCCCAGGTGACTCAATGTTAAAGAATCCACCTGCCAGTGCAGGAGACACAGGTTCAGTTCCTGGGTCAGGAAGATCCTCTGGAGAAGGAAATGGGGAACCCACTGCAGCATTCTTGCCTGGGAAATCCCATGGACAGAGGAGCCTGGCGGGTACAGTCCACAGGATTACAAAAGAGTCAGACACGACTTAATGACTAAACAGGAACAATCCCTGCAGTCTAGACAAAATGAACTGTTTCTGGCAGTTCCCAGGAAGTTCTGGCAAGAGCTCTGTGTTCTCTGGAGTTTAAAGCACCTGTGCCTCTCTCCACTTTGCCTATCTCAGTGTAGAATACCTCTCTCTTCCCTTGAATTTCATTATTCAATCACTGAAAAAATAGCCCAAGAGAGGCCCTCCACTAACTTTAGCTTCTGCCACCAGACTCTCTATCCCTTTGGCTAAGACACAAGACAGTGGGGCTGGGTGAAGAATCAGTAATAGAATCAGAAATGGTGTTGTCTGGCATCCTCTGGCATGCATCTCATTCTACCCAAAATCAGTTTCTCTCCAGAGGCAACTATAAGTCTACGTTTATAAAACTGGGTTTCCGTACACAAAGACAAATAAGATTCAGTCTGTGGGATCACCAAAATATCTTACAAGCACAAAAGGGTCTTGAAACCAAAACAATAAATACATAAATGTTTATATTCAGAGATATTTGTATATACTATATTTACATAGCATATATTTTATTTATTTATTATACATTTTATACATAATCTCAACTGCCATATAGCCTGGGATAAATACCACTATGAAATAAACACTGTGGACACTTATTTCTACCTGATATAAGAAAACACTTCCTAAATCTTTAAGTATATTAACATATTCATACATTACATGTATGAATGTACATGTTGATTCAACTACATTCAACTGTACGCATTACAATACATGTCAATTGTTTGCGATATGTCAGGCACTATTCTACACATATAATGATTTTGTCTTAAAAAGACAAATTTCCTGATCTTATAAATCTTTCATTTTACTGATGCAGATTAGAAAATAAATAAGAAATTTTTTTTTAAGAAACAAGAAAATTCTGGATCGTAATGAGTGATCTGAAGATGAAAAGCAGGGCAATGCAATAGACAATATCCTGAACAGAGTTTTAGCTGCAATGGTCAGAGAATTTAAAAATGAGAAAAACCAGATAGACATGAACGTTCGGGTATTAATGTTGGGAAATTCTAAGGATGAGAGGGTTTCGCTGGTGGCTCAGTGAATAAGAATCTGCCTGCCAATGAAGAAGACAAGGGTTCGATGGTGATCCGGGAAGTTCCCACATGCCTCAGAGCAACGAAGCTCATGTACCACAACTACTGAGCTGGTGCACTAGAGCCCAGGAACCACAACTATTGAGCCCATGCATGGCAACTAATGAGGACTGCATGCCCCAGACGCCGTGCTCCACAAAAAGAGAAACCTGTGCACAGCGAATGGAGAAACCCCCAACACTTCAAGGAAGACCCACCACAGCCAAAAATAAACACTGAATAAATTAAAAATAAAAATTCTAAAGATGGGAAATTGACAATAGCAAGAGAAAATACTAGACAGGAGAAAATACTAGAGACATAAGAAAGGGATTATGAAGGCTCCTGTATGCCGTACTGAGGAATTTGGAAATTGAGTTGAAGGCAATTGAAAACCACTCAAAGTTTTCGTGAAGGGAAGTGAGGCAATTCTTTTAGGAAGGATAATTCTTTTGCCAATATGAGAGAAGGCTGTAACTCCTAAATTCAGTTTCTAAAGCCCTTTTAGTTTTGAAACTTCTTTCACATTATTAATTCTTTGACAAAATTATTTTTTGAGCCTACTATACATCAGATCAGATCAGATCAGATCAGATCATTCGCTCAGTCGTGTCCGACTCTTTGCGACCGCATGAACTGCAGCACGCCAGGCCTCCCTGTCCATCACCAACTCCCGGAGGTCATTCAGACTCACATCCATCAAGTCGGTGATGCCATCCAGCCATCTCATCCTCTGTCGTCCCCTTCTCCTCCTGCCCCCCAATCCCTCCCAGCATCAGAGTCTTCTCCAATGAGTCAACTCTTCGCATGAGGTGGCCAAAATACTGGAGTTTCAGCTTTAGCATCATTACTTCCAAAGAAATCCCAGGGTTGATCTCCTTCAGAATGGACCGGTTGGATCTCCTTGTAGTCCAAGGGACTCTCAAGAGTCTTCTCCAACACCACAGTTCAAAAGCATCAATTCTTTGGCGCTCAGCCTTCTTCACAGTCCAGCTCTCACATCCATACATGACCATAGGAAAGACCATAGCCTTGACTAGGCGAACCTTTGTTGGCAAAGTAATGTCTCTGCTTTTGAATATGCTATCTAGGTTGGTCATAACTTTCCTTCCAAGGAGCAAGCGTCTTTTAATTTCATGGCTGCAGTCACCATCTGCACTGATTTTGGAGCCCAGGAAAAGAAAGTCTGACACTGTTTCCACTGTTTCTCCATCTATTTCCCATGTAGTGATGGGACCAGATGCCATGATCTTCGTTTTCTGAATGTTGACCTTTAAGCCAACCTTTTCACTCTCCACTTTCACTCTCATCAAGAGGCTTTTTAGCCCCTCTTCATTTTCTGCCATAAGAGTGGTGTCATCTGCATATCTGAGGTTATTGATATTTCTCCCAGCAATCTTGATTCCAACTTGTGTTTCTTCCAATCCAGCATTTCTCATGATGTACTCTGCATGTAAGTTAAATAAACACGGTGACAATATGCAGCCTTGACGTACTCCTTTTCCTATTTGGAACCAGTCTGTTGTTCCATGACCAGTTCTAACTGTTGCTTCCTGACCTGCATACAGATTTCTCAAGAGGCAGATCAGGTGGTCTGGTATTCCCATCTCTTTCAGAATTTTCCACAGTTTATTGTGATCTACACAGTCAAAGGCTTTGGCATAGTCAATAAAGCAGAAATAGATGTTTTTCTGGAACTCTCTTGCTTTTTTGATGATCCAGCGGATGTTGGCAATTTGATCTCTGGTTCCTCTGCCTTTTCTAAAACCAGCTTGAACATCAGGAAGTTCACGGTTCACATATTGCTGAAGCCTGGCTTGGAGAATTTTGAGCATTACTTTACTAGCGTGTGAGATGAGTGCAATTGTGCGGTAGTTTGAGCATTCTTTGGCATTGCCTTTCTTTGGATTGGGATGAAAACTGACCTTTTCCAATCTTGTGGCCACTGCTGAGTTTTCCAAATTTGCTGGCATATTGAGTGCAGCACTTTCACAGCATCATCTTTCAGGATTTGGAATAGCTCCACTGGAATTCCATCACCTCCACTAGCTTTGTTCGTAGTGATGCTTTCTAAGGCCCACTTGACTTCACATTCCAGGATGTCTGGCTCTAGGTCAGTGATCACACGATCATGATTATCTGGGTCATGAAGCTCTTTAAACTCTTTTCCAGGCTATGGTACTGTTTTGAGATATTTCTCCTCTTAGGTATTATTTACTATTAAGTTTGCCTCATGGTTTGTGTGTGGTGTGTGCATCTATGAAACAGAGAGACATACAGACAGACAGAGGTTGATTTCTAAAATGGGACCAGATGATTTTATGAAAAAGAGAATGATTAATGTGAGGTCTGAATTTATAGAAAGTATACATGAAAGGTTGAAAAAGAGTATTTTCTCTATCATATTACGCAATTTTAAAAGACATAAAGAAAGAACACAAAAAAATATTGATGCTTTGCTGAGTTTTCACTGAAAGTGGTAACAATGAGAGTTTCTCAGGCTTAGTCCCTCTGGAACATACAGTATGGATACAGTGAATTCTAAATCACTTCCAATAAAAGTTTTCCAATCAATAGACATGATTACAGACTCCATATCAAAGGCTCCATGACTTTACTTATTAAAATATATTATTCCTATTTGAATAAATTGTTCATAGTAAATTTTATTATCTGTGCATTTTCAGAAAGAATTATTTTCTCTACACAAAGCAGAAGCAAGAAAACCAGTCTAAATATTTCAATCATCCAGGGAAGGACTAAGGCAGTACATATTTGTAACTTATTTCGAACATCTAGATTTAATTTTTGAGAAACTTTGAGTTATCTTTGTAGTTCATACATCATAAAGACAGTATCCCCAGCAGTTAAGAACTCATATTTTAAAGTCTGTTGGAATCCTGCCTCTGTGATTTACTAAGTACATCACTCTGATAAAATCACTGTACCTCTTTAACCCTCAATTCCTTCACATATTTAGGAGAAGTCATGATAATGCCAAGCTCACAGAGTTGTTGTGACAAATTGCATAGAAAGTGCTTCGGTCAGTGTTGAAACACAGAAGGTACTCTTACATAGTAACTCTCTAGCACCCCGTTGTTTGTCAACAAAAGAGTAACTGTGAACATGCCTCAAGCGTCTTCACAAACTCTACTTCCTCAGGGGGAATGATGTGGATTAAACAAACAGCTTACTAGTATGGAGTCCTCTTAACTTCAACAAGTGGAGTACGATGGAAAGAGCTAACGACAGCACCTTCTCTGGATTCATTCTCCTGGGCTTCTCCAACCAGCCCCAGCTGCAAATGGCTCTCTTTGTGGTCATCCTGATCATCTACTTCTTGAGCTGTGTAGGCAATGGTGCCATTATACTTTTGTCAACGATGGATCCTCACCTTCACACCCCTATGTACTTCTTCCTCTCCAACCTCTCTTTTATGGATCTTTGTTCGACTACTTGCACTGTCCCTCAGACCCTGGCCAACTTTAAGGGGAAGGACAAGACCATCACCTATGGCGGCTGTGTGGCCCAGCTCTTCATTGCCTTGGGACTTGGGGGAGTAGAGTGTGTCCTCCTGACTGTCATGGCCTATGACCGCTATGTAGCTGTATGCCGTCCCCTCCACTACATGGTGATCATGCATCCCCAGCTTTGCTTGCAGCTGGTTGTAACTGCTTGGCTTACAGGCTTTGGCAATTCTGTAGTCCAGACAGCACTGACCATGACTCTTCCCCTCTGTGGTAAAAACCAAGTGGACCATTTCTTCTGTGAAGTTCCAGTGATGCTGAAACTGGCCTGCACCAACACCTCTGTCAATGAGGCTGAAGTCTTTGCTGTCAGTGTGTTCTTTTTGGTGGTGCCCCTGTCACTCATCTTAGTATCCTATGGTCACATTACCCATGCAGTCCTGAAGATAAAGTTGGCCCAAGGGAGACAGAAGGCTTTTGGAACCTGTGATTCTCACCTAATGGTAGTGATTATTTTCTTTGGGACGCTCATCTCCATGTACCTTCAGCCTCCTTCCAGCTATTCACAGGATGTGAACAAAAGCATTGCACTGTTCTATACTCTGGTGACTTCCCTGCTTAATCCCCTGATTTACACTTTGAGAAACAACAAAGTCAAAGAGGCACTAAGGAGACAAATGAGGAGAATCCTACACTTGAGACAGAGTTAATGCAGCACTTGCAGGCCCAGGAAGTTCTGCAGTGGAACACTTCTGAGAGAGTAAAAACTAGTTAATTTAAACAAATCCTTATAAAACACCAACCACGTGTGAGACAGTGTTCTAAATACTTGAGACATATCAGTGAGACAGAGGCTAAACCATTGAGCTAAACCTTTTGCTAGGGAGAATATATGTTAAATGAGATATTCTAAAAATAAACTATGGTATGTCATGTACTACACAATAATGGGAATAAACAATAATTACACATACAAAAACATGAATGATTCCTACAAACATGATTTACAGTGAGCAAACTAGATGCAAAATAATTCCTATTGTATAATCCCATATACTTTACATAAAATTCATCCCAGGCACAACGAATCTCTGGTATTGAAAGTCAGAACAGTGGTTCCCCTGGGGACTGGGAGTTCTCTCTTGGAAGATATGTGGGGGAGGGGCATTCTTGAGTTCTGGTCAGGTTGTGATTCTTGATCTGGATGTTGATGATATAATTCAACCTGTGAAAATTCATCAAACCTGAAACTTAAAGTACTTGCATTTTCTGTATGGATGCTAGACTTCAAATCATTTACTTCTTAAATTTTTAAATAAACTGGATATTAGCAAAATACTTTGATTCTAAATGATCACACTAAGTATTTTTGTTACTTTCACATAAAATTTGGGTTTATCTTCTCAAGAAGAAAAGATAAAACTTAGTGATCTAAGTTTCTTCTATCCATTGACCGTATTTAATAGATTTAAAGTGTTTAGATATTAGCAATTTGGGTCCAACTCAGATGAACCTTGTCTTGAAGATGTCAATTTAATGAAGATCTCAATTCAAGATCATATGTCCTGTGAGTCTCCCTGGTCTCTTCATTCCATGTAGATACTTAGTGACCAGGTCTTGAGACAAAAATCATAGTAATTTTTAGATGAAAATTCTACTACTGGGTATTTATTACATTGCATTGAATTAAGTTTATCTTGACTGAAAAAGACATTTATTGTGAATATTTGTTTGTATGTCTGTATTTGTATAATATGGCATACAAGAATGCATAATTTACGAGTAGCCAAAAATATTTTCGCTTACTGCAGATTTTAATATTTTTCAGTATTTAATAGCATATGATAAAAGGGCAGATACTAAAGGGAATTTATAAAACAATGTAAAAACAGAAATAATTTTCTGGTAAGCTCAATGTGCCTTTGTGCAAATATGTTCTTAAATATTTCTTATTTAATAATGGTAAAGTTGGATGGTTTTTCATGCATTATTCTGCTAATGAAATAACAGAAAAAGGATTTTTATTCATTTAAGTAAAAATAGGTTAATGAATTGTTGAGGTCTGTACTATTCTTACCTCGGCTTGTACTGAATATGAGTGATTTCTGATTATATTTTTTGTAATACAGAAGGTATGTTTTTTTATATCAACCCCTTGGAGTTTTCTTTTAAACCATGACAACTAGCTTCACTGATAAACATATCATCTTTTGGCACAAAAGTTCCATACTCTATAATCATCTAGACGCTTACATTTTTCCTTTTCAGTAAATAAATGCTGAAAATTTATCATTTCATCAAGGTAACCTTTTGTGAACTGCATTTCCCAATAAGATGCATTAGGTTACAGCTGAACACAGTTCCCACTGCAAGTCCAGTCACTCCTCCTTAGCCACAGACTCAACCAAACATGGATCCATTTGGTCTGTCATTCTCCATAAAGGATTTGAGCATCCAGCTTTTCTGCTATGGGACTGGGTGGGAGGAAGTGCCTGAAACTACCCCTGGCCAATAATACTGAGGAACAATTGTACTTAGAAAGGTCAAATTAACTTTAGCAACCATATTTTTGAAGCCATTAGAAAGATGTGAAAGTGATGAGGGTAATGTAGACATGAGTAGCAGAAAGCACTGAACACTTCTGAGGTGAGCTGAAGGGCAACTGCCTTATTTTTCTCATAGAGCATTTGAAGAGTGTGAGTGTGAGCTGAGGATTGAGCATGGCCCATAGAGAGGGACTTTGGCATAAAAACATGAAAAGCAAAACACTCATGTAAGGCTAGCGTGACAAGCTGAAAACTTAGAGAGAATTAAATATGTAGCCAGACGTTTCCAGTGGACATTTCTATTTCCAGTGGATTCCCCGGGAAGCCAGAAAGGCAGACAAAAGTTGCAAAAATATAGAATAATCTATGCTACTGGAGATCACTGGAGAAATAACTCCAGAAAGAATGAAGGCATGGAACCAAAGCAGAAAGAATACCCAGCTGTAGATGTGTCTGGTGATAGAAGCAAAGTCTGATGCTGTAAAGAACAATATTGCATAGGAACCTGGAATGTCATGTCCGTGAATCAAGGCAAATTGGAAGTGGTCAAACGAGAGATGGCAATAGTGAATGTTGACATTCTAGGAATTAGTGAACTAAAATGGACTGGAATGGGTGAATTTCACTCAGAGGACCATTATATCTACTACTGTGGGCAGGAGTCCCTCAGAAGAAATGGAGTGGCCATCATGGTCAACAAAAGAGTCCGAAATGCAGTACTTGGATGCAATCTCAAAAACTACAGAATGATCTCTGTTCATTTCCAAGGCAAACCATTCAATGTCAGAAGTCAAGTGGGCCTTAGAAAGCATCACTAGGAACAAAGCTAGTGGAGGTGATGGAATTCCAGTGGAGCTATTCCAAATCCTGAAAGATGATGCTGTGAAAGTGCTGCACTCAATATGCCAGCAAATTTGGAAAACTCAGCAGTGGCCACAAGATTGGAAAAGGTCAGTTTTCATTCCAATCCCAAAGAAAGGCAATGCCAAAGAGTGCTCAAACTACCGCACAATTGCACTCATCTCACACGCTAGTAAAGTAATGCTCAAAATTCTCCAAGCCAGGCTTCAGCAATATGTGAACCGTGAACTTCCTGATGTTCAAGCTGGTTTTAGAAAAGGCAGAGGAACCAGAGATCAAATTGCCAACATCCGCTGGATCATGGAAAAAGCAAGAGAGTTCCAGAAAAACATCTATTTCTGCTTTATTGACTATGCCAAAGCCTTTGACTGTGTAGATCACAATTAACTGTGGAAAATTTTGAAAGAGATGGGAATACCAGACCACCTGATCTGCCTCTTGAGAAATCTGTATGCAGGTCAGGAAGCAACAGTTAGCACTGGACATGGAACAACAGACTGGTTCCAAATAGGAAAAGAGAGTACGTCAAGGCTGCATATTGTCACCATGTTTATTTAACTTATATGCAGAGTACATCATGAGAAACGCTGGACTGGAAGAAACACAAGCTGGAATCAAGATTGCCGGGAGAAATATCAATAACCTCAGATATGCAGATGATACCACCCTTATGGCAGAAAGTGAAGAGGAACTAAAAAGCCTCTTGATGAAAGTGAAAGTGGAGAGTGAAAAGGTTGGCTTAAAGCTCAACATTCAGAAAACGAAGATCATGGCATCTGGTCCCATCACTACATGGGAAATAGATGGAGAAACAGTGGAAACAGTGTCAGACTTTCTTTTTCTGGGCTCCAAAATCAGTGCAGATGGTGAGTGCAGCCATGAAATTAAAAGACGCTTACTCCTTGGAAGGAAAGTTATGACCAACCTAGATAGCATATTCAAAAGCAGAGACGTCACTTTGCCAACAAAGGTTCGCCTAGTCAAGGCTATGGTCTTTCCTGTGGTCATGGATGGATGTGAGAGCTGGACTGTGAAGAAGGCTGAGTGCCGAAGAATTGATGCTTTTGAACTGTGGTGTTGGAGAAGACTCTTGAGAGTCCCTTGGACTGCAAGGAGATCCAACCAGTCCATTCTGAAGGAGATCAGCCCTGGGATTTCTTTGGAAGGAATGATGCTAAAGCTGAAACTCCAGTATTTTGGCCACCTCATGCGAAGAGTTGACTCATTGGAGAAGACTCTGATGCTGGGAGGGACTGGGGGCAGGAGGAGAAGGGGACGACAGAGGATGAGATGGCTGGATGGCATCACTGACTTGATGAATGTGAGTCTGAGTGACCTCCGAAAGCTGGTGATGGATAGGGGAGGCCTGGCGTGCTGCAGTTCATGGGGTCGCAAAGAGTCGGACACGACTGAGCGACTGATCTGATCTGATCTGATCTGATCCTGCTACTCCATTGTGCTTAGGAAACGAAAACTCACTAGGGTAAGGGGTCCTTTCTCTAACACATAGTTCTCTTTGGTAAGGCTGTTGCCAAATTTTGAAGGTTCATGAAAGTGAAGGCACTCAGGCTTGTCTGACTCTTTGCGATCCCGTGGACTGTAGCCTACCAGGCTCCTACGTCCATGGGATTTTCCAGGCTAGAATACTGGAGTGGGTTGCCATTTGACTAAATAGCTAAGCTAGATGTCTTTGCGGGGCAGAACTTAAGCTCCAAGAGTCTTTCAGGGCTGAGAACATACAACTCCTGAGACTTTCTGTCAAAACTCGGGAGAAGATTGTATCTCTTGTATCTCTAGAAGAGAACAAGATAAACGCTGAATAGAACAAGGACCAAGTGTACAGCAGAGGAAACTATAGTCAATATTTTGTAACTATTTTTGTACCCAATAAAGGTTAAGAATCTGAAAAATGATATACACACACACATATTGTGATCATCATTTCATGATGTATGTAACTCAAATCACTGTTCTATACATCTTCAGTTGAGTTCAGTCGCTCAGTTGTGTCTGACTCTTTGCCACCCCATGAACCGCAGCACACCAGGTCTCCCTGTCCATCACCAACTCCCGGAGTCCACTCAAACCCACATCCATTGAGTCTGTGATACCATTCAGCCATCTCATCCTCTGTTGTCTGTGCCTCCTCCTGTCCTCAATCTTTGGAAGGAAAGTTATGATCAACCTGGAAAGCATATTAAAAAGCAGAGACATTACTTTGTCAACAAAGGTCCGTCTATTCAAGGCTATCTTTTTTTCCAGTAGTCATGTATGGATGTGAGAGTTAGACTATAAAGACAGCTCAGCAGAGAATTGATGCTTTTGAACTATGGTGTTGGAGAAGACTCTTGAGAGTCCCTTGGACTCCAAGAAGATCAGTCCTGGGTGTTCATTGGAAGGACTGATGTTGAAGCTGAAACTCCAATACTTTGGCCACCTGATGCGCAGAGCTGACTGATGTGAAAAGACCCTGATGCTGGGAAAGACTGATGGCAGGAAGAGAAGGGGCGACAGAGGATGAGATGATTTGATGGCATCACAAACTTATGCAATACTGTATATAAGACATGAAGTCATAAAACTTTTAGAAGAAAATATTATTCCTCAATGAAGCTGGAAGAAAATAAAACAATAGCTATTATTAAAAACATAAGGGATAACAACAGTTGGTGAAGTTGGAAAAGGAACACCTATGTACTGTTGATGGGAATGTAAAGCCACGATGAAAAATAATATGAAGATATCAAAAAAACTAAAGATAGAACTTCCATATTCTCCAGCAATCCAAATTCTAGGTACACCAAATAAAATAAAATCACTATCTGCACTCCCATGTTCAATGCCCCATTTTTCACAATAGACAAGATACGGAAAAAACATACGTGACCAAAGAGGTGAATGGCTAAAGTAAAAGGTCTATGCATATCCAAAGGAATATTATTCATTAATGAGATAGAATGAAATATTGCCCTTTGCAATAACACGGATGGACCATCACAGCATTAGCTCAGTGAAATAAGTCAGAAGAGAAAGACAAATGCTGTATGATCTCACATACATGTGGCATCAGAAAAACTGAACTTGTTACAAATAGAGGGAAGAATGGTGGTTACCAGGGCCAAAGAGGTAGAAGAAATGAGGAGATATTGGCAAAAAGGTCCAAACTTCCAGCCAAAAATTAATAATTTCTGAGGATTCAAAAATATAATTTTTTTTTAAATTTTAAGGGCATTTGACAAGATAAAGATCTTAGCTAACACTATGTAGCTATCACTTTACCATATATAGGTTTATCAAATCATCCTTTGTACTCTTTAAACTAGCTCAATTTATATCTCATTAGACATAGAGGAAAATAAATGAGAAAAAGAGTTATTATTCATGTCTTTCATCCTACTTATTTTTCCTCTCCTAACTCAGACTTTCACTATTGTTTAAGACAAAAATTTCTACATAGTTAATAAAGGAAAATACTCAAGCCTATGTACAAAGATTGCCTTCTCTTTGTGATCCCAATTTGAATCCAGAGCCTGAAAAAATGGCACTTCTAAATTTTAACATTTTGTGTATCCATCATAACAGCAAAAGGAGCATGATCTCTTCCATGAAGCTCCTCAGTGCAGCAAATTCTACCCATTTTCTTTTTAATGTGACTTGCAGGAATAAAAAATTACCACATTGACTTGTTTGTATTTGTACTTATTTCAGAAAACGCTGAAATTACACCATATATAAACCTGTATCTTCTAAGTGATACAAGCTAAAGAAAACATTTCCTTCACTGTTCATCCTCAGGAAAGAGTTAAGAGATCAATCTAAAAGTGGTTGCATACAGAGTGTGTGTTTGTGGATGCGTACATCTGGCTGTGTGTAATAACTTAGTAATATGTGTTATTTAAAGCCAAATAGAAACCAAAATAGAACATGCTGGGGAGGAATATGAGGAGAAATATTCCTTGGGAAGTACTGGAGGCTTTTTCCAAGATGGAGAGTAAACTCAGAGAGAGGTTGATCTCATGATAAAAATGACACATTGATGGCTATGGTGCTCACTTTATTTATATTAAACCAAACAGAATTCTCATCGAGTGGATGCATCATTAAGAAACTTTCCAAGGAGAATCTTGGGAGACTATTTAACAATCCTCAAATGCAGGAAATAAGGACTGAAAATATTTAGTAACCACTACTTAGGACCAGCTAACACAAAATCAGGACTGGGCTCCTGAGAAAGATTTTAACAACTAACAGTGATATTCCATGGATCATGAGTACCCCCAATAACATAATCACTGGAAATGCCTAGTTTTCTTCAGTGAGCCTAAAGCTACAGGTACGGCAACAGCTTCCCTGGTGGCTCAGAGGGTAAAATATCTGCTTGCAATGCAAGATACCCAGGTTCAACCCCCAGGGAATATCCCTGGGTCACAAAGATCCCCTGGAGAAATGGCAATCCACTCCAGTATTCTTGCCTGGGGAATGCCATGGACAGAGGAGCCTCATGGGCTACACTCCATCAGGTCACAAAGAGCTGGACACGACGGAGTGACTTTCACTTTTCACAACTGAAGAGTTTCACTCTCAAAAGAGGTTAAAATTATCCTCAGAAATGGTCACCTAATTAGAAGAACTTGCAGCTTCTAAGGACATTGTGGATTTAATTCACTACAAAATGGTTAAAGAATCCACAAAACAATGTAAATCAGTAGAATAGATTGTTTAAAAGGAGCATGAATACCCAATCCCTACAGCTGCCTCAGGGACACCTTCCCCTCTGATTCAGGAGACATACAACTTCTCATTTCTGCATTTACACAGAGCACCCCTTCCCAGGAAACCACATCCACAAGACGTTTCCATGCACTGTGGTTCTGAGTCTGCCATATCAAGTTGAACTATGCTATAATACTGAAAAGATGGAAGAAGCTCTCAGTCATAATACAAACAGGCATCAGAAAAGAGCACACCTACAGAGGAAAGAGTTGACAGAGAACTATAATCTGTTCTTCCATCCTCACTGACCCTGGTTAGCAGAACCCTGAGCAAACAGTTAACACTGAAATCTACTGACTAGGAGATAAAAGAGGATATTACAGGGGTCACTATATGCTGATTACCATTCTACTAATGTTTTTAGCAGGGTGGATAGGATCTGTTTAGAATGTGATAAACCTACAGTATACAGACTACAGTTGTTCTAATGAATAAAAGTCCTAAAAGCCAGAACACGACTGGTTCTGGTGAGGACACATATCAGGTGAGAAACTCTCAAGCCTTCCTTGTGCTGACTTGTATGATAACAAGTTTAGCAAGTGAGAGCCCCTCATTTATTTTATATAGTTCATTTTAAAAACCTAAATTCAGGAAGCAGTGTCTGACTGGTGTGGGGCCTCACAGACATTGCACATGTTGTTGCTCTTGTTTTGTATTATTTTCTAATTATTTGTCAATCTGGTGCTGGTTAAGAATTGTGTTTCATAGTCTGACTGACACTTCAGGCTTCCAAGGTGACACCTTACCTGAGCACACTGTGTTCACCTTGTGTTCCTCGGAAGCCAAAAATGATGAAAGATTATGATTTGCTCTTGGGCATATTGACAGTTCTGAGCTACAAATGGGAGCAAATAATTTAGCCAAGGCCTGGATACACCCACTGCAGCCACTTCACAGATATTAAGAATTCTAAAGGAGGGAATCCCCTGGTGTTCCAGGGTATAGGCTCCATGCGCCTACTGCAGGGGCCATGGGTTCAATCCCTGTTCTGGGAACTAAAGAGAGAAAGCTTGGAAAGGTAGATACCATTTGAAAAACTTATAAAACAGAACTGAACTTTGGGTACGTGGTATACTTTAAGTGATCTTGTTGTTGTTGTTGTTGTTAGTGTAGCCTGGGATCTAGATACCTTGATTATCTGTACTTTATTCTGAAGTAATATACACATCCAAATGACACTCAAGCATTTGCTTAAAACAAATAAATCTGTTTGGTGGCAGTCCTTAGGAGCAAACAAGTAGCTACTCACCCAGGAAAATAGGCTTTGTGACTTTATGTGACCTTGAGGGTTTCTGCACCAAAGAAAGTATCATTGAGGGATTTGTAAGTGACTATTTGGGCATAACTGTCAAGACGTGATTGAGTAATACGGAGAGGAGGAAATTTCTCACCATTCAGAGTACAGAGCACTCCAAACTGCTTTTCATCAGGTATATGTTCAGCATTACTGTGGGGTCAAAATCCTTGGTTTCACAAGTATTTAACTCAAGGGTGAAGAGTATGGTGCTATTAGGAATATAGATAGAATCTTGAACCTGTATATAATTTACCAACACTGCCATGTCCAGCTTGCAAGACCACTTCTCAGGCAAATTGGCTGAGAGGGTTTAAGACCCAGGTGGATGATTAGCTGCTAGGATAGAGAACTGTGTGATAGTTGTCATGCTTTTGTCTCCACTAAGAGACACAAATGCACGTACTTGCCTAGTGGTACATGCTGGGAAAATATACCAAAAATCTTAAATATTTCTGTGATGATGGCACAGTCAAAGCTCTAACCTTCAAAGAGAACATACACTATTCGTGATGCTTAACTTACACACACACAAAAAAACCAGAATCTGTACCTGAAAATAAATATATGCTGTAAACTGAGCTTGAGTGGGGATCAAAGAGCTAGAATGTCAGATGAATTTTTCTGGAATGTTTATTTTGTTACTCAAAATTCAGAACTCTGTGACAGTTATTTCACGATTAGACAGCTACTACTAAAGCTTAGGCATGTATTTTTAAATTAATAGACACAATATTTGTTTTTTCAATTTCCTTCTGATGAGTCTGAGGACATCTTCACAAAACATGGGATTTCCTGGGAATCAAGAGCCATTTCCAATATTTTTATACTTCACTAAGTCTGAATTTCACAAGATGTTTGGCAGAGGAGACATGCTAAGATCAGATCAGATCAGATCAGTCGCTCAGTCGTGTCCGACTCTTTGCGACCCCATGAACCGCAGCACGCCAGGCCTCCCTGTCCATCACCAGCTCCCGGAGGTCACTCAGACTCGCATCCATCGAGTCAGTGATGCCATCCAGCCATCTCATCCTCTGTCGTCCCCTTCTCCTCCTGCCCTCAATCCCTCCCAGCATCAGAGTCTTCTCCAATGAGTCAACTCTTCGCATGAGGTGGCCAAAATACTGGAGTTTCAGCTTTAGCATCATTCCTTCTAAAGAAATTCCAGGATTGATCTCCTTCAGAATGGACTGGTTGGATCTTCTCGCAGTCCAAGGGACTCTCAAGAGTCTTCTCCAACACCACAGTTCAAAAGCATCAATTCTTCGGCGCTCAGCCTTCTTCACAGTCCAGCTCTCACATCCATACATGACCACAGGAAAGACCATAGCCTTGACTAGGCGAACCTTTGTTGGTAAAGTAATGTCTCTGCTTTTGAATATGCTATCTAGGTTGGTCATAACTTTCCTTCCAAGGAGCAAGCGTCTTTTAATTTCATGGCTGCAGTCACCATCTGCAGTGATTTTGGAGCCCAGAAAAACAAAGTCTGACACTGTTTCCACTGTTTCCCCATCTATTTCCCATGCAGTGATGGGACCAGATGCCATGATCTTCGTTTTCTGAATGTTGAGCTTTAAGCCAACCTTTTCACTCTCCACTTTCACTTTCATCAAGAGGCTTTTTAGCCCCTCTTCACTTTCTGCCATAAGAGTGGTGTCATCTGCATATCTGAGGTTATTGATATTTCTCCCGGCAATCTTGATTCCAACTTGTGTTTCTTCCAGTCCAGCATTTCTCATGATGTACTCTGCATATAAGTTAAATAAACATGGTGACAATATGCAGCCTTGACGTACTCCTTTTCCTATTTGGAACCAGTCTGTTGTTCCATGACCAGTTCTAACTGTTGCTTCCTGACCTGCATACAGATTTCTTAAGAGGCAGATCACGTGGTCTGGTATTCCCATCTCTTTCAGAATTTTCCATAGTTTATTGTGATCCACACAGTCAAAGGCTTTGGCATAGTCAATAAAGCAGAAATAGATGTTTTTCTGGAATTCTCTTGCTTTTTCCATGATCCAGCGGATGTTGGCAATTTGATCTCTGGTTCCTCTGCCTTTTCTAAAACCAGCTTGAGGAGACATGCTAAGGTCTTAACCAATTGATGCCTAAATCAAAGAATTTATAAAATGGCACGAGAATAATCTAAACATATTTTACCCTTTGAAACTTTGACTGCATCACAGTAGGTAAAATGTGTAGAATATGCAGTAGAACTTGGGTCATATGCTGCTCAGATATAATGCCCTCGAAAATTCCTCATTTAAAAATCTCATTTAAGAGGGGAACTAGGTGGTTCACAAAATTAAAATAACCAACTTTGTGCCTCACATCAGTGTTTTTCTCCTGCTGTGTACAAAAATGCGTGTAAGAACTACCTGGTGTTCTTACCAACGAAGGGCTACCAGTGTCACTGCCAGCAGTGCATCATACCCTTCGCTCAGTGAGTCCTAGGCGCCGCCTTCTCTGAAATGATCCTACACAATATGGCAGCTGCACTGCTGAGGTTACAGTTGCATCTGATGTCTGAATGGCTTTACCAGGATTAATGCAGCAAGATTTTCTTTGAGATTCAACTTTATTTTCCCCACAAGTGCTCCACCTACATCAGTGAAAAACATCTGATCAAACCATTAAACTATGGAATTTTAGTAGAGACATGATCAAAATAAGAGAGTGAATGATATCTTCTAGTAACTCCTAGAAAATATTATTAATAATATTCCTTACACTGTTTCAGTGGTTTTATGTTCTTATTTGGGCTTCATGTAATATAGACACATGTCTTTTTGCAAATAGATATGGAACAGTGTACCCAAATAGGAGTGCAAGTAAAAATCCTTGGAGCTGTTAAAACAATAACTACAAAACAGATGCTGTCAGAACACTAAATCAGCATCTCTGGAAGTTGAAATGAGTACATGAACTTAGAATCTGAACACTCACTTTTCAACAGGAAGGAAGTAAACAAATACCCTTCAGAATTCTCACAGGGAATTTTAGATGACTTGTGCGGGACACACAGATACATCTAAAGAGCACTGGCATTCAAGGTCCTTCCATTAAACTGTTCTCCTCAGCCATCATCTGGAGTCAGAGTCCTTCCAAAGTACCTTCTTCATCGCTCCCTTCACATCCCTGTTCCTCAGCGTATATATGAGGGGGTTGGTCATGGGGATAATGACAGTGTAGAAGAGAGACATGAACTTGTCCTGATACTGCTTGTCACTGCTGCTGGGCTGATAATATACATAGATGGCTGTGCCAAAGAACAGGGAGACCACTGTGAGGTGGGATCCACACGTGCCAAATGCTTTTCTTTGCCCTGCAGTGGACTTTATTCTTAAGACCGCCCTGACAATCCGACCATAGGAGAACACAATCAATGCAACAGGTGTGAGAAGAATGATGACACTGGCAAAGAAAGTCGCATATACATTCATGGTGGTGTCAACACAGGCAAGTTTGAGAAAAGGAGGGATCTCACAAAAGAAGTGGTCTAATTTATTTCTTCCACAACGAGGCAAAAGGAAGACAAGCACTGTCTGCAATAAGGAGTTGGCAAAACCAGTGACCCATGAAGCACAAGCCATCAGGGCACACAGACGGGGGTGCATGATTACTGTGTAGTGAAGGGGCCTGCAAACAGCTGCATAGCGGTCAAATGCCATAACTCCTAGGAGAATACATTCTGTACATCCCAATGCCAGAGAGATGTACATTTGAACTATACAACCTCCAAAGGAGATCGATTTGTCTTCTCTGCTGAGATTAAATAGGAACTGGGGAACAATGCTGGTGGTGTAACACATGTCCAGAAAGCTCAGGTTAGAGAGGAAAAAGTACATAGGAGTGTCAAGACGTGGGTCCAAGTAGGACAGTGCAATGATGGTTGTGTTTCCCAGCAAAGTGAAGATGTAGAAGATCAAAAGAACCACAAAGAGGACAAGCTCAAGTTGAAGCCTCTCAGAGAAGCCCAGTAAGATAAATCCAGCGACAGAACTTTCATTTTTCTGTTCCATCCTTTGTTAGCACATGGCTCCTGTCAAATCAAGCATTTAGCAATTTATTAAAGGTATCTTCCAAAAAAGTGCAGGGATAAAGAGGAAAATTTGTCATGTTCAAAGACATGGTCATGTGATTCATATGCAACTATTTGAATAAATGATGTACCTATTGAAATTGAGCTCAAAAAGTTATATAGAGAGTTACATATTAATAATTAATATAAGAAAATAATAAATAATAACAAAATCAAATAATCAACCTTCCAATCAATCAATCACCCATATAAAGAGCCGTTTTCAGATTGAGTTCAATAGGATTATAGTATAATCATTATATATGTACATTTTAGAAAAAGTGGGAATGAGGGAAATCAAGGGAGAGTGATCAGAAAGAGTAAGAAAGATGTAGACAAAGGGAGAAAGTTTATTTTAAATATGTATTGCATAATTCTACATAACTGGATATGCACATACATCACACGTAATAGGGGCTTCCCTTGTGGCTCAGCTGGTAAAGAATCTGCCTGCAATGCAGGAGACCTGGGTTCTATCCCTGGGTTGGGAAGATCCTCAGGAGAATGGAAAGGCTACCCAATCCTCTATTCTGGCCTGGACAATTCCATGGAATATATAGTCCATGGGGTTGCAAAGAGTCAGACAGGACTGAATGATTTTCACTTCACATGGAATATAATAATACAAAATAATCTCTGAAATGCATTCCGATATAGAAATTTATGAGCTAGAATGTACTCGTACAAAGGATTATATTACATTCAAAGTATCACTATGATACTGCCTCATGCAAACAATTTGGGAGGATAGTTACTCGACTCTTAATACACAATATTAGTGAATGCTATATCCTGGTCTTTTTGTATAGTACTAAAAAGTAAATTGCTCAGAGCCTGAAAAATCACCTTCAATTATACTGCTTAACTCTTGCCCTTAAGATACCTAAAATTACTATACCAATATAACAAGAACTCCAAAAATGTATTCACTGTGCATAGTCAGTTCATGGGCTTTCCTCTTGGCTCAGTGGTAAAGAACCACCTGCCAATGCAGGAGACACAGGAAACATGGATTCAATCCCTGGATCGGGATACCTTGAAGAAGAAAATGGCAATCCACTTGAGTACAGAAAATCCTGGTGGCATAGAGTCCATGGGGTCGGAAAGAGTGGGACATGACTTAATGACTAAACAACAGAAGTAGTCAGTTCACAGTAGAAGTTCAAAATCCAGTGACCTGCACTTATATCTTTTTTCTGTTGATTTCATTTTCATATATTACCAACAATTAAAATGCCTGGAATTCCTATAGGACACAGGATTTGCACTATCAACATTTGAATGGCAATGAAGAACATACAAATGAGGAAGAAATGGATCAATCACAATCTCAGAAATAACACTTCGAATCACTATGGACAGGGTTTGGCCAGGTTGGGGAGAAGAGGCTGAAATGAGAATTTCTTTGCTGTTTATTGAGTGAATGTCCTCAAGACAAAGCAAATCAGGGAAGAAGAACAGAGCAGACAAATGTGCTAAGCAAGGATGTGATCTCAAATGGAATAGCATGAACCTGATCCCATGAAAGCTGGAAAAGGACTCTCCAAACAGAACTATCTGCTGGTAAAAATATTCTGTTTTCACTTATACAATCAGTGCTACCTGAGCATTTCAAGTGAGGCAGATGAAGAACTGAATTTTAAATTTAACTTTAACTCAGGTAAATTTAAATACCTAGTCATTTAAATGAGTCTAGTTACTACTACACAGATAACAAGCTGTGGAACATGCATTGTGACAGATGCAGTCCCACCTTAACAAAAAGGCAGCCTTTTATATATCCCACGAGTCTGTCATTGACCGCATGCTGCCCCATACACATTCAGGAGACCTCCTGGCAATGTGGCTCCAATTCGACTGATGGCAATTTTCTGAATAAGGCAAGAGCTGTGAAGCTATCAGTCAACACTCATGACAAATACGGTGTGGACTGGTGCACCAGCCAGTAGAAAAGATCTGAGCTGACACTGGAAGCATTCATACAAAACATAGAGTTCATTCATAAGTGTGTGCAAGGATGGACGGACAGTCACCAGTGTACATTACACAGCACCTTATTTGCCTAATTTACCGATACATTAAACATTCAGATCACCTTTCTGACCCACGTTTCTCCTCTCAAATTGGTATTTCTCCTCAACTGAAGAATGATCGTTTTTCATTACCAATAAATTTAAAAATGCATTGACACAATAACCACAAAATGGACATTCATTGTTGTAACTGCAAAACTAGCGTGTGGAAAAGTAAACATGTTCATTTCTTTAAGAACATGAACATTTTAAAATAACAGATATTGACAATACACTTTAAGAAACATTCTGTAATTTCACAGAAAATAAGAAGCTGAGGAAAAAATAAAAGTGTATCAGATCAGATCAGATCAGTCGCTCAGTCGTGTCCGACTCTTTGCGACCCCATGAACTGCAGCACGCCAGGCCTCCCTGTCCATCACCAGCTCCCGGAGGTCACCCAGACTCGCATCCATCGAGTCAGTGATGCCATCCAGCCATCTCATCCTCTGTCGTCCCCTTCTCCTCCTGCCCTCAATCCCTCCCAGCATCAGAGTCTTCTCCAATGAGTCAACTCTTCGCATGAGGTGGCCAAAATACTGGAGTTTCAGCTTTAGCATCATTCCTTCCAAAGAAATCCCAGGATTGATCTCCTTCAGAATGGACTGGTTGGATCTTCTTGCAGTCCAAGGGACTCTCAAGAGTCTTCTCCAACACCACAGTTCAAAAGCATCAATTCTTCGGCACTCAGCCTTCTTCTAATATTTTCACATTCACATATATGCTATTATTCAATTACTGAAGGACATGTTTTATTACAGCCAAAAATCTTGTATTTAAATCTTTCCATATATACATACTGAGACATAATGAATATACTACAGTAGGATAAAATGTCTAAACAAAATGTTGACTTCGATAAGAAACAGTTAAGTTCTTAAAGTTGGTGAATTTTTATAGGAATTTCTGTTTCTTTTCCCAACTGACATATACGTTACTCAATGTAGCCTTTAAAGAACACTTGTGACTGAAAACAAGCTAACTTACCGATTCCTAAAGTGCTACAGAGACCAAGTTCCAGTCCACTCAGTTTTATTCACCTTATGTGAGTGTGCTAAGCTCATTCTCTACCTTATTTCCAAGTTCCTGCCTTTAATACAGCACTGGGCATTGGGACCTGGGTATGTACACTAAGGACTCAGGTTGTATGAAATGAATACATAAGTTGACTCCACCAGCATTGGAATATCCTTAAGTTTTCCTTAAACAAGAAGATGCTTTCTCTTGATAACTTCAAATACCTTCACAGGGTACTGAAGATCGGCATTCTGTCTAGCTGGTAGGATGACACAGGAAGGCAATTTCAAACACTCAGGATTCCTTTTGAATATAATGGCTTGGCTCTGTGACAGAGAGCTCATTATGAAAGCATGAGATTGGTATGAAACTGCAGTAAAACTGGTCTGGTGAAAACTGTTTACCTGGCTGAAGTCTCTGGGGAATGTTATGTCCTGTACTGTTAATTAGCTGGTGTCACCTAGCTGCCCAGAGATGACAATCCTTGGGGAAAATGAATATCAAAGAGAATCCAAAAGAATATCTAATCTGCCTCTCTTTTGTAACTTCTCATAAATGACAGAGGTCAGATAACTCCCTAGACTCACAGTTATCTTAGCTCTCCTCTTTTAATGGCTTAGGTATTTTACTAAACACTTGAGATTTTTTCACACAATTGCAAAAAAAAAAAAAAAAAACTTGCATATATAAATAAGAACTCGTTCAGTTACTTAACTTTAAATATAAGTTAATTTTCACCTAATATTCATAGATTTCACCTAAAATTCACATAATATTCATTTTAAAATTTTTTCTTTGTTTTATAATTAAATTTATTTATTTTTAATTGAAAGAGAATTGCTTTACAGTATTGTAAACATCAATTGATGTTCTGCCAAACATCATATGAATCAGACATAGGTATAACTATGTCCCTTCCCTCTTGTGCCTCCCTCCACATCCTACTCCTCTAGGTTGTACACAGCCCCCGTTTGAGTCCCTGAGTCATACAGCAAATTATAACCAACTCCTAAGAGATCACAGAGTTAAAGTTTAGGCAGATTCTAACCTTTAAGGTAATATATTAAGTGACAAAACCCACATTTTACTCCCAAACTTCTAATGTGGCTAAGGAAAAATATCAAGTCTTCTATGACATTATTCAATTGCTATCAGAGAGTTACAAGAATTTACTTAAACAGAAAAACTATTGACTTTTTAAATGCAACTTCCATGGTTTTCTACAGTTCAACTTATCTTTCCATTTACAGTGCACATGATTGAGTTGAGATAGCTATAATTGCTAAAGTAAATTGAAAGAAACTTGAAGGGTATTGTGTGTTTTGAAGTTTGAAGATCAATCAATTTCAAAACAACTTATACCCTTGACTATACAAGGAAAAGGCAGGAATGCCTAACATCTATCTATGGAAGGCCTTGGCCTAACCATCAAATGCAGCTTCAAAAAATATAAAATCTCTTTTCCCCACTAAAAGACATTTTGTTTCAGAGTAATAGACCACTGCTAGTTAATAGTATAAGCTATCTAAGAGAAAGCTATTTAAGTTTGAAGTGTCTTTGTTTCTATATGTTATTAGTCAGAAAAGCACAGAGAACTTCAATAATTAACTTAAATTTTATAGCCAGCCATTTTCCATATAAGCATAAATTCATTTTTTTAATAACATTCTACCCATAGAGAGAAACTATCTCTTCTTTAAAATAGTCTTAATGTCTTAATTAGAATTTTCTCAGTAATCTTGCCACTATTTAAATCCCAACATAATATTTATAAGGAGGCTTAAGAAAGACCAATATGGCATAGGGTGTCCAGAGATGGAGAGAATCTTCTGCTGCTGCTAAGTCACTTCAGTCGTGTCCGACCCCATAGATGGTAGCGCACCAGGCTCCCTCGTCCCTGGAATTCTCCAGGCAAGAACACTGGAGTGGGTTGCCATTTCCTTCTCCAATGCATGAAAGTGAAAAGTGAAAGTGAAGTCGCTCAGTCATGTCCAGTTGTTTGCAACCCCACAGACTGCAGCCTATGAGGCTCCTCTGTCCATGGGATTTTCCAGGCAAGAGTACTGGAGTGGGGTGCCATTGCCTTCTCTCTCCAGGAGAGAATCATAGACCTGCTACTAACACTTCTTCCTGATTCAATCTTGCTGCTGCAACTATTAATTGGCAAAACAATGTTAGATAATAATTTGACATTATCTAGGAATGCTAACTTGAAATTACATGCTTTTTTTCCCTATGCTACTTTTCTAAATTCTTGTTTTATATTGAAATATAATACAACAAAAGCACGATCTATTTTTTTAAAAGTCTACAGATGAGGATTCAGCAAAATAAAATCATTATTAAAGACCCTGTTAAGAGGATAATAAGATAAGCTACACACTGGAAGAAAATCTTTTCAAACTGCTTATCATAGAAAATACTCATATCTAGAATGTACAAAGAACTCAAAACTCTACAATAAGAAAATAACTCAATTAAAACACATTCAAGCAGATAACTCGCCAATGTAAATATACAGATGGTAAAGATATCTTTATGAAACATGAAAACATGTTTAGCATCACTAATCATCAGCAAAATGCAGACTAAGACCATGAAGACATATCACCACCCACTTACTAGAACAAAAATGAAAAATATAGGAACAATACCAAATGTTGGTGAGATTGCAGAAAACTTGTATCACTCATACATTACTAATGAGAATATAAAATGATGCAGTTACTTGATAAAAGACTTGGCTGTTTCTTTAAAAACTGAACATGCACTTGCCATACAGCCCAGTAATCATGTTCTTGGGCATTTATAGCAGAGAAAGAAAAATTTATTCCACGCAAAAACCTGTGCACAATTATTCATAGCAGCTTTATCTGCAACAGGAAAAAGCTGAAAACAACTAAAATATTCTAGACAAATGATGGTATATCCATACTGTGGAATGCTACTTGGCAATAAAAAAGAATAAACTATTGATACACACAACATCTTGGATGAATCTCAAGGGTATTATGTTCAATGAAAATAAGTCTATGTTAATAGGTGAAATATGATCTTATCTATATAACACCTATGAAATAACAAAACAATAGAGACAGAGACCAAATTAGTACTGCTCAGGAGTTAGGGATGGTTTTACAGGGAGGGGGTGCTTTCCTAATAGCTCAGTTGGTAAAGAATCTATCTGCAATGCAGAGGACCCGGATTCGATTCCTGGGTTGGGAAGAATCCCTTGGAGAAGGGAAAGGCTACCCACTACAGTATTCCAGCCTAGAGAATTCCATGGACTGTATAGGAGCAGGGGGTCTAAAGAGTTGGATGCAAATGAACAACTTTCATTTTAAGGGGAAGGGAGGGACTAGAAGTGACTATAAGAGGGTATCACAAGGGAGATGTGTGTGGTGATGGGATAAATCCAGAGCTGGATTGTGATGGTAGCTACAAGAATTTACATGGGGAAAATTTTACATAGACCTAAACACACACATTGTACCTATGTCAGTTTCCTAGTTTTTAAATTGTATTATGGCTGTATAATGGGCTTCACTGGTAGCTCAGCTGGTAAAGAATCCACCTACAAAGCAGGAGACTCGGGATCAATTCCTGAGTCAGGAAGATCCCATAGAGAAGGGACAGGCTACCCACTCCAGTAATCTTGGGCTTCCCTGGTGGCACAGAGGGTAAACAATCTGCCTGCAGTGCAGGAGACCTCAGTTTGATCACAGGGTTGGGAAGACTCCCTGGAAGAGGGCATGGCAATCACTCCAGTATTCTTGCCTGGAGAATCCCCATGGACAGAGGTGCCTGGCGGGCTACAGTCCATGGGGTTGCAAAGAGTCAGACACGACTGAGCAACTAAGCACAGCACAGCAGAGTTATATAACATAAAATCACTGGGAGAAAATAGATCAAATTTTCAAGACTTCTCTCTACTAACTAGGACTTTCCTGTCAATCTGTAATTATTTCAAACTGAATTGTCTAAAAAGAAAAAGACTTGGATAGAACAAGAACTAGAGAATGAGAAAAAGAGGGACAGACAGAGACACAAAAGAACAAGAATGGCAAAGAGAGAGAGAACGAGAGAGGAAGCTGCTCAAAAGGGGAGAAGATTCCTGTTCACTCATGACATACTGGCTCCAGATCTCCTCTCCTCCCATGAGCACAATGAATCTACAGTTTTACACAAAACAACTCCTTCAAAAAGAAATGCAGAAACTAGCTGGGTGAATCCTATACACAAGGTGAATAACAAAAACCCCACACTAAAATCATTAGAAGATAAAAAACAAATAAATCCTTAGAAGAGGCAGAGACAGTATCTCTACATAAACCCCATCCTTGGAGCCACAATATACAATCAGGAGGGAAATCATCACTGCCAGTTTCTCCCTGGGATACAAAGTATCCCACACCTGGCACCTTATCTTTGAAGACTTCCGCCTGAGACATGACCTCCAAAACATAGAGCTCTGAAAGCCAATGAAGATTGTCTCCATGAAATCCATGAGGCTATAAGAAACTGAGAAACAGTTCTTAACCGGCTCACCCAGACTCACTGTGGCTATCTCTCCAGGGAACAGCATCCAGACACAGACTGAAACCTCCAGCTTGTCCCTGAAAGAAGCCTATTTCCTTATCTTAAAAGCTAAGACTTCTAACACATATCTCGGGGTCAACTGCAATCCTCACCAAACATCTGAGAAGCCAACAGGTGCCATGATCGTGCTCTCCCTCTGTCCCACCCCAGGTCACCATTGTCTGTAAAGGAGCGTGTGCACATGTGGCCGCCCAAGTTTTGTGGCTGCTGCCAGAGGACACACTCCTTATCCTGTAGCCCAGGGCCCCTCCAGGGCTTGTGTTTCTGGGTCCATCAGGACAGTAGCAAACTAAGGAAAGGCTCCTAACTGGCTGCCTGTGCCCGCCCCACACCCCACCCCCCCACTTAGGGCTCAATGTGGAAGGACAGACAGAAATGCGCGTTTCCCAGTCTTCTCCTGAAACAGGTGAGATGTAACAAGCAGGAAGGTCAGGGGTATCCAAACGGAGGAAATTTAGGCTACAAGTGTCAGACATTTTTTCTCTCTCCCTTAAGAGGCAGGACTTCCCTGGTGGCTCCGACTATAAAGCCTCTGCCTACAATGCAGGAGATCCAAGTTCAATCTCTGGGTCAGGAAGATCTCCTGGAGAAGGAAATGGCAACCCACTCCAGTATTCTTGCCTGGAAAATCCCACGGAAGGAAGAGCCTGGTAGGGCTACAGTCCATGGCGTCGCAAAGAGTCAGACACAACTGAGTAACTTCATTTTAAAAGGCAGGAGGAAACAAACTACAAGTGTCAGACTTTTTTCTCTTAAAATTCTCTGTTGCCATGATGACACCTCTTCCACCTGAACTTAACTTTTCTCAAACCTTGAGCTAACCAATGCGTTTTTCTTATGGAAATGTTTTTCTTAAGCTATGTTAATGAAGCCATGAATTTGCTTTGCAATTTGCCTTTCTTCAAAATGGTTCCACCTAAGATTAACTTTTGGCTGATAATCGCTCAACAAACCAGTATTCATATCAATTGTTTTATGGCTGAGGAATGACACACCTCCTGTCATCCTATCTCAAAAATGCATATTGTGGGAGAGGGGCCTGGTGAAAGTCTCTCAGCCTTCAGGTGTCTCTCTTATCCGATTAATAGCTTTCTAACAGACATAAAACATAGAGCTAAAGACTAGCAGGGGGGCCCTCTCTGTCCCCATTCTGAAGTCTATCTCAGAAGTTTTCTCTCTCCCTTGTTATACTTTAATCAAACTCTGCTATACAGAAGCCCAAAGAGTCGGACACAACTGAGCGACTGATCTGATCTGATCTGATACAGAAGCCCTTGAGTGATCAAGCCCGGTCCCTGGTCCCAAAGTTAAATCTTCGGCGATCACAAATCTGACATCATTTACCGTAAGCTATCAGCAGTATGCTTACATATTTGAAAAGTTATTCCCTGATGGTTCAACATCCAATCAGCCTCCATCTAAATGCTGACTGAGATCCCGCTTTAGCACATTAAGAGGTCTTGACAACACTTCAAATGCTGGGAGCCACTAAGAATAAGGTGGAGCAGAAATACTCCACAATTATTGACAAACTGCACCCCTGCCTGAGAGAGAAAGCAGGGGACAGGGACAGCGGAGGACAGAGAAAGACTCTTCTTTAAGCCACTGGATGTTCAGGGTCTTTTTCTTATATCAGCTTAGGCTTTAATTCAACTAATAGAGTTTTCCTCTCACATCTCTGGATTTTCCTCCCAATCTTAAGAAAAATCTTAAAATTCTCTATTACCCAATCATTAAATGTTGAGCTGCTTCAAACCTAGGTCTTCAGTCTTCTTTCTCTAAAATCTCTCCTCATGTAATGTCCTTCATTCTTTTGGTTCCCAGGAGTAATGACCATTTGCAGTTGCCAGAAAATAAAATAGAATCTGGATAATAAACTCTAACCTTTCTTTTGTCTTTTCCTTGGTGCTTAGTCTTGTTTCACTTTCTCATAGGGTACCTGGTACAGAGGCCTTGTGCCCCAAACTTCAGCTCAGGGGGCTGTGTGCAGAAGGGCTGTGAATGACAAATTCTAGATGGAGGCAGCAGGCCATGTGCAGAGACGCTGCACCTGGCACTGGGGTGTGGAGCCACAGACAGGGCAGCGGTGCCTGCCCAGGGAGAACCCGGCCACCCACTTCACAATAACATACTCCAATCACACAACCTGCGGATGGGTTGTCCAGCAGAGGGCATACTCTAGATGGTGAGATCCCATTTCTCCATTTTATGACTAAAGGATAAAACTCCCCTTTGCTTCTACTTTTTTAAAGTATTTATTTATTTTTATGTATTTATTTGGATGTGCCACGTGTTAGTTGAGGCATGCAGGACCTAGTTGCCCAGATCCGATAAGATCAGATCAGTCGCTCAGTCATGTCCGACTCTTTGCGACCCCATGAATCGCAGCACACCAGGCCTCCCTGTCCATCACCAACTCCCGGAGGTCACTCAGACTCACATCCATCAAGTCAGTGATGCCATCCAGCCATCTCATCCTCTGTCGTCCCCTTCTCCTCCTGCCACCAATCCCTCCCAGCATCAGAGTCTTCTCCAATGAGTCAACTATTTGCATGAGGTGGCCAAAATACTGGAGTTTCAGCTTTAGCATCATTCCTTCCAAAGAGATCCCAGGGCTGATCTCCTTCAGAATGGACTGGTTGGATCTCCTTGCAGTCCAAGGGACTCTCAAGAGTCTTCTCCAACACCACAGTTCAAAAGCATCAATTCTTCGGCACTCAGCCTTCTTCACAGTCCAGCTCTCACATCCATACATGACCACAGCAAAGACCATAGCCTTGACTAGGCGAACGTTTGTTGGCAAAGTAATGTCTCTGCTTTCGAATATGCTATCTAGGTTGGTCATAACTTTCCTTCCAAGGAGTAAGCGTCTTTTAATTTCATGGCTGCAGTCACCATCTGCAGTGATTTGGGAGCCCAGAAAAATAAAGTCTGACACTGTTTCCACTATTTCCCCATCTATTTCCCATGTACTGATGGGACTAGATGCCATGATCTTCGTTTTCTGAATGATGAGCTTTAAGCCAACCTTTTCACTCTCCACTTTCACTTTCATCAAGAGGCTTTTGAGTTCCTCTTCACTTTCTGCCATAAAGGTGGTATCATCTGCATATCTGAGGTTATTGATATTCCTCCCAGCAATCTTGATTCCAACTTGTATTTCTTCCAGTCCAGCATTTCTCATGATGTACTCTGCATATAAGTTAAATAAACATGGTGACAATATACAGCCTTGATGTACTCCTTTTCCTATTTGGAACCAGTCTGTTGTTCCATGACCAGTTCTAACTGTTGCTTCCTGACCTGCATACAGATTTCTCAAGAGGCAGATCAGGTGGTCTGGTATTCCCATCTCTTTCAGAATTTTCCACAGTTTATTGTGATCTACACAGTCAAAGGCTTTGGCATAGTCAATAAAGCAGAAATAGATGTTTTTCTGGAACTCTCTTGCTTTTTCCATGATCCAGCGGATGTTGGCAATTTGATCTCTGGTTCCTCTGCCTTTTCTAAAACCAGCTTGAACATCAGGAAGTTCACGGTTCACATATTGCTGAAGCCTGGCTTGGAGAATTTTGAGCATTACTTTACTAGTGTGTGAGATGAGTGCAATTGTGCGGTAGTTGGAGCATTCTTTGGCATTGCCTTTCTTTGGGATTGGGATGAAAACTGACCTTTTCCAATCTTGTGGCCACTGCTGAGTTTTCCAAATTTGCTGGCATATTGAGTGCAGCACTTTCACAGCATCATCTTTCAGGATTTGGAATAGCTCCACTGGAATTCCATCACCTCCACTAGCTTTGTTCGTAGTGGGGCTTTCTAAGGCCCACTTGACTTCACATTCCAGAATGTCTGGCTCTAGGTCAGTGATCACACCATCGTGATTATCTGGGTCATGAAGATCTTTGTGGTACAGTTCTTCTGTGTATTCTTGCCACCTCTTCTTAATATCTTCTGCTTCTCTTAGGTCCATACCATTTCTGTCCTTTATGGAGCCCATCTTTGCATGAAATGTTCCTTTGGTATCTCTGATTTTCTTGAAGAGATCCCTAGTCTTTCCCATTCTTTTGTTTTCCTCTATTTCTTTGCATTGATCGCTGAAGAAGGCTTTCTTATCTCTTCTTGCTATTCTTTGGAACTCTGCATTCAAATGTTTATATCTTTCCTTTTCTCCTTTGCTTTTCACTTCTCTTCTTTTCACAGCTATTTGTAAGGCCTCCCCAGACAGCCATTTTGCTTTTTTGCATTTCTTTTCCATGGGGATGGTCTTGATCCCTGTCTCCTGTACAATGTCACGAACCTCATTCCATAGTTCATCAGGCACTCTATCTATCAGATCTAGGCCCTTAAATCTATTTCTCACTTCCACTGGATAATCAAAAGGGATTTGATTTAGGTCATACCTGAATGGTCTAGTGGTTTTCCCTAGTTTCTTCAATTTCAGTCTGAATTTGGCAATAAGGAGTTCATAGTCTGAGCCACAGTCAGCTCCTGGTCTTGTTTTTGCTGATTGTATAGAGCTTCTCCATCTTTGGCTGCAAAGAATATAATCGATCTGATTTCGGTGTTGACCATCTGCTGATGTCCATGTATAGAGTCTCTCTTATGTTTTTGGAAGAGGTTATTTGCTATGACCAGTACATTTTCTTGGCAAAACTCTATTAGTCTTTACCCTGCTTCATTCCGTATTCCAAGGCCAAATTTGCCTGTTATTCCAGGTGTTTCTTGACTTCCTACTTTTGCATTCCAGTCCCCTATAATGAAAAGGACATCTTTTTTGGGTGTTAGTTCTAAAAGGTCTTGTAGGTCTTCATAGAACCGTTCAACTTCAGCTTCTTCAGCGTTACTGGTTGGGACATAGACTTGGATTATTGTGACAGTGAATGGTTTGCCTTGGAAACGAATAGAGATCATTCTGTCGTTTTTGAGATTGCATCCAAGTACTGCATTTCGGACTCTTTTGTTCACCATGATGGCCACTCCATTTCTTCTGAGGGATTCCTGCCCCCAGTAGTAGATACAATGGTCATCTGAGTTAAATTCACCCATTCCAGTCCATTTTAGTTCGCTAATTCCTAGAATGTCTACATTCACTTTTGCCATCTCTTGTTTGACCACTTCCAATTTGCCTTTCATGGACCTGACATTCCAGGTTCCTATGCAATATTGCTCTTTACAGCATCGGACCTTGCTTCTATCACCAGTCACATCCACAGCTGGGTATTCTTTTTGCTTTGGCTCCATCCCTTCATTCTTTCTGGAGTTATTTCTCCACTGATCTCCAGTAGCATATTGGGCCCCTACTGACCTGGGGAGTTTCTCTTTCAGTATCCTATCATTTTGCCTTTTCATACTGTTCATGGGGTTCTCAAGGCAAGAATACTGAAGTGGTTTGCCATTCCCTTCTCCAGCGGACCACATCCTGTCCCATCTCTCCACCATGACCCGCCCATCCTGGGTTGCCTCACGGGCATGGCTTAGTTTCACTGAGTTAGACAAGGCTGTGGTCCTGGTGTGAGTAGATTGACTAGATTTCTGTGAGTATGGTTTCAGTGTGTTTGCCCTCTGATGCCCTCTTGCAAGACCTACCGTCTTACTTGGGTTTCTCTTATCTTGGGCGTGGGGTATCTCTTCCCGGCTGGTCCAGCAAAGCTCAGCCATCACACCTTACCTTGGGTGAGGGGTCTCTCCTCACTGCCGCCCTTCCTGACCTTGGAGGAGGGGTATCTCCTCACTGCCACCCTTCCTGAGCTGGGTCATGGTGTAGCTCCTCTCTGCGGCGCTTAGTGTGCCGGTCGCAGCCCCCGCCATTCCTCGGTCCTGGGGTAGCTCCTCTTGGCTAATTGCCCAAGCAAGGATCAAACCCAGCTTCCCTGCACTGGGAGTGCAGGGTCTAAGCCACTGGGCCCCCAGGGAAGTTCCTTTCTTTGTTCCTGATCTGAACTCCATCTTGTTCTATTGGCGAGATCAACAACCAGCAGAAGGAACATTTTTAGGGCCCAAATTCAAAGGGTTGGTAACAGTTGCACATATCTTTGACAAAGTTTGTATTTATGATCCAGATGATTTTTATAGGCCCCCAGACTCTATGTCATAGCTTAGGCCTTCCCAGAAAAGGGAACTTGAAACAAAGGTTTGTGAACAAGCACTTAATGGAGAATGAGATACAGCATCTGGAGTGAAAGAAAGGAAACAGAAGAGGAAGAAAAGCAGGCTTGTCAAGGATACATTATCAAATTTGCCGTTAGTATGGAGTAACTGGGTGCTCAATCACATTTGTCCCCCTAAAGCATGTCCTAGAAGACATCCAACAGACCCCTAGCCCAGGAGAAGAAAGGAAAAGTAATCTGCTCATCAGCTCCCATTTTCCATTAGTCAAATCTTCACTCTGAATCTGACCAGTCCCATGTAGGGCTCTTCCTGGTGACAGACCCCTCCGTGTCCCCACTTACTGATTTGTTCTCTTTGTTTTATAATGTTTGACCATGCTGTGTGGCATGTGGATCTGGTCTTCTGACCAGGAATGGAAGCCTTGACCTCTGCAGTGAAATCGAGGACTCTTAACCACCAGGCCAACAGGAAAGACCTCCCACTGATTGGATTTTTTCTTTTGTTTTTGCTGTGCTCGGTCTTTCTTGTGGCTCTTCATTGCTCCCTGCAGGCTTTCTCTAGCTGCAGTGCAAGGGCTTCTCATTGCCGTGGCTTCTCTTGTTGGAGACCACGGGCTCTAGGGCATGCTGGCTTCAGTAGTTGTGGCTCATGGGATCTAGAGAGCTGGCTGGGTAGCTGTGGCACATGGCCTTAGTTGTAGGAACTCCCTGGACCAGGAATGTAACTTGTGTTCACTGCATTGGCAGCAGGATTCTACCACTAGACCACCAGGGAAGGCCCTACTTATTATTGACTGGGAAAAGAGGAAATACACTGTGACCTCCTAGACCCTCCAAGTGGAACAAAGAACAGACCCTAACAGTTATTATTTATGAAGTTAAAGAATGCACAAAGAGAGACAAAACATTCAAGCAGGACAGTAGCCATAATTTGAACAATTAATGGATCACAAGAACTTGGAAATCAGCCTTCACCATATGAACATTTCAGGCCATCTTACTGGAAGACAAGACACCACATCAAGGAGATGGAAACCATGCCAACTGGGACAGTCTTGGATCAGGAAGCCCTAAGTCAACCCAGAAGCTAACTGCTGGCACTTGAGTGAGTCCAGCCAAGACCTGAAGAATTGTCTAGCTAAGCTTAGCCCAAATTGCCAATGCACATAATTGTGAGATAAATTAATGGTTGGTGTTTTAAGCAACTTAATTTTTGAAATGATTTGTTATATAGAAAAAGCTCATCAATTGTAGGTGCCAATTTTCCTGTTGGCATCAGAATACATGTGTTGTAGAAGTAGCAATTTTTAGCAAATGATAAAATGTTAATATTCCTTACAGTGTTTCAGTGGTTTCCTGTTCTTATTTTGGCTATGTTTTCATGTAATAATTTCACAGATCTTTTTGCAAATAGATGATGAATAATGTACCTAAAAGGGAGTGCAAACAAGAAAAATCCTTGGAGCTTTAAAAACAATAACCTCAAAACACATGCTGTCAGAACACTGAATCAGCATCTCTGGAAGTTGAAATGAATACATGATCTTAGAATTGAAACACTCACTTTTCAATGGGAATGAAGGAAACAAATTCCCTTCAGAGTTGCCAAAGGAATCTTAGATGGCTCATGGGGCACACATATATATATGAGTAGTTCTGCCGTTCAAAGTCCTTCCATTAAACTGTCCTCCTCAGCCATCATCTGGAGTCAGGGTCCTTCCAAAGCACTTTCTTCATTGCCCCCTTCACATCCCTGTTCCTCAGCGTATAGATGAGGGGGTTGGTCATAGGGATAAGGACAGTGTAGAAGAGAGACATGAACTTTTCCTGATCCTGGTTGTCGCTGCTACTGGGCTGAAAATACACAGAGATGGCTGTGCCAAAGAACAGGGAGACCACCGTGAGGTGGGATCCACACGTGCCAAATGCTTTTCTCCGGCCTGTAGTGGACTTTATTCTTAACACGGCCCTAACAATCCAACCATAGGAGAACATGATTAATGAAACAGGTGTGAGAAGAATGATGACACTGCCAAAGAAGGTCACGTACACATTCATGGTGGTGTCAACACAGGCAAGTTTGAGAAAAGGAGGAATCTCGCAAAGGAAGTGGTCTAATTTATTTCTCCCACAAAGTGGTAAAAGGAAGATGAGCACTGTTTGCAATAAGGAGATGGCAAAACCAGTGACCCACGAAGCAGAAGCCATCAGGGCACACAGACGGGGGTGCATGATTACTGTGTAGTGAAGGGGCCTGCAAACAGCTGCATAGCGGTCAAATGCCATAACTCCTAGGAGAATACATTCTGTACATCCCAAACCCAGAGAGATGAAGAACTGAACTTCACAGCCACCAAAGGAGATGGATTTGTCTTCTCCACTGAGATTAAATAGGAACTGGGGAACGATGCTGGTGGTGTAGCACATGTCCAGAAAGCTCAGGTTAGAGAGGAAAAAGTACATCGGGGTGTGAAGACATGGGTCCAAGTAGGACAATGCAATGATGGTTGTGTTTCCCAGCAAAGTGAATATGTAGAAGATCAAAAGGACTACAAAGAGAACTAGTTCAAGTTGAGGTCTGTCAGAGAAACCTAGTAGGATAAACCCAGTGAAAGAACTTTCATTTTTCTGTTCCATCCTTTGCTGACACAGGGCTCCTGTCAAATCAAGCATTTAGCAATTTATAAAAGGTATCTTCCAAAAAAGAACAGGGTTAAAGAAGAAAATCTATCATGTTCAAAGGCATAGCCACAGGATTATATATACAACTCTTTGAATAAATCATGTACCCATTGAAATTGATATATCTTAACTCAATTAATTCTATACTATTCACAAAAGTTATATATTGATATTTAATACAAGAAAATAATAAATAAAATACTAAGATCAAATAATGAACCTTGGTTTGCATCAATCATAGATATAATATGTCTTTCAGATTGAGATTAATAGGATTGAAGTATAATCATTATATATGTGCATTTTAGAGAAATTGGAAGTAAGGAAAAATCAAGGCAGAATGATTAGAAAGAGTAAGAAAGATGTAGACAGAGGGAGAAAGTTTATTTTAAATTGTATCTCATTATTCTACATAACTGTATGTGTATATATCTCACATGTAATTGAATAATACAAAAAATCTCTAAAATGCATTCAGATATAGAATAGTATAAGCTAGAATGTACTTATACAAAGAATTATATTATATTTGAAGTATCACTAAGAGTGCTGCATGCAAACCTTTTGGCAGAATTGTTGTCTCTCTACTCCTAATACAATATATTTGTGAATGCTATACTCCAATCTTTCTGTATAGTAGTAAAAAAATAAACTGTTAAGAGTTTGAAAATATTACCATTCAATTACAGTGCTTAACGCTTGTCCTTGAGATAACTAAAATTACTACACCAATTTAACAAGAACTCCAAAACTTTATTCACTGTGCATAATCAGTTCATGGGCTTTCCTGATGACTCACCAGTAAAGAACCTGCCTGCTAATGCAGGAGATACAGGAAATGTGGGCTCAGTCCCTGCATTGGGAAGATATACTGGAGAAGAAAATGGCAACCCACTCTAGTACACAGAAACTGGTGGGCTACAGTCCATGGAGTCGTAAAGACTCAGACATGACTTAGTGACTAAACAGCAAAAATAGTCAGTTCACAGCAGAAGTTCAAAACCCAGTGATCATCACTTACCTCTTCTTTCTGTTGATTTCATTTTCACATATTACCAACAACTAAAAGCCTGAAATTCCTAAAGAAGATAAGATTATGCACTATCAACATTTTAATCAAGATAAATATTTTTTAAAGATATCCAATTGTGTAATCTGTGCACAAAGTGTAATGGTTTACAACACTCCCTATGATAAATAATTAGATAGATCAGATCAGATCAGTCGCTCAGTCGTGTCCGACTCTTTGCGACCCCATGAACCGCAGCACGCCAGGCCTCCCTGTCCATCACCAGCTCCCGGAGGTCACCCAGACTCACATCCATCGAGTCAGTGATGCCATCCAGCCATCTCATCCTCTGTCGTCCCCTTCTACTCCTGCCCTCAATCCCTCCCAGCATCAGAGTCTTCTCCAATGAGTCAACTCTTCGCATGAGATGGCCAAAATACTGGAGTTTCAGCTTTAGCATCATTCCTTCCAAAGAAATTCCAGGATTGATCTCCTTCAGAATGGACTGGTTGGATCTTCTTGCAGTCCAAGGGACTCTCAAGAGTCTTCTCCAACACCACAGTTCAAAAGCATCAATTCTTCGGCGCTCAGCCTTCTTCACAGTCCAGCTCTCACATCCATACATGACCACAGGAAAGACCATAGCCTTGACTAGGCGAACCTTTGTTGGTAAAGTAATGTCTCTGCTTTTGAATATGCTATCTAGGTTGGTCATAACTTTCCTTCCAAGGAGCAAGCGTCTTTTAATTTCATGGCTGCAGTCACCATCTGCAGTGATTTGGGAGCCCAGAAAAATAAAGTCTGACACTGTTTCCACTATTTCCCCATCTATTTCCCATGTACTGATGGGACTAGATGCCATGATCTTCGTTTTCTGAATGTTGAGCTTTAAGCCAACCTTTTCACTCTCCACTTTCACTTTCATCAAGAGGCTTTTTAGCCCCTCTTCACTTTCTGCCATAAGAGTGGTGTCATCTGCATATCTGAGGTTATTGATATTTCTCCCGGCAATCTTGATTCCAACTTGTGTTTCTTCCAGTCCAGCATTTCTCATGATGTACTCTGCATAGAAGTTAAATAAACATGGTGACAATATGCAGCCTTGACGTACTCCTTTTCCTATTTGGAACCAGTCTGTTGTTCCATGACCAGTTCTAACTGTTGCTTCCTGACCTGCATACATATTTCTTAAGAGGCAGATCACGTGGTCTGGTATTCCCATCTCTTTCAGAATTTTCCATAGTTTATTGTGATCCACACAGTCAAAGGCTTTGGCATAGTCAATAAAGCAGAAATAGATGTTTTTCTGGAACTCTCTTGCTTTTTCCATGATCCAGCGGATGTTGGCAATTTGATCTCTGGTTCCTCTGCCTTTTCTAAAACCAGCTTGAACATCAGGAAGTTCACGGTTCACATATTGCTACAAACACAGATGCACTGTCAATGCAATGAGTGGTCAAAGATAGGATGTAAAACTAAAAGTATTAATAATACGAGGGAAGATATAAAGAAAGGTACACTTTGGTATTATAAAAATCTGAGAACATCCATATTCATTAGGTTAATTTTACATATGCACCTTTCTGGGAGCTACCTTGAAACACTACTTACAAGAAACCAAACGCAACACCAGCCCTAAGGTTAGCTGATTACCATATTCATCTAACTATTTATTATTGCATAGACATGATCATTGGTATTCCGTGGTGGCTCAGATGCTAAAGAGTCTACCTGCAATGCGGGAGACCTCAGTTTGATCCCTGGGACGGTAAGATCCCCTGGAGAAGGAAATGGCAACCCACTCCAGTATTCTTGCCTGGAAAATCCCATGGACAGAGGAGCCTGGTGGGCTACAGTCCAAAGGGGCGAAAAAAGTTGGACACAACTGACTAACTTCACTTTCACTTTTTCATGATCATGCATTAACTTAAGCAACATAAGAAAGTATGCAATTCAGTTCTATTGCATTCAAATGATTAGGCACATAGTGCATTTTTAATTCTTCTAAGGCTTTCAAAATTTGAATCTGAATTGGGTGTAGACCCGCTGCTGTGTGAAAGAAATTGATACAATATTGTCATAAAATAAATGTTAATAAAATCTGAGTAAAGGAAAAAGTGTGAAAGTGTTACTCAGTCACATCCAACTCTTTGTGACCCTGTGGACTGTAGCCCACCACGTTCCTCTGTCCATGGGATTCTCCAGGCAAGAATACTGGAGTAGGTTGCCATGTCCCCCTGCAGGGGATCTTCCTGGCCCAGGGATTGAATCCACATTTCTACTCATATTTCTTTTGTCTCCAGCATTGGCAGGCAAGTTCTTCACCACTAGCGCCACCTGGGAAGCCCATTTATGAAGGAAATGTGAATGTGAAGTCGCTCAGTCATGTCCAGCTCTTTGCAACCCCATGGACGGTAGCCCACCAGGCTCCGCAGTGCATGGGATTTTCCAGGTAAGAATACTGGAGTGGGCTGCCATTTCCTTCTCCAGGGAATGAAGGAAAAGTAAAAGCCAAATGTACAAGCTGGATTTACAAAAGGCAGAGGAACCAGAGATCCAATTGCCAATATTAGTTGGATCATAAAAAAGCTAGGAAATTCCCCCAAAATTCTACTTCTGCTTCACTGACTACACTAAAGCCTTTGACTGTTGGACCACAACAAACTCTGGAAAATTCTTAAAGAGATGAGAATACCAGACCACCTAACCTGTCTTCTGAGAAACCTGTATGCAGGTTTCATACAAGAAGCAACAGTTAGAACCGGACATGGAATATGGACTGTTTCAAAATTGGGAAACGAGTACATCACACCTGTGTATTATTATCCTGCTTATTTAACTTATATACAGAGTACTTCATGTGAAATGCCAGGCTGAATGGCTCACAAGCTGGAATCAAGACTGATTGGAGAAACATTGAAAACCTCAGATACACAGATGATAACACCCTGATGGCAGAAAGCAAAGTGGAACTAAAGAGCCTCTTGATGAAGGTGAAAGAGGAGAGTGCAAAAGCTGGCTTAAAATTTAACATTCAAAAAACTTAAGATCATGGCATCAGGGCCCATCACTTCATGGCAAATAGATGGAGAAAAAGTGGAAACAATGACAGATTTTATTTTCCTGGGCTCCAAAATCACTATGGATGGTGACTGCAGCCATGAAATTAGAAGACACTTGCTCCTTGAAAGAAAAGCTGTGGCAAACTTAGATAGTGTATTAAAAGCAGAGACATCACTTTACTAACAAAGGTCTGTACACTCAGAACTATGGTTTTCCCAATAGTCGTGTATGGATGTGAGAATTGAACCATGAAGAAGGGTGAGTGCCAAAGAATTGATGCTTTTGAATTGTGGTACTGGTGAAGATTCTTGAGAGTCCCTTGGACTGACTGCAAGGAGATCCAGCCAGTCAATCCTAAAGGAAATCAACACTGAATATTCACTTGAAGGACTGATATTGATGCTGAAGCTCCAATACTTTCGCCACCTGATGTGAAGAGCCAACTCATTGGAAAAGACTCAGATTTTGGAAAAGATTGAGCACAGGAGGAGAAGGCATCAACAGAGGATGAGATGGTTGGATAGCATCACTGACTTGATGGACATGAACTTGAGATGGTGAAAGACAGGGAAGCCTGGCATGCTGCAATTCCTGGGGTTGCAAAGTCCGACCTGACTGAGCAACTGAACAACAACCACAAAGAGTCAAATGAAAGAAGAGGTAGGGGTGGAGGGGCCCTGGGGAATATTCCTTCATCAATGGCATAAATGTCCTCCATGTCCCATAATTTAGGGGTAAGGAAAGAAAACAAAAACAAAAACAAAAACAGATGGTTTGAAATATAAAAAGGACACATAATAGAAATTTAATACACCATATATGAGAAGGATAAAGCTAATCTAACTTAACACTCAATCACAAAACAGTACAGAAGAGCACTATACTGTTCACACACCTCCAAAAACAATATTTAATAAAACTTTTCACATTTAAAGTTTGATAAGTATCCAAGTTTTGAAGGCTGGAATGATATGCTGCTGCTGCTGCTGCTGCTGCTAAGTCGCTTCAGTCGTGTCCGACTCTGTGTGACCCCATAGACGGAAGGTCAACTCGCTCCCCCGTCCCTGGGATTCTCCAGGCAAGAACACTGGAGTGGGTTGCCATTTCCTTCTCCAATGCATGAAAGTGAAAAGGGAAAGTGAAGTCGCTCAGTCGTGTCCGACTCCCAGCAACCCCATGGACTGGAGCCCACCAGGATCCTCCGTCCATGGGATTTTCCAGGCAAAAATACTGGGGTGGGGTGCCATTGCCTTCCCCGAATGATATGCTACTTAGAGCTAATAATGCTGGGATTCCCTGGTGGTCCAGTGGTGAACAGTCTGCCATGCAATGTAAAGGACACAGGTTTGATCCTTGGTCAAGGAAGATCCCACATGAGCAAGACAACTATGATTCCACATGCACAGGGCAGCTATGGCCATTCGCCACAACTACTGTCTCCTGTACCACAACTACTGACGCTCATGCTCCACAACAAGAGAAGACAACACAGTGAGAAGCCGGTGCACCACAACTAGAGAGTAGCCTCTGCTTGCTGCACCTGGAGAAAGACTGTGAGCAGCACCCAAGATCCAATGCAATCAAAAATTAAATGAGTAAATAAAGAAATATTTTTGAAAATAATAATGCCAACACTGTTGGTATTGTTGATTGTTTGATATGCACTACAACTCTTACATGCATAATCTCAACTATCTCCAAAAAAGTTTGACATTTATTACTGTTACCCTTCTATATTTGAAGAAATAGATTAAAGTGGTTATGCATCTTAGCCAAGATTATTAAAACTCTAAATTTGTAAACAAAAATTAGGTCTCTTTGATATCAAAGTTGTGTTTTTAGCAAACACATCGCTTTATTGCCAGACATGAATATATTAAAATTCAGAGGACACCACTGCAGATGGCAGGGTTTACAATTTCATAAGACTTCATTCTTCCTTTGATTTCTTATAAGAATGTGATCTGTGGTATTCACAACAGAAGTCTATATAGAAGAAAATTTATAACAGAATTATAAAATTTTGACAGTCTAAATATGCAATGACAGGATATATTCCCTGACTCACACCTGCTCAGAAGAACAAATACAACCTATGGCTCAGTCTCATGAACATATATACAAATCCTGACACATTCATCCTGGATGAACTGCTGGAAAATTTTTCTAAATGTACCTAATAAAGGAAGCAGACACCAAAGTGAAGGGAAAATATAAAATGTTAATTCATCAAAGGAAATCACCAATACAAAAATGGACCAGTGTAATAAAATGATGATATATTTTATCATCATATCAATAAGGACCAGAAAAGTAGTTGATAAAAGACAAAATCTGGTCAAGATGAAGTTGTTCAAACCATTTGCAACTATACAGAATAATATTAATTTATTAAAAAAGGGATGCTGAATGACCAGGTATCTGACAGTTCTAAAAATCAATGATTTTAGACTGAAAAATTTAATATCAGACAACAACAAACAAAAGCAACACCAACTAAAACAGAAAAAAAGAATGTAATGTCTTTGTATGTTACAAATGATTGCAGTCCAAGTGGAGATTACACTGGAAGGTAATTAGGATACCAATGTCATATTTGTCTTTTTAAATATTTTTTCTCTAAAGAAAATCAGGAAGTTATCCCTTCCTGAGTAAACCAGATATGGGAAACTTCAAGGTGCAAGACACATCATCGCAATGATCTCAAGAGTACATTCTGCTGGCCTGGGTCACACCAATCCCTTGTTCCTTCCCTACTCAGCACCCACCCTTCCTAAAGCTGTTTGCACCACCACGGAAGGCAATGATTCAAGGTAAGGAATATTACTTGGCTAAGGTTAAATGAGAAACTTTTATCTCCTTCCTACCACTTTTAAAGAATTCTGCTTTTTAATTGGGAATTATCATCTATGTCAAAATACGTATCAACTGACAACGCAATAAGGAATACTGATATGTATGAGAAAAACTACATAAACAATAAAAACTAGAAATATTAAGCATATTCACCCTAGCTACAGGAACAACAAATACTACCCTTGGTAAACATGATATGACATGAAACAGGCAAGTTTTGCTATACAAGCTACATATCAATAAATACTTGGATACAAAATAGAAATAATTGAAAAAATCAAAGCATATGTATGTGTATATAGAAAATATTAAGTAAAATTGAACAGATTCTACAAAATAAAGATGACATCTTACATAACTATTATTTTTTAAAAGAATATAATAGAAACTTATATCTCACAAGAACACAATTCTCCTATACTAATTAAGAGAAGAGACATCAAATGAGAGAGGTTAAATGCTTAATACAAACACATATCAGTGTTAGAGGTATATTTACAATTATAATAACTATATATTACTGAGACACAATATAACTAAAATTTTAGTGGAAGAAGTATTTCAAGAAAACTAACTACTTGCTGTGCAAACCAAACATTTTAAAGACAAAAGATCTCAAGATAATGTCTTTTTAAGATATCTCAAATTATGCAACATTCACTGATAAATTTAAAGTTCAAACTCTGCCCTATCCAGTTCCTCAAGGAATCCTAAAAAGGTGCAGACAAAATCCATGCAGCCTCAGAGCCATAACTGAATCTCCTTTGCCTTAATAATCCTTCTGTCTCAGTTTAACTCCAATACATTAGGACTGGTCCCTAATGGCAACAAAGGACTTATAAATGAGGAGGAAGTGGATCTATCATGGTATCAGAAATAACAGTTCTAATCAATATGGACAACAATCAATCAATATGGCTGGGTTGGGAAAATGAGACTGAAGTAGAAATTCCTTGGCAAGCTATTTATTGGTTGAATGTTCTCAGGATAAAGAGAATCAAAGAGCAAAATAAAGCAGACAATGCTGCTAAGCAAGGATGTGATCACAAATGGAATAGCATAAACCTGTCAGATGTAGCTCCACTTGACCCAAAGGCAGTCTATTATATATCCCAAGGATCTGTCATTACTGAAAGCTGCCCCAACCAAGTTCAGGAGACCTCCTTGTAATGTGGCTCCCATTCAACTGATGGCAATTTTCTGAAGAAGGAATGGGCTTTGAAGCTATTGCTCAATACTCATGACAAATATGGTATGGACCGGTGCACCCACCAGCCAGTAGAAAAAATATGAGCTGGACACTGAAAGCATTCTTACAAAATGTAGAGTCCATTCATAAGTGTGTGCAAGGACGAAAGGACAGTCACCAGTGTACATTACACATCACCTCAGTGCAAGGCCATCAAAAAGATGTCATTTGCCTTATTCACCAATAAATTAAACATTCCAATCACCTTTTCTGGCCCACATTTCTCCTCTCAAATTGGTATTTCTCTTCAATTGAAGAATGCTCATTTTTCATTAACAATAAATTCAAAAATGCATTGACACAATAACCATGAAATGGACCTTGATTGTTATAACTGTCAAACTAGCATTTGGAAGATTACATATGTTCATTTCTTTGAGAAAATGAGCATTTTAAAACTATAGATATTGACAATATACTTTAAGAAACATTCTGCAATTTCACAGCAAATAGGAGCTGAGGAAAAAATAAAAGTGTATAGTCTAATATGTTCACATTAACATATATGCTATTATTCAATTACTGAAGGACATGTTTTTCGACAGCCAAATATCCTGAATTTAAATTGTTTCATATATCCATATTGAGACCTGGGAACACAAAGTTGGCTTCCATAAGAAACACAAGTTTAGTTCTTAAATTTGGTGAATTTCTACAGGAATTTCTGTTTCTTTTGCCAACTGACATATATATTACTCAATTTAGCCTTTCAGGAACACTTGCAACTGAAAACAAACTCACTTACCAATTCCTAAAGTACCACAGAGATGGAGTTCCTGTCCTCTCAGTCTTATTCCCCTTATGTGAGTGTCCTAAGCTCGTTCCCTATCTCATTTCCAGTTCCTGCCTTTAGTACAGTACTGCGCATTGGAACCTGTGTATATAGACTAAGGATGCAGGTTGTATGAAATGGGTACACAAGTTGACTCTACCAACTTGGAATTGGAATGTCCTTAATTTTCCTTAAGCAAGAAGATGCTTTCTCTTGATAACTTCAAATTTCTTCACACGATACTGAAGATCAGCATTGTGTCTAGCTGGTAGGATGACATAGGAAGGCAATTTCAAACTCTCAGGATTCCTTCTGAATATGTCTTGGCTCTATGATGGACAACTCATTACGAAAGTGTGAGGTTGGTATGAAACGGCAGTAAAACTGGTCTGGTGAAAACAGTTTACCTGACTGAAGTCTCTGAGGAATGGATGTCCTGTACTGTTAATTAGCTGATGTCATCTAGCTGCCCAGAGATGACAATCCTCAGGGAAAATGAATATCAAGGAGAATGCAAGAGGATACCTAATCTGCCTCTTCTATAACTTCTCATAATTGACAAAGGTCAGATAATTCCCTTGACTTCTCAGTTACCTTAACTCTTCTCTTTTAATGGTTTAGATATTTTACTAAACACGAGATTTTTTATACAGTTGCAAAACAAATTATCCATATATAAATAAGAACTCATTCAGTTACTTAATTTTAAAAGTAAATTAATTTTTATCTAATATTCATAACCAACTTTTAAGGAATCACAGAGTTACCAATTAGGCAGAACCTATCTAATCTTTAAGGTAAATATATTAAAGGTCAACCACCACATTTGACTCCCAAACTTCTAATATGGCTAAGGAAAATCTACCAGTCCTCTATGACATTGTTCAAATTCTATCTGAAAGTTGTAATGATTTACATAAACAAACAGAAAAATTATTGACTTTTTAAATGAAACATTCATGATTTAAGTTCAACTCAATTTTGCATTTATTTCCATATGACTGAGTTAAACAAGAGAGCTATAATTGTTAAAGTAAACTGAAGGAAACTTGATGGATATTGTGTGTTTTGAAGTTTGAAGATCAATTAATTTCAAAACAACTTACACACTTGACTGTACAGGCAAAAGGCAGGAATAATTAGCATCTGTCCATGGAAGGCTTTGGCTGTAGCCATCAAAAGCAGCTTCAAAAAATATAAAATCTCTTTTCCCCACTAGAACACATTTTCTTTCAGAGTAATAGACAACTTTTATTAGTAGTATAAGCTATCTCAGGGAAAGCTATTTAGGTTTGAAGTATCTTGGTTTTTATGTCATTAATCAGACAAGTATACAGATCTTCTATAACTAATTTACATGCTATAGCCAAGCATTTCCCATAGAACCATAAAATACATTTTTTAAATAACATTCTACACAGGGAGAAATTATCTTTTCCTTAAAATACTCTTAGAGTAGAATTTTCTCAGTAATCTCTCTACTAGTTAAATTCCATTATAATATGTAGAAGGAGGTCGAGTAAAGATTAGTATTGCATAGGGTGTCCAGAGATGGAGGGAATTACAGACCTGCAATTAACATTTCTTCCCATTTCCATCTTGATGTTGCAAATATTAATTGGAAAAATAATGTTGGATAATACTTTGACATTATTTAGAATGTGATGTGGATGTAACGGATGATGGAAGTAAAGTCTGATGCTGAAAAGAGCAATATTGCATAGGAACCTGAAATGTTAAGTCCATGAATCAAGGCAAACTGGAAATGGTCAAACAGGAGATGGCAAGAGTTAGCATCAAAATTTTAGGAATTAGCGAACTAAAATGAACTGGAATGGGTGAATTTAACTCAGTGACCATTATATCTACTATTGTGAGCAAGAATCCCTTAGAAGAAATGGAACAGCCATCAGAGTCAACAAAAGAGTGCAAAATGCAGTACTTGGATGCAATCTCAAAAATAACAGAATGATCTCTGTTCACTTCCAAGGCAAACCATTCAATATCACAGGAATCCAAGTCTATGCCCGAAGCAGTAATGCTAGAGAAGCTGAAGGTGAACGGTTCTATTAAGCCCTACAAGACCTTCAAGAACTAATACCCAAAAAAGATGTCCTCTTCATTATAGGGGACTGGAATGCAAAAGGAGGAAGTCAAGAGAAGCAGGCAAATTTGGCCATGGAGTACAAAATGAAGCAGGTCAAAGGCTAACAGAGTTTTGCCAAGAGAACGCACTGGTCATAGCAAACACCCTCTTCCAACAACACAAGAGAAGACTCTACACACACACATCACCAGATGGTCAATACTGAAATCAGATTGATTATATTCTTTGCAGCCAAAGATGGAGAAGCTCTATACAGTCAGCAAAACCAAGACCAGGAGCTGACTGTGGCTAAGATCATGAACTCACTATTGCCAAATTCAGACTTAAATTTAAGAAAGTAGGGAAAACCACTAGACCATTCAGATAAGTTCAGTTCACTTGCTCAGACATGTCCGACTCTTTGCTACCCCATGGACTGCAGCATGCCAGGCCTCCCTGTCCATCACCAACTCCAGGAGTTTACTCAACTCATATCCATTGACTCGGTGATGACATCCAACCATCTCATCCTCTGTAGTCCCCTTCTCCTCCACCTTCAATCTTTCCCAGCATCAGGGTCTTTTCAAATGAGTGGGTTCTTCGCATCAGGTGGCCAAAATATGGGAGTTTCAGCTTCAACATCAGTCCTTCCAGTGAACACTCAGGACTGATTTGCTTTAGGATGGACTGTTTGGATCTCCTTGCAGTCCAAGGGACTCTCAAGAGCCTTCTCCAACAACTCAGTTCAAAAGCATCAATTCTTCCGCGCTCAACATTCTTTATAGTCCAACTCTCACAGCCATACATGACTACTGGGAAAACCATAACCTTGACTAGATGGACTTTTGTTGGCAAAGTACTGTTTCTGCTTTCTAATATGCTTTCTAGGTTGGTCATAACTTTTCTTCCAAGAAGTAAGCGTCTTTTTATTTCATGGCTGCAGTCACCATCTGCAGTGATTTTGGAGCCCCCCAAAATAAAGTCTGACACTCTTTCCCCATCTATTTGCCATGAAGTGATGGAACTGGATGCCATGATCTTAGTTTTCTGAATGTTGACCTTTAAGCCAACTTTTTCACTCTTCTCTTTCACCTTCATCAAGAGGCTTCTTAGTTCCTCTTCACTTTCTGCCATTAGAGTAGTATCATCAGCATATCTGAGGCTATTGATATTTCTCCCAGCAGTCTTGATTCCAGCTTGTACTTCATCCAGCCCAGCTTTTCTTATGATGTATTCTGCATATAAGTTAAATAAGCAGGGTGACAATATACAGCCTTGACGTACTCCTTTTCCTATTTGGAACCAGTCTATTTTTCCATGTCCAGTTCTAACTGTTGCTTTTTGACATGCATACAGATTTTCAGGAGGCAGGTCAGGTGGTCTGGTATTCCCATCTCTTGAAGAATTTTCCACAGATTGTTGTGATCCACACAGTCAAAGGCTTTGGCATAGCCAAAAAAGAAAAAGGAGATAATTTTCTGGAACTTTCTTGCTTTTTCCATGATCCAGTGGATGTTGGTATTGTTGATCTCTGGTTCCTTTGCCTTTTCTAAAACCAGCTTGAACATCTGGAAGCTCATGGTTGCCGTATTGTTGAAGTTTGGCTTGAAGAATTTTGAGCATCTCTTTACTAGCATGTGCTGCTGCTGCTAAGTCACTTCAGTCATGTCCGACTCTGTGCAATCCCATAGATGGCAGCCCACCAGGCTCCCCTGTCCCTGGGATTCTCCAGGCAAGAACACTGGAGTGGCTTGCCATTTCTTTCTCCATTGCATGAAAGAGAAAAGTGAAAGTTTAGTCACTCTGTCGTGCCCAACTCTTAGTGACCCCATGGACCACAGCCTCCCAGGCTCCTTCATCCATGGGATTTTCCAGGCAAGAGTACTGGAGTGCAGTGCCATTGCCTTCTCCATTACTAGCATGTGAGATGAGTGCAATTGTGCAGTAGTTTGAACATTCTTTGGCATTGCCTTTCTTAGGGACTGGAATGAAAACTGACCTTTTCCAGATCATTCAGGTATGACCTAAATCAAATCCTTTACAATTATACAGTGGACATGACAAATAGAGTCAACGCATTAGATCTGATATAGACAGAGTGCCTGAAGAACTATGGATGGAGGTTGGTGACATTGTACAGGAGGCAGTGATCAAGACCATCCCCAAGAAAAAGATATGCAAAAAGGTAAATTGGCTGTCTGACAAACCTTACAAATAGCTGTGAAAAGAAGAGAAGCTAAAGGCAAAGGAGAAAAGGAAAAATATACCCATTTGAATCAGAGTTCCAAAGAATAGCAAGAAGATATAAGAAAGCCTTCCTCAGTGATCAGTGCAAAGAAATAGAGGCAGACAATAGAATGGGAAAGAGTAGAGATCTCTTCAAGAAAATTAGAGATACCAAGGGAACATTTCATGCAAAGATGGCCACAATAAAGGACAGAAATGGTATGGACTTAACAGAAGCAGAAGATATTAAGAAGAGGTGGCAAGAATACACAGAAGAACTGTACAAACAAGATCTTCATGACCCAGATAATCACGATGGTGTGATCACTCACCAAGAGCCAGACATCCTGGAATGTGAAATCAAGTGGGTCTTAGGAAGCATCACTACAAACAAAGCTAGTGGAGGTGATGGAATTCCAGATGATCTATTTCAAATCCTAAAAGATGATGCTGTGAAATGCTGCACTCAATATGCCAGGAAATCTTGGAAACTCAGCAGTGGCCACAGGACTGGAAAAGGTCAGTTTTCATTCGAATCCTTAAGAAAGGCAATGCCAAAGAATGCTCAAACTACTGCACAATTGTACTCATCTCACATGCTAGCAAAGTAATGCTCGAAATTCTCCAAGCCAGGCTTCAACAGTAAGTGAACCGTGAACTTCCAGATGTTCAAGCTGGTTTTAGAAAAGGCAGAGGAACCAGAGATCAACAATACCAACATCCACTGGATCATGGAAAAAGCAAGAGAGTTCCAGAAAATTATCTCCTTTTGCTTTTTTGGCTATGCCAAAGCCTTTGACGAGGCAGATCAGGTGGTCTGGTACTCCCATCTCTTTCAGAATTTTCCGCATTTTATTGTGATCCACACAGTCAAAGGTTTTGGCATAGTTAATAAAGCATAAATAGATGTTTTTATGGAACTCTCTTGCTTTTTCGATGATCCACCGGATGTTGGCATTTATCTCTGGTTCCTCTGCCTTTTCTAAAACCATCTTGAACATCAGGAAGTTCACAGTTCACATATTGCTGAAGCCTGGCTTGGAGAATTTTGAGCATTACTTTACTGACTATGCCAAAGCCTTTGACTGTGTAGATCACAATAAACTGTGGAAAATTCTGAAAGAGATGGGAATACCAGACCACCTGATCTGCCTCTTGAGAAATCTGTATGCAGGTCAGGAAGCAACAGTTAGAACTGGTCATGGAACAACAGACTGGTTCCAAATAGGAAAAGGAGTACGTCAAGGCTGTATATAGTTACCATGTTATTTAACTTATATGCAGAGTACATCATGAGAAACGCTGGACTGGAAGAAACACAAGCTGGAATCAAGATTGCTGGGAGAAATATCAATAACCTCAGATATGCAGATGACACCACCCTTATGGCAGAAAGTGAAGAGGAACTAAAAAGCCTCTTGATGAAGGTGAAAGAGGAGAGGGAAAAAGTTGGATTAAAGCTCAACATTCAGAAAACGAAGATCATGGCAACTGGTCCCATCACTTCATGGGAAATAGATGGGGAAACAGTGGAAACAGTGTCAAACTTTATTTTTCTGGGCTCCAAAATCACTGCAGATGGTGACTGCAACCATGAAATTAAAAGACGCTTACTCCTTGGAAGGAAAGTTATGACCAACCTAGATAGCATATTCAAAAGCAGAGACATCACTTTGCCAACAAAGGTTCACCTAGTCAAGGCTATGGTCTTTCCTGTGGTCATGTATGGATGTGAGAGCTGGACTGTGAAGAAGGCTGAGCGCCGAAGAATTGATGCTTTTGAACTGTGGTGTTGGAGAAGACTCTTGAGAGTCCCTTGGACTGCAAGGAGATCCAACCAGTCCATTGTGAAGGAGATCAGCCCTGGGTGTTCTTTGGAAGGAATAATGCTAAAGCTGAAACTCCAGTATTTTGGCCACCTCATGCGAAGAGTTGACTCATTGGAGAAAACTCTGATGCTGGGAGGGATAGGGGGCAAAAGGAGAAGGGGACGACAGAGGATGAGATGGCTGGATGGCATCACTGACTCGATGGATGTGAGTCTGATGACCTCCGGGAGTTGGGGATGGAGAGGGAGGCCTGGCGTGCTGGGATTCATGGGGTCGCAAAGAGCCGGACATGACTGAGCCACTGATCTGATCTGATCTGATTACTAGCATGTGAGATGAGTGCAATTGTGCAGTAGTTGGAGCATTCTTTGGCATTGCCTTTCTTTGGGATTGGAATGAAAACTGACCTTTTCCAGTCCTGTGGCCACTGCTGAGTTTTCCAAATTTGCTGGCATATTGAGTGCAGGACTTTCACAGCATCGTCCTTCAGGATTTGGAATAGCTCCACTGGAATTCCATCACCTCCACTAGCTTTGTTCATAGTGATGCTTTCTAAGGCCCACTTGACTTCACATTCCAGAATGTCTAGCTCTAGGTCAGTGATCACACCATCATGACTATCTGGGTCGTGAAGACCTTTTTTGTACAGTTCTTCTGTGTATTCTTGCCACCTCTTCTTAATATCTTCTGCTTCTGTTAGGTCCGTACCATTTCTGTCCTTTGCCAAGCCCATCTTTGCATGAAATGTTCCTTTAGTATCTCTGATTTTCTTGAAGTGATCTCTAGTCTTTCCCATTCTGTTGTTTTCCTCTATTTCTTTGCATTGGTCTCTGAGGAAGGCTTTCTTATCTCTTCTTGCTATTCTTTGGAACTCTGCATTCAAATGTTTATATCTTTCTTTTTCTCTTTTGCTTTTCACATCTCTTCTTTTCACAGCTATATGTAAGGCTTCCCCAGACAGCCATTTTGCTTTTTTGCATTTCTTTTCCATGGGGATGGTCTTGATCCCTGTCTCCTGTACAATGTCATGAACTTCAGTCCATAGTTCATCAGGCATTCTATCTATCAGCTCTAGGCCCTTAAATCTATTTCTCACTTCCACTGGATAATCATAAGGGATTTTATTTAGGTCATATTAGAATGGTCTAGTGGATTTCCCTACTTTCTTCAATTTCAGTCTGAATTTGGCAATAAGGAGTTCATGGTCTGAGCCACAGTCAGCTCCTGATCTTGTTTTTGCTGACTGTATAGAGCTTCTCCATCTTTGGCTGCAAAGAATATAATCGATCTGATTTCGATGTTGACCATCTAGTGATGTCCATGTATAGAGTCTTCTCTTGTGTTGTTGGAAGAGGGTGTTTGTTATGACTAGTGCATTTTCTTGGCAAAACTCTATAAGTCTTTGCCCTGCTTCATTCCGTATTCCAAGGCCAAATTTGCCTGTTTTTCCAGGTGTTTCTTGACGTCCTACTTTTGCATTCCAGTCCCCTATAATGAAAAGGACATCTTTTTTGGGTGTTAGTTCTAAAAGGTCTTGTAGGTCTTCATAGAACCGTTCAACTTCAGCTTCTTCAGCATTACTGGTTGGGGCATAGACTTGGATTACTGTGACAGTGAATGGTTTGCCTTGGAAATGAACAGAGATCATTCTGTCGTTTTTGAGATTGCATCCAAGTACTGCATTTTGGACTCTTTTGTTGGCCATGATGGCCACTCCATTTCTTCTGAGGGATTCCTGCCCGCGGTGGTAGATACAATGGTCATCTGAGTTAAATTCACCCATTCCAGTCCATTTGAGTTTGCTGATTCCTAGAATGTCGACATTCACTCTGGCCATCTCTTGTTTGACCGCTTCCAATTTGCCTTGATTCATGGACCTGACATTCCAGGTTCCTATGCAATATTGCTCTTTACAGCATCAGACCTTGCTTGTATCACTAGACACATCCACAGCTCACCTCCTTTACCAACAAATGGGTCCTGTTTTTATCTCAGGCAACATTGATAGATCACGAACTTTAAGTCCAAGGACAGTATTGCTGACAGAGTGCTGCAGGCAGGGAAGATAAAGCCTATATTTAGCGGATAAGTCAACTCATGCCAGAAAAGATTATTTGCTATTCATGTAATGTTTTGTACTTGTTGTCTCAGGGCCTGTTAGGAGAAGGATGTGCTAATACCCTTCCTGAAAGCCTATTAACAACTTCCACATCTTATAATTCCCTAAATCTCCTGGAGAATTGTCTATCAGGTACATTATCCCCAGGGTTGATATCGGGAAAACCACATGGGGATAAGTAACTATTACTGGAGTTGAGGGAGACTGGGTTCCCAGAGGCTACAAAGAAACTGTAAATTTCAATGTAAGGAAGTCCTGCAGCCACTCCAGTTCTCACTAAGCCAGACATACACTCTTCAAGAATCATTCCACCTCTCATCCTCATACATCTGGAGGCAAAGGAAACATTCTCTCTCTTTTATTTTTCCCATTATGCTGGAGGCTGACTTGGAGGCCAGAGGCTCTTCCCAGAAGACACTTGCATCCTGATAATGAGCATCTGGTAAGTACGATGACCTTTACCTGGCCAAGGCTGTTAAGAAATGAGTCAAACTTGAAGATGAGCACTCTGTGACTCTCTTCCTTTTTCTCAAATCTACTTTTCCCTTCTCTCTCTGCAGGCAGATTTCCTTGGTTATTCAGTTCATACAGCATCAAGTGGCAGTAGCTTAAATTCTCAATTTTCATATATCCTCTGCCCAAGAGCTAACCATACTTCACATGGCCATCCCCCACCACCCTTCAAAGACCCCTGAGTGAAAGGGCAGAGTCTTTGATGAAAGGATGGAGATAATCACAGGGGACACTTTCTCTTGGACATTTCTCTTGAAGTAGAAGAGAAAGATCTACACACTAGAAGTAGCTACTTTGAGGTAGAGAGGCCTTCTACACTTTAAGTGCAAAGTGATGAAAGTCGTTGGCATTCTGGGACCCAGAAGACTCAGGGCTGTATCAACATTAGTCACATTGGCAGCTCTGAGACCACTGGTGCCCAACATAGCATCAGTTTGTCAAAGCAGGCACTGGCAGAACAGTAGTGATGAGCAACTTAGATGAGAAGGGGAAGAAAATAGAGGATTCTGCTCACCAGGAACAGAGTTCATGTGAGAACTTTCTGGGAACTCTAGATAGAAATGGTGGCAAATAATAAAAGCAGAGATTTCTGTTGTGCCAGCCAGAAGTAGAGCTGAGGGAAAGTACAGAGAGAAGAAACCTCCCAGAAGGACTTTTCATAATTTTCTTCCTTCTGCTTCTTGCAAAGCTCAGAGCCTGCCTTCCCCTCCATCTTTGCCCACTTGATATCTCATGGTGAAATGCTGTTGTCTCCACAGGTGTCAGAGAACACTTTTTCAGCAAACATTTCTGCATGTCCCCCTATGTGGCAAGAGCAATGCCAAGTGGTTATGACACAACTCCAGCCTGTGTTTCCTGAAACTGTATCAGCCCATAGGCCCAAGAGTGATAATAAACAACAGGCTGTTGTTTTATCTACTATTTTATTTACTATTTCAACCCCACCTAGGGCTTCCCAGGTGACTCAATGTTAAAGAATCCGCCTGCCAATGCAGGAGACACAGGTTCAGTTCCTGGGTCAGGAAGATCCTCTGGAGAAGGAAATGGGGAACCCACTGCAGCATTCTTGCCTGGGAAATCCCATGGACAGAGGAGCCTGGCGGGTACAGTCCACAGGATTACAAAAGAGTCAGACACGACTTAATGACTAAACAACAACAATCCCTGCAGTCTGGGCAAAATGAACTGTTTCTGGCAGTTCCCAGGAAGTTCTGGCAAGAGCTCTGTGTTCTCTGGAGTTTAAAGCACCTGTGCCTCTCTCCACTTTGCCTATCTCGGTGTAGAATACCTCTCTCTTCCCTTGAGTTTCGTTATTCAATCACTGAAAAAATAGCCCAAGAGAGGCCCTCCACTATCTTTAGCTTCTGCCACCAGACTCTCTATCCCTTTGGCTAAGACACAAGACAGTGGGGCTGGGTGAAGAATCAGTAATAGAATCAGAGATGGTGTTGTCTGGCATCCTCTGGCATGCATCTCATCCTACCCAAAACCAGTCTATCTCCAGAGGCAACTATAAGTCTACATTTATAAAACTGGATTTCCGTACACAAAGACAAATAAGATTCAGTCTGTGGGATCACCAAAATATCTTACAAGCACAAAAGGGTCTTGAAACCAAAACAATAAATACATAAATGTTTATATTCAAAGATATTTGTATACACTATATTTACATAGCATATATTTTATATATTTATTATACATTTTATACATAATCTCAAATGCCATATAGCCTGGGATAAATACCACTATGAAATAAACACTGTGCACACTTATTTCTACCTGATATAAGAAAACACTTCCTAAATCTTTAAGTATATTAACATATTCATACATTACATGTATGAATGTACATGTTGATTCAACTGCATTCAACTGTACGCATTACAATACATGTCGATTATTTGCTATATATCAGGCACTATTCTGCACATATAATGATTTTGTTTTAAAAAGACAAATTTCCTGATCTTATAAATCTTTCATTTTACTGATGCAGATTAGAAAATAAATAAGAAATTTTTTTTTAAGAAACAAGAAAATTCTGGATCATAATGAGTGATCTGAAGATGAAAAGCAGGGCAATGCAATACACAATATCTTGAACGGAGTTTTAGCTGCGATGGTCAGAGAATTTAAAAATGAGAAAAACCAAATAGACATGAACATTCGGGTATTAATGTTGGGAAATTCTAAGGATGAGAGGGTTTCGCTGGTGGCTCAGTGAATAAGAATCTGCCTGCCAATGAAGAAGACAAGGGTTCGATGGTGATCCGGGAAGTTCCCACATGCCTCAGAGCAACGAAGCTCATGCATCACAACTACTGAGCCTGTGCTCTAGAGCCCAGGAACCACAACTATTGAGCCCATGCATGGCAACTAATGAGGACTGCATGCCCCAGACGCCGTGCTCCACAAAAAGAGAAACCTGTGCACAGCGAATGGAGAAACCCCCAACACTTCAATGAAGACCCACCACAGCCAAAAATAAACACTGAATAAATTAAAAATAAAAATTCTAAAGATGGGAAATTGACAATAGCAAGAGAAAATACTAGACAGGAGAAAATACTAGAGAGGTAAGAAAAGGATTATGAAGGCTCCTGTATGCCATACTGAGGAATTTGGAATTTGAGTTGAAGGCAATTGAAAACCACTCGAAATTTTCGTGAAGGGAAGTGAGGCAATTCTTTTAGGAAGGATAATTCTTTTGCCAATATGAGAGAAGGCTGTAACTCCTAAATTCAGTTTCTAAAGCCCTTTTAGTTTTGAAACTTCTTTCACATTATCAATTCTTTGACAAAATTATTTTGTGAGCCTACTATACATACCAAACTCTTTTCCAGGCTATGGTACTGTTATGAGATACTTCTCCTCTTAGGTATTATTTACTATTAAGTTTGCCTCATGGTTTGTGTGTGGTGTGTGCGTCTATGAAACAGAGAGACATACAGACAGACAGAGGTTGATTTCTAAAATGGGACCAGATGATTTTATGAAAAAGAGAATGATTAATGTGAGGTCTGAATTTATAGAAAGTGTACACGAAAGGTTGAAAAAGAGTATTTGCTCTATCATATTAAGCAATTTTAAAAGACATAAAGAAATAAAACAAAAAAACATTGATGCTTTGCTGAGTTTTCACTGAAAGTGGTAACAATGAGAGTTTCTCAGGCTTAGTCCCTCTGGAACATACAGTATGGATACAGTGAATTCTAAATCACCTCCAATAAAAGTTTTCCAATCAATAGACATGATTACAGTCTCCATATCAAAGGCTCCATGACTTTACTTATTAAAATACATTATTCCTATTTGAATAAATTGTTCATAGTAAATTTTATTATCTGTGCATTTTCAGAAGGAATTATTTTCTCTACACAAAGCAGAAGCAAGAAAACCAGTCTAAATATTTCAATCATCCAGGGAAGGACTAAGGCAGTACATATTTGTAACTTATTTCGAACATCTAGATTTAATTTTTGAGAAACTTTGAGTTATCTTTGTAGTTCATACATCATAAAGACAGTATCCCCAGCAGTTAAGAACTCATATTTTAGAGTCTGTTGGAATCCTGCCTCTGTGATTTACTAAGTACATCACTCTGATAAAATCACTGCACCTCTTTAACCCTCAATTCCTTCACCTATTTAGCAGAAGTCATGATAATGCCAAGCTCACAGAGTTGTTGTGACAAATTGCATAGAAAGTGCTTCGGTCAGTGTTGAAACACAGAAGGTACTCTTATAGTAACTCTCTAGCACCCCCTTGTTTGTCAACAAAAGAGTAACTGTGAACATGCCTCAAGCGTCCTCACAAACTCTACTTCCTCAGGGGGAATGATGTGGATTAAACAAACAGCTTAATAGTATGGAGTCCTCTTAACTTCAACAAGTGGAGTACGATGGAAAGAGCTAACGACAGCGCCTTCTCTGGATTCATTCTCCTGGGCTTCTCCAACCAGTCCCAGCTGGAAACAGCTCTCTTTGCGGTCATCCTGATCATCTACTTCTTGAGCTGTGTAGGCAATGGCGCCATTATACTTTTGTCAACGATGGATCCTCACCTCCACACCCCTATGTACTTCTTCCTCTCCAATCTCTCTTTTATGGATCTTTGTTTGACTACTTGCACTGTCCCTCAGACCCTGGCCAACTTTGAGGGGAAGGACAAGACCATCACCTATGGCGGCTGTGTGGCCCAGCTCTTCATTGCCTTGGGACTTGGGGGAGTAGAGTGTATCCTCCTGACTGTCATGGCCTATGACCGCTATGTAGCTGTGTGCCGTCCCCTCCACTACATGGTGATCGTGCATCCCCAGCTTTGCTTGCAGCTGGTTGTAACTGCTTGGCTTACAGGCTTTGGCAATTCTGTAGTCCAGACAGCACTGACCATGACTCTTCCCCTCTGTGGTAAAAACCAAGTGGACCATTTCTTCTGTGAAGTTCCAGTGATGCTGAAACTGGCCTGCACCAACACCTCTGTCAATGAGGCTGAAGTCTTTGCTGTCAGTACCTTCTTCTTGGTGGTGCCCCTGTCACTCATCTTAGTATCCTACGGTCACATTACCCGTGCAGTCCTGAAGATAAAGTCAGCCCAAGGGAGACAGAAGGCTTTTGGAACCTGTGGTTCTCACCTAATGGTAGTGATTATTTTCTTTGGGACGCTCATCTCCATGTACCTTCAGCCTCCTTCCAGCTATTCACAGGATGTGAACAAAAGCATTGCACTGTTCTATACTCTGGTGACTCCCCTGCTTAATCCCCTGATTTACACTTTGAGAAACAAGGAAGTCAAAGCGGCACTAAGGAGACAAATGAGGAGAATCCTACACTTGAGACAGAGTTAATGCAGCACTTGCAGGCCCAGGAAGTTCTGCAGTGGAACACTTCTGAGAGAGTAAAAACTAGTTAATTTAAACAAATCCTTATAAAGCACCAACCACGTGTGAGACAGTGTTCTAAATATTTGAGACATATCAGTGAGACAGAGGCTAAACCATTGAGCTAAACCTTTTGCTAGGGAGAATATATGTTAAATGAGATATTCTAAAAATAAACTATGGTATGTCATGTACTACACAATAATAAACAATAATTACACATACAAAAACATGAATGATTCCTACAAACATGATTTATAGTGAGCAAACTAGATGCAAAATAATTCCTATTGTATAATCCCATATACTTTACAGAAAATTCATCCCAGGCACAACGAATCCCTGGTATTGAAAGTCAGAACAGTGGTTCCCCTGGGGGCTGGGAGTTCTCTCCTGGAAGATATGTGGGGGAGGGGCATTCTTGAGTTCTGGTCAGGTTGTGATTCTTAATCTGGATGTTGATGATATAATTCAATCTGTGAAAATTCATCAAATCTGAAACTTAAAGTACTTGCATTTTCTGTATGGATGCTGGACTTCAAATCATTTATTTCTTACAAGTTTTAAATAAACCAGATATTGGCAGAATACTTTGATTCTAAATGATCACACTAAGTTTTTTTGTTACTTTCACATAAAATTTGGGTTTATCTTCTCAGTGATCTAAGTTTCTTCTATCCATTGACCATCTTTAATAGATTTAAAGTGTTTAGATATTAGCAATTTTGGGTCAACTCAGATGAACCTTGTCTTGAAGATGTCAATTTAATGAAGATCTCAATTCAAGTTCATGTGTCCTGTGAGTCTCTCTGGTCCCTTCATTCCATGTAGATACTTAGTGGCCAGGTCTTGAGACAAAAATCATAGTGATAATTTTCAGATGAAAATTCTACTACTGGGTATTATATTGCATTGAATTAAGTTTATCTTGACTGAAAAAGACATTTATTGTGAATATTTGTTTGTATGTCTATATTTGTATAATGTAGCATACAAGAATGTATAATTTACTAGTAGCCAAAAATATTTTCACTTACTACAGATTTTAATATTTTTCAGTATTTAATAGCATATAATAAAAGGGCAGACACTAAAGGGAATTTATAAAACAATGTAAAAACAGAAATAATTTTCTGGTAAGCTCAATGTGCCTTTGTGCAAATATGTTCTTCTTAAATATTTCTTATTTAAAGTGGTAAAGTTGGATGGTTTTTCGTGCATTATTCTGCTAATGAAATAATAGAAAAAGGATTTTTATTCATATACGTAAAAATAGATTAATGAATTGTTGAGGTCTGTACTACTCTTACCTCGGCTTGTACTGAATATGAGTGATTTCTGATTATATTTTTTGTAATACAGAAGATATGGTTTTTTTATATCAGCCCTTGGAGTTTTCTTTTAAACCATGACAGCTAGCTTCACTGATAACCATATCATCTTTTGGCACAAAAGTTCCATACTCTATAATCATCTAGATGCTTACATTTTTCCTTTTCAGTAAATAAATGCTGAAAATTTAACATTTCATCAAGGTAACCTTTTGTGAACTGCATTTCCCAATAAGATGCATTAGGTTACAGCTGAACACAGTTCCCACTGCAAGTCCAGTCACTCCCTCCTCCTTAGCCACAGACTCAGCCGAACATGGATCCATTTGGTCTGTCATTCTCCATACAGGATTTGAGCATCCAGCTTTTCTGGTATGGGAGTGGGTGGGAGGAAGTGCCTGAAACAACCCCTGGCCAATACTGAGAAACAATTGTACTTGGAAAGGTCAAATTAACTTTAGCAACCATATTTTTGAAGCCATTATAAAGTTGTGAAACTGATGAGGGTGATGTAGACATGAGTAGCAGAAAGCACTGAACACTTCTGAGGTGAGCTGAAGGGCAACTGCCTTTTTTTTTCTCATAGAGCATTTGAAGAGTGTGAGTGTGAGCTGAGGATTGAGCATGGCCCATAGACAGGGACTTTGGCATAAAAACATGAAAAGCCAACACTCATGTAAGGCTAGCATGACAAGCTGAAAACTTAGAGAATTAAATATGTAGCCAGGTGTTTCCAGTGGACATTTCTATTTCCAGTGGATTCCCCGGGAAGCCAGAAAGGCAGACAAAAGTTGCAAAAATATGGAATAATCTATCCTGCTACTCCATTGTGCTTAGGAAACAAAAACTCACTAGGGTAAGGGGTCCTTTCTCTAACACATAGTTCTCTTTGTTAAGGCAGTTGCCAAATTTCAAAGCTTCATGAAAGTGAAGGCACTCAGTCTTGTCCGACTCTTTGCGATCCTGTGGACCGTAGCCTACCAGGCTCCTACGTCCAGGGATTTTCCAGGCTAGAATACTGGAGTGGGTTGCCATTTGACTAAATAGCTAAGCTAGATGTCTTTGCAGGGCAGAACTTAAGCTCCAAGAGTCTTTCAGGGCTGAGAACATACAACTCCTGAGACTTTCTGTCAAAACTCGGGAGAAGATTGTATCTCTTGTATCTCTAGAAGACAACAAGATAAAGGCTGAATAGAACAAGGACCAACTGTACAGCAGAGGAAACTATAGTCAATATTTTGTAACTATTTTTGTACCCGATAAAGGTTAAGAATCTGAAAAATGATATATACACACACACATATTGTGATCATCATTTCATGATGTATGTAACTCAAATCACTATTCTATTCATCTTCAGTTCAGTTCAGTCCCTCAGTTGTGTCTGACTCTTTGCCACCCCATGAACCGCAGCACACCAGGTCTCCCTGTCCAACACCAACTCCTGGAGTCCACTCAAACCCACGTCCATTGAGTCTGTGATGCCATTCAGCCATCTCATCCTCTGTTGTCTGTGCCTCCTCCTGTCCTCAGTCTTTGGAAGGAAAGTTATGATCAACCTGGAAAGCATATTAAAAAGCAGAGACATTACTTTGTCAACAAAGGTCTGTCTATTCAAGGCTATCTTTTTTCCAGTAGTCATGTATGGATGTGACAGTTGGACTATAAAGACAGCCCAGCAGAGAAGAATTGATGCTTTTGAACTGCGGTGTTGGAGAAGACTCTTGAGAGTCCCTTGGACTTCAATGAGATCCAACCAGTCCATCCTAAAGGAGATCAGTCCTGGGTGTTCATTGGAAGGACTGATGTTGAAGTTGAAACTCCAATACTTTGGCCACCTGATGCGCAAGAGCTGACTGATTTGAAAAGACCCTGATGCTGGGAAAGACTGATGGCAGGAGGAGAAGGGGCAACAGAGGATGAGATGGTTTGATGGCATCACAAACTTATGCAATACTGTATATAAGACATGAAGTCATAAAACTTTTAGAAGAAAATATTATTCCTCAATGAAGCTGGAAGAAAATAAAACAATAGCTATTATTAAAAACATAAAGGATAACAACAGTTGGTGAAGTTGGAAAAGGAACACCTATGTACTGTTGATGGGAATGTAAGTTGGTAAGCCACTATGAAAAATAATATGAAGATATCAAAAAACCTAAAGATAGAACTTCCATATTCTCCAGCAATCCAAATTCTAGGAACACCAAATAAAATAAAATCACTATTTGCACTCCCATGTTCAATGCCCCATTTTTCACAGTAGACAAGATACGGAAAAAACATACATGACCGAAGAGGTGAATGGCTAAAGAAAAAGTTCTATGCATATCCAAAGGAATATTACTCATTAATGAGAAAGAATGAAATATTGCCCTTTGCAATAACATGGATGGACCATCACAGCATTATGCTCAGTGAAATAAGTCAGAAGAGAAAGACAAATGCTGTATGATCTCACATACATGTGGCATCAGAAAAACTGAACTTTTTACAACCAGAAGGAAGAATAGTGGTTACCAGGGCCAAAGAGGTAGAAGAAATGAGGAGATATTGGCAAAAAGGTACAAACTTCCAGCTAAAAATTAATAATTTCTGAGGATTCAAAAATATAAATTTTTTTAAATTTTTAAGGGCAATAAATATTTGACAAGATAAAGATCTTAGCTAACACTATGTAGCTATCACTTTACCATATATATGTTTATCAAATCATCCTTTGTACTCTTTAAACTAGCTCAATTTATATCTCATTAGACATAGAGGAAAATAAATGAGAAAAAGAGTTATTATTCATGTCTTTCATCCTACTTATTTTTCCTCTCCTAACTCAGACTTTCACTATTGTTTAAGACAAAAATTTCTACATAGTTAATAAAGGAAAATACTCAAGCCTATGTACAAAGATTGCCTTCTCTTTGTGATCCCAATTTGAATCCAGAGCCTGAAAGAATGGCACTTCTAAATTTTAACATTTTGTGTATCCATCATAACAGCAAAAGGAGCATGATCTCTTCCATGAAGCTCTTTAGTGCAGCAAATTCTACCTGTTTTCTTTTTAATGTGACTTGCAGGAATAAAAAATTACCACATTGACTTGTTTGTAGTTGTACTTATTTCAGAAAACACTGAAATTACACCATATATAAACCTGTATCTTCTAAGTGATATAAGCTAAAGAAAACATCTCCTTCACTGTTCATCCTCAGGAAAGAGTTAAGAGATCAATCTAAAAGTGGTTGCATACAGAGTGCGTGTTTGTGGATGCGTACATCTGGCTGTGTGTAATAACTTAGTAATATGTGTTATTTAAAGCCAAATAGAAACCAAAATAGAACCTGCTGGGGAGGAATATGAGGAGAAATATTCCTTGGGAAGTACTGGAGGCTTTTTCCAAGATGGAGAGTAAACTCAGAGAGAGGTTGATCTCATGATAAAAATGACACATTGATGATTATGGCACTCACTTTATTTATATTAAACCAAACAGAATTCGCATTGAGTGGATGCATCATTAAGAAACTTTCCAAGGAGAATCTTGGGAGACTATTTAACAATCCTCAAATGCAGGAAATAAGGACTGAAAAATATTTAGTAACCACTACTTACAACCAGCTAACACAAAATCAGGACTGGGCTCCTGAGAAAGATTTTGACAACTAACAGTGACATTCCATGGATCATGAGTACCCCCAGTAACCTAATCACTGGAAATGCCTAGTTTTCTTCAGTGAGCCTAAAGCTACAGGTACGGCAACAGCTTCCCTGGTGGCTCAGGGGGTAAAATGTCTGCTTGCAATGCAAGATACCCAGGTTCAACCCCCAGGGAATATCCCTGGGTCACAAAGATCCCCTGGAGAAATGGCAATCCACTCCAGTATTCTTGCCTGGGGAATGCCATGGACAGAGGAGCCTCATGGGCTACACTCCATCAGGTCACAAAGAGCTGGACACGACGGAGTGACTTTCACTTTTCACAACTGAAGAGTTTCACTCTCAAAAGAGGTTAAAATTATCCTCAGAAATGGTCACCTAATTAGAAGAACTTGCAGCTTCTAAGGACATTGTGGATTTAATTCACTACAAAATGGTTAAAGAATCCACAAAACAATGTAAATCAGTAGAATAGATTGTTTAAAAGGAGCATGAATACCCAATCCCTACAGCTGCCTCAGGGACACCTTCCCCTCTGATTCAGGAGACATACAACTTCTCATTTCTGCATTTACACAGAGCACCCCTTCCCAGGAAACCACATCCACAAGACGTTTCCATGCACTGTGGTTCTGAGTCTGCCATATCAAGTTGAACTATGCTATAATACTGAAAAGATGGAAGAAGCTCTCAGTCATAATACAAACAGGCATCAGAAAAGAGCACACCTACAGAGGAAAGAGTTGACAGAGAACTATAATCTGTTCTTCCATCCTCACTGACCCTGGTTAGCAGAACCCTGAGCAAACAGTTAACACTGAAATCTACTGACTAGGAGATAAAAGAGGATATTACAGGGGTCACTATATGCTGATTACCATTCTACTAATGTTTTTAGCAGGGTGGATAGGGTCTGTTTAGAATGTGATAAACCTACAGTATACAGACTACAGTTGTTCTAATGAATAAAAGTCCTAAAAGCCAGAACACGACTGGTTCTGGTGAGGACACATATCAGGTGAGAAACTCTCAAGCCTTCCTTGTGCTGACTTGTATGATAACAAGTTTAGCAAGTGAGAGTCCTTCATTTATTTTATATATTCCATTTTAAAAACCTAAATTCAGGAAGCAGTGTCTGACTGGTTTGGGGCCTCACAGACATTGCACATGTTGTTGCTCTTGTTTTGTATTATTTTCTAATTGTTAGTCAGTCTGGTGCTGGTTAAGAACTGTGTTTCATAGGAGTCTGACTGACACTTCAGGCTTCCAAGGTGACACCTTACCTGAGCACACTGTGTTCACCTTGTGTTCCTCAGAAGGCAAAAATGATGAAAGATTATGATTTGCTCTTGGGCATATTGACAGTTCTGAGCTACAAATGGGAGCAAATAATTTAGCCAAGGCCTGGATACACCCACTGCAGCCACTTCACAGATATTAAGAATTCTAAAGGAGGGAATCCCCTGGTGTTCCAGGGTATAGGCTCCATGCGCCTACTGCAGGGGCCATGGGTTCAATCCCTGTTCTGGGAACTAAAGAGAGAAAGCTTGGAAAGGTAGATACCATTTGAAAAACTTATAAAACAGAACTGAACTTTGGGTACGTGGTATACTTTAAGTGATCTTGTTGTTGTTGTTGTTGTTGTTAGTGTAGCCTGGGATCTAGATACCTTGATTATCTGTACTTTATTCTGAAGTAATATACACATCCAAATGACACTCAAGCATTTGCTTAAAACAAATAAATCTGTTTGGTGGCAGTCCTTAGGAGCAAACAAGTAGCTACTCACCCAGGAAAATAGGCTTTGTGACTTTATGTGACCTTGAGGGTTTCTGCACCAAAGAAAGTATCATTGAGGGTTTTGTAAGTGACTATTTGGGCATAACTATCAAGAACTGATTGAGTAATAAGGAGAGGAGGAAATTTCTCACCATTCAGAGTACAGAGCACTCCAAACTGCTTTTTATCAGGTATATGTTCAGAATTACTGTGGGGTCAAAATCCTTGGTTTCACAAGTATTTAACTCAAGGGTGAAGAGTGTGGTGCTGTTAGGAATATAGATAAAATCTGTATATAATTTACCCACACTGCCATGTCCAACTTGCAAGACCACTTCTCAGGCAAATTGGCTGAGAGGGTTCAAGACCCAGGAGGATGGTTAGCTGCTAGGATAGGGAACTGTATGATAGTTGTCATGCTTTTGTCTCCACTAAGAGACACAAATGCACGTACTTGCCTAGTGGTACATGCTGGGGAAATCTACCAAAAATCATAAATATTTCTGTGATGATGGCACAGTCAAAGCTCTAACCTCCAGAGAGAACATACACTGTTCGTGATGCTTAACTTACACACACAAAAAAACCAGAATCTGTACCTGAAAATAAATATATACTGTAAACTGAGCTTGAGTGGGGATCGAAGAGCTAGAATGTCAGATTAATTTTTTGTGGAATGTTTATTTTGTTACTCAAAATTCAGAACTCTGTGACAGTTATTTCACGATTAAACAGCTACTACTAAAGCTTAGGCATGTATTTTTAAATTAATAGACACAATATTTGTTTTTTCAATTTCCTTCTGATGAGTCTGAGGACATCTTCACAAAACATGGGATTTCCTGGGAATCAAGAGCCATTTCCAATATTTTTATACTTCACTAAGTCTGAATTTCACAAGATGTTTGGCAGAGGAGACATGCTAAGGTCTTAACCAATTGATGCCTAAATCAAAGAATTTATAAAATGGCACGAGAATAATCTAAACATATTTTACCCTTTGAAACTTTGGCTGCATCACAGTAGGTAAAATGTGTAGAATATGCAGTAGAACTTGGGTCATATGCTGCTCAGATATAATGCCCTCGAAAATTCCTCATTTAAAAATCTCATTTAAGAGGGGAACTAGGTGGTTCACAAAATTAAAATAACCAACTTTGTGCCTCACATCAGTGTTTTTCTCCTGCTGTGAACAAAAATGCGTGTAAGAACTACCTGGTGTTCTTACCAATGAAGGGCTACCAGTGTCACTGCCAGCAGTGCATCATACCCTTCGCTCAGTGAGTCCTAGGCGCCGCCTTCTCTGAAATGATCCTACACAATATGGCGGCTGCACTGCTGAGGTTACAGTTGCATCTGATGTCTGAATGGCTTTACCAGGATTAATGCAGCAAGATTTTCTTTGAGATTCAACTTTATTTTCCCCACAAGTGCTCCACCTACATCAGTGAAAAACATCTGATCAAACCATTAAACTATGGAATTTTAGTAGAGACATGATCAAAATAAGAGAGTGAATGATATCTTCTAGTAACTCCTAGAAAATATTATTAATAATATTCCTTACACTGTTTCAGTGGTTTTATGTTCTTATTTGGGCTTCATGTAATATAGACACATGTCTTTTTGCAAATAGATATGGAACAGTGTACCCAAATAGGAGTGCAAGTAAAAATCCTTGGAGCTGTTAAAACAATAACTACAAAACAGATGCTGTCAGAACACTAAATCAGCATCTCTGGAAGTTGAAATGAGTACATGAACTTAGAATCTGAATACTCACTTTTCAACAGGAAGGAAGTAAACAAATACCCTTCAGAATTCTCACAGGGAATTTTAGATGACTTGTGCGGGACACACAGATACATCTAAAGAGCACTGGCGTTCAAGGTCCTTCCATTAAACTGTTCTCCTCAGCCATCATCTGGAGTCAGAGTCCTTCCAAAGCACCTTCTTCATCGCTCCCTTCACATCCCTGTTCCTCAGCGTATATATGAGGGGGTTGGTCATGGGGATAATGACAGTGTAGAAGAGAGACATGAACTTGTCCTGATCCTGCGAGTTCTTGCTGCTGGGCTGATAATATACATAGATGGCTGTGCCAAAGAACAGGGAGACCACTGTGAGGTGGGATCCACACGTGCCAAACGCTTTTCTTTGCCCTGCAGTGGACTTAATTCTTAAGACCGCCCTGACAATCCGACCATAGGAGAACACAATCAATGCAACAGGTGTGAGAAGAATGATGACACTGGCAAAGAAAGTCGCATACACATTCATAGTGGTGTCAACACAGGCAAGTTTGAGAAAAGGAGGGATCTCACAAAAGAAGTGGTCTAATTTATTTCTTCCACAACGAGGCAAAAGGAAGACAAGCACTGTCTGCAATAAGGAGTTGACAAAACCAGTGACCCATGAAGCACAAGCCATCAGGGCACACAGACGGGGGTGCATGATTACTGTGTAGTGAAGGGGCCTGCAAACAGCTGCATAGCGGTCAAATGCCATAACTCCTAGGAGAATACATTCTGTACATCCCAATGCCAGAGAGATGTACATTTGAACTATACAACCTCCAAAGGAGATCGATTTGTCTTCTCTGCTGAGATTAAATAGGAACTGGGGAACAATGCTGGTGGTGTAACACATGTCCAGAAAGCTCAGGTTAGAGAGGAAAAAGTACATAGGAGTGTCAAGACGTGGGTCCAAGTAGGACAGTGCAATGATGGTTGTGTTTCCCAGCAAAGTGAAGATGTAGAAGATCAAAAGAACCACAAAGAGGACAAGCTCAAGTTGAAGCCTCTCAGAGAAGCCCAGTAAGATAAATCCAGCGACAGAACTTTCATTTTTCTGTTCCATCCTTTGTTAGCACATGGCTCCTGTCAAATCAAGCATTTAGCAATTTATTAAAGGTATCTTCCAAAAAAGTGCAGGGATAAAGAGGAAAATTTGTCATGTTCAAAGACATGGTCATGTGATTCATATGCAACTATTTGAATAAATGATGTACCTATTGAAATTGAGCTCAAAAAGTTATATAGAGAGTTACATATTAATAATTAATATAAGAAAATAATAATAACAATAAAATCAAATAATCAACCTTGGTGTGCATCAATCTTCCATATAAAGAGCATTTTTCAGACTGAGTTCAATAGGATTATAGTATGATCATTATATATGTACATTTTAGAGAAAGTGGGAATGAGGGAAATCAAGGGAGAGTGATCAGAAAGAGTAAGAAAGATGTAGACAAAGGGAGAAAGTTTATTTTAAATATGTATCTCATAATTCTACATAACTGGATATGCACATACATCACACGTAATAGGGGCTTCCCTTGTGGCTCAGCTGGTAAAGAATCCACCTGCAATGCAGGAGACCTGGGTTCTATCCCTGGGTTGGGAAGATCCTCAGGAGAATGGAAAGGCTACCCAATCCTCTATTCTGGCCTGGACAATTCCATGGAATATATAGTCCATGGGGTCACAAAGAGTCAGACAGGACTGAATGATTTTCACTTCACATGGAGTAGAATAATACAAAATAATCTCTGAAATGCATTCAGATATAGAAATTTATGAGCTAGAATGTACTCGTACAAAGGATTATATTACATTCAAAGTATCACTATGATACTGCCCCTTGTAAACATTTTGAGAGAATAGTTACTCAACTCTTAATACACAATATTAGTGAATGCTATATCCTGGTCTTTTTGTATAGTACTAAAAAGTAAATTGCTCAGAGTCTGAAAAATCATCTTCAATTATACTGCTTAACTCTTGCCCTTAAGATACCTAAAATTACTATACCAATATAACAAGAACTCCAAAAATGTATTCACTGTGCATAGTCAGTTCATGGGCTTTCCTCTTGGCTCAGTGGTAAAGAACCACCTGCCAATGCAGGAGACACAGGAAACATGGATTCAATCCCTGGATCGGGATACCTTGAAGAAGAAAATGGCAATCCACTTCAGTACAGAAAATCCTGGTGGCGTAGAGTCCATAGGGTCGCAAAGAGTTGGACATGACTTAATGACTAAACAACAGAAGTAGTCAGTTCACAGTAGAAGTTCAAAATCCAGTGACCTGCACTTACATCTTCTTTCTGTTGATTTCATTTTCATATATTACCAACAACTAAAATGCCTGGAATTCCTATAGGAGACAGGATTTTTCACTATCAACATTTGAATGGCAGTGAAGAACATACAAATGAGGAAGAAATGGATCAATCACAATCTCAGAAATAACACTTCGAATCACTATGGACAGGGTTTGGCCAGGTTGGGGAGAAGAGGCTGAAATGAGGATTTCTTTGCTGTTTATTGAGTGAATGTCCTCAAGACAAAGCAAATCAGGGAAGAAGAACAGAGCAGACAAATGTGCTAAGCAAGGATGTGATCTCAAATGGAATAGCATGAACCTGATCCCATGAAAGCTGGAAAAGGACTCTCCAAACAGAACTATCTGCTGGTAAAAATATTCTGTTTTCACTTATACAATCAATGCTACCTGAGCATTTCAAGTGAGGCAGATGAAGAACTGAATTTTAAATTTAACTTTAACTCAGGTAAATTTAAATACCTAGTCATTTAAATGAGTCTAGTTACTACTACACAGATAACAAGCTGTGGAACATGCACTGTGACAGATGCAGTCCCACCTTAACAAAAAGGCAGCCTTTATATATCCCACGAGTCTGTCATTGACCACATGCTGCCCCATACACATTCAGGAGACCTCCTGGCAATGTGGCTCCAATTCGACTGATGGCAATTTTCTGAATAAGGCAAGAGCTGTGAAGCTATCAGTCAACACTCATGACAAATACGGTGTGGACTGGCGCACCAGCCAGTAGAAAATATCTGAGCTGACACTGGAAGCATTCATACAAAACGTAGAGTCCATTCATAAGTGTGTGCAAGGATGGACGGACAGTCACCAGTGTACATTACACAGCACCTTGTTATTTGCCTAATTTACTGATACATTAAACATTCAGATCACCTTTTCTGACCCACGTTTCTCCTCTCAAATTGGTATTTCTCCTCAATTGAAGAATGATTTTTTTTCATTACCGATAAATTTGAAAATACATTGACACAATAACCACAAAATGGACATTCATTGTTATAACTGCAAAACTAGCGTGTGGAAAATTAAACATGTTCATTTCTTTAAGAACATGAACATTTTAAAACGACAGATATTGACAATACACTTTAAGAAACATTCTGTAATTTCACAGAAAATAAGGAGCTGAGGGAAAAATAAAAGTGTATAGTCTAATATTTTCACATTCACATATATGCTATTATTCAATACCTGAAGGACATGTTTTATTATAGCCAAAATCTTGTATTTAAATTTTTCCATATATACATACTGAGACATAATGAATATACTACAATAGGATGAAATGTCTAAGAACAAAATGTTGGCTTCCATAAGGAACAGTTAAGTTCTTAGAGTTTGTGAGTTTTTATAGGAATTTTTGTTTCTTTTGCCAACTGACATGTACATTACTCAATATAACCTTTAAAGAACACTTGCGACTGAAAACAAGCTAACTTACCGATTCCTAAAGTGCTACAGAGATCAAGTTCCAGTCCTCTCAGTGTTATTCACCTTATGTGAGTATGCTAAGCTCATTCTCTACCTCATTTCCAAGTTCCTGCCTTTAATACAGCACTGGGCATTGGGACCTGGGTATGTACACTAAGGACACAGGTTGTATGAAATGAGTACATAAGTTGACTCTACCAGCATTGGAATATCCTTAAGTCTTCCTTAAGCAAGAAGATGCTTTCTCTTGATAACTTCAAATACCTTCACAGGGTACTGAAGATCGGCATTCTGTCTAGCTGGGAGGATGACACAAGAAGGCAATTTCAAACACTCAGGATTCCTTTTGAATATAATGGCTTGGCTCTGTGACAGAGAGCTCATTATGAAAGCATGAGATTGGTATGAAACTGCAGTAAAACTGGTCTGGTGAAAACTGTTTACCTGGCTGAAGTCTCTGGGGAATGTTATGTCCTGTACTGTTAATTAGCTGGTGTCACCTAGCTGCCCAGACATGACAATCCTTGGGGAAAATGAATATCAAAGAGAATCCAAGAGAATATCTAATCTGCCTCTTTTGTAACTTCTCATAAATGACAGAGGTCAGATAACTCCCTAGACTTTGCAGTTATCTTAGCTCTCCTCTTTTAATGGCTTAGGTATTTTACTAAACACATGAGATTTTTTTCACACAATTGCAAAAAAAAAAAAAAAAAAACTGCATATATAAATAAGAACTCGTTCAGTTACTTTAAATATAAGTTAATTTTCACTAATTCATAGTTTTCACCTAAAATTCACATAATATTCATTTTAAAATTCTTTTTTTCTTTGTTTTATAATTAAATTTATTTATTTTTAATTGAAGGAGAATTGCTTTACAGTATTGTGTTGGCTTCTGCCAAACATCATATGAATCAGACATAGGTATAACTATGTCCCTTCCCTCTTGTGCCTCCCTCCACATCCTACTCCTCTAGGTTGTACACAGCCCCCGTTTGAGTCCCTGAGTCATACAGCAAATTATAACCAACTCCTAAGAGATCACAGAGTTAAAGTTTAGGCAGATTCTAACTTTTAAGGTAATATATTAAATGACAAAACCCACATTTTACTCCCAAACTTCTAATGTGGCTAAGGAAAAATATCAAGTCTTCTATGACATTGTTCAATTGCTATCAGAGAGTTACAAGAATTTACTTAAACAGAAAAACAATTGACTTTTTAAATGCAACTTCCATGGTTTTCTACAGTTCAACTTTCCATTTACAGTGCACATGATTGAGTTAAGATAGCTATAATTGCTAAAGTAAATTGAAAGAAACTTGAGGGGTATTATGTGTTTTGAAGTTTGAAGATCAATCAATCTCAAAACAACTTATACCCTTGACTATACAAGGAAAAGGCAGGAATGCTTAACATCTGTCTATGGAAGGCCTTGGCCTAACCATCAAATGCAGCTTCAAAAAATATAAAATCTCTTTTCCCCACTAAACAACATTTTGTTTCAGAGTAATAGACCACTGCTAGTTAATAGTATAAGCTATCTAAGAGAAAGCTATTTAGGTTTGAAACATCTTTGTTTTTATATGTTATTAGTCAGAAAAGCACAGAGAACTTCAATAATTAACTTAAATTTTATAGCCAGCCATTTTCCATATAAGCATAAATTCATTTTTTTAATAACATTCTACCCATAGAGAGAAACTATCTCTTCTTTAAAATAGTCTTAATGTCTTAATTAGAATTTTCTCAGTAATCTTGCCACTATTTAAATCCCAACATAATATTTATAAGGAGGCTTAAGAAAGACCAATATGGCATAGGGTGTCCAGAGATGGAGAGAACCTTCTGCTGCTGCTAAGTCACTTCAGTCGTGTCCGACTCTGTGCAACCCCATAGACGGTAGCCCACCAGGCTCCCCCATCCCTGGGATTCTCCAGGCAAGAGCACTGGAGTGGGTTGCCATTTCCTTCTCCAATGCATGAAAGTGAAAAGTGAAAGTGAAGTTACTCAGTCATGTCCAGTTGTTTGCAATCCCACGGACTGCAGCCTATGAGGCTCCTTGGTCCATGGATTTTCCAGGCAAGAGTACTGGAGTGGGGTGCCACTGCCTTCTCTCTCCAGGAGAGAATCATAGACCTGCTACTAACACTTCTTCCTGATTCAATCTTGCTGCTGCAACTATTAATTGGCAAAACAATGTTAGATAATAATTTGACATTATCTAGGAATGCTAACTTGAAATTACATGCTTTTTTTTCCTATGCTACTTTTCTAAATTCTTGTTTTATATTGACATATAATACAACAAAAGCAAGATCTATTTTTTTAAAAGTCTACAGATGAGGATTCAGCAAAATAAAATCATTATTAAAGACCCTGTTAAGAGGATAATAAGATAAGCTACACACTGGAAGAAAATCTTTTCAAACTGCTTATCATAGAAAATACTCATATCTAGAATGTACAAAGAACTCAAAACTCTACAATAAGAAAATAACTCAATTAAAACACATTCAAGCAGATAACTCGCCAATGTAAATATACAGATGGTAAAGATATCTTTATGAAACATGAAAACATGTTTAGCATCACTAATCATCAGCAAAATGCAGACTAAGACCATGAAGACATATCACCACCCACTTACTAGAACAAAAATGAAAAATATAGGAACAATACCAAATGTTGGTGAGATTGCAGAAAACTTGTATCACTCATACATTACTAATGAGAATATAAAATGATGCAGTTACTTGATAAAAGACTTGGCTGTTTCTTTAAAAACTGAACATGCACTTGCCATACAGCCCAGTAATCATGTTCTTGGACATTTATAGCAGAGAAAGAAAAATTTATTCCACACAAAAACCTGTGCACAATTATTCATAGCAGCTTTATCTGCAACAGGAAAAAGCTGAAAACAACTAAAATATTCTAGACAAATGATGGTATATCCATACTGTGGAATGCTACTTGGCAATAAAAAAGAATAAACTATTGATACACACAACATCTTGGATGAATCTCAAGGGTATTATGTTGAATGAAAATAAGTCTATGTTAATAGGTGAAATATGATCTTATCTATATAACACCTATGAAATAACAAAACAATAGAGACAGAGACCAAATTAGTACTGCTCAGGAGTTAGGGATGGTTTTACAGGGAGGGGGTGCTTTCCTAATAGCTCAGTTGGTAAAGAATCTATCTGCAATGCAGAGGACCCGGATTCGATTCCTGGGTTGGGAAGAATCCCTTGGAGAAGGGAAAGGCTACCCACTACAGTATTCCAGCCTAGAGAATTCCATGGACTGTATAGGAGCAGGGGGTCTAAAGAGTTGGATGCAAATGAACAACTCTCATTTTAAGGGGAAGGGAGGGACTAGAAGTGACTATAAGAGGGTATCACAAGGGAGATGTGTGTGGTGATGGGATAAATCCAGAGCTGGATTGTGATGGTAGCTACAAGAATTTACATGGGGAAAAATTTACATAGACCTAAACACACACATTGTACCTATGTCAGTTTCCTAGTTTTTAAATTGTGTTATGGCTGTATAATGGGCTTCACTGGTAGCTCAGCTGGTAAAGAATCCACCTACAAAGCAGGAGACTCGGGATCAATTCCTGAGTCAGGAAGATCCCATAGAGAAGGGACAGGCTACCCACTCCAGTAATCTTGGGCTTCCCTGGTGGCACAGAGGGTAAACAATCTGCCTGCAGTGCAGGAGACCTCAGTTTGATCACAGGGTTGGGAAGACTCCCTGGAAGAGGGCATGGCAATCACTCCAGTATTCTTGCCTGGAGAATCCCCATGGACAGAGGTGCCTGGGGGGCTACAGTCCATGGGGTTGCAAAGAGTCAGACACGACTGAGCAACTAAGCACAGCACAGCAGAGTTATATAACATAAAATCACTGGGAGAAAATAGATCAAATTTTCAAGACTTCTCTCTACTAACTAGGACTTTCCTGTCAATCTGTAATTATTTCAAACTGAATTGTCTAAAAAGAAAAAGACTTGGATAGAACAAGAACTAGAGAATGAGAAAAAGAGGGACAGACAGAGACACAAAAGAACAAGAATGGCAAAGAGAGAGAGAACGAGAGAGGAAGCTGCTCAAAAGGGAGAAGATTCCTGTTCACTCATGACATACTGGCTCCAGATCTCCTCTCCTCCCATGAGCACAATGAATCTACAGTTTTACACAAAACAACTCCTTCAAAAAGAAATGCAGAAACTAGCTGGGTGAATCCTATACACAAGGTGAATAACAAAAACCCCACACTAAAATCATTAGAAGATAAAAAACAAATAAATCCTTAGAAGAGGCAGAGACAGTATCTCTACATAAACCCCATCCTTGGAGCCACAATATACAATCAGGAGGGAAGTCATCACTGCCAGTTTCTCCCTGGGATACAAAGTATCCCACACCTGGCACCTTATCTTTGAAGACTTCCGCCTGAGACATGACCTCCAAAACATAGAGCTCTGAAAGCCAATGAAGATTGTCTCCATGAAATCCATGAGACTATAAGGAACTGAGAAACAGTTCTTAACCGGCTCACCCAGACTCACTGTGGCTATCTCTCCAGGGAACAGCATCCAGACACAGACTGAAACTTCCAGCTTGTCCCTGAAAGAAGCCTATTTCCTTATCTTAAAAGCTAAGACTTCTAACACATATCTCGGGGTCAACTGCAATCCTCACCAAACATCTGAGAAGCCAACAGGTGCCATGATCGTGCTCTCCCTCTGTCCCACCCCAGGTCACCATTGTCTGTAAAGGAGCGTGTGCACATGTGGCCGCCCAAGTTTTGTGGCTGCTGCCAGAGGACACACTCCTTATCCTGTAGCCCAGGGCCCCTCCAGGGCTTGCATTCCTGGGTCCATCAGGACAGTAGCAAACTAAGGAAAGGCTCCTAACTGGCTGCCTGTGCCCACTCCCCCCCCAACTTAGGGCTCAGTGTGGAAGGACAGACAGAAATGCGCGTTTCCCAGTCTTCTCCTGAAACACATGAGACATAACAAGCAGGAAGGTCAGGGGTATCCAAATGGAGGAAATTTAGGCTACAAGTGTCAGACATTTTTTCTCTCTCCCTTAAGAGGCAGGACTTCCCTGGTGGCTCCGACTGTAAAGCCTCTGCCTACAATGCAGGAGATCCAAGTTCAATCTCTGGGTCAGGAAGATCTCCTGGAGAAGGAAATGGCAACCCACTCCAGTATTCTTGCCTGGAAAATCCCACGGAAGGAAGAGCCTGGTAGGGCTACAGTCCATGGCGTCGCAAAGAGTCAGACACAACTGAGTAACTTCATTTTAAAAAGCAGGAGGAAACAAACTACAAGTGTCAGACTTTCTTCTCTTAAAATTCTCTGTTGCCATGATGACACCTCTTCCACCTGAACTTAACTATTCTCAAACCTTGAGCTAACCAATGCATTTTTCTTATGGAAATGTTTTTCTTAAGCTATGTTAATGAAGCCATGAATTTGCTTTGCAATTTGCCTTTCTTCAAAATGCTTCCACCTAAGATTAACTTTTGGCTGATAATTGCTCAACAAACCAGTATTCACATCAATTGTTTTATGGCTGAGGGATGACACACCTCCTGTCATCCTATCTCAAAAATGCATATTGTGGTGAAAGTCTCTCAGCCTTCAGGTGTCTCTCTTATCCGATTAATAGCTTTCTAACAGACATAAAACATAGAGCTAAAGACTAGCAGGGGGGCCCTCTCTGTCCCCATTCTGAAGTCAATCTCAGAAGTTTTCTCTCTCCCTTGTTATGCTTTAATCAAACTCTGCTATACAGAAGCCCTTGAGTGATCAAGCCCGGTCCCTGGTCCCAAAGTTAAATCTTCGGCGATCACAAATCTGACATCATTTACCGTAAGCTATCAGCAGTATGCTTACATATTTGAAAAGTTATTCCCTGATGGTTCAACATCCAATCAGCCTCCATCTAAATGCTGACTGAGATCCCGCTTTAGCACATTAAGAGGTCTTGACAACACTTCAAATGCTGGGAGCCACTAAGAATAAGGTGGAGCAGAAATACTCCACAATTGTTGACAAACTGCACCCCTGCCTGAGAGAGAAAGCAGGGGACAGGGACAGCGGAGGACAGAGAAAGACTCTTCTTTAAGCCACTGGATGTTCAGGGTCTTTTTCTCATATCAGCTTAGGCTTTAATTCAACTAATAGAGTTTTCCTCTCACATCTCTGGATTTTCCTCCCAATCTTAAGAAAAATCTTAAAATTCTCTATTACCCAATCATTAAATGTTGAGCTACCTCAAACCTAGGTCTTCAGTCTTCTTTCTCTAAAATCTCTCCTCATGTAATGTCCTTCATTCTTTTGGTTCCCAGGAGTAATGACCATTTGCAGTTGCCAGAAAATAAAATAGAATCTGGATAATAAACTCTAACCTTTCTTTTGTCTTTTCCTTGGTGCTTAGTCTTGTTTCACTTTCTCATAGGGTACCTGGTACAGAGGCCTTGTGCCCCAAACTTCAGCTCAGGGGACTGTGTGCAGAAGGGCTGTGAATGACAAATTCTAGATGGAGGCAGCAGGCCGTGTGCAGAGACGCTGCACCTGGCACTGGGGTGTGGAGCCACAGACAGGGCAGCGGTGCCTGCCCAGGGAGAACCCGGCCACCCACTTCACAATAACATACTCCAATCACACAACCTGCGGATGGGTTGTCCAGCAGAGGGCATACTCTAGATGGTGAGATCCCATTTCTCCATTTTATGACTAAAGGATAAAACTCCCCTTTGCTTCTACTTTTTTAAAGTATGTATTTATTTTTATGTATTTATTTGGATGTGCCACGTGTTAGTTGAGGCATGCAGGACCTAGTTGCCCAGATCCGATCAGACCAGATCAGTCGCTCAGTCATGTTCGACTCTTTGCGACCCCATGAATCGCAGCACACCAGGCCTCCCTGTCCATCACCAACTCCCGGAGGTCACTCAGACTCACATCCATTGAGTCAGTGATGCCATCCAGCCATCTCATCCTCTGTCGTCCCCTTCTCCTCCTGCCCCCAATCCACCCCAGCATCAGTGTCTTCTCCAATGAGTCAACCCTTCACATGAGGTGGCCAAAATACTGGAGTTTCAGCTTTAGCATCATTCCTTCCAAAGAAATCCAAGGGCTGATCTCCTTCAGAATGGACTGGTTGGATCTTCTTGCAGTCCAAGGGACTCTCAAGAGTCTTCTCCAACACCACACTTCAAAAGCATCAATTCTTCGGCGCTCAGCCTTCTTCACAGTCCAGCTCTCACATCCATACATGACCACAGGAAAGACCATAGCCTTGACTAGATGAACCTTTATTGGCAAAGTAATGTCTCTGCTTTTGAATATGCTATCTAGGTTGGTCATAACTTTCCTTCCAAGGAGTAAGCGTCTTTTAATTTCATGGCTGCAGTCACCATCTGCAGTGATTTTGGAGCCCAGAAAAATAAAGTCTGACACTGTTTCCACTATTTTCCCATCTATTTCCCATGTAGTGATGGGACCAGATGCCATGATCTTCGTTTTCTGAATGTTGAGCTTTAAGCCAACCTTTTCACTCTCCACTTTCACTTTCATCAAGAGGCTTTTTAGTTCCTCTTCACTTTCTGCCATAAGGGTGGTGTCATCTGCATATCTGAGGTTATATTTCTCCCAGCAATCTTGATTCCAACTTGTATTTCTTCCAGTCCAGCATTTCTCATGATGTACTCTGCATAGAAGTTAAATAAACATGGTGACAATATACAGCCTTGACGGACTCCTTTTCCTATTTGGAACCAGTCTGTTTCTCCATGTCCAATTCTAACTGTTGCTTCCTGACCTGCATACAGATTTCTCAAGAGGCAGATCAGGTGGTCTGGTATTCCCATCTCTTTCAGAATTTTCCACAGTTTATTGTGATCCACACAGTCAAAGGCTTTGGTATAGTCAATAAAGCAGAAATAGATGTTTTTCTGGAACTCTCTTGCTTTTTCCATGATCCAGCGGATGTTGGCAATTTGATCTCTGGTTCCTCTGCCTTTTCTAAATCCAGCTTGAACATCAGGAAGTTCACGGTTCACATATTGCTGAAGCCTGGCTTGGAGAATTTTGAGCATTACTTTACTAGTGTGTGAGATGAGTGCAATTGTGCGGTAGTTGGAGCATTCTTTGGCATTGCCTTTCTTTGGGATTGGGATGAAAACTGACCTTTTCCAATCTTGTGGCCACTGCTGAGTTTTCCAAATTTGCTGGCATATTGAGTGCAGCACTTTCACAGCATCATCTTTCAGGATTTGGAATAGCTCCACTGGAATTCCATCACCTCCACTAGCTTTGTTCATAGTGGTGCTTTCTAAGGCCCACTTGACTTCACATTCCAGGATGTCTGGCTCTAGGTCAGTGATCACACCATCGTGATTATCTGGGTTGTGAAGCTCTTTTTTGTACAGTTCTTCTGTGTATTCTTGCCACCTCTTCTTAATATCTTCTGCTTCTCTTAGGTCCATACCATTTCTATCCTTTATTGAGCCCATCTTTGCATGAAATGTTCCTTTGGTATCTCTAATTTTCTTGAAGAGATCCCTAGTCTTTCCCATTCTGTTGTTTTCCTCTATCTTTGCATTGATCGCTGAAGAAGGCTTTCTTATCTCTTCTTGCTATTCTTTGGAACTCTGCATTCAAATGTTTATATCTTTCCTTTTCTCCTTTGCTATTCACTTCTCTTCTTTTCACAGCTATTTGCAAGGCCTCCCCAGACAGCCATTTTGCTTTTTTGCATTTCTTTTCCATGGGGATGGTCTTGATCCCTGTCACCTGTACAATGTCACGAACCTCAGTCCATAGTTCATCAGGCACTCTATCTATCAGATCTAGGCCCTTAAATCTATTTCTCACTTCCACTGTATAATCAAAAGGGATTTGATTTAGGTCATACCTGAATGGTCTAGTGGTTTTCCCTAGTTTCTTCAATTTCAGTCTGAATTTGGCAGTAAGGAGTTCATGGTCTGAGCCACAGTCAGCTCCTGGTCTTGTTTTTGCTGACTGTATAGAGCTTCTCCATCTTTGGCTGCAAAGAATATAATCGATCTGATTTCGGTGTTGACCATCTGCTGATGTCCATGTATAGAGTCTTCTCTTATGTTTTTGGAAGAGGTTATTTGCTATGACCAGTGCATTTTCTTGGCAAAACTCTATTAGTCTTTGCCCTGCTTCATTACGTATTCCAAGGCCAAATTTGCCTGCTACTCCGGGTGTTTCTTGACTTCCTACTTTTGCATTCCAGTCCCCTATAATGAAAAGGACATCTTTTTTGGGTGTTAGTTCTAAAAGGTCTTGTAGGTCTTCATAGAACCGTTCGACTTCAGCTTCTTCAGCGTTACTGGTTGGGACATAGACTTGGATTACTGTGACATTGAATGGTTTGCCTTGGAAACGAACAGAGATCATTCTGTCGTTTTTGAGATTGCATCCAAGTACTGCATTTCGGACTCTTTTGTTGACCATGATGGCCACTCCATTTCTTCTGAGGGATTCCTGCCCGCAGTAGTAGATATAATGGTCCTCTGAGTTAAATTCACCCATTCCAGTCCATTTTAGTTCGCTAATTCCTAGAATGTCTACATTCACTCTTGCCATCTCTTGTTTGACCACTTCCAATTTGCCTTGATTCATGGACCTGACATTTCAGGTTCCTATGCAATATTGCTCTTTACAGCATTGGACCTTGCTTCTATCACCAGTCACATCCACAGCTGGGTATTCTTTCTGCTTTGGTTCCATCCCTTCATTTTTTCTGGAGTTATTTCTCCACTGATCTCCAGTAGCATATTGGGCCCCTACTGACCTGGGGAGTTTCTCTTTCAGTATCCTATCATTTTGCCTTTTCATACTGTTCATGGGGTTCTCAAGGCAAGAATACTGAAGTGGTTTGCCATTCCCTTCTCCAGCGGACCACATCCTGTCCCATCTCTCCACCATGACCCGCCCATCCTGGGTTGCCTCACGGGCATGGCTTAGTTTCACTGAGTTAGACAAGGCTGTGGTCCTGATGTGAGTAGATTGACTAGATTTCTGTGAGTATGGTTTCAGTGTGTTTGCCCTCTGATGCCCTCTTTCAAGACCTACCGTCTTACTTGGGTTTCTCTTATCTTGGGCGTGGGGTATCTCTTCCCGGCTGGTCCAGCAAAGCTCAACCATCACACCTTACCTTGGATGAGGGGTCTCTCCTCACTGCCGCCCTTCCTGACCTTGGAGGAGGGGTATCTCCTCACTGCCACCCTTCCTGACCTGGGTCATGGGGTAGCTCCTCTCCGCGGCGCTTAGTGTGCCCGTCGCAGCCCCCACCACTCCTCGGTCATGGGGTAGCTCCTCTCAGCTAATTGCCCAAGCAAGGATCAAACCCAGCTTCCCTGCACTGGGAGTGCAGGGTCTAAGCCACTGGGCCCCCAGGGAAGTTCCTTCCTTTGTTCCTGATCTGAACTCCATCTTGTTCTATTGGCAAGATCAACAACCAGCAAAAGGAACATTTTTAGGGCCCAAATTCAAAGGGTTGGTAACAGTTGCACATATCTTTGACAAAGTTTGTATTTATGATCCAGATGATTTTTATAGGCCCCCAGACTCTATGTCATAGCTTAGGCCTTCCCAGAAAAGGGAACTTGAAACAAAGGTTTGTGAACAAGCACTCAATGGAGAATGAGATACAGCATCTGGAGTGAAAGAAAGGAAACAGAAGAGGAAGAAAAGCGGGCTTGTCAAGGATACATTATCAAATTTGCCGTTAGTATGGAGTAACTGGGTGCTCAATCACGTTTGTCCCCCTAAAGCATGTCCTAGGAGACATCCAACAGATCCCTAGCCCAGGAGAAGAAAGGAAAAGTAATCTGCTCATCAGCTCCCATTTTCCATTAGTCAAATATTCACTCTGAATCTGACCAGTCCCATGTAGGGCTCTTCCTGGTGACAGACCCCTCCGTGTCCCCACTTGCTGATTTGTTCTCTTTGTTTTATAATGTTTGGCCATGCTGCGTGGCATGTGGATCTGGTCTTCTGACCAGGAATGGAAGCCTTGACCTCTGCAGTGAAATCGAGGACTCTTAACCACCAGGCCAACAGGAAAGACCTCCCACTGATTGGATTTTTTCTTTTGTTTTTGCTGTGCTCGGTCTTTCTTGTGGCTCTTCATTGCTCCCTGCAGGCTTTCTCTAGCTGCAGTGCAAGGGCTTCTCATTGCCGTGGCTTCTCTTGTTGGAGACCACGGGCTCTAGGGCATGCCGGCTTCAGTAGTTGTGGCTCATGGGATCTAGAGAGCTGACTGGGTAGCTGTGGCACATGGCCTTAGTTGCTCTTCATCATGTAGGAACTCCCTGGACCAGGAATGTAACTTGTGTTCACTGCATTGGCAGCAGGATTCTACCACTAGACCACCAGGGAAGGCCCTACTTATTGTTGACTGGGAAAAGAGGAAATACACTGTGACCTCCTAGACCCTCCAAGTGGAACAAAGAACAGACCCTAACAGTTACTATTTATGAAGGTAAAGAATGCACAAAGAGAGACAGGACAGTCAAGCAGGACGGTAGCCATAATTTGAATAATTAATGGGTCACAAGAACTTGGAAATTGACCTTCAGCATATGAACATTCCAGGCCATCCTACTGGAAGACAAGACACCACATCAAGGAGATGGAAACCATGCCAACTGGGACAGTCTTGGATCAGGAAGCCCTAAGTCAACCCAGAAGCTAACTGCTGGCACTTGAGTGAGTCCAGCCAAGACCTCAAGAATTGTCTAGCTAAGCTTAGCCCAAATTGCCAATGCACATAATTGTGAGATAAATTAATGGTTGGTGTTTTAAGCAACTTAATTTTTGAAATGATTTGTTATGTAGAAAAAGCTCATCAATTGTAGGTGCCAATTTTCCTGTTGGCATCAGAATACATGTGTTGTAGAAGTAGTAATTTTTAGGAAATGATAAAATGTTAATATTCCTACAGTGTTTCAGTGGTTTCCTGTTCTTATTTTGGCTATGTTTTCATGTAATAATTTCACATATCTTTTTGCAAGTAGATGATGAATAATGTACGTAAAAGGGAGTGCAAACAAGAAAAATCCTTGGAGCTTTAAAAACAATAACCTCAAAACAGATGCTCTCAGAACACTGAATCAGCGTCTCTGGAAGTTAAAATGAATACATGAACTTAGAATTGAAACACTCACTTTTCAAAGGGAATGAAGGAAACAAATTCCCTTCAGAGTTGCCAAAGGAATCTTAGATGGCTCATGGGGCACACATATATATCTGAGTAGTTCTGCCGTTCAAAGTCCTTCCATTAAACTGTCCTCCTCAGCCATCATCTGGAGTCAGGGTCCTTCCAAAGCACTTTCTTCATTGCCCCTTTCATGTCCCTGTTCCTCAGCGTATAGATGAGGGGGTTGGTCATGGGGATAAGGACAGTGTAGAAGAGAGACATGAACTTTTCCTGATCCCGGTTGTCACTGCTACTGGGCTGAAAATACACAGAGATGGCTGTGCCAAAGAACAGGGAGACCACTGTGAGGTGGGATCCACACGTGCCAAATGCTTTTCTCCGGCCTGTAGTGGACTTTATTCTTAACATGGCCCTGACAATCCGACCATAGGAGAACATGATTAATGAAACAGGTGTGAGAAGAATGATGACACTGCTAAAAAAGGTCATATACACATTCATGGTGGTGTCAACACAGGCAAGTTTGAGAAAAGGAGGGATCTCGCAAAGGAAGTGGTCTAATTTATTTCTCCCACATAGTGGTAAAAGGAAGATGAGCACTGTCTGTAACAAGGAATTAGCAAAACCAATGATCCATGAAGCAGAAGCCATCAGGGCACACAGACGGGGGTGCATGATTACTGTGTAGTGAAGGGGCCTGCAAACAGCTGCATAGCGGTCAAATGCCATAACTCCTAGGAGAATACATTCTGTACATCCCAAACCCAGAGAGATGAAGAACTGAACTTCACAGCCACCAAAGGAGATGGATTTGTCTTCTCCGCTGAGATTAAATAGGAACTGGGGAATGATGCTGGTGGTGTAGCACATGTCCAGAAAGCTCAGGTTAGAGAGGAAAAAGTACATCGGGGTGTGAAGACGTGGGTCCAAGTAGGACAATGCAATGATGGTTGTGTTTCCCAGCAAAGTAAGATGTAGAAGATCAAAAGGACCACAAAGAGGACAAGCTCAAGTTGAGGCCTGTCAGAGAAACCTAGTAGGATAAACCCAGTGAAAGAACTTTCATTTTTCTGTTCCATCCTTTGCTGACACAGGGCTCCTGTCAAACCAAGCATTTAGCAATTTATAAAAGGTATCTTCCAAAAAAGAGCAGGGTTAAAGAGGAAAATCTATCATGTTCAAATGCTTGGCCATGACATTTTATATACAACTATTTGAATAAATGATGTACTCATTGAAATTGATATATCTTAAATCAATTAGTTCTATGCTATTCATAAAACGTTATATATTGATATTCAATACAAGAAAATAAAATAATAAGATCAAATAATGCATCTTAGTTTGCATCAATCATAGATATAATATGTCTTTTCTGATTGAGATTAATAGGATTGAATTATGATCATTATATATGTAAATTTTAGAGAAAGTGGGAATGAGGGAAAATCAAGGCAGAGTGATTAGAAAGAGTAAGAAAGATGTAGACAGAGGAAGAAAGTTTATTTTAAATATGTATCTTATTATTCTACATAACTTGTGTACATACCTCACATGTAAGTGAGTAATAGAAAATAATCTCTAAAATGCATTCAGATATAAAAATTTATGAGCTAGAACATATTTATACAAAGGATTATATTATATTCAAAGTATAACTAATAGTGCTTCATGAAAACATTTTGACAAAATTTTTCTTTCTCTACTCCTAATACGTTATATTTGTGAATGCTATACACCAATCTTTTTGTATAGTAGTAAAAAGTAAAATGTTGAGAGTTTGAAAAATCACCATTCAGTTATAGTGCTTAATGCTTGCCCTTGAGATAACTAAGATTATGACACCAATTTAACAAGAACTCCAAAAGTTTATTCACTGTGCATAGTCAGTTCATGGGCTTCCCTGATGATTCACCAGTAAAGAAACTACAGGAGATGAAGGAAATGCTGGTTCAGTCCCTGTTTTGGGAAGATACACTGGAGAAGAAAAAGGCAACCCACTCTAGTACAGAGAAGCTGGTGGGCTATAGTCCATAGGGTCGTAAAGAGTCAGACATGACATAGTGACTAAAGCACAAAAATAGTCAGTTCACAGCAGAAGTTCAAAACCCAGTGACCTGAACCTGCCTCTTCTTTCTGTTGATTTCATTTTCTTATATTACCAGCAACTAAAATACCTGGAATTCCTAAAGAAGATATGATTAGTCACTATCAACATTTTAATCAAGATAAATATTTTCTAAAGATATCCAACTGTGTAATCTGCACAAAGTATAATGCTTTACAACACACCCTATGATAAATAATTAAATAGATGCTATGCATATTCAAAAGCAGAGACATTACTTTACCAACAAAGGTTCGCCTAGTCAAGGCTATGGTCTTTCCTGTGGTCATGTATGGATGTGAGAGCTGGACTGTGAAGAAGGCTGAGCGCCGAAGAATTGATGCTTTTGAACTGTGGTGTTGGAGAAGACTCTTGAGAGTCCCTTGGACTGCAAGAAGATCCAACCAGTCCATTCTGAAGGAGATCAATCCTGGGATTTCTTTGGAAGGAATGATGCTAAAGCTCAAACTCCAGTATTTTGGCCACCTCATGCGAAGAGTTGACTCATTGGAGAAGACTCTGATGCTGGGAGGGATTGAGGGCAGGAGGAGAAGGGGACGACAGAGGATGAGATGGCTGGATGGCATCACTGACTCGATGGATGCGAGTCTGAGTGACCTCCGGGAGCTGGTGATGGACAGGGAGGCCTGGCGTGCTGCGGTTCATGGGGTCGCAAAGAGTCGGACACGACTGAGCGACTGATCTGATCTGATGCTATGCTAAGCCACTTCAGTCATGTCCGACTCTGTGTGACCCCATAGACAGTAGCCTACCAGGCTCCCCCGTCCCTTGGATTCTCCAGGCAAGAACACTGGAATGGGTTGCCATTTCCTTTTCCAATGCATGAAAGTGAAAAGTGAAAGTGAAGTCGCTCAGTTGTGTCCGACTCTTAGCGACCCCATGGACTGCAGCCTACCAGGCTCCTGAGTCCATGGGATTTTCCAGCCAAGAGTACTGGAGTGGGGTGCCATAAATACATACAAACACAGATGCACTGTCAATGCAGTGACAGGTCAAAGATAGATAATACTAAAAGCATTAGTAATACAAGAGAAGAAATAAAGAAAAGCACATTTTGGTGTTATAAAAATCTAAGAACATCCATTTACATTAATTTTACATATGCACCTTTCTGGGAGCTATCTTAAAACATTACTTACACCAAACTGAACACAATACCAGCTCTAAGGTTAACTGACTATCATATTCATCCAACTACTTATTACTGCATAAACATGATCATTGGGATTCGCTGGTGGCTCAGACAGTAAAGAGTCTACCTGCAATGCGGGAGACCTCAGTTTGATCCCTGAGTCGTACAATCCCCTGGAGAAAGAAATGGCAACCCACTCCAGTATTCTTGCCTAGAAAATCCCATGGATGGAGGAGCTTGGCAGGCTACAGTCCAACAGGTTGAAAAGAGTTGGACACAACTGACCGACTTCACTTTCACTTTTTCATGATCATCCATTAACTTAAGCAGCATAAGAAATTATATAATTCAGTTCTATTGTATTCAAATGATTAGGTACTTAGTACATTTTTAATTTTTCTAAGTCTTTCAAAATTTGAATCTGAATTGGGTGTAGATCCACTGCTGTGTGAAAGAAACTGATACAAAATTGTCATAAAATAAACGTTAATAAAAACTGAGTAAAGGAAAAAGTGTGAAAGTGTTACTCACTCAATCATGTCCGACTCTTTGTGACCCTGTGCCCTGTAGCCCTCCAGGTTCCTCTATCCATGGGATTCTCCAGGCAAGAATACTGGAGTGCCCACCTCCACGGGATCATCGCACCCTGGAATCAAACCCACATTTCTTATATCTCCTGCATTGGCGGGCTGGTTCTTTACCACTAGTGCCACCTGGGAATCACACCAGGGATCAAATTGCCATTATTAGTTGCATCATAAAAAAAGCAAGTAAGTAAATAAAGTCACTCAGTCATGTCTGCCTCTTTGTGACCCCATGGACTGTAGCCTACCATGCTCCTCCATTCATGGGATTTTCCAGGCAAGAGTACTGGAGTGGGTTGCCATTTCCTTAAATCCTTAAATAGATGGGAATACCAGACCACCTAACCTGTCTCCAAGCCAGGCTTCAGCAATATGTGAACCATGAATTTCCTGATGTTCAAGCTGGTTTTAGAAAAGGCAGAGGAACCAGAGATCAAATTGCCAACATCCGCTGGATCATGGAAAAAGCAAGAAAGTTCCAGAAAAACATCTATTTCTGCTTTATTGACTATGCCAAAGCCTTTGACTGTGTGGATCACAATCAACTGTGGAAAATTCTGAAAGAGATGGGAATACCAGACCACCTGATCTGCCTCTTGAGAAATCTGTATGCAGGTCAGGAAGCAACAGTTAGAACTGGTCAGGGAACAACAGACTGGTTCCAAATAGGAAAAGGAGTGCGTCAAGGCTGTATATTGTCACCCTGTTTATTTAACTTCTATGCAGAGTACATCATGAGAAACACTGGACTGGAAGAAACACAAGCTGGAATCAAGATTGCTGGGAGAAATATCAATAACCTCAGATATGCAGATGACACCACCCTTATGGCAGAAAGTGAAGAGGAACTAAAAAGCCTCTTGATGAAAGTGAAAGTGGAGAGTGAGGGGGTTGGCTTGAAGCTCAACATTCAGAAAACGAAGATCATGGCATCTGGTCCCATCACTACATGGGAAATAGATGGGGAAACAGTGGAAACAGTGTCAGACTTTATTTTTCTGGGCTCCAAAATCACTGCAGATGGTGACTGCAGCCATGAAATTAAAAGACGCTTGCTCCTTGGAAGGAAAGTTATGACCAACCTAGATAGCATATTCAAAAGCAGAGACATTACTTTGCCAACAAAGGTTCACCTAGTCAAGGCTATGGTCTTTCCTGTGGTCATGTATGGATGTGAGAGCTGGACTGTGAAGAAGGCTGAGCACCGAAGAATTGATGCTTTTGAACTGTGGTGTTGGAGAAGACTCTTGAGAGTCCCTTGGACTGCAAGGAGATCCAACCGGTCCATTCTGAAGGAGATCAGCCCTGGGATTTCTTTGGAAGGAATGATGCTAAAGCTGAAACTCCAGTATTTTGGCCACCTCATGTGAAGAGTTGACTCATTGGAGAAGACTCTGATGCTAGGAGGGATTGGGGGCAGGAGGAGAAGGAGACGACAGAGGATGAGATGGCTGGATGGCATCACTGACTCAATGGATGTGAGTCTGAGTGACCTCTGGGAGTTGGTGATGGACAGGGAGGCCTGGCATGCTGCAATTCATGGGGTCGCAAAGAGTCGGACACGATTGAGCAACTGATCTGATCTGATCTGATAATCTATCTCCTGAGAAACCCATATGCAGATCAAGATGCAACAGTTAGAACCATACATGGAACAATAGACTGCTTCAAAATTGGGAAAGGAGTACGTTCATGACTGTGTATTGTCATCCTGCTTATTTAACTTATATACAGAGTACAACATGTGAAATGCCAGTCTGAATGACTCACAAGCTGGAATCAAGATTGCTGGGAAAAATATAGACAACCTCCGATATGCAAATGATACCACCCTGATGGCAGAAAATGAAGAGGAACTAAAGAGCCTCTTGATGAAGGTAAAATAGAAGAGTGAAATGGCTGGCTTCAAACTTAACATTCAAAAAACTTAAGATCATGGCATCTGGGCCCATCACTTCACGGCAAATAGATGGGGAAAAAGTGGAAACAATGACAGATTTTATTTTCTTGGGCTCCAAAACCACTACGGATGGTGACTGCAGCCATGAAATTAGAAGACACTTGCTCCTTGAAAGAAAAGCTGTGGCAAACTTAGTGTATTGAAAGCAGAGATATCACTTTACCAACAAAGGTCCGTATACTCAGAGCTATGGTTTTTCCAGTAATCATGTATGGATGTGAGAATTGAACCATGAAGAAGGCTGAGCACCAAAGAATTGCTGCTTTTGAATTGTGGTGCTGGAAAAGACTCTTGAGAGTCCCTTGGACTGCAAGGAGATCCAACCAGTCAATCCTAAAGGAAATCAACACTGAATGCTCGCTGGAAGGACTGATGCTGATGCTGAAGCTCCAATACTTTGGCCACCTGATGCAAAAGGCCAACTCATTGAAAAAGACCCTGATTTTGGAAAAGATTGAGCACAGGAGGAGAAGGAATCGACAGAGGATGAGATGGTTGGATGGCATCACTGACTTGATGGGCATGAACTTGAGATGGTGAAAGACAGGGAAGCCTGGCATGCTGCATTCCTGGGGTTGCAAAGTCCGACCTGACTGAGCAACTGAACAACAACCACAAAGACTCAAATGAAAGAAGAGGTAGTGGTGGAGGGGCCCTGGGGAATATTCCTTCATCAATGGCATAAATGTCCTCCATGTCCCATAATTTAGGGGTAAGGAAAAAAAAAAAAAATCAGATGGTTTGAAATATAAAAAGGACACATAATAGAAATTTAATACACCATATATGAGAAGGATTAAGCTAATCTAATTTAACACTCAATCACAAAACAGTACAGAAGAGCGCTATACTGTTCACACACCTCCAAAAACAATATTTAATAAAACTTCTCACATTTAAAGTTTGATAAGTATCCAAGTTTTGAAGGCTGGAATGATAAGCTACTTATAGCTAATAATGCTGGGATTCCCTGGTGGTCCAGTGGTGAAGAGTCTGCCATGCAATGTAAAGGACACAGGTTTGATCCCTGGTCAAGGAAGATCCCACATGAGCAAGACAACTATGATTCCATATGCATGGGGCAATTATGCACATCCGCAGCAACTACTGTCTCCTGCACCACAACTACTGAAGCTCATGCTCCACAACAAGAGAAGACAACATAGTGAGAAGCCGGCGCACCACAACTAGAGAGTAGCCTCTGCTTGCTGCAACTGGAGAAAGCCTGTGAGCAGCAACCAAGATCCAATGCAGTCAAAAATTAAATGAGTAAATAAAGAAATATTTTTGAAAATAATAATAATAATGCCAATACTGTTAGTATTGTTGTTTATGCTCTAAAACATTTACATGCATAATCTCAACTATCTCCAAAAATTTTGACATTTATTACTGTTACCCTTCTATATTTGAAGAAATAGATTAAAGTGGTTAAGTAGCTTAGCCAAGATTATTAAAATCCTAAATTTATAAACACAAATTAGGTCTCCTTGATATCAAAGTTTATGTTTTTAGTAAAGCATTGCTTTATTGCCAGATATGAATATATTAAAATTTAGGGGACACCACTGCTGATGGCAGAGTTTACAATTTCATAAGATTTCATTCTTCCTTTGATTTCTTTCTGATTCTTATTTTATTTTATTTTTTTAAATATAAATTTATTTATTTTAATTGGAGGTTAATTACTTTACAATATTGTATTGGTTTTGCCATACATCAACATGAATCCGCCACAGGTATACATGTGTTCCCCATCCTGAACCCCCCTCCCTCCTCCCTCCCCGTACCATCCCCTCAGTGCACCAGCCCCAAGCATCCAGTATCATGCATCCCTTATAAGAATATGATCTGTGGTATCCAGAACAGAACTCTATATAGAAAAAAATTTATAACAGAATTATAAAATTTTGACCGATAGTCTAAAGGTCCAATGACAGGATATGTTCCCTGACTCACACCTGCTCAGAAGAGCAAATACAACCTATGGCTCAGTCTCATGAACATATATACAAATACTGACACATTCATCCTAGATGAACTGCTGAAAAACTTTTCTAAATGTACCTAATAAAGGAAGCATTCACCAAAGTTAAGGGAAAATATAAAATGTTAATTCATCAAAGGAAAACACCAATACAATAATGGACCAGTGTAATAAAACAACGATAAATTTTATCATCATATCAATAAGGCAATTGATATAAGATAAAAATCCTGTCAAGATGAAGTGGTTCAAACCATATACAACTATACAGAATAATATTCATTTATTAGAAAAAAGATGCTGAATGACTGAGTATCTGACAGGTATAAAAATGAATGATTTTAACAGACAAAGAACTAATCTCAAAAATATACAAGCAACTCCTGCAGCTCAATTCCAGAAAAATAAACGACCCAATCAAAAAATGGGCCAAAGAACTAAATAGACATTTCTCCAAAGAAGACATACAGATGGCTAACAAACACATGAAAAGATGCTCAACATCACTCATTATCAGAGAAATGCAAATCAAAACCACTATGAGGTACCATTTCACGCCAGTCAGAATGGCTGCGATCCAAAAGTCTACAAGCAATAAATGCTGGAGAGGGTGTGGAGAAAAGGGAACTCTCTTACACTGTTGGTGGGAATGCAAACTAGTACAGCCACTATGGAGAACAGTATGGAGATTCCTCAAAAAACTGGGAATAGAACTGCCTTATGATCCAGCAATCCCACTGCTGGGCATACACACTGAGAAAACCAGAATTGAAAGACACACGTGTACCCCAGTGTTCATCGCAGCACTGTTTATAATAGCCAGGACATGGAAGCAACCTAGATGTCCATCATCAGATGAATGGATAAGAAAGCAGTAGTACATATACACAGTGGAGTATTACTCAGCCATTAAAAAGAATACATTTGAATCAGTTTTAATGAAGTGGATGAAACTGGAGCCTATTATACAGAGTGAAGTAAGCCAGAAAGAAAAACACAAATACAGTATCAGATCAGATCAGATCAGTCGCTCAGTCGTGTCCGACTCTTTGCAACCCCATGAACCGCAGCACGCCAGGCCTCCCTGTCCATCACCAGCTCTCGGACGTCACTCAGACTCACATCCATCGAGTCAGTGATGCCATCCAGCCATCTCATCCTCTGTCGTTCCCTTCTCCTCCTGCCCCCAATCCCTCCCAACATCAGAGTCTTCTCCAATGAGTCAACTCTTCGCATGAGGTGGTCAAAATACTGGAGTTTCAGCTTTAGCATCATTCCTTCTAAAGAAATCCCAGGGCTGATCTCCTTCAGAATGGACTGGTTGGATCTCCTTGCAGTCCAAGGGACTCTCAAGAGTCATCTCCAACACCACAGTTCAAAAGCATCAATTCTTTGGTGCTCAGCCTTCTTCACAGTCCAGCTCTCACATCCATACATGACCACAGGAAAGACCACAGCCTTCACTAGGCGAACCTTTGTTGGCAAAGTGATGTCTCTGCTTTTGAATATGCTATCTAGGTTGGTCATAACTTTCCTTCCAAGGAGTAAGCGTCTTTTAATTTCATGGCTGCACTCACCATCTGCAGTGATTTTGGAGCCCAGAAAAAGAAAGTCTGACACTGTTTCCACTGTTTCTCCATCTATTTCCCATGTAGTGATGGGACCAGATGCCATGATCTTCGTTTTCTGAATGTTGAGCTTTAAGCCAACTTTTTCACTCTCCACTTTCACTTTCATCAAGAGGCTTTTTAGTTCCTCTTCACTTTCTGCCATAAGGGTGGTGTCATCTGCATATCTGAGGTTATTGATATTTCTCCCAGCAATCTTGATTCCAGCTTGTGTTTCTTCCAGTCCAGCATTTCTCATGATGTACTCTGCATATAAGTTAAATAATCAGGGTGACAAGATACAGCCTTGACGCACTCCTTTTCCTATTTGGAACCAGTCGGTTGTTCCATGACCAGTTCTAACTGTTGCTTCCTGACCTGCATACAGATTTCTCAAGAGGCAGATCAGGTGGTCTGGTATTCCCATCTCTTTCAGAATTTTCCACAGTTTATTGTGATCTACACAGTCAAAGGCTTTGGCATAGTCAATAAAGCAGAAATAGATGTTTTTCTGGAACTCTCTTGCTTTTTCCATGATCCAGCGGATGTTGGCAATTTGATCTCTGGTTCCTCTGCCTTTTCTAAAACCAGCTTGAACATCAGGAAGTTCACGGTTCACATATTGCTGAAGCCTGGCTTGGAGAATTTTGAGCATTACTTTACTAGTATGTGAGATGAGTGCAATTGTGTGGTAGTTTGAACACTGTTTGGCATTGCCTTTCTTTGGGATTGGAATGAAAACTGATCTTTTCCAGTCCTGTGGCCACTGCTGAGTTTTCCAAATGTGCTGGCATATTGAGTGCAGCACTTTCACAGCATCATCTTTCAGGATTTGGAATAGCTACACTGGAATTCCATCACCTCCACTAGCTTTGTTCGTAGTGATGCTTTCTAAGGCCCACTTGACTTCACATTCCAGGATGTCTGGCTCTAGGTCAGTGATCACACCATCATGATTATCTGGGTCGTGAAGCTCTTTTTTGTACAGTTCTTCTGTGTTTTCTTGCCACCTCTTCTTAATATCTTCTGCTTCCGTTAGGTCCATACCATTTCTGTCCTTTATCGAGCCCATTTTTGCATGAAATGTTCCTTTGGTATCTCTAATTTTCTTGAATAGATCCTTAGTCGTTCCCATTCTGTTGTTTTCCTCTATTTCTTTGCATTGATCGCTGAAGAAGGCTTTCTTATCTCTTCTTGCTATTCTTTGGAACTCTGCATTCAGATGTTTATATCTTTCCTTTTCTCCTTTGCTTTTCGCTTCTCTTCTTTTCACAGCTATTTGCAAGGCCTCCCCAGACAGCCATTTTGCTTTTCTGCATTTCTTTTCCATGGGGATGGTCTTGATCCCTGTCTCCTGTACAATGTCACGAACCTCATTCCATAGTTCGCATATATAGAGAGAAGGCAATGGCACCCCACTCCGGTACTCTTGCCTGGAAAATCTCATGAATGGAGGAGCCTGGTGGGCTGCAGTCCATGGGGTCGCTGAGAGTCGGACACGACTGAGTGACTTCACTTTCACTTTTCACTTTCCTGCATTGGAGAAGGAACTGGCAACCCACTCCAGTGTTCTTGCCTGGAGAATCCCAGGGACGGGGGAGCCTGGTGGCTGCCGTCTATGGGGTCACACAGAGTCGGACACAACTGAAGTGACTTAGCAGCTTAGCAGCAGCGCATATATATGGAATTTAGAAAGATGGTAACAATAACCCTGTATACGAGACAGCAAAAGTGACACTGATGTATAGAACAGTCTTTTGGAATCTGGGAGAGGGAGAGGGTGGGATGATTTGGGAGAATGGTATTGAAATATGTATGATATCATATTTGAAATGAGTCGCCAGTCCAGGCTTGATGCCTGATATCGGATGCCTGGGACTGGTGCATTGGGACGACCCAGAGGGATGGTATGGGGAGGGAGGAGGGAGGAGGGTTCAGGATGGGGAACACGTGTATACCTGTGGCGGATTCATTTTGATGTATGGCAAACCAATACAATATTGTAAAGTTAAATAAAATAAAATTTTAAAAAATGATTTTATGTTGAAAAATTTAATATCAGACAACAAACAAAAGTAACACCAACTAAAACAGAAAAAAAGAATATAATTGTCTTTGTATGTTACAAATGGTTCCAGTCCAAGTGTATTTTACACTGGAAGGTAATTAGGGTAACAATGTCATATTTGTCTTCTTTAAATTTTTTTTCTCTAAAGAAATTCAGGAAGTTATCCTTTCCTGAGTAAATCAGACATGGGAAACTTCAATATGCAAGACGCATCATCACAATGATCTCAAGAGTACATTCTGCTGACCAATCCCTTGCTCTTTCCCTACTCAGAACCCACCCTTCCTAAAGCTGTTTTTACCACCACAGAAGGCAATGATTCAAGGTAAGGAATATTTCTTGGCTAAGGTTAAATGGGAAATTTTTATTTCCTCGCTACCACATTTAAAGAATTCTTCTTTTTAATTGAGAATCATCATCTATGTTAAAATACATATCAACTGACCTAACGCAATAAGGAATACTGAGTAGTATAAGACATAAATAATAAAATAAATAACATAAATAATAAAAACTAGAAATATTAAACACATTCATCCTAGCTACAGGAACAACAAATACTTTCCTTGGTAACTATCATGATATGACATGAAATAGGCAAATTCTGCTATACAAGCTGCATATCAATAAATATTGGGATACAAATGAGAAATAATTGAAAAAATCAAAGTATATGTATGTATATATAGAAAATATTAAGTAGGTAAAATTAACAGATTCTATAATAAAAGATGACATCTTACATAACAATTATTTTTTAAAAGAATATAATAGAAAATTATATCTCACAAGAACACAATTCCACTATACTAATTAAGAGAAGAGGCATCAAATGAGAGAGGTTAAATGCTTAATACAGACACACATCAGTGCTAGAGGTATATTTACAATTATAATAACTGTATATTACTGACACATAATATAACTGAAATTTTAGTAGAAGAATATAAGTATTTCAAGAAAACTACTTGGTGCGCAAACCATTTTAAAGACAGAAGATCTCAAGGTAATGTCTCTTTACAATATCTCAAATTAGCAACATTCAAATTTAAAGTTCAAACTCTACCCTATCCAGTTCCTCAAGGAATCCTGAAAAGGTGCAGACAAAACCCCTGCAGCCTCAGAGCCATACCTGAATCACTCTTGTTTTAATAATCCTTCTGTCTCAGCTTAACTCCAATACATTAGGCCTGGTCCATTAGGCCTGGTCCCTAATGGCAACGAAGGACTTACAAATGAGGAAGAAGTGAATCTATCATGATATCAGAAATAACAGTTCTAATCAATATGGACAACGTTTGGCCAGGTTGGGAAGGAGAAACTGAAGTAGGAATTCTTTTGCAAGCTGTTTACTGATTGAATGTTCTCAGGATAAAGAGAATCAAAGAGCAAAATAGAGCGGACGATGCTGCTAAGCAAGGATGTGATCGCAAATGGAATAGCATAAGCCTGATCCCAGAGAAAGCTGGAGTATAACTCTTCAACAGAACTATCTGCTGATGAAAAGTATTCTATCTTCACTAATACAATCACTGCTACCCACATGTTGCTGACTGAGCATTTCAAGGGTGGCAGCTAAGGAACTGAAGTTTAAATTTAAATTTAATTCAGGTAATTATCGGAGAAGGCAATGGCACCCCACTCCAGTACTCTTGCCTGGAAAATCCCACGGACGGAAGAGCCTGGAAGGCTGCAGTCCATGGGGTCGCTAAGAGTCAGACACGACTGAGCAACTTCACTTTCCCTTTTCACTTTTTTTATGCGTTGGAGAAGGAAATGGCAACCCACTCCAGTGTTCTTGCCTGGAGAGTCCCAGGGACAGGGGAGCCTGGTGGGCTGCCGTCTATGGGGTCGCACAGAGTCGGACACAACTGAAGTGACTTAGCAGCAGTCATTTAAATGTGACTAGGTACTGGTATACAGAATAACAAGCTGTGGAGCATGCATTGTGTCAGATGCAGTTCCACCTTGACAAAAAGGCAGCCTTTTATATATCCCAAGGATCTGTCATTGACTGCAAGCTGACCCAACCAAGATCAGGAGACCTCCTGGCAATGTGGCTCCCATTCAACTGATGGCAATTTTCTGAAGAAGGAACAGGCTGTGAAGCTATCAGTCGATACTAGACAAATATGGTATAGACCGGTACACCCACCAGCCAGTAGAAAAGATCTGAACTAGACACTGAAAGCATTCATAAAAACCTAGAGTCCATTCATAAAAAATGTAGAGTCCATTCATAAGTGTGTGCAAGGATGGAAGGATAGTCACCAGTGTACACATCACCTCAGTGCAAGGCCATCAGAAAATTGTCATTTGCCTAATTCATCAATGAATTAAACATTCAGATCACCTTGTCTGACCCACGCTTTTCCTCTCAAATTGGTATTTCTCCTCAATTGAAGAATGACCATTTTTCATTACCAGTAAATTCAAAAATGCATTGACACAATAACCACAAAATGGACCTTCATTGTTGTAATTATTAAACTACCATTTGGAAGATTACATATGTTCATTTCTTTGAGAAAATGAACATTTTTAAACTACAGATATTGACAATACACTTTAAGAAACATTCTGTAATTTCACAGTAAATAGGAGCTGAGGAAAAAATGAAAGTGTATAGTCTAATATTTTCACATTCACATATATGCTATTATTCAATTACTGAAGGACATGTTTTATGACAGTCAAACATCCTGAATTTAAATTGCTTCATATATCCATGCTGCTGCTGCTGCTGCTGCTAAGTCGCTTCAGTCATGTCCAATTCTGCACGACCCCATAGATGGCAGCCCGCCAGGCTCCCCCATCCCTGGGATTCTCCAGGCAAGAACACTGGAGTGGGTTGCCATTTCCTTCTCCAGTGCATGAAAGTGAAAAGGGAAAGTGAAGTCACTCAGCCGTGTCCGACTCTTAGCAACCCCATGGACTGCAGCCTACCAGGCTCCTCCATCCATGGGATTTTCCAGGCAAGAGTACTGGAGTGGGGTGCCATTGCCTTCTCCGTCAATATATCCATACTGAGACATAATGAATATACTACAATAGGATGAAATGTCTAGGAACACAAAGTTGGCTTCCATAAGGAACACTCAAGTTTAGTTCTTGAATTTGATAAATTTCTATAGGAACTTTTGTTTCTTTTGCCAACTGACATGTATGTTACTCAATTTAGCCTCTAAAGAACACTTGCAACTGAAAACAAGCTAACTTACCAATTCCTAAAGTGCCACAGAGATCGAGTTCCAGTCCTCTCAGTTTTAGTCACCTTATGTGAGTGTCCTAAGCGCGTTCCCTATCTCATTTCCAGTTCCTGCCTTTAATACAGTACTGGGCATTGGAACCTGGGGTGTGTAGACTAAAGATGCAGGCTGTATGAAATGAGTACATAAGTTGACTCTATCAGCATTGGAGTATCCTTGTTTTCCTTAAGCAAGAAGATGCTTTCTCTTCATAACTTCAAATACGTTCAGAGGGTACTGAAGATCAGCATTGTATCTAGCTGGTAGCATGACATAGGAAGGCAATTTCAAACTCTCAGGATTCCTTCTGAATATACTGTCTTGGCTCTATGATGGAGAGCTCATTATGAAAGCATGAGATTGGTTTGAAACTGCAGTAAAACTGGTCTGGTGAAAACTGTTTACCTGGCTGAAGTCTCTGGGGAATGAATGTCCCATACTGTTAATTAGCTGATGTTGCCTAGCTGCCCAGAAATGACAATCCTCAGGGAAAATGAATATCAAGGAGAATGCAAGAAGATACCTAATCTGCCTCTTTTATAATTTCTCATAAATGACAGAGATCAGATAACTCCCTAGACTTCCCAGTTATCTTAGCTCTCCTCTCTTAAAGGTTTAGATATTTTACTAAATACTTGAGATTTTTTCACACAATTGCAAAAAAAAAAAAAATTCTGCATATAGAAATAAGAACTCAGTTACTCAACTTTAACGGTAAATTAATTTCACCTAATATTCATAATCGAATTTTTTTCTTTGTTTTATAATTAAATTTATTTTTAATCGAAGGTGAATTGCTTTACGCTATTGTATTGGTTTCTGACAAACATCAATATGAATCAGCCATAGGTATACCTATGTCCCTTCCCTCTTGAGCCTCCTTCCCCATCTCACTCCTCTAGGTTTTACAAAGCCCAGGCTTGAGTCCCTGAGTTATACAGCACATTATAACCAATTTCTAAGAGATCACAGAGTTAAAGTTCAGGCAGACTCTAATCTTTAAGGTAACACATTAAACAGCAACACCCACATTTTACTCCCAAACTTCTAATGTGGCTAAGGAAAAATATCATCTCCTCTAGGACATTGTTCAATTTCTATCGAGAGTTGCAATAATTTACTTAAACAAACAGAAAAACTATTGACTTTTTAAATGGAATTGCCATGGTTTCCTTCAGTTCAACTCATCTTTGCATTTACGATACAAATGACTGAGTTAAACAAGATACTATAACTGCTAAAGTAAATTGAAAGAAACTTGAAGGGTATTGTTTGTATTGAAGTTTGAAGATCAATCAATTTCAAAACAACTTATACACTTGACTCTACAAGGAAAAGGCAGGAATGCTTAACACCTGTCTATGGAAGGCTTTGGCCTAACCATAAAATGCAGCTTCAAAAATTATAAAATCTCTTTTTCCCACTAGAACGTATTTTTTTTTTCAGAGTAATAGACCACTGCTAGTTAGTAGTATGCATTGGAGAAGGAAATGGCAGCCCACTTCCAGTGTTCTTGCCTGAAGAATCCCAGGGACAGGGGAGCCTGGTGGGCTGCCGTCTATGGGGTCACACAGAGTCGGACACAACTGAAGTGACTTAGCAGCAGCAGTTAGTAGTATAAGCTATCTCAGAGAGAGCTATTTAGGTTTGAAGCATCTTGGTTTTTATATGTTATTAGTCAGAAAAGCACAGAGAACTTCAATAATTAACTTACATTTTATAGCCAGCCAATTTCCATATAAACATAAATCCTTTTTTTAATAATATTCTATGCATAAGGAGAAACTATCTTTTTCTTAAAATAGTCTTAATTAGAATTTTCTCAGTAATCTCTACACTAGTTAAATCCCAACATAATATTTATAAGGAGGCCGAGGAAACACCAATATGGCAAAGGGTGTCCAGAGATGGAGAGAATCACAGACCTGCTATTAACACTTCTTCCCAGTTCAGTCTTGCTACTGCAAATATTAATTGGCAAAATAATGTTGGCTAATAATTTGACATTATCTAGGAATGCTTACTTGAAATTACACGCTTTTTTTCCTATGTTGTTTTACAAAATTCTTGTTTTATATTGGAATATAATACAACAAAAGCATGATCTATTTTTTTAAAAATCTACAAGTGATGATTCATCGAAATAAAATCGTTATCAAAGACCCTGTTAATAGGATAATAAGATAAGCTAAACACTGGAAGAAAATATTTTCAAACTGCTTCTCATAGACAACACTCATATCTAGAATATACAATGAACTCTCAAAACTCTACAATAAGAAAATAACTCAATTAAAAAACATTTGAGCAGATAACTCACCAATGTAAATATACAGATGGTAAAGATGGTATGTCTTTATGAAACATAAAAACATGTTTAGCATCACTAATCATCAGCAATCGGAGAAGGCAATGGCACCCTACTCCAGTACTCTTGCCTAGAAAATCCCATGGACAGAGGAGCCTGGTAGGCTGCAGTCCATGGGGTCACTAAGAGTTGGATGCAACTGAGCGACTTCCCTTTCACTTTTCACTTTCACACACTGGAGAAGGAAATGGCAATCCACTCCAGTGTTCTTGCCTGGAGAATTCCAGGGACGGGGAAGCCTGATGGGCATCCGTCTATGGGGTCGCACAGAGTCGGACATGACTGAAGTGACTTAGCACAATCATCAGCAAAATGCAGACTAAAACCATGAAGACATATCACCACCTACCTACTAGAACAACAAAAATCAAAAATATAGGAACAAAGCCAAATATTGGTGAGATTGTGGAAAAGTTGAATCACTCATACATTACTAATGAGAATATAAAATGATGCAGCTACTTGATAAAAGAGCTTGACTATTTCTTGAAAAATCAAATATCCACTTTCCATACAGCCCAGTAATCATGCTCTTGGGCATTTATGGCAGAGAAAGAAAAATTTATTCCACACAAAATCCTGTGCACAAGTATTCATAACAGCTTTATCTGTAGCAGCAAAAAGCTGAAAACAACTAAAATATTCTAAACAAATGATGGTGCACACATACCATGGAATACTACATAATAATAAAAAAATAATCTGTTGATACACACAATATCTTGGATGAATATCAATGATATTATGTTGTATGAAAATAAGTCTATGTTAATAGGTGAAATATGATCCCATCTATATAACACCCATGAAATAACAAAATAATAAAGACGGAGACCAAATTAGTACTGCCCAGGAGTTAGGGATGGTTTTACAGAGGGTTTGGGGTGGGAGGTATGGGGGGAGCTTCCCTGATGACTCAGTTGGGTAAAGAATCGACCTGCAATACAGAGGACCCTGGTTCGATTTCTGGCTTGGGAAAGGCTACCCACTCCAGTATTCTGGCCTAGAGAATTAAATGGACTATATAGTGGAGGGGGTCAAAAGGAGTCCGATGCTGACTGAGTGACTTTCACTTTCAGGGGAAGGGAGGGACTAGAAGTGACTATAAAAGTGCATCACAAAGGAGATGTGTGTGGTGATGGGATAAATCCATATCTTGATTGTGATGGTACATACAGGAAACTAAATGGGGGGAAAATTACATAGACTTAAACACACACATTGTACCTATGTCAGTTTCCTAGTTTTCAATTGGTATTATAGTTGTATAATGGGCTTACCTGGTAGCTCAGCTAGTAAAGAATCCACCTGCAATGGAGGAGATTCTGGTTCAATTCCTGAGTCAGGAAGATCCCCTGGAGAAGGTACAGGCTACCCACTCCAGTATTCTTGGGCTTCCCTGATCTCTCAGATGGTGAAGAATATGCCTGAAGTGCATGAGACCTCAGTTTGATCACTGGATTGGGAAGATTCCATGGAGGAGGGCATGGCAACCACTCCAGTATTCTTGCCTAGAGAATCCCCATGGACAGAGGTGCTTGTCAGTCTACAGTCCATGGGTTTGCAAAGAGTCAGATGCGACTGAGCAACTAAGCACAGCACAGCATAGTTATATAATATAAAATCACTGAGAGAAAATAGATCAAATGTATCCAAGACTTCTCTCTACTAACTTTGGACTTTCCCATCAATCTGTAATTATTTCTAAATGAAAAGTCTAGAAAGAAAAAGGACTTGAATACAACAAGAACTAGAGAATGAGAAAAAAAAAAGGGACAGACAGAGACACAAAGCAACAAGAGTGGCAAAGAGAGAGAAAAGGAGAGAGGAAGATGTTCAAAAGGGCAGAAGTTTCCTGTTCACTCATGACATACTGGATCCAGATCTCCTCCCCTCCTATGGACACAATGAATCTGCAGTTTTACACAGAAAAACTTCTATGAAAAGAAATGTGGAAACTAGCTGGGTGAATTCTATACACAAAGTGAATAAGAAAAGCCCAAATTAAAATCATTAGAAGATAAAAAATAAATAAATCATTAGAAGAGGCAGAGACAAAATCTCTATATGAAACCTACCCTTGGAGCCACAATATAGAAGCAGGTGGGAAGTCACCACTGTCAGCTTCTCCCGGAGGAATAAAGTGTCCCACATGTGGGACCCTAAATTTGAAGACAACACCTGAGACATGGGCCTCCAAAACATAGAGCCCTGAAAGCCAATGAAGATTGTCTCCATGAAATCCATGAGGCTATAAGGAACTGAGAAACAGTTCTTAACAGGCTCACCCAAGCTCACTGTGGCTATCTCTCCAGGAAACAGCACAGAGACATAGACTGAAACCTCCAGCTTGTCCCTGAAAGAAGCCTATTTCCTAATTCTAAAAGCTAAGACTTCTAACACATATATAGGGCCCAACTGCAATTCTCACCAAACACCTGAGGAGCCAACAGGTGCCATCATCGTGCTCTCCCTCTGTCCCACCCCTGGTCACCAGCATCTCTGTGAAAGGAGCTTGTGCACATGTGTGGCCGCCCAGGTTTTGTAGCTGCTGCCAGAGGACACACTCCTTATCGTGTAGCCCAGGCCCCCACCAGGCTTTCGTTCCTGGATCCAACAGGACAGTAGCAAACTAAGGGACAGCTCCTAACTGGCTGCCTGTGCCCTGCACCTCCCCCTCTCCTCCCACTTAGGGCTAACTGTGGAAGGAACAGACAGAAACTCCATTTCCCAGTCTTCCCCTGAAACAGGTGAGAGGGTAAAAAGCATGAAGGCCAGGGGTCTCCAAATGGAGGAAATAGGCTGCAAGTGTCAGACACTTTTCCTCTCTCGCTTAAGAGGCAGGAGCAAACAAACTACAAGTGCCAGACTTTTTTCTCTTAGAATTCTCTGTTGCCATGACAACACCTTATTCCACCTGAATTTAACTTTTCTTAAACCTTAAGCTAATGAATGCATTTTTCTTATGGAAATGTTTTTCTTAAACTTATGTTAATGAAACCATGTTTTTTTTGCTTTGAAATTTGCCTTTCTTCAAAATGGTCCCACCTAAGACCCAGGGACAGGGGAGCCTGGTGGGCTTCCGTCTGTGGGGTCGCACAGAGTCGGACACGACTGAAGCGACTTAGCAGCAGCAGCAGCAAGACTAACTTTTGGCTGATAATCACTCAACAAACCAGTATTCATATCAATTGTTTTAGGGCTAGGGCATGACACACCTCCTGCCATCCTATCTCAAAAATACATATTGTGGGAGAGGGGCCTGGTGAAACTCCATCAGCCTTCAAGTGTTTCTTATCTGATCAATAGCTTTCTAACAGACATAAAGCATCCTGCTAAATACTAGCAAGAGGGCACTCTCCATCCCCCTTCTGATGTCTATGTCAGAAGCTTACTCTGTCCCTTGTTATACTTTAATAAAACTCTGCTATACAAAAGCTCTTGAGTGATCAAGCCTGGTCCCTGGTCCCGAGGTTAAATCTTCTTCGGAGATCATGAATCTGACATCATTCACTGTCAGCTATCATCGGTGTACTTTCATATTTGAGGTTATTACCTGATGGTCCACCTTCCAATCAGCCTCCATCTAGGTGCTGACTGAGATCCTTCACTTTAGAACATTAAGAGGTCTTGACAAACCTTCAAAAATTGGGAGCCACTAAGAATAAGGTGGAGCAGAAATATTCCACAATTTTTGACAAGCTATACCACTGCCTGAGGGAGAAAGCAGGGGACAAAGACTGTGGTAGACAGAGAAAGACTCTTCTTTAAGATACTGCATTTTCAGGGTCTTCTTATAGCAGCTTAGGCTTTAATTCAACTAATAGAGTTTTCCTCTCATGTCTCTGGATTTTCCTCCCAATCTCAAGAAAAATCTTAAAATTCTCTATTACCCAACCATTAAATGTTGAGCTGCCTCAAACCTTGGTCTTCAGTCTTCTTCTTTCTCTAAAATCTCTCCTCATGTAATGTCCTTCATTCTTTTGGTTCCCAGGAGTAATGACCATTAGCAGTTGGCGGGATATAAAAATAGAATCTGGGTAATAAACTCTAACCTTTTTTTTTTTTTTTTTTGTCTTTTCCTTGGTGCTTAGTCTTGTTTCACTTTTTCATAGGGTACCTGGCACAGAGGCATTGTGTCCCAAACTTCAGCTCAGGGGACTGTGTGCAGAATGGCTGTGAAAGACAAATTCTAGATGGTGGCAGCAGGCCGTGTGCAGAGACGCTGCACCTGGCACTGGGGTGTGGAGTCACAGGCAGCGCAGCTGAGCCTGCCCGGGGAGAACCCTGTGACCTGCTTCCCAGTGATGAGAGACCCCAGTCACACCACCTGCGGATGGGCTGTCCAGCAGAGGGCATACTCTTGATGCTGAGCTCCCATTTATCCATTTTACAACTAAACTTGCCTTTGCTTCTACTTTTTTTTAATATTATTTATTTTTATTTATTTAATTGACTGTGGCAGATCTTAGTTGTGGCAAGCACGACTTAGTTGCCCAAGTGCCGGGGTCCAGCCCCGGTGGATCCAGGGATTTTTGAAGGGGAGACGGCATAGGCGATCAGGAAACAACAGCTTATTAAAATATTAATTAAAGATAAAAAGAATAATAGAAATGAGGATAGCTCAGTGAGGAGGAAATTCAGTGCAGAAAAGCGGATGAAATGATAGCTCAGTGAGAAGGAAATTCAGTGAGAACATTTTGTGGAGAGAGGAGGCTGAATAATTCAGCCAGAAGGTAAGAGAAAGAACGACAGGGGGAGACCAAGCTTCGGTGAACAAGGCCCCGTACTTTACTTTTCAAAGTAGTTTTTATCCCTTAAGTTATGCATAGAGGATAATGAGGGAAGGGGTGGAGTCATGCAGGGACAGCAGTCCCTGAGCCAGGCTTTCAAACCTATCACACGCAAAAGTTTAGGTGAGTTACATCATCTTCTGGCCCAGAGGCCTATTAACATTTTAAGGAACTTATTTTCTCTAAAGGTGATTATTTTAAAGTCAGGCGCCACCCTCCAAAAGCATTGGCGTTGCATATCTATAGGGCAAAGTTGTGGTGGGTTGTACTCAAGGGTCCCAGGTTACAAACATTAAGGCTACTACTTACATTTCAATACACTGCCAAGGACACAGTAGGTAAGGGATATGGAGACTTAGCAGCAAACATTGGCCCAACAAGTGAAAAACCCTTCACCAATACAATTTCTAATCAATCTTTTAACTGCTCAAAGGAATCTGTGTTTAGAAAGTTTAGAACATCTCATGCCTCTCACAGTTGGGAGGCTCTAAACAATCACTTGTGGCCGGAAAAACCTATTCAGGCAGGCTAGAGGATTTCCAAAAGGAGTTTGTAGGCTGAAACACTGTCACACTCAGGAATTATTAACTGGAGCTGTAAGTTAGCTCTTTTTTTCAGAGAAAGGTAGTGGGGGACAGTCCCCTGTAAAGTCAGAGGTGAGAACACAAAGCAGAAAGTAGGCAGACTCTGGCCTTTTTGGGGTAGATGCTCGAGAACCTCCAAGGAGCTCCTGAGACTCAAATCTTGCCCTTGCGTTTTGAGCCTCCTTCCTCATGACCAATGTCACGGGCGGAGCGCTAATCCAGAAAACCGGCTCCCAACACCCAAGCAAGAATCAAACCCAGGTTCCCTGCACTGGGAGTGCAGAGTCTTAGCCACTGGGCCACCAGGGAAGTTCCCTCCTTTGCTTCTGAGCTGAACTCTGTCTTGTTCTATGGGCATGATCAACACCCAGCAGTAGGGCCATTTTTAGGGCCCAACTTCAAAGGGTTGGTAACAGTTGCAAATGTCTTTGTCAGTCAAAAACTCCAAAATTCTTATTTATGACCATAACATTTTTATAGGCCCCCAGACTCTTGATCATAGCCTAGGCTTTCCCAGAAAAGAGAATTTGAAACAAAGGTTTATGCACGAGCACTTAATGCAGAATGAGATACAGCATCAGGAGTGAAAGAAAAGGAACACAAGCAGAAGAAAAGCTAACTTGTCAAGGATACATTATCAAATTTGCCGTTAGTATGGAGTAACTAGGTGTTCAATCACATTTGTCCCCCTGAAGCACGTCTTAGGAGAAATCCAACAGATCCCCAGCCCAGGAGAAGAAAGGAGAAATAATCTGCTCATCAGCTCCCATTTCCCGTTAGTCAAATCTTCACTCTGAATCTGAGTAGTTCCATGTAGGGCCCTTCCTGATGACAGACCCTTCTCTGTACCACTTACTGATTTGTTCTCTTTGTTTTTTAATGTTTGGCCATGCTGCAATGGCATGTGGGTCTTAGTTTCCTGAGCTGGGATGGAACCCTCGACCTCTGCAGTGAAAGTGAGGACTCTTAACCACCAGGCCAACAGGAAAGACCTCCCACTGATTGGACTTTTTCTTCTGTTTTTGCTGCACTCAAGTTTGTTGCCGCTCTTCATTGCTCCATGCAGGCTTTCTCTAGCTGTGGTGCAAGGGCTTCTCATTGCTGTGGCTTCTCTTGCTGGGAACCACAGGCTCTAGGGAATGCCAGCTTCAGTAGTTGTGGCTCATGGGATCTAGAGAGCTGACTGGGTAGCTGTGGTGCATGGCCTTAGTTGCTCCGCATCATGTAGGAACTCCCTGGACCAGGAATGTAACTTGTGTTCACTGCATTGCAGCAGGATTCTACCACTAGACCACCAGGGAAGGCCCTACTTATTGTTGACTGGGAAAAGAGGCTATGGAAATACACTGTGATCTCCTAGACCCTCCAAGTGGAACAAAGAACAGACCCTAACAGTTACTATTTATGGAGGTAAACAATGCACAAAGAAAGACAGGACAGGCAAGCAGGAGAGCAGCCATATCTTAAACAATAAATCAGTCACAAGGACTTAGAAATCGGCCTTCCCCATATGAACATTCCAGGCCATCGTACTGGAAGATATGAGACCACATCAAAGAGATGAAAGCCAGGACAACTGTGGCAATCTAGATCAGGAAGCCCTAAGTAGACCCAGAAGCCTACTGCAGGCATTTGAGTGAGTCCAGCCAAGACCAGAAGAACTGTCCAGCTAAACTTAGCCCAAATGCTGACACACATAATGGCGAGATAAATTAATGGTTGGTGTTTTAAGCAACTAAATTTCAAAGTGATTTGTTATACAGAAGATGCTAACTGACATCTGAATACATGAGTTGTAGCAGTAACAATTCTTAGGAAATGATAAAATGTTAATATTCCTTACATCATTTCGGTGGTTTTCTGTTCTTATTTTGGCTGTGATTTCATGTAGTATATTCATATGTCATTTTGGAAATAGATGTGGAAAAATGTACCTAAAAGGGAGTGCAAACAAGAAAAACCCTGGAACTTTAAAAAACAATAACTACAAACAGGTGCTGTCGGAACACTGAATCAGCATCTCTGGAAGTTGAATACATGAACCTAGAATTTGAACACTCACTTTTCAAAGGGAATGAAGGAAACAAATTCCCTGCAGAGTTGCCAAAGGAAATTTTAGATGACTCATGGGTCACACACATATATATCTGAATAGTTCTGGCATTCAAAGTCTTTCCATTAAACTATCCTCTTCAGCCATCATCTGGAGTCAGAGTCCTTCCAAAGCACCTTCTTCATCGCTCCCTTCACATCCCTGTTCCTCAGTGTATATATGAGGGGGTTGGTCATTGGGATAATGACAGTGTAGAAGAGAGACATGAACTTGTCCTGATCCTGGGAGTTGCTGCTGCTGGGCTGAAAATACACATAGATGGCTGTGCCAAAGAACAGGGAGACCACTGTGAGGTGGGATCCACACGTGCCAAACGCTTTTCTTTGCCCTGCACTGGACTTTATTCTTAACACGGCCCTGACAATCTGACCATAGGAGAACATGATTAATGAAACAGGTGTGAGAAGAATGATGACACTGCCAAAGAAGGTCATATACACATTCATAGTGGTGTCAACACAGGCAAGTTTGAGAAAAGGAGGAATCTCACAAAAGAAGTGGTCTAATTTATTTCTCCCACAACGAGGTAAAAGGAAGACAAGCACTGTCTGCAATAAGGAGTTGACAAAACCAATGATCCATGAAGCGGAAGCCATCAGGGCACACAGACCAGGGTGCATGATTACTGTGTAGTGAAGGGGCCTGCAAACAGCCGCATAGCGGTCAAATGCCATAACTCCTAGGAGAATACATTCTGTACATCCCAACGCCAGAGAGATGTACATTTGAACTACACAGCCACCAAAGGAGATGGATTTGTCTTCTCTGCTGAGATTAACTAGGAGCTGTGGAACAATGCTAGTCGTGTAGCACATGTCCAGAAAGCTCAGGTTAGAGAGGAAAAAGTACATCGGGGTGTGAAGACGTGGGTCCAAGTAGGACAATGCAATGATGGTTGTGTTTCCCAGCAAACTGAAGATGTAGAAGATCAAAAGGACCACAAAGAGGACGAGCTCAAGTTGAGGCCTGTCAGAGAAGCCCAGTAAGATAAATCCAGTGAAAGAACTTTCATTTTTCTGTTCCATCCTTTGTTAGCACATGGCTCCTGTCAAATCAAACATTTAGCAATTTATTAAAGTTAACTTCCAAAAAAGCGCAGAGATGAAGAGGAAAATCTATCATGTTCAAAGACATGGTCATGTGATTTTATATGCCACTATTTGAATAAATGATATATTCATTGAAATTGATATATCTTAAGTCAATTAGTTCTTTGCTATTCACAAAACATATATTGAAATTAATATAAGAAAATAATAATAAGATCAAGTAATGAACCTTGGTTTGCATCAATTATAGATATAAAATGCCTGTCTTAGATTGAGTTTAATGGGATGAAAGTATGATGATTATTTATGTACATCTTAGAGAAAGTAGGAATGAGGGAAAATTAAGGGAGAGTGATTAGAAAGAGTAAGTAAATGTAGACAAAGGGAGAAAGTTTATTTTAAATATGTATCTCATTCTACATAACTTGATTTGCACATACCTCACATGTAATAGAATAATACAAAATGACCTCTAAAACGCATTCAGATATAGAAATTTGAGCTAGAATGTACTTACACAAAGGATTATATTACATTCAATGTATCATTAAGATACTTCCTCATAAATATATTCTGGCAAAAGTTATCCCTACTAATGCATTATATTTGTGAATGCTATATCCTTGTCTTTTTGTATAGTAGTAAAAAATAAATTGCTCAGAGCCTGAAAACACTACTTTCGATTATAGTGCTTAATTTTTGTCTTTGAGATACCTATTAAATCTCAAAGGTAAAAAATTGGTATAATACCTATACCAATTTAACAAAAACTCCAAAAATTTATTCACTGTGCATAAGCAGTTCACAGGCTTCCCTGTTGGCTCAGTGGAAAAGAAACCACCTGCCAGTGCAGAAGATGCAGGAAAGGCAGGTTCAGTCCCTGGATTGGGAAGATAACTTGAAGAAAAAATGGAACACACTTCAGTACAGAGAATCCTGGCGAGCTACAGTCCATGAGGTCAAAATGAGTTGGACTTTACTTAGTGACTAAACAACAAAAGTAGTCACTTCACAATAGAATTTCAAACTCCAGTGACCAGAACTTACTCTTCTTTCTGCTGATTTCAGTGTCATATATTACCAACAACTAAAATGCCTGGAATTCCTATAGGAGATAGGATTATTCACTATCAATATTCTAGTGACAATGAGGAACACATAAATGAGGAGGCAATGGATCTATCAGTCTCAGAAATAACACTTCTAATCACTATGGACAGTCTGGCCAGGTTGGGGGAAAGAGGCTGAAATGGGAATTCCTTTGCATGCTGTTTATTGAGTGAATGTCCTCAAAACAAAGAGAATCAGGGAAGCAAAACAGAGCAAATATGTTAAGCAAGAGATGTGATCTCAGATGGAATAGCATGAATGTGATCCCATAGAAAGCTGGAAAAAGACTCTCCAAATAGAGCTATCTGCTGATAAAAATATTGTCTTCACTTACACAATCACTGCTCCCCACATGCTGTTACCTAAGCGTTTCAAGCGGAGCCAATAAAGAACTGGATTTTAAATTTAATTCAGGTAAATATAAATATCTACACGGGGAGGGCAATGGCACCCCACCCTAGTACTTTTGCCTGGAGAATCCCATGGACGGAGGATCCTGGTAGGCTCCAGTCCATGGGGTCGCTGAGAGTCGGACGCGACTGAGCGACTTCCCTTTCGCTTTTCACTTTCATGCATTGGAGAGGGAAATGGCAACCCACTCCAGTGTTCTTGCCTGGAGAATCCCAGGGACGGTGGAGCCTGGTGGGCTGCCGTCTATGGGGTCGCACAGAGTCGGACACGACTGAAGCAACTTAGCAGCAGCAGTTACTACTATACAGAATAACAAGCTGTGGAGCATGTATTGTGTCAGATTTAGTTCCACCTTGACAAACAGGCAGCCTTTTATAAATCCCACCAGTCTATCATTGATGACAAGCTGCCCCAACCATGTTCAGAACTTCTGGCAATGTGGCTCCATTCAACTGATGATATTCTAAAGAAGGAAAGGGCTGTGAAACTATCAGTCAACACTCATGACAAATATGGTGTGGATCAGTGCAGCAGCCAGTAGAAAACATCTGAGCTCGACACTGAAAGCATTCATAAAAAATGAGAATCCATTCATACAGAATGTACAGTCCATTCATAAGTGTGTGCAAGGATGGAAGGACAGTCACCAGTGTACATTACACATCACCTTGTCATTTGCCTAATTCACCAATAAATTAAACATTCAGATCACCTTTTCTGACCCACGTTTCTCCTCTCAAATTGGTGTTTCTTCTCAATTGAAGAATGATCATTTTTCATTAACAATAAATTCAAAAATGCATTGATACAATAAAACACCACAAAATGGACCTTCATTGTTGTAATTATCAAACTAGCATTTGGAAAATTACATACGTTCATTTCTTTGAGAAAATGAAAATTTTATTGACAGATACTGACAATACACTTTAAGAAACATTCTGTAATTTCAGAGAAAATAAGAGCTGAGGAAAAAATGAAAGTGTATAGTCTAATATGTTCATATTCACATATATGCTATTATTCAATTACTGAAGGACATATTTTATGACAGCCAAATATCCTGAATTTAAATTGCTCCATATATCCATACTGAGACATAATGAATGCACTACAATAGAATGAAATGTCTAAGAACAAAATGTTGGCTTCCATAAGGAACAGTTAAGTTCTTAAAGTTGGTGAATTTCTATAGGAAATTTCTTTTCTTTTACCAAATGACATGTACATTACTCGATGTAACCTTTAAAGAACAGTTGCAACTGAAAACAAGCTAACTTACCAATTCCTAAAGTGCTACAGAGATCGAGTTCCAGTCCTCTCAGTGTTATTCACCTTATGTGAGTGTCCTAAGCTGGTTCCCTACCTCATTTCCAGTTCCTGCCTTTAATACAGTACTGGGCAGAGGAACTTGGGTATGTAGACTAAGGACACAGGTTGTATGAAATGAGTACATAAGTTGACTACCAGCATTGGAATATCCTTAAGTTTTCCTTAAGCAAGAAGATGCTTTCTTCTTGCAAATACCTTCACACAATACTGAAGATCGGCATTGTGCCTAGCTGGTAGGATGACATAGGAAGGCAATTTCAAACTCTCAGGATTCCTTCTGAATATAATGTTTGGCTCTATGATGGAGAGCTCATTATGAAAGCATGAGATTGGTATGAAACTGCAGCAAAACTGGTCTGGTGAAAATGGTTTACCTGGCTCAAGTCTCTGGGGAATGTTTGTCCTGTACCATTAATTAGCTGATGTTGCCTAGCTGCCCAGAGATGACAATCCTCAGGGAAAATGAATATCAAGGAGAATATAAGAGGAAATTTAATCTGCCTTCTTACAACTTCTCATAAATGACAGAGCTCAGATAATTCCCTAAACTTCCCAGTTATCTTAGCTCTCCTCTTTTAATGGCTTAGATATTTTACTAAACACTTGACACTTTTATATACAATTGCAAAAAAAAATTCTCCATATATAAATAAGAACTCATCAGTTACTTAATTTTAGATGCAAATTAATTTTTATCTAATATTCATAACCAACTTTTAGGGATCACTGCTGCTGCTGCTGCTGCTGCTGCTGCTAAGTCGCTTCAGTCGTGTCCGACTCTGTGCGACCCCATAGACGGAAGCTCACCAGGCTCCCCTGTCTCTGGGATTCTCCAGGCAAGAATACTGGAGTGGGTTGCCATTTCCTTCTCCTATGCATGAATCACTGAGTTACCAATTCAGTTCAGTTCAGTTTAGTCGCTCAGTCGTGTCCAACTGCTTGCTACCCCATGAACCACAGCACCCCAGGCCTCCCTGTCCATCACCAACTCGCAGATCTTACCCAAACTTATGTCCATTGCGTTGACAATGCCATCCAGCCATCTCATCCTCTGTCATCCCCCTCTTCTCCTGCCTCAATCTTTCCCAACATCAGAGTCTTTTAAAATGAGTCAGCTGTTCACATAAGGTGGCCAAAATATTGGAGCTTCAATATTAGTCCTTGAAACAAACACTCAGGGTAGATCTCCTTTAGGATGGACTGGTTGGATCTCTTTGAAGTCCGAGGAACTCTCAAGAGTCTTCTCCAACACCACAGTTCAAAAGCATCAATTCTTCTGCTCTGTCTTTATAGTCCAACTCTCACATCCATACATGACTACTGGAAAAACCATAGCCTTGACTAGACGGACCTTTGTTGACAAAGTAATGTCTCTGCTTTTAATATGCTGTCTAGGCTGGTCACAACTTTCCTTCCAAGGAGGTAGTGTCTTTTAACCAATTATGCAGTGTCTACCTAATCTTTAAGGTAAATATATTAAAGGTCAACCTCTTGAGAAACCTGTATGCAGGTCAGGAAGCAACAGTTAGAACTGGACATGGAACAACAGACTGGTTCCAAATAGGAAAAGGAGTACGTTAAGGTTGTATATTGTCACCCTGCTTATTTAATTTATATGCAGAGTACATTATGAGAAACACTGGGCTGGAAGAAGCACAAGCTGGAATCAAGACTGCCAGGAGGAATATCAATAACCTCAGATATGCAGATGACACCACCCTTATGGCAGAAAGTGAAGAACTAAAGAGTCTTTAACACTAGCAAGCGGGTACTCTTTCTGCCCCTTCTGATGCCTATGTCAGAAGCTTTCTCTATCTTTTATATACTTTAATAAAACTTTATTACACAAAAGCTCTGAGCTGTCAAGCCTCATATCTGGCCCCAGATTGAATTCTTCTCCTCCAGGGGCCAAGAATCCTGGTGTCTTCGCTTGATTCAACAACAACCTTTCATCTTGGGGGCTCATCTGGGATCCTTCAGGACAAGGGGCCTAGAGGAGCTATCCCACGTTGAAGGTCAGGAAGGGCGGCAGTGAGGAGATACCCCTCGTCCAAGGTAAGGAGCAATGGCTGTGCTTTGCTGGAGCAGCCATGAAGAGATATCCCAAGCCCAAGGTAAGAGAAACCCAAGTAAGACAGTAGGTGTTGCAAGAGGACATCAGAGGGCAAACACACTGAAACCATACTCACAGAAAACTAGTCAATCTAATCACACTAGGACCACAGCCTTGTCTAACTCAATGAAACTAAGCCATGCCCGTGGGGCAACCCAAGATGGGCAGATCATGGTGGAAAGATCTGACGGGATGTGGTCCACTGGAGAAGGGATTGGCTAACCACTTCAATTTTCTTGCCTTGAGAACCGATGAACAGTATGAAAAGACAAAATGATAGGATATTGATAGAGAAACTCCCCAAGTCAGTAGGTGCCCAATATGCTACTAGAGGTTAGTGGAGAAATAACTCCAGAAAGAATGAAGGGATGGAGCCAAAGCAAAAACAATACCCAGCTGTGGATGTGATTGGTGATAGAAGCAAGATCCGAAGCTATAAAGAGCAATATTGCATAGGAACCTGGAATGTCAGGTCCGTGAATCAAGGCAAATTGGAAGTGGTCAAACAAGAGATGGCAAGAGTGAATGTCGACATTCTAGGAATCAGCAAACTCAAATGGACTGAAATGGGTGAATTTAACTCAGATGACCATTATATCTACTACAGCAGGCAGGAATCCCTCATGCAGTGGTCAACATGTGCCATCATGGTCAACAAGAGTCCGAAATGCAGTACTTGGATGCAATCTCAAAAACGACAGAATGATCTCTGTTCGTTTCCGAGGCAAACCATTCAATATCACAGTAATCCAAGTCTATGCCCCAACCAGTAATGCTGAAGAAGAAGCTGAAGTTGAACGGTTCTATGAAGACCTACAAGACCTTTTAGAACTAACACCCAAAAAAGATGTCCTTTTCATTATAGGGGACTGGAATGCAAAAGTAGGAAGTCAAGAAACAACTGGACTAACAGGCAAATTTGGCCTTGGAATATGGAATGAAGCAGGGCAAAGACTAATAGAGTTTTGCCAAGAAAATGCACTAGTCATAACAAACACCCTCTTCCAACAACACAAGAGAAGACTATACATGGACATCACCAGATGGTCAACACCGAAAACAGATCAATTATATTCTTTGCAGCCAAAGATGGAGAAGCTCTATACAATCAGCAAAAACAAGGCCAGGAGCTGACTGTGGCTCCGACCATGAACTCCTTATTGCCAAATTCAGACTGAAATTGAAGAAACTAGGGAAAACCACTAGACCATTCAGGTATGACCTAAATCAAATCCCTTATGATTATACACTGGAAGTGAGAAATAGATTTAAGGGCCTAGATCTGATAGATAGAGTGCCTGATGAACTATGGAATGAGGTTCGTGACATTGTACAGGAGACAGGGACCAAGACCATCCCCATGGAAAAGAAATGCAAAAAAGCAAAACGGCTGTCTGGGGAGGCCTTACAAATTGAGAAAAGGAAAGATATAAACATTTGAATGCAGAGTTCCAAAGAGTAGCAAGAAGATAAGAAAGGCTTCTTCAGCGATCAATGCAAAGAAATAGAGGAAAACAACAGAATGGGAAAGACTAGGGATCTCTTCAAGAAAATCAGAGATACTGAAAGGTTGTTGTTGAATCATGTGAAGACACCGGGACTCTTGGCCCTCGGAGGAGAAGAATTCAATCCGGGGCCAGAGACGAGGCTTGATCGCTCAGAACATTTGTGTAATAAAGTTTTATTAAAGTATAAAGGAGATAGAGAAAGCTTCTGACATAGGCATCAGAAGGGGGCAGAAAGAGTACCCCCTTGCTAGTGTTAGCAATGAAGTTATATACTCTAAAGACTGTCTGGAGGTTGTAAAGACCTAATTTACATTTTAAGAATTCCCAGGCAGGATGCATCCTTGAAAAGACCAGGTCTACCCGCCTAATTTACATTTTAAGATAACACTGTCCTCAGGCAGGATAATCTTTGAAAAGACCAGGTCTACCCCCCTAATTTACATTTTAAAATAACACTGTCCTCAGGGCTGACACATTATTGTTGTATAATCCTAAGGAATGTGGAGAAAAAAAAAAAGTTTGTCCTTCCTTCCTCCTTGATAATTCCAGACCCCTCTCTCCTTGGGGACTCCTAGACTCTTTATCAACCTGTCTAGAAAAATGACTCTCTCATTCCCCCCTTTTCTTTTAGGAGAATCATGTTGCCTAGGGAAAGGGGGCGTCGTTTTCGTTCTATAACTGCTTCCAAACTGGCAAGGGGCGTTGTCCCTAAATTAGTGAGGCAACATATTCTCCTAATCCTCATATTGAGGATATCTGATCCAGGGGCCCCAAATAGTAGTTGGAGGAAGCTACAGCAGTAGCAGGAATTTGAGCAACCATTTGTAACTTAAAAGCTTTCATGCGGCTAGAAACAAATCCAGTTATACAATTACAGATGCAGGGAGCAAACAGCAAGAACAAATCAGAATTATTGTTCTTAAGATAGTTGTCCACCAGGGGGAGCTAGTTAACGTCTCCCAAAGTGAGGCAATTGAGGCTTCAAGAGTATCCATGGCCCTAATCATCTTGTTCATGTGTTTAGTAACACTAACATTTAGTAACAGTAACATTCGTGCTCATATCAGGTATATATGTACAGCATTGGGTATGAATAATGGCACAAGTTCCTCCTTGTGCAGCTGTCAGAATATCTAGAGCCAATCTGTTTTGTAAAACCACCTTCCTAATTTGTGCTTGTTCAGCATTAAGAGCTGAAATAGCCTTTTGAGAATCTTGTAATGCCTGTTGAGTAAAATTAGTCAAAGCATCCACTCGTAACATAACATCTGTAGTTCCCAAAGAGGGAACAAACGCAGCCAAATAATCATACCATTGAAATACAGACCTTGCCCACCAAGTTTTAAGGTGGGGTAAATTAGCAGGCTTTTCTGGAAGCTCTGAAAATATAAAGCCGTGAGTAAAGGCTAGACCCAGGGTGCATCTCCCTATCGAACCAGGGGGAAGCCACGCCCATAGGTAAGAGCCACATATCCAATAAGTCCCGTTTGGAGCAAGCCAGCATGACTGAAATATCCAGTCCCAATTTGTGCCTGGTCAGACAAAGGGAGAACCTGAACTGGGATTGGAAAACACGGGAATGATTACATTGCATGTTGCCTGAGACAAAAATCCCAATTGTTTCCAATCATTGTAATTAAGGTGTTGGCTAACTTTAGGGGACGGCTCTGTTTGTTCCCAGCATATAGAGGCAGTAGATATTAAACGTCCTTTTTCAGGAGTCAGCCATATAACCTCATCCCATATTTGATAAACGTCAGGTAAAAAACCATTAGATCTAGACTTATTTGCCTTATATGTAGCGAAATAGTCATTGAACCGAGACAATGTATAATCAAAATTAAAAGTCACATTATGTCCATAGTTAGAGTACAAAGTGTCGCACCAGTCCATTTTAGGGTTGGTAGAAGTCATCAGATGAAGAGGCATCGCATGTGATTGTTGTCAAAGGTATTCACAGACTTGGAGAAAGTCTTTTCCTTGAAGTGGGGATGTCCACCACGGGAAGCCTTCCACTGATGAAGAGGGGAGCGCTCCGCAGACCCAGCAATTAGACCGATTGTGGAATGCAGCATAGGAGTGAGCCCAGGACAGGAAGACATTGTCTTGAGGATCCAACGGCAGACTCAGGATATTTGGAGTCAGCAGAAGTAAGCTCACATAGGTTATCAGGTCCATCTAAAAGGTACAAAGTCAGAGCATAGAAAGTAAACACATAAAATGAAGTCACTTAATTTTGGTCAGGGTGCCATCTCTTAACTCGAGTGTGATGTACCCACGAATCAATTCCTGGCCTTTGACAGCTCGGTTCCTGGCTCAAATAGAGGCTTGCTTGTCTTGGAGGCTGGGTCAGGAGTCGTCTCCCGGAGTTCTGTTAATGCCTGTTGAAAAGCTGAGCTGAGTTACATAATTAGTTAATTCCAAGGCTTCAGGGTCTATAACAGTGTCTGTGTGTAAGAAAGGCCTTCCATAAATACATTCAAAGGGGGACAGCCCCTCCTTTTGGGGGGCAGTTCGAGCCCTCATTAAAGCTATGGGTAGAACTTTAATCCATTTGTCCTGCGTCTGAGTTAATTTGCGCAGATGTCTTTTGATAATGTCATTAGCTTCTTCAACTTTTCTGGAGGATTGGGGTCTCCAGGAACAGTGTAAGTGATATTCTATTCCTAGAGCTTTAGATACCCACTGAGTCACAGCAGCTTTAAAGGCGGAGCCATTGTCACTCTGAAGGCTCCATGGCAGCCCAAACCTGGGCATAATTTCATGGATTAAAATCTTTATAACCTCCTTAGCCTGTTCACTACAACAGGAAAAAGCCTCAATCCATCCAGTAAAAGTATCTACCCAAATTTGTAAGCAAGAATATCCACTAGCTTTTGGCATATGAGTAAAATCAATTTCCCAATCCTCTCCAGGATACTTCCCACTTCGTTGTAATCCAGATTTTGCTAGCTTTTCAGTCTTTGGGTTATTTTTTTGACAAATCTCACACCTTTTAATAGTATTCTTTGAAGTTTTCATTACATATTTACCTTCAAACAAACAAGAAGCCATTTGGTAAGTACTCTCCGCACCCAAATGAAAACTCTGATGTAAACCCTTAAGAATTTTCCACTGAGCATTTTCAGGAATTATTAATCATCCATCTTCGGACTGTAACCATCCTTTATCAGTAATCTTTGCTCCTCGTTTCTCCTATCTTTTTAATTCCTCCTCAGTATACTGTGGTTTTTCCTGTTCCACAGGACCTGTCCAGATCAAAGGCGTCTATAGTGAAGGGGTTTCGTAAAGTGCCACTTTTCTGGCTTGACAGTCAGCCAGTTGATTACCTTCGGCTATTTTACTCTCATCCCTGCTGTGCCCTTGGCAGTGCGTAACAGCTACTTCTTTAGGACAATCAGATCAGATCAGTCGCTCAGTCGTGTCCGACTCTTTGCGACCCCATGAACTGCAGCACGCCAGGCCTCCCTGTCCATCACCAACTCCCGGAGGTCACTCAGACTCACATCCATTGAGTCAGTGATGCCATCCAGCCATTTCATCCTCTGTCGTCCCCTTCTCCTCCTGCCCCCAATCCCTCCCAGATAGCAATTAAAAGTCTCTCAATCTCTCTGAAATGCTTAATAGGTTCTCCTGTTGCTGTTTTAAACTGTCTCTCTTTCCATATTGCAGCATGAGCATGTAAAGTCAAATAAGTGTACTTAGAATCTGTGTAGATGTTTACCCTCTGTCCTTTGTTTAACTCTAGAGCTCGTGTCAGGGCCACAAGCTCCGCTAACTGAGCACTGGTTCCCTGAGGGAGAGATTTTGCTTCCAAAACCTGTTCAGCAGTCACCACGGCGTAACCTGCTTTAGGCTTTCCATCCCAAACAAAAGAACTGCCATCTGTAAATATTTCCATGTCAGGATTGTCTAATGGGGTATCCATTAGATCCTCCTGAGCTGCATAGTTTAAAGTTAGGAATTGAGAACAATCGTGATCAGGTGTTTCATTTTCCTTCTCAGGAAGGAAAGTGGCAGGATTTAAATTTCCACAAACTTTAAGCTTAGTTACTGGTCCTTCTAACAACAATGACTGATACTTAAGAAGCCTACTGTCTGTCATCCAAATATTAACCTTAGAATTTAAGATTCCACTCACCTCATGAGAAGTCAGTACAGTAAAGTTTCGTCCATTAATTATTTTTAAAGCTTCAGGTGCTAATAAAGCCGCTGCCCCAATTACTCTTACGCAGTGGGGCCACCCACGTGAAACTACATCTAATTCTCTGCTTAGATAAGCAATAGGTTGCTGGTGAGGCCCTCGGGGTTGTGTCAAAATTCCCAATGCCACCCCTTTTCTTTCGATGACAAAATAAATTCTGACCCTGTGGGCAAGCTCAGAGCTGGAGCTTGCAGGAGAGCAGTCTGAAGAACCTTAAAAGCCTTTTGAGTATCTGGAGACCAAACCAGTTTATCAGTTTGGGCCTGCTGAGTTTCAGTTATAAGTTTATATAAAGGCCGGGCAAGTTCCCCATAACCTGGAATCCAAATGTGACAGTAACCTGTGATTTCCAAAAATCTTCTCAATTGTCTTAAAGTCATAGGTAGGGGATGATTTAGTATAGGTTTAATTCTCAGTAATTCTCTCAGGGCCTATGGCGACAGTAACCTGTGATTCCCAAAAATCCTCTCAATTGTCTTAAAGTCATAGGTAGGGGATGATTTAATTAAATCTTTAATGATTTACTCAATGATGTCGCGCACTAAGAGCGCGGCCGAGAGGAGCTACCCCACGACCGAGGTCAGGAAGGGCGGCGGTGAGGAGAGACCCCTCGTCCAAGGTAAGGTGCGATGGCTGTGCTTCGCTGGCCGGGAACAGCCGGGAGCAGCCGGGATGAGATACCCCACGCCCAAGGTAAGAGAAACCCAAGTAAGACAGTAGGTCTTGAAAGAGGGCATCAGAGGGCAAATACACTAAAACCATTCTCACAGATAACTAGTCAATCTAACCACACAAGGACCACACCCTTGTCTAACTCAGTGAGATTCAGCCATGCCCGAGGGGCAACCTGGGATAGGCGGGTCATGGTGGAGAGATATGACAGGGTGTGGTCCGCTGGAGAAGGGAATGGCAAACCACTTCAGTATTCTTGCCTTGAGAACCCCACGAACAGTATGAAAAGACAAAATGATAGGATACTGAAAGAGAAACTCCCCAGGTCAGTAGGGGCCCAATATGCTACTGGAGATCAGTGGAGAAATAACTCCAGAAAGAATGAAAGGATGGAGCCAAAACAAAAAGAATACCCAGCTGTGGATGTGTCTGGTGATAGAAGCAAAGTCCGATGCTGTAAAGAGCAATATTGCATAGGAACCTGGAATGTCAGGTCCATGAATCAGTGCAAATTGGAAGTGGTCAAACAAGAGATGGCAAGAGTGAATGTTTACATTCTAGGAATTAGCGAACTAAAATGGACTGGAATGGGTGAATTTAACTCGGATGACCATTATATATACTACTGTGGGCAGGAATCCCTCAGAAGAAATGGAGTGGCCATCATGGTCAACAAAAGAGTCCGAAATGCAGTACTTGGATGCAAATTCAAAAACGATAGAATGATCTCTGTTCGTTTCCAAGGCAAACCATTCAATGTCACAGTAATCCAAGTCTATGTCCCAACCAGTAACGCCGAAGAAGCTGAAGTTGAACAGTTCTATGAAGACCTACAAGACCTTTTAGAACTAACACCCAAAAAAGATGTCCTTTTCATTATAGGGGACTGGAATGCAAAAGTAGGAAGTCAAGAAACACCTGGAGTAACAGGCAAATTTGGCCTTGGAATACGGAATGAAGCAGGGCAAAGACTAATAGAGTTTTGCCAAGAAAATGCACTGGTCATAGCAAATACCCTCTTCCAACAACACAAGAGAAGACTCTATACATGGACATCACCAGATGGTCAACACCGAAATCAGATCGATTATATTCTTTGCAGCCAAAGATGGAGAAGCTCTATACAATCAGCAAAAACAAGACCAGGAGCTGACTGTGGCTCGGACCATCAACTCCTTATTGCCAAATTCAGACTGAAATTGAAGAAGGTAGAGAAAACTACTAGACCATTCAGGTATGACCTAAATCAAATCCCTTATGAGTATACAGTGGAAGTGAGAAATAGATTTAAGGGCCTAGATCTGATAGATAGAGTGCCTGATGAACTATGGAATGAGGTTCGTGACATTGTACAGGAGACAGGGATCAAGACCATCCCCATGGAAAAGAAATGCAAAAAAGCAAAATGGCTGTCTGGGGAGGCCTTACAAATAGCTGTGAAAAGAAGAGAAGCGAAAAGCAAAGGAGAAAAGGAAAGATATAAACATTTAAATGCAGAGTTCCAAAGAATAGCAAGAAGAGATAAGAAAGCCTTCTTCAGTGATCAATGCAAAGAAATAGAGGAAAACAACAGAATGGGAAAGACTAGGGATCTCCTCAAGAAAATCAGAGATACCAAAGGAACATTTCATGCAAAGATGGGCACAATAAAGGACAGAGATGGTGTGGACCTAACAGAAGCAGAAGATATTAAGAAGAGGTGGCAAGAATACACAGAAGAACTGTACAAAAAAGAGCTTCAAGACCCAGATAATCATGATGATGTGATCACTGACCTAGAGCCAGACATCTTGGAATGTGAAGTCAAATGGGCCTTAGAAAGCATCACTACGAACAAAGCTAGTGGAGGTGATGGAATTCCAGTGGAGCTATTCCAAGTCCTGAATGATGATGCTGTGAAAGTGCTACACTCAATATGCCAGCAAATTTGGAAAACTCAGCAGTGGCCACAAGATTGGAAAAGGTCAGTTTTCATCCCAATCCCAAAGAAAGGCAATGCCAAGGAGTGCTCAAACTACCGCACAATTGCACTCATCTCACACGATAGTAAAGTAATGCTCAAAATTCTCCAAGCCAGGCTTCAGCAATATGTGAACCGTGAACTTCCTGATGTTCAAGCTGGTTTTAGAAAAGGCAGAGGAACCAGAGATCAAATTGCCAACATCCGCTGGATCATGGAAAAAGCAAGAGAGTTCCAGAAAAACATCTATTTCTGCTTTATTGACTATGCCAAAGCCTTTGACTGTGTGGATCACAATAAACTATGGAAAATTCTGAAAGAGATGGGAATACCAGACCACCTGATCGGGCTCTTAAGAAATCTGTATGCAGGTCAGGAAGCAACAGTTAGAACTGGTCATGGAACAACAGACTGGTTCCAAATAGAAAAAGGAGTACGTCAAGGCTGCATATTGTCACCATGTTTATTTAACTTATATGCAGAGTACATCATGAGAAATGCTGGACTGGAAGAAACACAAGTTGGAATCAAGATTGCCGGGAGAAATATCAATAACCTCAGATATGCAGATGACACCACTCTTATGGCAGAAAGTGAAGAGGGGCTAAAAAGCCTCTTGATGAAAGTGAAAGTGGAGAGTGAAAAGGTTGGCTTAAAGCTCAACATTCAGAAAACGAAGATCATGGCATCTGGTCCCATCACTGCATGGGAAATAGATGGGGAAACAGTGGAAACAGTGTCAGACTTTGTTTTTCTGGGCTCCAAAATCACTGCAGATGGTGACTGCAGCCATGAAATTAAAAGACGCTTGCTCCTTGGAAGGAAAGTTATGACCAACCTAGATAGCATATTCAAAAGCAGAGACATTACTTTACCAACAAAGGTTCGCCTAGTCAAGGCTATGGTCTTTCCTGTGGTCATGTATGGATGTGAGAGCTGGACTGTGAAGAAGGCTGAGCGCCGAAGAATTGATGCTTTTGAACTGTGGTGTTGGAGAAGACTCTTGAGAGTCCCTTGGACTGCAAGAAGATCCAACCAGTCCATTCTAAAGGAGATCAATCCTGGAATTTCTTTGGAAGGAATGATGCTAAAGCTGAAACTCCAGTATTTTGGCCACCTCATGCGAAGAGTTGACTCATTGGAGAAGACTCTGATGCTGGGAGGGATTGAGGGCAGGAGGAGAAGGGGACGACAGAGGATGAGATGGCTGGATGGCATCACTGACTCGATGGATGCGAGTCTGCGTGACCTCCGAGAGCTGGTGATGGACAGGGAGGCCTGGCGTGCTGCGGTTCATGGGGTCGCAAGGAGTCGGACACGACTGAGCGACTGATCTGAATCTGATCTGAGCGGATATCTGGAGCCGACTGAGTGAGAAATCTATCCTTTAAGATCACTTTTCCCTCTTCACTTTCGGGATCAATCTCACTGAATCTGTGAAGGCCTTCTCTCAGTCTATCTAGGAATTTACCAGGAGCTTCCTTCTCCTCCTGTTCTGTTTGCCAATTTGCCATAGTTTAAAGGCTTACAACGTGCCTGCCTAAGTCCTTCAAGAATACATCTGACAAAATGACTCTGATCCCATCTTCCTTTAACTGTGTTGTAGTCCCAGTCTGGTTCTATAGTTGGGACCGCCTGATTCCCAGTGGGGAGGGCCACTATCTCATTCTCCCTCTTCCCTACTGATTCATTACCAAGCCATTCATCTCCATAAGCAACCTCATTTCCCAAAACTCGAGTCTTTGATTCGGGAGTCAACGTTTGTCCCAAGATATACATCACATTCTTCCAAGTGAGATCATAAAACACCTTTAAAAGTTTTAATATATTTTTGGGGGTCTTCTAAATAGTCTCCCAGATCCTCCTTGATTCTTTGTATTTCTTGATAAGAGAAAGGCTTATTAACTCTCACAAACTGATTATTTCACCCAGTGGGTGTTTCATAAAGAGGCAACAGCTTGTGTGGCTGTTCCTCAGTCTCCCGGGCTGCTCTGCTCATATGATCCCAGGGATAGATTGGAGAAACCTGTTTTTCCTCTACTCTTTGTCTCCTGTCCTCCATCTCATCTCTTACTTCGATGGTCTGAGTTTCTACTGAAACCAGAGTAGTCTGAGGTCGTACTGAGACAGGAGTTGTTTGTACCTCCATGTGGGCAGTTTGAATCTCAGTGTGGATTTCCACTGAGACCAAAGCAACCCTTCTGAGGGGGGTTCTCTGGCTTTCAGTTTTCTCAGCTTGAAGCCCCAGGTACGGGGGCAAAGTAGGAGGACAGGAGGGAGCTGAAGGTTTCATGCCCAAATCTATACCCTTAGGACATAAGTCTGGCATATTTCTTTTTTTTTTTTTTTTTGCTTAACTTTACAATATTGTATTGCTTTTACTATACATCGAGATGGATCCGCCACCAGTATACACGTGTTCCCCATCCTGAACCCTCCTCCCTCCCCCCAAGTCTGGCATACTTCGCAGAGCGAAAAAGGGCAACACATATGTTGCTGCTGCTGCTGCTGCTAAGTCGCTTCAGTCGTGTCCGACTCTGTGCGACCCCATAGACAGAAGCTCACCAGGCTTCCCCCGTCCCTGGGATTCTCCAGGCAAGAACACTGGAGTGGGTTGCCATTTCCTTCTCCAATGCATGAAAGTGAAAAGTGAAAGTGAAGTTGCTCAGTCGTGTCTGACCCTTAGCGACCCCATGGACTGGAGCCCACCAGGCTCCTCCATCCATGGGATTTTCCAGGCAAGAGTACTGGGGTGGGGTGCCATTGCCTTCCCCGAACACATATGTTACTTCTACCCATTTCCCTTGTACCTTACAGAACCGGTCTAATTATAGAACAGTATTATACTTAAGAGACCCTCCAACTGGCCACCGTTCGCCATCCTCCAATGGATACTGTGGCCATGCAGTATCACATAGGAAGACCAGGTGTGTCTTCTTTAAGCCCTGGGGATCAAATCTATCCCAGTTTTTCAGGATACAGTTCAAAGGAGTGAGGCTGGAATTGTTAGCTCCCATCTGTAAGAGAGAAAAAAAAGCGACCAGAGCCATTTTTCTACTGGAGTCGTCCCTTCCTGCTCTAGATGGGGGTGTAGACAGACGTTACACCAAAAGCTTTTCCTTCCTGGTCGAACTTAGTCTGTCCCTTACCGACGCAGGCGTAGTCCACATCCCTCCCGGTTCTACTACCGAGATGGGGTGGGGATGTACCAGGGGTAGACTTGATAGCATCCCTACTTGATGTCCAGCTCTTCACCTTTAACCTTGCTTGCCTCTGATGTCACCCGGGGTGAATCAGAGTAACCTTCCGGAATGCCTCCCAAGCTAAGAGTACTGGGGAAAACATTCATCACCTGAGTGCCTGTGCACGACCCTGAGTATTTCCTGACTACAATAAGACCGACACGAACATAAAACTGAGATGTTCTTTCCAAGCATCACCACACCAGTATAATAGCCTCCTCTGATCCACTAAGAGCCAGCGTTACCAAAGGAAAAACCCACTGCAGTCGCTATCGGAGTAACCTTTAACCTCAGAGATGTTCTGGGAGCTAGAGCTCGATCTAGCTTCCAAACTTTCGATTCCTAGAGAGGCTAGGCGCTTTCTTGACTACCAATCTAAGTTTTGGACCTAAGCCACAGTACACAGTAACAGTATAGATCACAAGTCCCTTGAAAGTCTGTGATCTGATAGATTAGGTTAGTACTTCTAATTCCCAAGGAGTTATGAAATGGTCAAAGAGACCAAAAAGTTTGACCGAGAAAGGGAGTTCAGTCCACACGCTTTGCCCATTTTTGGTCGGTTCCCAAAGGAGACATTGGGTACCTCTTGGCATTGGCAGGTCGGTATAACCCCCCAACAGGTTTCTGCCATGAGCCGTATGAGATCATCGTGGAACGGCAGAGCAGGGCTCCTTACTTGCTTCACGCAGGGCATGCCATTCATTCACACAAGCACACAGTAGAGTTAGTAAAACACAGCAGAAAACGTGTTCGCTAAGAGAACAAAGAACTAAAGCTCTAAGCATCCTTACCTTGTCCTGAAGGATCCTGGACGAACCCCAAGATGAAAGGTTGTTGTTGAATCACATGAAGACACCGGGATTCTTGGCCCCTTGAGGAGAAGAATTCAATCTGGGGCGAGAGACGAGGCTTGATCACTCAGAGCTTTTGTGTAATAAAGTTTTATTATTTATTTATATATTTATTATTTATAAAGGAAATAGAGAAAGCTTCTGACATAGGCATCAGCAGGGGGCAGAAAGAGTACCCCCTTGCTAGTGTTAGCAATGAAGTTATATACTCTAAAGAATGTCTGGAGGTTGTAAAGACCTAATTTACATTTTAAGAATTCTCAGGCAGGATGCATCCTTGAAAAGACCAGGTCTACCCCCCTAATTTACATTTTAAGATAACTCTGTCCTCAGGCCGATTACATTATTGTTGTATAATCCTAAGGAATGTGGAGAAAGAAAAAAAGTTTGTCCTTTCTTCCTCCTTGAGAATTCCAGACCCCTCTCTGCTTGGGGACCCCTAGACTCCTTATCAACCTGTCTAGGAAAATGACTCTCTCAATACCAAGGGAACATTTCATGCAAAGATGGGCTCGATAAAGGATAGAAATGGTATGGACCTAACAGAAGCAGAAGATATTAAGAAGAGGGGGCAAGAATACACAGATCAGATCAGTCAGATCAGTCGTGTCCGACTCTTCACGACCCCATGAACCGCAGCACGCCAGGCCTCCCTGTCCATCACCAGCTCCTGGAGGTCACCCAGACTCACACCCATCGAGTCAGTGATGCCATCCAGCCATCTCATCCTCTGTCGTCCCCTTCTCCTCCTGCCCTCAATCCCTCCCAGCATCAGAGTCTTCTCCAATGAGTCAACTCTTCACATGAGGTGGCCAAAGTACTGGAGTTTCAGCTTTAGCATCATTCCTTCCAAAGAAATTCCAGGATTGATCTCCTTCAGAATGGACTGGTTGGATCTTCTTGCAGAAGAGCTGTACAAAAAAGATCTTCACGACCAAGATAATCACGATGATGTGATCACTAAGCTAGAGCCAGACAACTTGGAATGTGAAGTCAAGTGGACCTTAGAAAGCATCACTACGAACAAAGCTAATGGAGGTGATGGAATTCCAGTTAAGCTATTTCAAATCCTGAAAGATGATGCTATGAAAGTGCTGCACTCAATATGCCAGCAAATTTGGAAAACTCAGCAGTGGCCACAGGACTGGAAAAGGTCAGTTTTCATTCCAATCCCAAAGAAAGGCAATGCCAAAGAGTGCTCAAACTACTGCACAATTGCACTCATCTCATACGCTAGTAAAGTAATGCTCAAAATTCTCCAAGTCAGGCTTCAGCAATATGTGAACCGTGAACTTCCTGATGTTCAAGCTGGTTTTAGAAAAGGCAGAGGAACCAGAGATCAAATTGCCAACATCCGCTGGATCATCGAAAAAGCAAGAGAGTTCCAGAAAAACATTTATTTCTGCTTTATTGACTATGCCAAAGCCTTTGACTGTGTGGATCACAATCAACTGTGGAAAATTCTGAAAGAGATGGGAATACCAGACCACCTGATCTGCCTCTTAAAAAATCTGTATGCAGGTCAGGAAGCAACAGTTAGAACTGGTCATGGAACAACAGACTGGTTCCAAATAGGAAAAGGAGTACATCAAGGCTGTATATTGTCACCATGTTTATTGAACTTATATGCAGAGTACATCATGAGAAACGCTGGACTGGAAGAAACACAAGTTGGAATCAAGATTGCTGGGAGGAATATCAATAACCTCAAATATGCAGATGACACCATCTTTATGGCAGAAAGTGAAGAGGAACTCAAAAGCCTCTTGATGAAAGTGAAAGTGGAGAATGAAAAAGTTGGCTTAAAGCTCAACATTCAGAAAACAAAGATCATGGCATCCGGTCCCATCACTTCATGGGAAATATATGGGGAAACAGTGGAAACAGTGTCAGACTTTATTTTTCTGGGCTCCAAGATCACTGCAGATGGTGACTGCAGCCATGAAATTAAAAGACACTTACTCCTTGGAAGGAAAGTTATGACCAACCTAGATAGTATGTTCAAAAGCAGAGACATTACTTTGCCAACAAAGGTTTGTCTAGTCAAGGCTATGGTTTTTCCTGTGGTCATGTATGAATGTGAGAGCTGGACTGTGAAGAAGGCTGAGCACCGAAGAATTGATGCTTTTGAAGTGTGGTGTTGGAGAAGACTCTTGAGAGTCCCTTGGACTGCAAGGAGATCCAACCAGTCCATTCTGAAGGAGATCAGCCCTGGGTGTTCTTTGGAAGGACTGATGCTAAAGCTGAAACTCCAGTACTTTGGCCACCTCATGCAAAGAGTTGACTCATTGGAGAAGACTCTGATGCTGGGAGGGATTGGGGGCAGGAGGAGAAGGGGACGACAGAGGATGAGATGGCTGGATGGCATCACTGACTCGATGGATGTGAGTGTGAGTGACCTCCGGGAGTTGGTGATGGACAGGGAGGCCTGGCATGCTGCGATTCATGGGGTCACAAAGAGTCGGACACGACTGAGCGACTGATCTGATCTCAAAGAGTCTTTTAATGAAAGTGAAAGAGGAGAGTGAAAAACTTGACTTAAAGCTCAAATTCAGAAAACGAAGATTATGGCATGTGGTCCCATCACTTCATGGCAAATAGATGTGGAAACAGTGGCTGACTTTATTTTTCTGGACTGCAAAATCACTGCAGATGGTGATTGCCACCATGAAATTAAAAGACGCTTACTCCTTGGAAGGAAAGTTATGACCAAACTAGATAGCATATTAAAAAGCAGAGACATTACTTTGTCAACAAAGTCCATCTAGTCAAGTCTACGGTTTCTCCAGTGGTCATGTATGGATGTGAGAGTTGGAGATGTAGGCCTCCAAAACATACCTCTGAAAGTCAATGCAGTTTGTATCCATGAAATCCATGAGGCTATAATGAACTAAGAAACAGGCTCACCCAGACTCACTGAGGCTATCTCTCCAGGGCACAGCATACAGACACAGACTGAAACCTCCAGCTTGTCCCTGAAAGAAGCCTATTTCCTTATGTTAAAAGCTAAGACTTCTAACACATATCTAGGGGTCAACTGCAATCTTCGCCAAACTCCTGAGAAGCCAACAGGTGCCCTCACCGTGCTCTCCCTCTGTCCCACCCAGGTCACCAGTGTCTCTGTGAAAAGAGTTGGCTGCCCAGGTGTTGTGGCTGCTGCCAGAGAGCACACTCCTTGATCACCTGGTTCAGTGGCTTGTGTTCCTGGGTCCAACAGGACAGTAGCAAAAAAGAAACAGCCTGTAACTGGCTACCTGCACCCTCCCACCCAGGGTTCAATGTGGAGCAAACAGACAGAAACACCCATCACCCAGTCTTCTCCTGAAAGAGGTATAATTGCATATTTGAAAAGTTATTGCCTCGGGTTCTGGTAGATTGCTTATGACGGCAATGATTACCTTGCCCTGAATGAGGACCTGAGCTCCTGGACTGCAGCAGCCAGGGCGGCTCAGACCTCCAAGCTCAAGCTTGAGCAGGGCAGTGCTGCAGGTCACGGCAGGAACTACCTGGAGGGCGACTGCATAAAGTGGCTCCACAGACACCTGGAGAACAGGAAGGACACGCTGCTGTGCACAGTTACAAGGGCATGAGGCCTCCCTGATCTCCCCTCAGGCCGGACCTGGATTCCAACGAGGAGAAGAAAATGGGTGCTTGTAGAAATAGGGCCCCGGCTTCTCATCAGAAGAGGGAGAAATCCACCCAGGTTTTCATATTCTGTACAAGAGAGTGACCTGCCAGTGGCCCCACTTCTCTGAAGGACAATTAAGGAATCCAGTCTCTTTGAGGAAGAAGCAGGAACCCATCCCTGAGATAACTGGTCAGAGGTGCCCCTTCACCCTGGCTGCCATCTTGTGAACCATGACTGTCTCTAAGGGCCAGTTCTCACCCTGAGAACATTAGAGGCCTGACTCCAGCTTTTCTGAGTCATCCAGCCTCCACCCAAGTCAGGACCATTACTCTCTATTCACTCCCTTACATGGTACCTCCTACCTTGGCTCTCACTCTGACTCCAAAACTTTCCAAGGACTCCAGAAAATGCCCAGAGCTCCAAGTCCAGGCTGGTATCTGGTGTTTGTGCTGCTTCTTTTCAAACTCACTGTCCTATTTATTCTCAGGATGGTCACAGGATGCTGCTTCAGGGACCCATGGAGGTAACACTAAATGGGAATTTTCTGATTCATCTTCCATCAGTTTAGTTCAGTTCAGTCTCTCAGTCATGTCTGACTCTTTGTGACCCCATGAATTGCAGCACACCAGGCCTCCCTGTCCATCACCACCTCCTGGAGTTCACTCACACTCACGTCCATTGAGTCGGTGATGCCATCCAGCCATCTCATCCTCTGTCGTCCCCTTCTCCTCCTGCCCCCAATCCCTCCCAGCATCAGAGTCTTTTCCAATGAGTCAACTCTTCACATGAGGTGGCCAAAGTACTGGAGTTTCAGCTTTAGCATCAGTCCTTCCAAAGAACACCCAGGGCTGATCTCCTTCAGAATGGACTGGTTGGATCTCCTTGCAGTCCAAGGGACTCTCAAGAGTCTTCTCCAACACCACACTTCAAAAGCATCAATTCTTCGGTGCTTAGCCTTCTTCACAGTCCGACTCTCGCATCCATACATGACCACAGGAAAAACCATAGCCTTGACTAGACAAACCTTTGTTGGCAAAGTAATGTCTCTACTTTTGAATATGTGATCTAGGTTGGTCATAACTTTCCTTCCAAGGAGTAAGTGTCTTTTAATTTCATGGCTGCAGTCACCATCTGCAGTGATCTTGGAGCCCAGAAAAATAAAGTCTGACACTGTTTCCACTGTTTCCTCATCTATTTCCCATGAAGTGATGGGACCGGATGCCATGATCTTCGTTTTCTGAATGTTGAGCTTTAAGCCAACTTTTTCACTCTCCACTTTTACTCTCATCAAGAGGCTTTTGAGTTCCTCTTCACTTTCTGCCATAAGGGTGGTATCATCTGCATATCTGAGGTTATTGATATTTCACCCAGCAATTGTGATGCCAGCTTGTGCTTCTTCCAGTGCAGCATTTCTCATGATGTACTCTGCATATAAGTTCAATAAGCAGGGTGACAATATACAGCCTTGACGTACTCCTTTTCCTATTTGGAACCAGTCTGTTGTTCCATGTCCAGTTCTAACTGTTGCTTCCCTACCTACATATAGATTTCTCAAGAGGCTGGTCAGGTGGTCTGGTATTCCCATCTCTTTCAGAATTTTCCACAGTTGATTGTGATCCACACAGTCAAAGGCTTTGGCATAGTCAATAAAGCAGAAATAGATTTTTTTATGGAACTCTTGCTTTTTCGATGATTCAGCAGATGTTGGCAATTTGATCTCTGATTCCTCTGCCTTTTCTAAAACCTGCTTGAACATCTGGAAGTTCCCCCTAGATCCTCCAAAGACACATGTGACCCAGCACCCCATCTCTGACCATGAGGTCCCCTGAGATGTTGGGCCCTGGGCTTCTAACCTGATATCTCATTTACTTGGCAGCATGACATGGAGGACCAAACCCAGGATATGGAGCTTGTGGAGACCAGGCCCTCAGGGAATGGAAATGTCCAGAAATGGGCAGCTCTGGTAGGCCCTTCTGGAGAGGAGTAGAGATACAGGTGCAATGTACAGCACAAAGGGCTTCAGGAGACCCTCTCCCTGAGATGGAATAGGGAGGAGGCTGGGGTGGAGCTTCTTCTCAGATAAAGCTGAAGCCTTTCTGGACCCCTGCAGCAAGGTCTGGACTCAAACGTGAGGTCTGGGCCCCTTCTATTTCCTCTACAGAACCTCCTCAGCCCGCCGTCCCCAACATAGGCATCACTATTAGCCTGGTTCTCCTCATGGTGGCTGTGGTGGCTGGAGCTTGGATCTGGAGGAAGAAGCACTCAGGTAGGAAAGGGACGGAGGGATCTGAGTTTTCTTGTCTCACTGGGAGTTTCAAACCCAGGTAAAAGTTTACCTGCCTGGTTATTGGAAAGGACCCTCCACACACACAAGTGGAGTCAGAGCTAATGCTAACAATGACCCTATTGTCAAGTACACGTGAAAATGAAAGACAGATTTTTCACCTTGTAATTCCAGTTCGGGGCCTGTCTCTCAGCACATGAAGATCAGAGGGAAGGGTCCCTGCTGAGGACAGACCTCCAGAAGGGTAGTTGGTCCAGTCACCCCAACAGCACCTTTCTTCATTCTCCTGATTTTGTCCTGGATTTTGGTCACAGTTCCAGAAAGTTCTGTGAGGTCCAGGACTAGGGTCTCATGATTCAGTCTTCTCTATGGCCTCTCATGTGATATTTTCTTCTTGCAGGTGAAAAAGTAGGGAGCTACACTCGGGCTGCAAGTAAGTACAGAAGGGATGAGATTCCTGAGACCCTTGTGAGGGTACAGACAGGAAGCCATGGGGCACTGACCCTCCTCAAAATTCCTTCTCTAGTTTCTCTCCTGTCAGTTCTGACCACATCCTGGTTTTGTTCTCCCCCAGGCGGTGACGGTGTCCAGGGCTCTGATGCATCTCTCATGATTCGTAAAGGTGAGACCCTGGGGCACCTAGATTGGGAGAGGGGTTGGAGCAGAGGGGACACACTAGGTGGCGGGGGTCTCTGAGTGGGACATGTGAGCGTGTGGGGGGCTGTGGAGAATGTCAGCCCTTACATGACTGACTAAACTGGTTCCCGATTCTTTTCTCTCACAGTGTGAGACAGCTGCCTTGTGGGGACTGAGTGGTGCTTGGTCCCACTTTGTGATGTCAGATCCCCAGACCCCTCTTTCTGCAGCTGCATCTGAATGTGTCTGTGCTCCTATTAGCATAATGTGAGGAGGTGGGGAGACTGGTCACACCTGCCCACTACACCCCTTCCCCAACCTGACCTGTGTTCTCCTCTCTGATCCACTGTCCTGTTCCAGCAGAGACAGAGCTGGACCCTCTCCATCGCTGTCTTCACTTCGTGTGCACTGAGTAATTATGTCATATTTCCTTTGAAAATAAAATCTATTTATATGAATGTTTTTTCTAACTGGTGCTGTGAAGGTTTGTAGGGATAGCAAAGGAGAGGATTCTAAAGTTTGAGAGAGGAAGTACATGGAAGCACTGAGAACCTTCCAGAATCATTATGCTTGCTGCGCTCAGTCTGTTGCAAGAGGGACAGGAGGAGGCTGTGAGGAGCTGAGTAAGCATAGTCGGGGCCTATGCCCAGTCAGTGGTCAGTGTATCGTGGCTTTGATGTGGTCATTCTTGTTTGGGTCATCTTCTCAGCTGCTTTGTCTTTGTTCTTTCAGTGGCTCCTTGTCCCACCAGGACCTCTGTTCTTGTGAACTCAGAACTCACCTGGGCTTTGTCCTGTCTCTAGGACCATAGGCAGTGAAGACTTCCCATAACCAGGTCAGCCTAGCTCATGCTAGGTCCTGCCTTTCTTTGTGTTTATGTGTTTATATTTTGCTTATTTAGTTTATTTTTGAATAATGACTGTTCTTTTTCATGTGTAGAGTTCTGGTCTCATTCTGCCCTGGGTGTCCTCATCTCTGACAGCAGCAGGAGTCATTTTCATTAATGATTATCCTCACAAAACAAAGAGTCCCTGCACACAGGATCTCAGTGATATCAAGAGAGAAATTCTCATCTCTCCCAGCTCGAAGACGGTTTCCTGGATTCCTCTTTCCATTCTTTCTGCATCCTTTATAAGGAACCAGATTTGGGGATTACAATAGAGGACTGACCCAGTTGTTTCACATCTTGTCTTAATTCTTGCTGGATTTCTACCTTCTCTGCAGCTTGGTCCCTCTCTCTGCCCTTCGATCTAGTAATCCTAGTGCTGGCTCCAATCCAAGCTAATGGGGATTTATAAAGCAGAATCTAATAGATTCACAGTAGGTTGGAATATAGGACCTATAAACCTGACATCATCTTTTCTGAAGAGAAAATATCATTATGTGTAGAGTGCAGACTGATCTTTGTGGGAGGGATGGGAGATCAGCCCTTGTGGGGAAAATACAGGCAGCACTGACACCAATGTGAATGGACGTTGTGCTGTAGCGGCCAAGAGGGAGCAAGTGGCCTGAGGTCACAGTAATAAAGACACAGTCTCTAGGATAGGGAGGCACTCCACACTGGTCATTCATTCAACTGATATTTGTTGTGTGCCAGGGAAATGACACACTATTTTTGCATCTAGAAAACCTCAGTGAACTAACAACAGACACACCTTGTTGGCCTTGTGAAGTGTGTTCTGGTGAGAAGGGGCAGAGTGAGCCTAGTAAGTGAGGGAATGTTTACCTTAGAGGTTAGTAAGTGTTTTGAGGAAGCATATGTGTGTAGGGACAAGGAAGGTGGCTCTTTTAATCATGTGGTTAGTGTGGGCCTTATTAAGAAGGTGACCATTGAATAAAGATGTGAAGGACATGAAGGAATGTCCACACAGATGTCAGAGGAAGTTCTCTCTGGGCAGGGGAATCTCCTGTGCAAATGCACAAGGGCAGGAGAGTGTCTGTGTTCAAGAAAGAGCCAGGAGGCAAGTGCGGCTGGAGGAATGAGGAATTGAGATTAGATCCCATGTTTCACCAGATCATGTAGACCTACATGATATTACAAGGGTGTTGATGTTGTCTGAGTAAGATGTGGATTCATACGATGCTTTTCACAGAACACAATCCATTGTGACTACTCTTTAGAAGCTTCAGTCTGGCTGCTGTACATAATCAGGAGGTGAAGGGTGAGTGATGCACTAAAGCAAACTGTAGGAAATGGTGAGATGACCAAGCTGGAGATGCTGGTGCTCATCTAGACCTCGCATTAAATCTAGACAGTTTGGAGAAGAGCCTAAGAATCTACATTCATAACAAGTTTGCAGCTAATGCTGCTGACTTTCAGATCACATATTTAGTAGTGAGGGTATAGACCAGGATTCCCACATGGCTATGCATCAGCCTCCCGTGTAGGACTTGTTCATAAGGGATTCCTGGACTCCATGCCCAACACTCTGAGAAGCTGGGTCTAGGAGGAGACCTGAGTATTTTGTAAGAAGCCTGACAAGCAGTCTTCATGCTTAGTCAGGTTTGGATCCACTGAGGCTTATGATCAGAGAGTGATCAGGATGGGGAAGGGCCTAAATCCACATTTAAATGGGAAGAAAAAGTCAAGACATTTTCTGGGAGATACATGTTTTCTCTTCCAAGCAGGATAGGCAGCTGGACATTTTAGAAAGTAGTCTGATATCATAAAGTCTCTGAGTTGCTAAGAGAGCAGATCTGAATGCTCTCACCACAAAAAAGAAATGGTAATTATGTGACATTATACAGGTGTAAGCTAAAGTTCTGCTGCTGATCATTGTGCAATAGAGAAAAGTATCAAATCACAGGTTGTACACTTGCTCAATATTTTATATCAATCATATCTCAATAAAGCAGAGGGGAAAAAAAAATCTCTGAAAGTTTCCCTACATGATATTCTTATAAAGCCCTTTATGGGAAGAAAAAGGATTTCAATTTGTTGCAAAGAAGAGAAAGAGAGTGAAATTTGTGGTTTTGTTTTATTTCAGGAAAAGTCACAGAACAGCCTGAGGATTCACTGCCAGCTTAGCATCCACAGTCTCTCCCAGGTGGGGAACCACATGGGAACCACCACCCCTGCACAGGGAGCAGAAGCCACTGTTCACAAAACAGACACTCCCTTAGCTGGAGCATGGACTCTGGTGCTAGGCCTGCTGTCTCTGCTGCCCCTGGCAACTCAATAACACTACCACAATTCATGCTGTGCAGATCAAAACCTTCAGCGTGATGCCAGCCTCTCTGTCTCAGTTCAGTTCAGTTCAGTCTCTCAGGCGTATCCGACTCTTTGTGACCCCATGGACTGCAGCACGCCAGGCCTCCCTGTTCATCACCAACTCCCAGAGGTTCCTCAAACTCATGTCCATCAAGTTGGAGATGCCATCCAACCATATCATCCTCTCTCGTCCCCTTCTCTGGCTGCCTTCAATCTTTCCCAGCATCAAGGTCTTTTCAAATGAATCAGTTTTTCGCATAAGGTGGCCAAAGTATTGGAGTTTAAGCATCAGTCCTTCCAATGAATATTCAGGGCTGATTTCCTTTAGGATGGACTGGTTCAATCTCCTTGCAATCCAAGGGACTCCCAAGAGTCTTCTCCAATACCACAGTTAAAAAGCATCAATTCTTCGCTGCTCACCTTTCTTTATACTCCCAACTCTCATGTCCATACATGACTACTGGAAAAACTATAGCTTTGACTAGATGGACCTTTGTTGGCAAAGTAATGTCTCTGCTTTTTAATAAGTTGTCATGGTTGGTCATAACTTTCTTCCAAGGAACAAGCATCTTTTAATTTCATGGCTGCAGTCATCATCTGCAGTGATTTTGGAGCCCAAAAAAATAAAGTCACACTGTTTCCACTCTTTCCCAATCTATTTGCCATGAAGTAATGGGACCAGATGCCATGATCTTAGTTCTTTCTGTTTCACTGTGTCCTTATTTAGAGTCCATGTGACTGGAGGAACCTAGTGCCATGTCCACCTGCAGAAATGTTTAGGAAACAAGTTTTTCTCCCTCACGGAAGTAGGTGATCTCAGACTCTGACCAAAATGTTTACGTATGAAATTCCCTTCAGTTGGGAAGTGGATGTAGATTTGAAGGTAGAGGTGAAGGTTTTCATTATTTAATCTTTAAGTCAGGTCTGACTCTTTGTGACCCCATGGACTGTAGCCTGCCAGGCTCCTATGTCCATGGGATTTTCCAAGCAAGAATACTGGAGTGGGGACACCATTTCCTCCTCCCAGGGATCTTCCTGACCCAGGGATTGAACCCAGGTCTCCTGCATTACAGATTATTTACCACTGAGCCACCGGGGAAGTCCCAGGGGAAAGGGTAAGAGATGGGGAAAAAGTGACATTTATTATTTGCATTGTTTTTTTTTTTTTTGTTTTTTAATCCCAGGGACAGGGGAGCCTGGTGAGCTTCTGTCTCTGGGGTCTCACAGAGTTGGACAGGACTGAAGCGACTTAGCAGCAGCAGCAGCAGCAGGGACTTGGGCATGGCTAGATGAATGAGTGACTAATATATGACATCTTTCACTTCTCTAAAGTTCTGTGATGGGATTCAGCTTCTAGATAAGTGGAGTCCATTTTTGAATGATGAAATGATTACTCAAAATGTCCTTTCCTTGCCTTTGTTTCTTTCTAGGATTAAAAAGCCAACATCTATGGATCTTCATGGGTTATCTGCTAACATGACACTTCAGTCATGTCTGACTCTTGCAACCCCTATGGACTGTTACCTACCAGGCTCCTCTGTCCATGGGATTCTCCAGGCAAGAATATTGGAATGGGTTGCCATGTCCTCCTCCAGGGGATCTTCCCAACCCAGGGACCATATTCACATCTCTTGCAGCTCCTGCATTGCAGGCAGTTTCTTTACTGCTGAGCCATCGGGAAAGCCCATGTGTGTGTGTGTGTATTTTATACAATGTTTATATTGCTTCATATAAGTATAAAATATTATAAATATAAATATATAATATTTAATATTGCTTCATATTCCTTTGTACATGAACATCTTACTGGAGAAAGTATCCATAATATTTACCAGTTTATCAGTTTGTGACCCCCATCAAAGTCTTAAAAAATTACTAGTTCAGATATCAAACTACTAATTTCACCAAACTACCACATTTATATTTGGCCAAAACAATTATTTCTTTTGTATTGCACTTGTGGAAACTTTTTATACTTTATTACTTTTATTTGTTTCCCTGGAAGAGGAAGCCTTAAAATCAAGCCCACCATGTTACTGGAAATGGACTCTCCATGACCTCTTTTTTCACTCCTGCTATTTTTCAGGTGCCTGAATACAAGTCTATCTGAACCATGGGGACTTGGTCCATGGAGATCTAATGATTCAACTATCTTAGCAAATCCAATTATATTTTTTATTTTTTTTCATCCAACAAGAAGCCAAAATGTCTTTGATAGAAACAGCACAAATTTCAAACCCAGCTGCAGTTACTCTTTTGAAACACCAAAGAAGGTCCTCTTTTCAGATGGTTAATTCCATATTAGCATTTACAATATATTTACTGTTGTTCTTCAGAGCTGGGACAACATTTGCTCTCGACACATTTGCTTGTGACATGACCAGTTCTATGCCCTTCACTTCCACATCTGCCACATCTGTTTCAACAACCTCTTTCTATTCACTCCCTTCTTGGAGTCTGTGTGTTTTCTGGAATGGTTGAGACAGCTTCACCTTGAACTTTTCATTCTTAGCAGCTACTAACTGTGCTTGCTGAGATAAAGCCTCAATCTTGGCTTAAAAAAAAAAAAAAAAAACCTGTGTCAGTATCTGATGCTGACAATTACCAGTATGTATTGAAATAAGGTCGAAGTTTACTTGCTTACACTCACTTTCAATGTCTGTATGTTTCTTATTGTGACCTGATAGCAAATATCTCAGAAAGGAGCACTGGCTCACAAAAGAGATAAAAATATCATTGTTGAGGTGGACTTCTACACAGGGACCTATCCTGGCACTAGAAAAATAGCCAGGGTGAAAAAATAGGTCATAGAGATTCCATTTCCAGTAACATGGTGGGCTTGGTTTTAAGGCTGCCTCTTCCAGGGAAACAAAATAAAAGTAATAAAGTATAAAAATTTTCCATAACTACAATATGAAGGAAATAATTTTTTTAGGCCAAAATGTAAATGTGGGCAATCTCCAGAGAGAAAATATGTTTTTATACTTAGGGTGTTAGCCAAATCTGGAAAAACATTACCTCTGATTTTCTCAAGTTTATGAGCTATAAGAGGAAATATAAGCCAGAGCTTATTTGCGTGGGGAACTAAGAGGCATCCCCTCCTTGAAAATCCAGAAACCAAGATTCATATCCTCAGGGAGGATGTAGAGATATTGCCTGCAACATGCTCTGTCACTTAGTAGTGTCCAACTCTTTGCCCCCACCATAAATTATAGCCCACCTGACTCCTCTGTCCATGAGATTATTCCGGCAAGAATATAGGAATGGGTAGACATGACTTTGGGTGGGCTCTGGGAGTTGGTATTGGACAGGGAGGCCTGGTGTGCTGCAGCTCATGGGGTTGCAGAGTCGGACATGACTGAGTGACTGAACTGAACTGAACTGAACCATTTCCTCCTCCAGGTGTTGTCACAACCCAGAGATCGAAACTGCATCTCCTGTTTTGGCAGGTGGTTTCTTTACCACTGAGCCACCTGGAAACTGTAGAGATATTGGAAGCATGAAACATGCTGGTGGGAATATAAAATGGTGCTGCCACTTTGGAAAACACTCTGTAAGTTTCTCAATGTTTGAACACAGATTTACTGTATCAGTTCTGCAGATTATCCTACTCAAGATGGACCCACAGTGACAAAGATTGTTCAGTGACTGTGCAGCCCATGTGTGACCACGTCCAGGGCAGAGGGCTCACTACCTCGTGTTCCTGCTTCTCTGACCTGCAAAGTCCCTGTGCAGATGGACTCTGAGATGCACACAAGTGTCCCTGCCTCCTGGGTTCACACCTTGTGGACTCTCCTCCCCTGAGTGTGGGTGAGAGCTGTGACCTGCTTCTGACTAGTAGAATATGGCAACAGGGACATCACTCCTGAGGTTAGATCACAGAAGAGCAAAACCCCATCTTGCTGGCTGACTTTCTACTTGTCTTCTCTGCTTGTAATCTCTGATGAAGGAAGCAGCTGGGCTGAAAACATCTTTGTTTGACGAAACTGAAGTCAGCCCCCACCAACATCCAGCAGAATACTAAGGCCTCCAGTCTAACAGCTCAGAGGAAGCCAATTAGCGTTCTCCCCTCAGGCAGCCCTTGCCTTTCTTGTAGACACACACGCTGCTTTCTCTTTACAGCATAATGTCAAGTTCTCAGGCTATCCTAGTTGCTTTCCTCTTGCTCCATCCAGGAGGGCCCAGAAGAGAGCTGCAGGCAGGGTGGGAGGAAGTGCTGGTGAGCAGGGGTGTGGCCAGACCCCTCCTTGGAGAGATGTTCCCAGGGAGTCAGTTGGAAGAAGAGCAGTCAGGGCAGTGAGATGGGAAGGAGAAGTGTGAACACCCCTGGGACCTCAGGTCCACATGAGGCCGTGTTTCAGGCTGTGAAATAGCACAGTGATGAGGAAACCCTGCACGGGCCCTGCTGGTCTTCTCCCTTCAGCATCTGGAGAGCCCAGCTCACACCCCGGATGCAAACACCACTGACGGCCCACAGCCCAGATGTGAGCCCCACTTTCCCCACCTCCAGCGAACACACTCCATCAGCCAACATAGGCCCAACTCTCCTGTCACTTCAGACCTCAAAGGTCATCTGTAGTGAGTGTGGGAAACACAACAGACTCCCTGCCAGTCTCAGAGCCCAGAGGGGAAGGGAAGTTGTCAGAGCCCAGAGGAGGTGACCCTTAGTGAGGCAGGTGGACAGTCTATGGGAGTCAACACAACAGAGTAAGTACACACTCGGACTCAGTGGTCACACTGTTTCATTAGAATCATGGCTCAACCAAGAGTAAGTCAAGCTCCCAGAGATCTGTTGCCTTGTTTGCAAAATGGGATTGAGAGCTGTCCCTATCTCATGGACTCTTATGAGATTTAAATTAATTTATGTAAATTCCTTAAAAGAGTACCTGACATGTTTATTAAGGGAGAATCCTGGGAAGGAAGAGGGCCCAGGCATGTGGCTCCTATTTCTTTCTCCCAAGAGGATGAGGATAACTTCTCCCAATACTCATTATCTCAGCCTCTTCTTACTTGTGTGCAGAGAGAGAACAGTCCTGTCTCTTATATCCCCTGAGGAGAGGGGCACCAGGAGAGGCCAGGGTGGGGCCAGGATGAGAAAGCATCAGAGCAATGAACACCCACATACATTACAGCAGTGGGAAAACACAGCTGTATATTGGACATTTTTCAGTGCATATACAGCTCTTTGAGTACAGCATCCACACATTTCTGGGTGTTACCTCTAAGCACACACATTACCTGAGGCTTTAAGAGGCCCTTCCAGGGGCTTTCCTGGTGGTCCAGTACTTAAGAATCCATCTGCCAATGCAGGAGATACCAGTTCAGTCCCTGGTCTGGGAAGATCTCATATGCCACGGGGCAGCTAAGGCTCTGGCCATGACTGCTGAGCCTGCTTATTCTGGAGCCCTGTTCCGTGACAAGAGAAACGACTGCAGTGAGCAGCCCGCATACCACAGCTAGAGAGTAGCCCCTGCTCTCTGAAACTAGAAAAAGCCCACGTGCAGCAACAAAGACCCAGCACAGCCAAAAATAAACAAACAAAATTAAAGAGAGAGAACCATTCCACTGTTATATTAGCTGAGTGCTTTGCAGGGAAGACAAGTGAGTCCTGACCAAGTGATGCCTCACCTCCTTTGCCCCCAAATGGGTCTTTTTTTTAATCTCAGGCAACATTGATAGATCACGAATTTTAAGTCCAAGGACAGTCAGTATTGCTGACAGAGTGCTGCAGGCAGGGAAAATAAAGCCTATATTTAGTGAATGTCAACTCATGCCAGAAAAAGTTATTTGTTATTCATGTAATAGTTGATATTTGTTGTCTCAGGGCCTCTTGGGGGAATGATGTGCTACAATCCTTCCTGAAAGGCTATTAACAACTTCCACATCTTATAATTCCCTGAATCTCCTGGAGAATTGTCTGTCAGGTACATTATCCCCAGGGTTGCCACTGGGAAACCCACAAGGGGATGAAGTAACTATTACTAGAGTGGAGGAAGCTTGTCAAGATTGGGTTCCCAGAGGCTACAAAGAGCTATAAATTTCAATGTAGGGAAGCCCACATTGTGGTCACTCCAATTCTTACTAAGCTAGACATACGTTCCACAAGAACCATTCCATCTCTCATCCTTGTACATCTGAGAGGGCAGGAAATGCAACATTCTCCTGTTTTTGTTTTTACCCATTAGCCTGGAGGCTGACTTGGAAGAAAAAGTCTCATCCCAGAAGGTTACTAATAGGAGCATCTGGTAAGTGTGATAACCTTTAATTGGTCAAAGCCACTAAGAAATAGTCAGACTTGAAAATGAGCACTATGTGACTCTCTATCTCTTTCTGCAAATCTACTTTTTCCTTCCCAAGCTGAAGATAGGTTTCCTTTGCTATTCAGTCCACACAGCTTGAAGTGGCAATAGATTAAATTCTAAATTTTCATATCTTCTCTGCCCAAGAACTAACCCTACTTCACCTGGCCATCCCCCACCACTCCTCAAAAACCCCTGAGTGAAAGGGCAGGGACTTTGATGGAAGGATGGAGATAATCACAGGGCCATTTTCTCTTGGAGATTTCTCTTTAAGCTGAAGAGAAGGATCTACACACTAGAAGTAGCTACTGGTAAGGTAGAGAGGCCTTCTACACTTTATGTGCAAAGTGGTGAAAGTCATTGGTGTTTTGGGACCCAGAAAACTCAGGGCTGCATCAACATTAGTCACATTGGCAGCTCTGAGAGCATTGTGCCCGACATAGCATCATTTTTGTCAAAGCAGGCACTGGCAGAACAGTAGTGATGAGCGACTTAGATCAGAAGGGAAAGAAAATAGAGGGTTCTATCCACCAGGGTGAGGGAAAAGAGTTCATGTGAGAACTTTCTGGGGACTCTAAATATAAGCAGTGGCAAATTATAAAAGCAGAGATTTCTTTTGTGCCAGCCAGATGTAGAGGTGAGGGAAATTACAGAGAGAAGAAACCTCCCAAGAAGGAGTTTTAATAATTTTCTTCCTTCTGCTTCTTGCAAAGCTCAGAGCCTGCCTTCCGCCCCCATCTTTGCCCACTTGATATTCCATGGTGAAATGCTGTAGTCTCCACAGATATTAGAGAACACTTTTTCAGTGAACGTTTTTGAATGCCCCCTATGTGGCAAGAGCAATGCCAAGTGATAGGATACAACTCTATCCTGTGTTTCCTGAACCTGTATCAGCCTGAAGCCCAAGAGTGATAATAAACAACAGGTTGTTTTTTCATCTACTATTACAATCCCTGCAGTCTAAGGAAAATTGCTTTTATTATTTCTGGCAATTCCCCAGAAGTTCTTGCATGAGCTCTGTGTTTTCTGGAGTCCAAAGCACCAATGCCTCTCTCCATTTTGCCTATCTGTATGTAGAACACCTCTCTCTTTCCATTCAATTTTATTAATCAATCATTTAAAAAATTAGTTTAACAGAATCCCTCCATTTTCTTTAGTTTCTGCCACAGACTCTCCATCCTTTTGGCTGAGACATAAGACAATGGGGCAGGTTAAAAACCAATAGTAGAATTAGAAATGTGTTGTCTTGCATTCTCTGGCATGCAGCTCATTCTACCCCAAAATCAGTCTGTCTTCATAGGCAAGTGTAAGTACTGGCTTATAAAACTGAGTTTCCCTATACAAATATAAAATCTGAATAAAATCCAGTCCATGTGCTCTCTAACATATCTTACAAGTGAAAAAGAATCATGAAAACAAAAGAACAAATACATAATTATTTATATTTATAGATCTTCCCTGGTGGCTCAGACAGTAAAGAATCCATCTGCAATGTGGAAGATCTGGGTTCCATCCTTGGCTTGGGAAGATCCCCTGGAGGAGGGCATGGCAACCCACTCCAGTATTCTTACCTGGAGAATCCCCATGGACAGAGGAGCCTGGTGGGCTACAGTCCATGAGGTCGTAAAGAGTCGGATATGACTGAACTAAGTACTACACATATATATTTACAGGTGTGTGTTGGTCACTCATGTTCAACCTTTTGGGACCGCATCGACTACAGCCCATCAGTCTTCTCTGTCCACGAGATTGTGCAGGCAAGAATACTGGAGTGGGTTGCTGTTTCCTCCTCCAGAGGATCTGTCCGACCCAGGGATCTGACCCACATCTCCTGCATTGGCAGGAAGATTCTTTACTACTGAATCACCTTGGAAGCCCATATATATGTGAATAGTGTATATTTTATGTAAATAAAAGTCAGTATAAAATATGCATTGAGAACACATACTTCTATCTGATATATGAAAGAACTTCCTAAGTCTTTAAGAAGTATATTCATTCATTCAACAAATACATGTTGATTGCCTCCAGTATGTGAGGAGACATAGTGATTTAAAAAAAAAAAAAAAGACAAATTTCCTGATCTTATAAATCATCTACTTAATCGATGCAGTTAGAAAATAAATAAGAAATTATTTTTTAAGAAATAAGAAAATTCTTGATAGTAATGAATGACATGAAGAAAAACGCAGGGCAATGGAATAGAGAGTATCTTGAGGAAATTTTCACTTGGGGCAGTCAGAGAATTTCAAGACAAGAAAAGCCAGATAGACATAAACTTTCACTGTAGGTTAGGAAATTCTAAGGATGAGAAATTGAGCATGGCAAGAGAGAGTACTAGAGAGGTAAGAAAAGGATTATGAAGAATCTTTTATGCCATAATAAGGAATTTGGAATTGGAGTTGAAGGCCATTGAAAACAACTAGAAGTTCTTAAGAAGGGAAAGTGAGGAAATTTTTGTTTTAGAAAGATAATTCTTTTGTTGTTGTTCACTCAGTAAGTTGTTTCCAGCTCTTTGTGACCACATGGACTCCTCTGTCCTCTGCTATCTCTGGAGTTTGCTCAAACTCATGTCCATTGAGTCAATGATGCCATCCAACCATCTCATCCTCTGTCAATCCCTTCTCCTCCTGTCCTCAATCTTTCCCAAAATCAGGGTCTTTTCCAGTGAGTCAGCTCTTCACATCAGGTGGCCAAAAGGTTGGAGCTTCAGCTTCAGCACCAGTCCTTCCAATTAATATTGAGAGTTAATTTCCTTTAGGATTGACTGGTTGATCTCCTTGCAGTCCAAGGGACTCTTAAGAATATTCTCCAGCACCACAATTCAAAAGCATCAATTCTTTGGTGCTCAGCCTTCTTTATGATCCATCTCTCACATCTGTATATGACTACTGGAAAAACCATAGCTTTGACTATTTGGCCTTTGTCAGCAAAGTGAGGTCTCTGCTTTTTAATCTGCTGTCTAGGTTTGTCATAGCTTTCCTTCAAAGGAGCAAGCATCTTTTAATTTCATGGCTGCAGTCACCATCCACAGTGATTTGGGGGCCCAAGAAAAGAAAATCTGTCACTATTTCAACTTTTCCTCTCGTTTGCCAAGAAGTGATGGGACTGGATGCCATGATCTTAATTTTTTCACTCTCCTCTTTTACCCTGATCAAGAACTCTTTAGTTCCTCTTTGCTTTCTGCCATTAGAGTGGTATTCTTTAGTAAATATGAAAGAAAGCTTGAAAGGAGGAAGACCACAGGAAGTAAAATGAATTTTGAGTTTATTACAAGTATTCAGATAAGAGATGATGAAAGTCTGACATAGGCAGAATAATTAGGAATGAAGAAAAGGAGTATGAGTGTGAGAAAAGTGAGAATCAGTGGAGCTTGGTCATGCAGTGGATGACTCAAGGATAATTCTAAATTTTCTGGCTTTTATTGAAATCTCCTTAAGGGTAGAGACCATGCCTTTCTTGTCACCACTGTTTTTCAATGCCTAAAATAGTGTGTTAATTTGTGGTAGATGTAAAAATATATTTATTTAATAATAAGATTCTTCTTCCCCAAAAGCAATAACAACAAGACTTAAGAATTGATTAGATGTACAGGTTAATGAAAGGTCCTGGGATGACTGTCAAGTTTTCTTTTCTTGAATAACTGGATACACTATGGTGCTATTAATTGATAAAGGGTACATGAAGAGAGGAACAGTATTCAAGCAGGGAGGAGAATTTGATGGATTCAATTTGGGAAATCTTAGATATAAGTGTCTATTATATCCAAGTTGACATTCAAAGAGCACTGGGAATATGAGCCTGAATATGAAAGAGAGTTGGACTAGAGAGACAAATTGGCGAGAGATTGGCATACAGATAGTATGAAACCCATGGGAGTAAATAGACTCATCCACGAATATCTGTAGGATAAAAAGAAAACAAGGCATAAGATGAAAACCAAAGAAATGCCAACATTTCAGGGATTGTCAAAAGAAGTAAATTCTGTAAAACAACTGGAAAGAAATAGCCAGAAAGATTAGAGGAAATCTGAAAATAAATCCAAAAAGGAATAGAGTTTCTCTAGGAGAGAATTCTAAGAGGTCTAAAAACACAAGGACTGAGAAATGTCCACTGAATTCTTTCAAGAAGACTTTGCAGAGCAATTCATTGGAATTCCTGGGGCAGTAGACAGAATGACATGAGATGGGAAATAAGTAGGATGTGAGGAAGTCGGTTCTATGAGGGGTTGTATCATGGAAGAGAGAGTCAGGAAGAAGCCAGAAGTAGTCATGGATCTGGAAAGGGATGTTGAAGATGGAAGAGATTGAAGCTGAAAGTATGAGTCCAACAGAGCAGGAGAACATTCAAGTTATAGAAAAGAGAAGGGAGTTTTAAAAGAATTGGGAAAGGGGGGTTATATATGTGGAGGTATCAATCTTTTCAGGAAAGAAAGATAATGTTTTTTTGTAAAAGGAGGGAAGGGGGAAAGGAAGGATAAGTGGAGATGCAGACAAGTTTTCTGCATCATGTCAAGAAGTCAGGCACACCCATCTAGCAGTGGCTTCTATTTTCTGTGAAACTACCATAAGTGAAGTAATTGATATGAAGAGACATGCTGGAGTAAAAACTTTAAGAGGAAAGATTTAAAACAGCCATTGTGAAGACAAGAAAGAAACCTGCTTTACCCCTAGTCTGGCTTTGTCAACCACAGTTTGCATTTATTGAGTAATCACTATTTGCTAAAACCTTTGCATACACCAACTCATTTCATTTTCACAACAACCTTTAAGGTAGGTGCCATTATTATATATGAGAAAATTAAGATTTAGAGAGGTTACGTGACGTGGGGTCTCGTTTCACTGTGGTCGACCTTAGAGCCCACACTCTCCAGGATTTTTTCTGTCTCTTGGAGAGTACTTCATTTTTCTGAAATTATTCACATGTATATGTGAACATTTGTTCTCTGAATTATTTTCTATGACAATTATTTAATTTTCTTAATTATTTAATGATAGTATTTTCCATCCACAAACTGATTTCAAGTTTCTTGGGTTAGGAGCTTTGTCTTCTATTATTTCGTGTTTTCTACAACTCCAAGAAATGCAGGAGCACAAGTATTAACAAGACTTTATAAACATGAAGCCTTTTTTTTTGTAGTTATAGTTAAAATATTACAAAACTGTTAAAAGGGAATCTTTTAAATCAGCCACATTTGGGCATAACTTTTTCTATGTGTTCCTCTTTAGCCTTATCTACTAAAGAAGAACACACAGTGTATTCTATAACTACATGTGTTATATAACTTTTAAAATGATTTATAAATATTTTCCTATGTTTCTCATAGTGTTCAGGTAAACTAATTTTTGGAAGTTTAACTTTTTACACTTGTCAAGCACATTACTATATTTTTTCTTTTTATCTTAAAAAGATAAAATAGTTTGTTTACATCTTATGAATCCTAAATGGTAGATGTCTGACTTATTTCCAAGAACAATGGTTCATATGGGATTGGACAAAAAACCGTAAAATATTCATCATTTAAATCTCCACGTTTGGCATGGAGTCCTTTAGTGTGTCCAACTCACAGATATGTTCCAACACACAGCTGACAGGCAGCCACACAAAATGGAGAATGTGCAACAGTTGGTATCAACATGAAAAGTAGGAAGAGAGTCTTTGCCTACTGTGGGGGGATATACAGAGACCCTCAGAAACCTCAGCAGAGGAAACGTTCCAGTAAGTAAATCAACTGAAGAAATGGATGGTCATGCCTAAGGTCCACTGGTCTTGGGCTTCCCTCATGGCTCAGATGGTAAAGAATCTGCCTGCAATTCAAGAGACACGGGTTCAATCCCTGGGTTGGGAAGATCCCCTGGAGAAGGGAATGGCAACCGACTCCAGGATTCTTGCCTGTAGAAGACTGGCAGGCTACAGTCCATGACATCACAAAGAGTCGGATATGACTGTGACTAGTACACAAGGTCCATTGAGGCTTGGTAGAAAGCATCAGAGAGGAAATAGGATGGCATAAAGAGAAAATATTTAGTAAATGAGACAAGACTAGGTGAGTATGTAAAAAATGAGAAAGGAACGTTTTTTTTTTCCTGTCAAAAATATTTCATCCTCTAGGACTTCCCTGGTGGTCCAGTTGCAGGGGGCACGGGTTTGATCTCTGTCAGGGAAGTCCACGTGCCGCAAGTTGCAGCCCAAAAAAAAGTCATCCTCTGGTCTTCATGCAGATACATTCAAGTAATGGAAAGGGAAAACCAAACGAGCATCTCTGAATTTCTCCTCCTGGGTTTTGCAAGTTGGCCAGAGCAACAAGAGCTGCTTTTTGCACTTTTCTCGTGTCTCTACTTAGCAGGGCTATTTGGAAACATATTCATCTTGCTGGCCATTTCCTCAGACCATCGCCTCCACACTCCCATGTATTTCTTCCTCGCCAATTTGTCTGTGGTGGACCTCTGCCTTCCTTCATCTACAGTACCCAAGATGCTCCTGGACATCCAAACACAGACTCAGTCCATTTCCTATCCTGGCTGCCTGGTTCAGATGTATTTCTGTATGATGTTTGCCAACATGGACAATTTCCTTCTCACAGTGATGGCCTATGACCGTTATGTAGCCATCTGCCACCCTTTGCGTTACTCCACCATTATGACCCAGCACCTCTGCATCTCCCTTGTGGGTGGACCTTGGGTGATTGCATTTTTGAATCCCCTCTTGCACACCCTTATGATGACCCGTCTGCATTTCTGCTCTAACAATGTCATCCACCATTTCTTCTGTGATATCAATGCTCTCCTCCCTCTATCCTGTTCTGACACCAGTCTTAATCAGTTCTTGGTTCTTGCTGTGGTGGGGCTGATCTTTGTGGTACCCTCAGTGTGTATCCTGGCATCCTACAGCTTCATTATCTCTGCTGTGATGAAAATTCCTTCTGTCAAAGGAAAATTCAAGGTGTTCTCCACCTGTGGATCTCACCTTGCCTTGGTCATTCTTTTCTATGGAACAATCACAGGGGTCTATATGAGTTCCTCATCTAACAATTCAACTGAAAAAGACACAGCAGCATCAATAATTTTCATGGTCATAGTCCCTGTGGTCAATCCCTTCATTTACAGTCTAAGGAACAATGAGCTAAAGAGGGCTTTAAAGAAGATTTTAGGCCAGAGCAAAATCTTCTCCTAGTGATTCATTCTGGCTGAGTTCAACAGGTGGTAAATCCTAATGAGATCATTATTTTCATTCTCGTCATAATTGAAAAGCTGTTACAAAATATCTACTTTTGCTTTATTGACTACACCAAAGCCTTTGACTGTGTGGATCACAACAAACTGGAAAATTCTTCAAGAGATGAGAATACCAGACCACCTGACCTGCATCCTGAGAAATCTGTGTGCAGGTCAAGAAGCAACAGTTAGAACTGGACATGGAACAACAGACTGGTTCCAAATCAGGAAAGGAGTACGTCAAGGCTGTATATTGTCACCCTGCTTATTTAACTTATATGAAGAGTATATCATGCAAAATGCTGGGCTGGATGAAGCACAAGCTGGCATCAAGATTGCCGGGAGAAATATCAATAACCTCAGATATGCAGATGACACTACCCTTATGGCAGAAAGTGAAGAAGAACTAAAGAGCTTCTTGATGAAAGTGGAAGAGAAGAGTGAAAAAGTTGGCTTAAAACCCAACATTTAGAAAACTAAGATCATGGCATCTGGTCCCATCACTGCATGGCAAATAGATGGGGAAAGAGTGGAAACAGTGACAGACTATTTTGGGGGGCTCCAAAATCACTGCAGTTGGTGACTGCATCCATGAAATTAAAAGATGCTTGCTCCTTGGAAGAAAAGTTATGACCAACCTAGACGGCATATTAAAAACCAGAGACATTTCTTTACCAACAAAGGTCCATCTAGTCAAAACTATGGCTTTTCCAGTAGTCATGTATGGATGTGAGAGTTGGACTATTAAAAAAGCTGAGCACTGAAGAATTGATGCTTTTAAACTGTGGTGTTGGAGAAGACTCTTGAGGGTCCCTTGGACTGCAAGGAGATCCAACTTGTCAATCCTAGAGGAAATCAGTCCTGAATATTCATTGGAAGGACTGATGCTGAAGCTGAAACTCCCAATACTTTGGCCACCTGATGCAAAGAACTGACTCATTTAAAAAGGCCCTGATGCTGGGAAAAATTGATGGCAGGAGGAGAAGGGGTCGACAGAGGATGAGATGTTTGGATGGCATCACCGATGCAATGGACATGAGTTTGAGGAAGATCTGGGAGTTGGTGATGAACAGGGAAGCCTGGTGTGCTGAAGTCCATGGGGTTGCAGAGAATAAGACACAACTGAGCGACTGAATTGAACTACAAAATACCTAATTAAACTTGACACCTACCACACTTTGCTACAAACTCTAGGAATGACATGATCATAGGACTTATCCACTTGAGTTCCCTAAGATAGTAATAATGTGGGCAAATATTTAAGTCTCTGAAAATCACAATACAAATATGCAATCAGCATTAAAATGCATCATTAAGACATCCCATATGTCTAGGATTAATGCAGGAATATACCATGGGGAAAACATAAAAGATAATTTTCCTAGAACTGCCCTAGTGTAGACAGGAATAGGTAATCACATTGTCATTCATGAAAAACAGTAGAGAATAAATGGGCTATGTAATGAAAGTTTCAAACCATGACTACAAGCTGAGGTAAGAAAAACAAAGATATTAGTAAAGGCTTAAGAGGTCAAGTAAGGCTTCAGTGAAAAGACAGTACTTTAATCTGGGTCTTAACCACAGATGAGTTTTACAAAGAAATAATGAAAATATTCAAAATATATGAGGAAGAATTTTAGGTAAGGAGGACCACGGTGTGTATGAGCAAATGTATTGAATAAATTAACCTTAATACAGTGTAGGATCCATATTGGGATTGGTGAGAACAGGGGATGGATTATTTTTCACCCCAATGTTTGATTCATGTTTTACGGCTATATTGTATTCATTTCCTATAATCAGTCTTTATTCCTTTGTGTTAAAAGTAGGATTTATATCTGTTGTCTATGTGTATACCTATATATCTTTATGATGCTCTACAAAAAACTACCTGGGAGGCTATTAATTATCAATTTAAATTTTAAAACTTTGTGTGGTTATTTACTCTGCAATATGCATAGAGTTGCCTATATGAGTAGACCCTGCCAGCAATAGAAAGCATATGCCCTTGCGAATTTTGATTTAAAAATCATATCTGATTTCACACTTTCTGTGTCCATAATGTTCCCCAAAGCTCTGCAAAGAACATTGTTCTATAGGCCATAAGTCCCATATTTTAAGTCATACCATCCAAAATATTTCCTCAAAGCTGGTTTTTAAAAATCTTCAATCATTTTTTATGATGTGATCACTGAGAGACAAAAATAAAGAAAAAAGATAAAGATGAGATAAAGATACAGGTTTTCTTCTTAAAAGACATCCTGCTATAAACATGTATTTACTTATGATAAGAAGACTTTCTACAAATTACCTTTGTCGTTTTTACTCCTTTATGATAAGAGATAGATTAGAAAAATTTGTTGGAGCATGTAAAGATCAATGCAAATAACACTGGTGGAAAGACAGAAGCAACAGCAAAAATCAACCAGTTTACAATTCCCTGTCTCTTGAGAGATCTTTGTGGGTACCAGATACATTAGTTGCAAATAAGAAATCAATCATTCTTAATTAAACAGAAAGCTTAATGAAGAAGTACTGTTCGTTATGAACTCATCAGGAATTCATAAAATTGCTAGAAGGGTTGGAAAAGCAGACTATCAACACAGGAAACTGAAAGAAATGGAAACATATGCTCTTGGATTGGAAGAACTCATATTATTAAAATGGTAACACTACCCAAAGCAATCAACAGATTTAAATGTGATCCCTTTCAAATTACCCATGACATTTTTCATATAAATAGAAAAAATAATCCTAAAATGTATATGGAGCCATAAAAGACCAAGAAGTGCCAAAGCAATGCTGAGAAAAAGAACAAAGCTGGAGACATAACCCTCTCAGACTTCAGAAAAAACTACAAAGCTGCAGAAATCAAAAGAGTGTGGTATTGGCACAAAAACCATGAGGATGTGGAGAAAACAAAAGCTTTGTACACTGTTGGTGGTGTAAATGTAAACTGGTGCAGGCACTGTGGGAATGAGTATGGAAGCTGTCTCAAAAATCTAAAAATTGCCATATGACCGAGTAATTCAACTCTGGATTTATATACAAACAAATAAAAAAAAACACTAATTAGAAAAGATACACGCACCTCAATATTCATAGCAGCATTATTTATAATTGCCAAGATGTGGAATCAACCTAAGTGCACATCAATAGATAAATATATAAAGACTATATAAATATAATGGAATACTACTCAACCATAGAAAAGAATGAAATTTTTTATCATTTGCAGCAAGGTAGATAGACTTGGAGAGAACTATGCTAGCAAAATAAGTCAGACAGAGAAAGATAATATATATCTTTTATCAGAGAAAGATAATATATAATATGTATATGCAAAATATACATCTGTATATATCACACATGTAAAATCTAAAAAATAAAACAAACTTGTTAGTATTGTAATAGCCACGCATTCCGGGAAACAAACTCACTCAGAAGGACAATGCAGATAGTAGAGTGCAGTTTATTACACTGGCAGGCCCAAGGCAGAGTCTCCTCTTAGCCAAGGACCCCGACCAGCATTTGTGAAAATCTTTTATACCCCATGTGTACGTGTCTGAACCCACCACTCTAATTGCCTTGAGACTTACATAAAACAAAGGAAGGGTAAATGCAATCACAATAACCCCATCACTCATGTGTTATGTGTTCAAACAGTTAATAATAAATAAGAATTTATGACCTGTCTGGAGGCAGGAGTGATTAGAGTATGTTTTCTCTTAGGTGATGAGTAACCTGCATGCGATCTTCAAGATTCACCTGTCCAGACGGGGTCTTATCCTTCTATTGTAGTTTCCATAGGCACTAAGCACAGAGTTCAGAGTCCATTGGAGAGGTGGCCATGCATGATCAGCATGAACAGGCCTAAGATGGAGTCCAGCTCTGTCTGTTTCCTCCTTCAGTATAACAAAAAGAAACAGACTCATAGATATAAAGAACAAACTAGTGATTACCAGTGGGGAGAAGGGAGGGAGAGGAGCAAGTTAGGGGTAGGGAACTAACAGGTAGATACTACTATATAAAAAATAAATAAACTATAAGGATATATTGTATAGAATACAGAATATACTCATAACAACAGAATATTTTATAATAATTATAAATGGAGTATAACCTTTAAAAATTGTGAAATATGATGTTGTACACCTGAAACAAATTACATTGTAAATCAACCATATCTCAATTTAAAAATGTTTAATAAATAATTAAACAAGAGATGATAGTAGAAGGTCCACATTATGGAGAAATGATATTCTGATTTAAATATATATACATATATATATATATATATTACCCTGGCTGCTCTGCTGAGAATGGACTATGGGTGACAGAGGTACAAGCAGAGAGTTCACTTAACATGTTACTGCAGTAATCAGAAGAGATAATGGTGTATCAACCCATTTTTAGGAGAAAACATGAACACAATGCTATCCTCACAACTGGAATATTATATAGTAATGAATATGACTTTAACTCAACAATATGGTTATATCTTAATAACATATTGAATGAAAAGAAACAAATTCCAGAGTATCTTTGAGACGATGCCTTTTAGATCAAAACCAACTAAAATTAAAAGCGTATACTTTTCGTTCATGAGTATGCACCAAACAGAACTATCTTTTCAATAAATAAGAGAACACAATACTTATAATAGTGGTTAACTCAGATTACAGGAGATACAGAAGGTAACAAGAGAAAGAGTTGTTGTAAAAGTTAAGTTACTGTAATATTCTAGTTCTTATAGACTTGATGTGTTTGTGTTGCACCCGGGGGATAAAACAACGATTCGGAAAAAAGGTTTCCTGTAAATTCAAAGTTTGAACCATTTGAACCGTTACCTTGCTGCGTGAGCTTTCATTTCGGGGTCTAGACTGAAATGTCCTAAAGGAGATCACTCCTGGGTGTTCATTGCTAAAGCTGAAACTCCAATACTTTGGCCACCTGATGCGAAGAGCGGACTCATTTGAAAAGACCCTAATGCTGGGAAAGATTGAGGGCAGGAGGAGAAGGGGACGACAGAGGATGAGATGGTTGGATGGCATCACCGACTCAATGGACATGGGTATGGGTAGATTTCTTGGTTATGGACAGGGAGGCCTGGCGTGCTGCGGTTCATGGGGTCGCAAAGATTCGGACACGACTCAGCGACTGAACTGAACTGAGACTGAGATGGGCCCATTAAAAAGTTAAGGATGAGGCTCACATGAGATGTAAAGCCAAGCTTACGGCTACAGAGAGGAGAAAAAAACGTCCCCTCCAAGCTCCGAGACCTCGAAGACTGGCGAAGACGCCTGGGAAATGGAGTCCCAGACCCTGAGGATACCCGAAGGCTTCTGGGAAGTGCAGTCCAAAGTCGGCCCGTCTCCTTCTGCGCAGCCTCAAAAGTCTCTGTGAAAGGAAGCCTTGAGATGTCTTGCAGCGCCGTCCTTCCACCGGAAGTGTCCGATCGGAACCAGCCCTGTGGGAGAGGTGAGTCCGAGTCTGGGGACCCAGGTGTCCGGTCCTTTGTCTCCTTTAAACACCCAGTCCCTATCATGTTCCCTTCGGGATTGCAACAGCCCTGTGACACTCTGGACCTAGGACATTAAAGGAATCCCGAGAAAATGTGGAACTAGGTTTGGCGTTGGGAAAGGGTTTGCGCCGGCCTATATCTGGAATGGATAGAGGTTTCCATAGTTACCCCGCCGCGCGTGACGTCATCGTTGAGCGCTGAGAAGGCGTGGTTTGGGGGACTGCGGGCCTTCCGGCTGGTTGAGATTTTGGGGTCACTGGGAAAAGAAGTGGCCTGACCCAGTTGGGCGAGGCGGGGAAAGGTGGCATCTGTCTAGGGTCGACTGCATTCTGCCAGAAGAAACTGTCCCAGGGTCCGCCCCAGACTCCTGCTCTCCTCCTGGGAGGAGTAACCCGCCTTTAAAGTGGGACAGCTCCGGCATCCTCATGAAATTTATTCACACAGTAAATATTTAGTATTTCCTGTGTATTTCCTGTGTACTGGGGATGCCTAGAAACTAATATTGAAACGAGTATCGCGTTTTCGAATGAGAGACCAGACAGCAAAGCAGGAAAGTTAGTTGGAAGACCAGAAAGTGCCTCAATGTAAGAAACATAAGGTGATGTGAGAGTCTTCGTCATCACGCACTGTGAATCCCCTGTTCCACTCTGTGACCTCTACTGGAGGTATAACCCCTCACACCTCATACTTTTACCTCATCGTACACACCCAGAAGCTACCCATCCAACAGGAAACCTCCACTTTACCAGTTCTCCAACTTAACTAATTACTCCTTACTCTCTTTACCAAACCTACAATGTAACTAATTACTCCTTGAAGTGAAGTCGCTCAGTCGTGTCCGACTCTCTGCGACCCCATGAACTGTAGCGTACCAGGCTCCTCAGTCCACGGAATTTTCCAGGCAAGAGTACTGAAGTGGGTTGCCATTTCCTTCTCCAGGGGATTTTCCCAACCCAGGGAACGAACCCGGGTCTCCCGCACTGCAGGCAAACACTTTACCATCCAAGCCACCAGGGAAGCCTAGTTACTCCTTACTCTGTTGTAATATTTGTTTACATATTTACTTAGCTCCTCTAGGCCGCCGCCCCTGACCTCGGGCATGGGGTAGCTCCCATCTATTTCTGCTTTATTGACTATGCCAAAGTCTTTGACTGTGTGGATCACAATAAACGAAAATTCTGAAAGAGATGGGAATACCAGACCACCTGGCCTGCTTCTTGAGAACCCTATATGCAGGTCAGGAAGCAACAGTTAGAACTGGACATGGAACAACAGACTGGTTCCAAATAGGAAAAGGAGTATGTCAAGGCTGTATATTGTCACCCTGCTTATTGAACTTATATGCGGAGTACATCATGAGAAACGCTGGGCTGGAAGAAGCATAAGCTGGCATCACAATTGCTGTGAGAAATATCAATAACCTCAGATATGCAGATGACACTACCCTTATGGCAGAAAGTGAAGAAGAACTAAAAAGCCTCTTGATGAAAGTCAAAGAGGAGAGTGAAAAAGTTGGCTTAAAGCTCAACATTCAGAAAACGAAGAGCATGGCATCTGGTCCCATCACTTCATGGGAAATAGATGGGGAAACAGTGGAAACAGTGGCAGACTTTATTTTGGGGGGTCTCCAAAATCAGTGCAGATGGTGATTGCAGCCATGAAATTAAAAGACGCTTACTCCTTGGAAGGAAAGTTATGACCAACCTACATAGCATATTCAAAAGCAGAGATATTACTTTGCCAACAATGGTCCGTCTAGTCAAGGCTATGGTTTTTCCAGTGGTCATGTATGGAAGTGAGAGTTGGACTGTGAAGAAGGCTGAGCACCAAAGAATTGATGCTTTTGAACTGTGGTGTTGGAGAAGACTCTTGAGAGTCCCTTGGACTGCAAGGAGATCCACCCAGTCCATTCTAAAGGAAATCAGTCCTGGGTGTTCTTTGGAAGGACTGATGCTAACGCTGAAACTCCAGTACTTTGGCCACCTCATGGGAAAAGTTTGCTCATTGGAAAAGACTCTGATGCTGGGAGGGAGTGGGGACAGGAGGAGAAGGGGACGACAGAGAATGAGATGGCTGGATGGCATCACCGACTCGATGGACATGAGTTTTGGTGAACTCTGGGAGATGGTGATGGACAGGGAGGCCTGGCTTGCTGCAGTTCATGGTGTCGCAAAGAGTCGGACACGACTGAGCAACTGAACTGAACTGAACTTGCTTAGCTAGTCTTGTAACGCTCCTCCTACATAGTGATTGTAAAGCACTAGATGCTCAAAAAATGTTTACTAGTCTGAGGTTATTAAGACATTTGAAACACAGCTTTAGGGAGAATATATAAAATCCTTGCATTAGATTATTTTTATCTAGAGTTGTGGGCTGTTTTAAGTGGATAAGAAGTGATTAAACATCTGAAGACAGAACTTTCAACTATCTGAGGGGGTAACATATGTTGTAGAAAGAGATAATGCCCGTAAAGTATTAGGCCAGTTTAGTTCAGTTCAATTGCTCAGTCGTGTCCAACTCTTTGCAACCCCATGAATCGCAGCATGCCAGGCCTCCCTGTCCATCACCAACTCCCAGAGTTCACTCAAACTCATGTCCATCGAGTCAGTGATGCCATCCAGCCATCTCATTCTCTGTCGTCCCCTTCTCCTCCTGACTCCACTCCCTCCCAGCATCAGGGTCTTTTCCAATGAGTAAACTTTTCCCATGAGGTGGCCAAAGTATTGGAGTTTCAGCTTTAGCATCAGTCCTTCCAGTGAACACCCAGGACTGATCTCCTTTAGGATGGACTGGGTGGATCTCCTTGCAGTCCAAGGGACTCTCAAGAGTCTTCTCCAACACCACAGTTCAAAAGCATCAATTCTTCAGTGCTCAGCCTTCTTCACAGTCCAACTCTCACTTCCATACATGACCACTGGAAAAACCATAGCCTTGACTAGACGGACCATTGTTGGCAAAGTAATATCTCTGCTTTTGAATATGCTGTCTAGGTTGGTCATAACTTTCCTTCCAAGGATTAAGCATCTTTTAATTTCATGGCCGCAATCACCATCTGCACTGATTTTGGAGACCCCCAAAATAAAGTCTGCCACTGTTTCCACTGTTTCCCCATCTATTTCCCATGAAGTGATGGGACCAGATGCCATGCTCTTCGTTTTCTGAATGTTGAGCTTTAAGCCAACTTTTTCACTCTCCTCTTTGACTTTCATCAAGAGGCTTTTTAGTTCCTCTTCACTTTCTGCCATAAGGGTGGTATCATCTGCATATCTGAGCTATTGATATTTCTCCCGACAATCTTAATGCCAGCTTGTGCTTCTTCCAGCCCAGCGTTTCTCATGATGTACTCTGCATATAAGTTAAATAAACAGGGTGACAATATACAGCCTAGACATACTCCTTTTCCTATTTGGAACCAGTCTGTTGTTTCATGTCCAGTTCTAACTGTTGCTTTCTGACCTGCATATAGGTTTCTCAAGAGGCAGGTCAGGTGGTCTGGTATTCCCATCTCTTGAAGAATTTTCCACAGTTTATTGTGATCCACACAATCAAAGGCTTTGGCATAGTCAATAAAATAGAAATAGATGTTTTTCTGGAACTCTCTTCCTTTTTTGATGATCCAGCACTACCTGGGAAACACTTAACGCATCTAGAAAACATAACAAGAAGTTAAATTAGCTCTCTATATCAAAAAAAGTCCCAATAAATTAGTAAGAATTGAGACATACATCATAGCTGCAAACCCCCCTCCCACTTTCTTCCTCTGTCATTGCTAAATTTTTACCTCGTTTACACCCACTCAGACTCTTGTTTTCCAAGATTCAGTCTGAGCCTGTGAGTTCCATTTCGTACTCTCAGAATTATCCTCAATATTTATGTTTAACTTCCCTTTCCGTGGATCTTATATAAAGATATACACTTATATATACATAAAAGTGTATTTCCATTCCTAACTTCTTTCCATTAAAATCTCTTAATATCTTTTGGAAATGTTTTTCTAAGTGGATGTCTCATTAGCATCTAAAATACGGAATATACAAAGCAATAGGAAACTCAAACTTCTTAATTTCCCTTTTTATCCAATAAATCAATAAAAGTGAAAACTTAAGAATAAATATTAATAATGCATGGTCCTTAACCTCATGGGGCTCCAATCCATAAAAAAACATTGAAAATAATACAAGATGATATGTGTCTTATCCACACATGTTGTGTTAGGAACCTAGAACTCAAAGTCAAGGTAATGAATTCTTTCTCCGAGGTATTAGAATTCTTAGTCACTCCAGTTACACCCTGTAAGCTGGTCTCACCATCAATCTGCTGTTCATTCACACTTTTTCAACTCTTTACTCTCCCTTCCTTTTTGCCTTTTGGACCTTTCTTATCCTTTATTGTTCAGGTTAAGCCCCACTACCTGTAGGAAATATTTGCACACATATACACACATTCTTCCCCTACTTCAGAACTATTAAGCTGTTCAGTGTGTCTACCATACAATCTGTTCAGTACTTCAGCTTTCAACATTTATCAAACATTTTCAGTGTGTGTCATGTGAAGCAGGTTTTGTTATTTAAATGTTCTGTATCCATGTGTATTTTGTGTCATTTCTTCTCAACTCTTTTACAAACTCCTTGGAAACTCAAACACTCTTTTTAAAATTCTTTATATCTGTACATCAGAATACAGAAACTCCAGGCATATCCCATATTAACCAGATCAGCATCACCATAGGCAGAAGGCCAAGGAATCTGTTTCTATCAAAGTTCTCACGTGATAGGCAGTGAGCCCAGTTCTGAATTCAGACTTTCTTAGAAATCACTGCCATATAACTTCTAGCCCAATGCTTTGCCGTGTTAAGGTCTTAATAAAGTATATGTTTCTGCAACAATCAGTAGTCAGCTTGGTGAAATATTTAGTACAAGGACCTGAAAGATGGATATTTGCCTTTCGCTAGGGCTTCACTTCGGAATTACTTTATTCAGTTTTTCAGTTCAGATGCAAAACAGACCATTCCCAAGTGCTGCTAGGACTTGAGGAAATGATATCTAGTGATAAGATTCACAAAAGATTGATAAGCAGATCTTGGTGCAGTTTATTATGCTTTATTGGTAATCTAATAGGCCTCAATATCTATGACATGGACTGAGCCATTAAACTCAGAAGGCAGAGAGAATTGTTGAGACAAAAGCAAACAGATTTATCTAAGAATTTGAGAGAAGAAGCTCATTACACTGAAATTATTAACCTCGGCCTTTAAGGAAAGTTGCCTGATTTTTATTATTTAAGAGATGTCTTAGTAATCCTAGTTCAATGTTCTGAATAATTATAACATTCTAAGTCTGTGTTTTCCCCATACTTTGAGGCCAGTTGCCTCTTTATATTTCTGTCCTATTATGGCCCATCCTAGAGATGAACAATATATTTATCTCCACAAACAGTATTTATCAGGCCATTCTGCTCAGAAGCTTTCACTGGCTCCCCAGTGCCTAAAGATAAACTCAGAATTCATGAGCTTGACATTTGAAGCTCCCTTCAACAGAACCTTTGTCTCTATAATTTATTTATGCAAACCTACTGACATTTTGCCTTCCCACTTGTGTTCCTACCATTAACCAGTTGTTCAAGATGTTCCTTGCTTGTAATTTCCTGTTTCTCTCTCCAAACATCCTAGTCAAATTCTATCCATTCATCAGAAGTTAGTTTTTTAATTAAGCTTTTCCTGACCATTGAAACGTACTGTACTCTTTTCCATCCCCAACTTATTGAGCACTTCTGTCATTTTTCTCTTTTTTGATGGTTATTTTCTTTATGAGTAATATATAATTGCATGTGACAAAGTAACACTTATTATTGCCTTATATTTATACTCATATTTAATGTCTGTAATTTAAATTATCTTATTTTTAAAATTAAATTTTAAGGTGGTTTTAGGTGGAAATTATGTAACAGTTGTAAGTCCACAAAACAGGTATTTCAGTGCTTTTAAATGCCCAGCCAATTTTTGTATAATGGCGAATGACTGTTTCTATGATGTGATCTTTTGTCTTCCTGAACAGTAATAGTAATCTTTTTAATCCCTCAAGAGAGTTCTTAAAACTGAAAAAGGCCCTTCACAGAGCAGAAGTGGGATTCTGATAATACAGTTTATTTCAAGATGGCAACTGAATCAAAGAAAGCTGCAGCTCAGAATCTTCAAGAGGATGAAGGACTTCTGATAGTGAAGATGGAAGAGGAAGATTTTGTCTGGAGGCAGGGTGCTTGCTTACAGAGGAATGATCCCCTCAGGCAGGAGCTCTGCCGGCGGCTGTTCCGGCAGTTCTGCTACCAGGATTCTCCGGGGCCCCGAGATGCACTGAGCCAGCTCCGGGAGCTCTGCTGTCAGTGGCTGAGGCCAGAAACCCAGACCAAGGAGCAGATCCTGGAGCTGCTAATTCTGGAACAGTTCCTGGCCATCCTGCCAGGGGATCTGCAGGCTTGGGTGCGTGAACATTACCCGGAGAGTGGAGAGGAAGCAGTGACCCTACTGGAAGATTTAGAGAGAGGCACTGATGACGCTGTACTCCAGGTACAAAGGGGTTGGGGGATCTAAGACCTCCAGGATGGATGGAGTCCCACATAGGGAGAAAAGGACCTGAGATGGAATATCTAGTGAGCTTTGTGAAAAAGAAGTGAAAGTGCAGTCGCTCAGTTGTGTTCGACTCTTTGCGACCCCATGAACTATAGCCTATCAGGCTCCTCTCTCGGGTTTTCCAGGCAAGGGTACTGGAATGGGTTGCCATTTCCTTCTCCAGGGGATCTTTCCAACCCAGGGATTGAAACCGGGTCTCCTGCATTGCAGGCAGACCCTTTACCATCTGAGGCACCAGGCTCCCAAAGTGAGCTTTATAGGAACTCTTATTTAGTTTAGTGTTTATTTATGGCTCCTTCCTATTTAGTTTAGTGTTTATTTATGGCTCCTTCCCTCTCTGCTAGGTACTATGCTACCTTTCACAATTGAGGCAGACTTAATTCTTCCTTCCCCAGTTTTGTATAACTCTGAAAGATTCTCTTTGGTTTGGGAAGATGTTTAATTCCAACTGGGATTCTCTCATAAGCCCAAATGTACTTTGTTTTTCTCAGATTCCAGTCTGTGGACATGGACAAGAACCATTCAGGAGAAAAGTGGCACCTCCTGGGCCAGCGCTTAGTGTCCAGTTCCAGCCAGTGGACACCACGGCCCTTCATGGTTCTTCAGAACCCCAGCTTCTACCGGACTGTGGTAAGGAGCAATACTCTATGTGGTGCATGTCCCTGAAGTGCTAGGACAGTGAACCTCCCTTCTCAGACTATTCTTAGTAACTGTATATGGTCCTTTCCTTTATTACTTAATAAGAAATAGAGAACTCTTTTCCTTTTGTGTCATTGGCTATCCAAAATAAGAGAGAGAGAACTTTGTTTTTTATCCAGAATGTTTCCTTTTTCATTTGTTCTTTTAGAATATTTCTAAAACATGAGATGTTTTCATGTTATGAGCTAATTAAAGGAAAGAAAATGAATGGGTTGAGAAAATGTCAGGGAAGGAAAAAAGAAGTAAAAGTGAAAGAAACACATGCATAGAAATAAGACATGTTAATAGGGAAGCAGATATAATGATAGGAAAAAAAGAGACAAATATGTGATGATACACTCAGAAATAGAATATAAGTCACATATACATAGAACAAGATCCATTTTATTGCCTATTTATTTTACTTTTGGTTTCACAAAGCCCTCACGCATTTATAGAAAGTTAGCCATACTTGTGCTGACTACCTCCATAGACTCCTCTTTGCTGTTCTAAAACTCATTGTTTAAAAGGTTCAAGGACTCAGTATCACTTTAGGTGTATATGGTCCCAAAAATAAACCTAAGAATAAATTACAGTAATTTTTAAGATTACCCAATTTCTGCTTTCAAGTTTTTTCTGGAAACATTTCCATCCATCTCATCTAAAACTGTAAATTTTCCCATTCTAAGACCAGTACTGCCTAACCCCTTCTCCTATCCTAGCTTATTCTAGACAAAGGAAACCCTATAAAAAGAGGGGCAGCCTGAATTCCAGTTTAATATAGTTTAATATAGAGTCATGAGCACAGTATAGATTGATGAGCTAGAAGGTAGGATTTGTGAGAACTAGATCATAAATGAGTCTGAAGAGCTCAGATGTGTTGTAGAGAAGATTAGGATTTCTAAGTAGAGTGTAAGAATGACAAGGTTTAGTGACGATTAGTCTGGTGAGGATATTTAGGATGACTAGGAAAAATAGCTCTGAGTGGAAACAACAGGAGGCTGTTACAGTTATCTGAACAGGAAGTGGTGAAATTCTGGAGTAACAGAAATGTAAAGAAAGGGAGGTATATCGGGTACATTTAGCAGAAATGAAAGAATTTGATTATCCGTGAAAGATGAAGAAGAAATGGAAAGATGGATTGGATAATAGATGGATGGAGGTCTCCCCCACCACATACACATACCTCAGAGTCTTTATAATTTTACTTTTTTCTCTACATCTGTGTCCTCATATGCTATGCTATGCTAAGTCACTTCAGTCGTGTCCGACTCTGTATGATCCCATAGATGGCAGCCCACCAGGCTCCTCCGTCCCTGGGATTCTCCAGGCAAGATCACTGGAGTGGGTTGCCATTTCCTTCTCCAATGCATGAAAGTGAAAAGAGAAAGTGAAGTCGCTCAGTCATGTCTGACTCTTAGCGACCCCATGGACTGTAGCCTACCAGGCTCCTCTGTCCATGGGATTTTCCAGGCAAGAGTACTGGAGTGGGGTGCCATTGCCTTCTCCGTGTCCTCATATACTTTGTTTAAAACGGTGCCTCCCTTTCACCCTCTAACAGTAGAAATATAGACCTAAAGTTCCCAAAGATCCTTCTCAGTCACATTTCATAGTTCTCTCTTCTTACTTTGTTCCCCCCACCTCCACTCTTGCTGGTGATGATCCTCTTCCTAGTCTTCTCTATTGTTGTCTGCTCATCTCACATGTCTGTTTCCCCTCTCTGCCAACTACTGCATACATATGCTTTTACCAATTATTCTTTCTCTTCTATCCTCATCCATCACTCCTCTCATTTGAAAGGTCACGTTTTTAGAGTAGCCAAGTAATGGCTACTATGTAACTATGATTACTTGGCTACTATGATTATTGTAACTATCTTGGGTGTATCTCAAAGTTTTACCTTCTTTTGGTTCAGCAAACAGGTATTTTCCTCTTTATTTTTTCATCATTTTTTTAGATAACAAGAGTGAAAACAGTGAATCCATGCCAAAGCTGGACATTTATGAGAAAGTGGAATCGCAGAGAACTGTATCAGGAAGAATTTCAGAATTTGTGTCAGAAGGATCTGCTGAGCCTCAAGACATCTGTAAGTCTGCAGGCAAGATAAAGAGGCAGCAGGAAAAAGACTCAGGGGAGTCTCGGAAATCATCTTCTGCTCAGGATGCAGCTTTCAGTAAAATCCTCACCCACAAAAATATACTTACAGGTGAAATAATAAGCCATGATGGCTGTGAGAGAAACTTAAATCTTAACCCAAATGAATTTACACACCAGAAATCTTGTAAACACAGTACCTGTGACCAAAGTTTCAAATGGAATTCAGATTTTATTAAGCATCAGAGAATTTATGCTGGAGAAAAAATTCACCCATATGGGAAATCTCTCAAGAACCCAAACCTTATTAAACATGCAGCAGTTTTCACTGGTGAGAAGACCCATCAGTGTAATGAGTGTGGAAAAGCTTTCAGACACAGCTCAAAGCTTATTAGGCATCAGAGAATCCACACTGGAGAGAGACCCTATGAATGTAATGAGTGTGGAAAAGGCTTTGGGGGAAGCTCAGATCTTATTAGACATCAGAGGATTCACACTGGGGAGAGACCCTTTGAATGCAAAGAATGTGGGAGAGCATTCAGCCTGAACTCACATCTTATCCTGCATCAGAGAATTCACACCAGGGAGAAACCCTATGAATGTAGTGAATGTGGGAAAACCTTCAGAGTGAGCTCACACCTTATTCGACACTTGAGAATCCACACTGGAGAGAAACCCTATGAATGCAGTGAGTGTGGAAGAGCCTTCAGTCAGAGCTCACACCTTAGTCAGCATCAGAGAATTCACAAGAGAGAAAACCTATTCATGTAAAGAACTTAAATTCATAAGGAAATATAACAACAAAAATATTGAATAAATAATAAATATTGGTTGAGATGAATGACTGAAAGACCAGTATCTCTTTATTTTCTCTCTCATTTTCAGTTTGGTGTTCTGCCATGTGTCTGCTTGCTAAAGTCAAACCAGAAGAGCAAAATTTGGGGGAGATTAATAAATGAGTCAGGCTTCCCTGGTAGCTCAGTGATAAGAATCTTTCTGCCAGTGCAGGAGACACAGATTCAACCTCTGGGTCAGGAAGATCCCCTGGAGAAGGAAATGGCAACCCATTCCAGTATTCTTACCTGGGAAATCCCATGGACAGAGGAGTGTGGTGGGCTAGTATACATGGGGTCACAAAAGGGTCAAACACAACTTAGAGACAGAACAGTAACAAATAAATGTTAGTCTATTTCAATGAAAATAGAAAAAGAGGACTCTTGGGAAATAACCAGAATTACAGTGTGGGGGAAAGAAAATTTAGGTAAAGAGAGCCTGATCATTATCATTAACTCTAGCTAATGATTCTCCATAAAAAGAGGTAGGCCAAGCCTCAAAATGGAACAGTTTGAGCAAGATACTGCAGAACAGTGCTTTTAAAGTATTCCTTTAAAAAATGAAGATACAACAAAACTAAATTAGTCATGTCAAAAACAAGGAGGTATACAATGGTGGCATTCCAATATGTAAGCCAAACTCTATGTCCAGCAGTCATGCCAGGAAGTACACAACCAGCAGAGCACTTAAAGCAAGAGGCCATAATCCTGAGATTGAAGGAAGACAGGGAGGGAGTAGAAGCAAATTAGGCAAGAGCTGGGGTTAGAGGTAAGGAAAGGTGTTCAAATTGAACTAAACCTTTGAATTTGGAGGACATACACAGTAACATAACCAGGACTTCACTGCCATGCTGTGGAGGTTTGGGGCACCTTCCTGGGGTGGGAGGATAGTATAGTTCTGGGGAGCTCTCTTGGCAGAAATAGGGTTCTCTGGCTACTAACAACTGTGGAAGAGGGCTGAGGAAGTTAGTACTACAAAACTAAGTCCTGAAACTATTTTATTGCTGCTAGATGCTCTCTCCAGAAAAGCCCAGGAGGAGAGTATAGAAAGGGTGGGTATCTGAGAAAAGAGTGAAGAGGAATCTGCAACAAGTTGGAGCTCTACCGATGATTTCAGAATATAAAGGTGAATCCTGCTTTACTTATTTTACCTGTTTGATGAGGTACCTTTTCACTAATGTGAGAAATAAAAACATTTAAGGCCTAAATATTAAATTTCATATTTTTATATGAAAACTAACTAGAAACAGAACCTTTACGTTAGAAATATGATAATCTAATGAACAAAATTTTCCATGAAGAGGCTTTATAAGAATAGCAATTGTGTTACAATGACCTTGAACTATAGGATCTAGATAACCCAGTATTTTGTTTTAAGGTAATGTTGAACTCATAATTTCTTTTTACAGGCACTCGGCTGATGCATCCTATCACATGACTGTACATGTACTGTTATCTTTTCCATTTTATTTCCCATTTTATAGTTGAGGAAACTGAGCTGTAAAGTAGCAGGCACAGGAATACATAGTAAACAGTGGAAGCAGGATATAAATATATATATTATTCCAGAGCCCTAGTTCTTGACTATGTCAATGACAATATGACTATGGATATAAAACCAGAAAATACAATACCAGGGGATTGCCTGGCTGTCTAGTGGTTAGGACTGGGTGCTTTTACTTGGGGCAACCGCATTCAGTCACTGGTTAGGGAACTATGATCCCACAAGTCTTGCCGCACAGCAACACAACTTCAAAGCTGGGGGGAAGGGGTTTTTATATCATCCTTTTAGAAGACTAATTGGTGATACATTTCAAAATCATGGTGGCAGTGGGGACCTGGTAGGCTGGGCTGACTTTGCTCTGGAGTCCCCAGGAAACAACCACCAAGAGCTTCTTCCTACAGAGGCCAGGCAGTAGCCACTGTGCGCAGGGTTAGCAGGCTTCTGGCAGGCTTGCCAGGCCCAGGCCTGGAAAGGGGTAAGAGCCTGTTTCCCAAGGTTTAACTTTCCTCAGGGCTGCTATAAGATGCTATGAGATGAGGCCAGCAGCTGTAGGTAGGGGGTGAAACTTCGAATACACAGCCGCTTTCCCACCCACCACCCCACATACACACACACACACACACACACACACACACACGCACGCACGCACGCACGCACACGTGCAGAGGCTCCTGGGAGAGGAAGGAAAGAAGACCCTCCTCCTTTGCCTCTGTCCTCCTCTCCCTCCAGCAACGGCTATAGGAAGCTCTGTCTTCCAGAGACATTGGCAGAGGCACCTTGTCAGTGGGTAGTGTGTATTCACACACAAGCATGCAGACCTGTCTGTTTATGTTACTAGCAAACATCTGGACATAATTTGATCATTTACTGATCATGATCAGAAATCTTATCTGTAGATTTATTTGTAGTGGAGAACATCAACATGCTTGGTTTGGTATTTTTAATCTCATCACTTGTGGCCAAGCTTCACGTTGTTTCCATATTACAAGTTGTAGTGTCTGTCTTACCTAGTTTATGCTTTCTGTCACATGTGACAATTCACCAGAATTGTCAGTTTTCCTTTTGAATTTACATTTTAATGGTTCACTGAATTAACATTTTAGTGGTTCATTCAGTGGTTTTCAAGATGACTAGTCTTTCACCTCAGCTAAAGATTTCAGTAGGCATTTCTCTAAATTAATAATGATGTATTTCACCTTAGAAATGGCACCAGGGCTTCCCTGGTGGTCCTGTGGTTAAGAATCCACGTTGCAATGCAAGAGACACCAGTTCAATCCCTGGTCTGGGAAGGTCCCACATGCCATGGAACAACTAAGCCTGTGCCCCACAACTACCAATCCTACATGCTACAGCTACTGAAGCTTGTGTGCCCTAGAGCCTGTGCAACAAGAGAAGCCACATTGGCTGCAGTCTTCTCTATTAAATATCAAAGGGAACAGAAAAGTCTCTGACAGTGAAAGAAAAGGGCAACACTCGGGGCCATGAATATAGGCAACATGGGAGGAAATGTAACAACCAGGAGGTAGCCGCTAGTCAGAACTTTAGGCATTTCTGTTATCTGGAGGCACCTTGACACTGTGAGGCTCTGATCCAACTCTGGGAACTTTGCCATCAATGAATGATGCCACACCAGGGAACAGATCCTGGAGCTGCTAGTGCTGGAGCAGTTCCTAATCAGCCTGCCCCAGGAGCGCCAGGCCTGGATGTCAGAACATCAGCCAAAGGATGACAAGGAGCCAGTGATCATGTTGGAGGATTTAGAGAAAGAACTTGATGAAACAGGACTGCAAGTGTGATTAAATAGGGGAACATCAGGGGATGAAAGTCCTAGCCAGAGAGAGAAGCATCCACATTACCATGGGAGCAGGTTGCAGAATGCAAGTCTCTACTCACCCTGACTAGATATGATAGTCACTGTGTTTTTACTTCCTCTTGAGGATGGAATAAGACTGTGTTCACTCTTTCTTTATTCTGTGCCCTGGGAATTGTTCTCTAAGATGTCTTTCAACGATATTAACTCTAGTTCATTCATTAAGTCTATCACAATCCTAACCATATCTTGTTTCCAGGCTGTAACCAGAACCTGTGAATTCCAGGTGAAATTTTTCCCACATTTGTCACCCATTTCTTTGAAGCCTGCTCCACAATTGCCTCCCTTGTAAGGTTCCCCACTGTGTCTGCTAGATGTATGGTACTAGCTTCAAAGCTGACTTATGCAGTCACACAGTGCCTTAGAGCTCAGAAATGTCCTGCTTTCAGAAAGTCATGAGCTTGGTTTAATGCCCTGTTGTCACAGTCTTGAAATTCTTAACTATATCTTTTAACTTGTAGGACAACAGAGCATGTGCCTGAGCAGAGGATTTGCCCCCATTCACGTGTAGCATTTGTAATCCCCAATGAGCACAGAATTCCAGTAGACCCATAATTTGTGAGAATTCAGCAAGACTCAAAGTAAGTATGAATGAGAGAACAGACTACTCTGAAATGTGCCACTTTGGAATGTGAATTATTTTGAGTTGAAATCTATCAACCTGGAAGACTCAGGAAATACTTTTACCTCTCCCTTAACTACTTGAAAGAATTTAGATAGGGAGCTTATGCTTTAAAAAAAAAAAGGAGTTATTACCAGAGATTACTTTTTAAATCTGAAAGACATATATATATATATATATATATATATATATATGAGAGAGAGAGAGAGAGAGAGAGAGAGAGAGAGAGAGAGAGAGCACAGCAAATACCTAGTTACCAAACATCTGCTCTTTTTATCCTGTAAATTACCCTCCTGCCCTTTGAAACCCAGACCCCTATTCCATTCATTAAGTCAGGATGGCATATAATCCCCTCTTATTTTCAGGGCTCCTATACATACAAAATTTGATTTTTCTCCTGAGAATGTTTTATGTCAACTATAAGACCAACCAAAGAACTTAGAAATGTAAAAGAAAAAATTGCCCCCCAACACCTGTTTCCTACTTCATTTACCAACTGAAAAAGCCTGCAGAGTGGAAGCATTCTGTACAAGTTATAGCCCATCAGCTGTTGGATTTTTCCAGAAGATTCTGTTCTCTCCCTGGGGTCCTAATTTTCTTAAAGAAACTTTTTGTGGTGCCTACCAAAGAAGTTTTGAAGCACTCATTCTCTGTGCCACTCTCAACAATTAAACTTTATTGTGCAACAAATGAATTGCCACTCTGTTTAAGACAAGGGCGCAGGAATAACAAAAATGAAGAGTCTGACTTTTTTCTGGTAGTTTCAAGGAGTTCACTCACTCACAGCCTAGAATAAAATAATAAGGATTCTAAAAGAAATCGAATTACCAAATGGTTTTTATTGTAATTCTTATGAAAACAGCATTGCAGTGTAATATTTCCTAATTCATGACAGGAGGGTAGCCCTTGCTGAAAAGGCTACAAACTAGTATCCTGTTCAGTTCAGTTCAGTATCCTGTAGAGACCTCTAAACCTCTTCCCAGACATACCCAGGAGAGCTCCAGATATGCTACAAAATAACCACAGAGATTTTTCCAATTCCTACACACCTGGCCTAGGTATACAGTGGATACAAACTAACCACAAGGACTTCCTTGAGTAACTTTATGCAGTTAGGAGCCCATTCAGTTCAGTTCAGATCAGTGGCTCAGTCCTCTCTGACTCTTTGCAATCCCATGAATCGCAGCACGCCAGGCCTTCCTGTCCATCACCAACTCCCAGAGTTTACCCAAACTCATGCCCATTGAGTCGGTGATGCCATCCAGCCATCTCATCCTCTGTCATCCCCTTCTCCTCCCGCCCTCATTCCTTTCCAGCATCAGGGTCTTTTCCAATGAGTAAACTCTTCACCTGAGGTAGCCAAAGTATTGGAGTTTCAGCTTCAATATCAGTCCTTCCAATGAACACCCAGGGCTAATCTCCTTCAGAATGGACTGGTTGGATCTCCTTGCATTCCAAGGGACTCTCAAGAGTCTTCTCCAACACCACAGTTCAAAAGCATCAATTCTTTGGTGCTCAGCTTTCTTCACAGTCCAACTCTCACATACATACATGACTACTGGAAAACCAAAGCCTTGACTAGACGAACCTTTGTTGGCAAAGTAACATCTCTGCTTTTGAATATGCTGTCTAGGTTGGTCATAACTTTCCTTCCAAGGAGTAAGCGTCTTTTAATTTTATGGCTACAATCACCATCTGCAGTGATTTTGGGGCCCCCAAAATAAAGTCTGACACTGTTTCCACTGTTTCCCCATCCATTTGCCATGAAGTGATGGGACCAGATGCCATGATCTTAGTTTTCTGAATGTTGAGCTTTAAGCCAATTATTTCACTCTCCTCTTTCACTTTCATCAAGAGGCTTTTTAGTTCCTCTTCACTTCCTGCCATAAGGGTGGTGTCATCTGCATATCTGAGGTTATTGATATTTCTCCCGGCAATCTTGATTCCAGCTTATGCTTCTTCCAGCCCAGTGTTTCTCATGATGTACTCTGCATATAAGTTAAATAAGCAGGGTGACAATATACAGCCTATTAAGGGTTCATAAATATTCTACACATATATACATCTGATTATAACAGACTGAATTATGGGAAGACAGATAAAAACAGATGTGCTGTTATATAACTTGCAAATGTCAATTGACCTTGAGCATATGCCTATTTACATTCCTTTTCATTGATTGGTGGCACGTACAAGCCCTATTTAGCACAGGACATAACGAAAAGAAGAGACAGGAAGTACAAAAGAGGGGAAGCCAAGGAATATGCACTTCCCTGATGGCACAGATGGTAAAGAATCTACCTGCCATGCAGATTCCTCAGTTAGATCCTTGGGTCTGGGAGATCTCCTGGAGAAGGGAGTGGCAACTCACTCCATTATTCTTGCCTGGAGAATTCCATAGACAGAGGAGTCTGGCAGATACAGTCCATGGGGTCGCAAAAAGTCGGACATGACTGAACAGCTAATACATAAGGAGTATGTGGAGGCGACCTGCTCCTGTGTTTTGAGAGCTTGTATCTAATAAAACATCTATCTGCTTGAGCTGAACTGAGCTGTAACTTGCCTGTTGCTTTTAACTCTTTAGTCCATCCAGAGAAAGAAATAAACCAACCTGACAACAGTACTCCTGCGAATTACTAGTATCTGTAATTTGTAGAAGAAATGGGTTTATTAAAGTTTAGCTAATAATCTGGAGAACTCAGGATTCCAATACAACTTGCCCAACTCCATATCAGAAGTTTCTAAGCACTAGCTAGTCCGTGTCCCCAGCTGGACTGTAAGCTTCTTAGGCCAAGAACCATGTCCTTCCTATACTTTGGCTGTACTCCTGGAGCCTATTATAGTACTGAACAGCTCCTAAGCAACATTACATTGCATACAGCTGAAAGAGGCCTGTAACAGTTTTATTTTTAAATGTCACACATTAAGCCTGAAAACTGTCATTTTAATTTGAGCAGCAGTGGTCTCTGGCTTTGCAGCCCTCACTGTGGCCACGTTGTAGGGATCCCAGGACAGGTCTGGGTCACGCATGCGTGGTGCGCATCCTGTCCCTGGCTGTGCAAACTTGGGCAGCTCACTTTGCTCTTCGCTTGTTTCCGGATTGTAAATTGAACGAACAACACCGTTCTCATCAACGAGTTTTAATCCTTCTCCTTTCCTTTCCTCTCCTTGCGGGTCAAGACTAAGCGATTGTGCTGATGGCAATGCTGCGGACGCATTCTGGTTGAGCGATGTGTCTGCCTGGTAAATACATTCAAGTTGATAGAGGTCGGGAAGGAGTGGCGGATGCTGTCCAGAGAGGTAGGCTCGCAGGGAGGACGCGAGTACTCGGGTCAGTGAATAGGAACGGACAAGTGGTGGTCGGAGGGGAAGCACGCCTGGGAATGTCCCCGCCCGCCGCCCCGAACAGGACAGGGCCTAGGAACTCAAAGCCGCGGAGCTGGCGTTCAGATCCTCTTTTTAAGGAGGAGAGTTCTGAATCAAAACGCCACAGACATAAGTGTCCCCATGTGCAGACCTCGCGGGGCTCTCAGCCACACTAAAAGGCTCGGACCTTTCCTCCGAAGCCGCCGGAAGCGGGGGCGCACGGCCGGGCAGGGTTTGCGGACGCACTTCCGCTGGCGGCAGGTCTGAGGCTCCGAGGTGCTGGATCGGTAAGTGCAGCCACCTCCCTTGGGCCGGGATAAGACTGGCGGGAAGACAGCCGGACGTCGCGGCGGGACCCCCAGGTCGGTCGGGCGCGGGTCGGGGGAGTCACTGCCTTGCTCTGCCGGCGCTGGAAGCGCCGGCGGAGACTCCACGGGAGCCCGCCCCGCTGCCGGCCGGCGCTCCAGAAAGTTTGTAAGACTCGGACTCTTGGCTCACTGATGTTAACACGAGTTCTATGAGGGCCATCCGTTTGTCCAACCCGGCCGCCTACTCCTGGAAGCCTTTTATGATCAGCCAGGTCCTTGTGGCTTAAAGGATACACAGACAGTCAACATTTTCCGAGGCTGGGGCACCGTGATGTGCCAGTGCGGTAAACTGGAAAGGGGTTTGTAGTCTGGCTGGTTAACTTACTATATTGTCTTATTCGCTCGAAGATTTAAACTAGTAGAAGACAACACGTGTAAGCGGGCTCCATATCCTTTATCTTGAGTTATTCCTGAAACAGTCTTTCTCCTACGGCTGGGAAAGTGGAGGTGTTTACCAAAGCTGCCCAGTGAGTAAAAGATGCTAGGTGCAGAGAAGGCACTAGAGGGCCTCCTTGCGTGGTCTTCTGTTCTGTGTCCTGAACCCTAGAAGCGTACCTGAGCTCGAGGCGTCATGCCTGGAGCCAGCGGCTGGGTGACCAAGTCACAGTGGTAACTGCAACACTCTAAACTGAGGTCTTACTAAGTGCCTGACACTGAATTTAATTTATTCTCAAAAAGACGCTATATAATAAGGTCTGCTGTTTAGTTAATCGCATTGTAACATTTTTCTGGTTTTGGAGTTGTGCTGTGGTTATATAAGATGTTAATATTAGGGGAAGCTGAGTGAAGCGACTTAGCAGCAGCAGCAGAGTGAAGGTTATAGGGACTGTTGTGTACCTTTTTTGAAAAATTTTTAGTAAGTTTAACATTATTTAAAAATAAAACATTGTTTAAAAGCTTTTAAGGTATTTTTACAGAGGGGAAAAATTTGGAGATGTTAAGCTACCACATATTAGAAAACATGACAGGATTCAAGCCGAGGTCTTTTGGAATCCAAAGCCTATGCTCTTAATCACTGCCCACCATGCTAATCAATTGTTAGTCCACATTTCCCTAAACCCATAGGCCCTGCTTAAGTCTCCTATTACATGGAAAATTGAAAGCATCTACACCCACACAGCCTGCTACCTACACTAAAGTAATTTTAGTATTCAACTGTCTTCCCTAAGTGTGACTTCACTATTCTGTTTATCAACATAACTTTACTTGCCCGAAAAGATAAGAGTTGCTGATAATTATGTGTTTTAACAACTTGCCCCTCAGGCCATTTATATGAACATCAAACACTTCAACTTTCAATAGATAGGATTTAGACTTTTCAAACCCTTCAACTGAAAATCTTCACCTATACTACCATATTACTATCCTTGCCCAATCCTTATCCTGCCTTGAAAGATCTGCTGTAAGCCCCTCAAACCTCATAAATATTCTACATTGCCTTCTCCCCTAGGAGGTACTAACAAGACTATCAAAGTGCTCTCCATCTCTCATAAGAATAAACTTAGCTTGGTCATATCAACTAATTGTTTTGCTGTTATTTGGAGGATATAAGGCATCCAACAATATTCCCAGTATTGTCAAAAATGCTGTCTCTTGACAAACATTCCTTCTCCTATTTAGAAAAAGGTATGAATTGCCTTAAACTTTTATTTTTTACATTTTCTTTATTGAATTCTCTTTAAATTGGGGTTGAGCTTCCTTTTTTTCCTAGAACAGAAAGATTAAACTTAGTGTGTGAGCTCAAATGTTGAATCAGCCTTCCTATCTTTTTAATTGTGGTTTCTATAACCCCAGGAGTGTGCCCTAAAGGATAACACTTGTAGCAACAATCCTCCTCTTGGCCCATTGGAGCAAGAATTCTTCAAAGTATTCTTTGAAGAATACTTCAAAGAGTCAGTAAGGGCTCTTTGAAGTAACTGATAAAAAAGGGCATGCTGGGAATAAGAGATCTGGCCCCAAAGAGAGCAGCCAAAACAACCAGGAGTTATTCCACCACCGCTTCCCATAGTTCTGCTACCAAGAGACTCCTTGGCCCTTTGTGGTCTTGTGCCAGCTCTGGGTATTCTGCTATGAGCAGTTAAGGCCTGAGATACCCACCAAGGAGCAGACGTTGGACTGGGTGGTACTGGCACAGCTCAACCATACTGCCTGAGGAACTGCAGGACTGGATACAGAAGCAGTCCAGAGAGTGGGGAGGAGACAGTTATGCTGGAAGATCTGGAGAGGAAGTTAGATTAATCAGGCCAGCAGATAGGAAAGGGCCCTATGCTCAGTGGGGACAAAGTTGGGAAGTGGGCATCCAGGCTGGTCCTTTTTGGGATCTCTGGGGATCATTTACTCTTTGGACCGTTCAGTTGCCTAAATGAACTTGCTTATCCCCAGGTTTCAACCCACGCCTGGACACAGGAAGTGCTTTCTGAGACATCGGTACCTCTGGATCCAGCTAAGAAAGCTGCATATCTCCAGCCTCACACCATGGAAATCCAGCTTCAGGACCCTCAACACCAACAGGATTGTGGTTAGTGTTGACACATAGGTCATATAGCTCCCCTGAAGACCATAGAATCGTTCATCATTCAGCAGATTTATATTAAGTACCTGTTATATTCCAGGCACTGTGCAAAGCACTGGGTGTAATAAACAAAGTGGACATGATCTGTTTTCGTGGAGCTTACAACAATCTGATGACAGGCATTAAACAAATAACCACACAAATAAATATGCTGTGATAGATTGTATATGGGGAGAGAGGTCAGAGAGTATGTCAGAGGTCTCTTTAAGAAAATAACACAGTAACTAATCCTAAAAGTAGAATAGGAATCAACCAAGTGAATAGTAGAGGTAGAAAGCATTATAGGCCAGACGAGCATGTGCAAAATCAAGTGGGAAGGAAATTGGTGGGTTTGAAAGATGGCCAGTGTGACTGTCTCCAAGCTGTCTTTTCCTCCATTTAGCACCTTTTGTCACACAAAGCAAACCACTTTTCCCTGCATCATTTCTACATGGTTATAAATTCTGCCCTTTACTCTGGGCCCTAAAAATGTGATTACTGCAGGGAGAACATGGCTTGAATGGGATAATCTCTCACCTGTTTTTAAGAAACTATTGATCATTGAGGAAGTGGCCACATCTCTCACCCTGAAAGAGTAGGGGGTTGTTGGGACTCTACTCAGAGGAACTTCTGTAGTAAAGACAGGCAAAGGAATTACTGGATCATGCTTTCCTTGGATAAGGTCAGATGGGAGGCAAGGGTCTGCTAAAGAACCTTCTCTGTGTTAGTGCTGTTTTCTTGAGAATCTCAGTCTCAAATGACCCACAGAGTGTAGTTTCAGGTTTGACAGATTCCCATTGTTCTTTATAAGAAGAAGAATAATGTCTCTGGGAGCTAAAGCAATTTGTCTCTTTTACCCTGTGTGTCTAAAGTCTAATCTCCTTGTTCTGCATGTTTGGACATGTGATACTTCTCTTTGGCTGATCTCTCATGTTTTAATATTCCTAAAGGTCTTCCCATTATCCCTCAGCACGCTCTGCACAAAGTTGTTTCATGGTTTCATCTTGATACCTGCCACTGCTGGCTTCCTGTCTTGTTTTGTTACTGCCACAGTTTCTGCTCTTTCATCCCTCTCTACCCAACTTGTGGCCTCCCTGATGAACCCACTCTTATCTGAGATCTTCTTCTACTGTTTACAGTGATTATTCATTGGATCCCTCTTCATCCTCCCTGATTTTTCTCCGCTCTTCTTGAATCACTCCCTCCCCATCCAGTGGCTGCTAATCTTCTCTTCCTTTGCCATCTCCCAATTTCCTCTTCAAATGTTGTGAAATCATTTTGTTAGTATATTGAAGCTGTGTATGTCTAATAAATGTTTCATTTTATTTCCTATATATTTCAGTGACATTTGAATACTGTGTTTTTTACTTCAGGTGATGTGATAAGAATAAAGAAAGAAGAACCGGATATAAAGCAGGAACTTACTGTAGATATGGAATCCCAAGAAAAGTTATCAGACCAAATCAATGGAGAGGCTTTTGAATGTGGAGAAACCCAAGAACATAAAGGATGGATGGAAAGATATCAGAGAAACACTTCAAATGAGAGGAGATACAAATGTGATGAATGTGAGAAAAGATTCACTCTAAAGTCAAGCCTCATTAGACATAAAAGAATCCACCCTGGAGAGAGATCCTATTCATGTAATGTATGTGGCAAAACTTTCCTTCAGAGCTCACAGCTTACTGACCATCAGAGAATACATAGCCAGTTAAAACCACATCAGTGTAATGAGTGTGAGAAAGGCTTTTATTACAGGGCACATCTTGTTCAGCATCAAAGGATCCACTCTGGGGAAAAACCTTTCCAATGTAATGAGTGTGGGAAAGCTTTTCATTACAGCGCAGGCCTTATTCGACACCAGAGGACCCACACAGAAGAGAAACCATACCAGTGTAATGACTGTGGGAAAGCTTTTCATTACAACTCAGGCCTTATTCGACACCAGAGGACCCACACAGGAGAGAAGCCATACCAGTGCAACGACTGTGGGAAAGCTTTCTGTCTGAGCTCACATCTGATACAACATCAGAGAGTTCATACTGGAGAGAAGCCATACCAGTGTAGTGAGTGTGGGAAAAGCTTCAGCCAGAGCTCAGGCCTCTTCCATCACCAGAGAAGCCACAGTGGGGAGAAACCATATGAATGTGATGAGTGTGGAAAGGCTTTCAGTCATAGTTCAGCTCTTGTTGGACACCAGAGAATGCACAGTGGAGAGAGGCCCTATGAGTGTGATGTGTGTGGGAAAGCTTTTGGCTATAGCTCACATCTTCTGGGACACCGAAGAATCCACACTGGAGAGAAGCCATATGAATGCCATGTGTGTGGAAAAGCTTTCCGGCAGAGCTCACACCTCATTGTACATCAGCAAATCCACACTGAAGAGAAGCCCTGGTAATGTCCAGAATTATGTAGAATTTTCCATCTACGCTCATTCCTGTGGGACATCAAAAAAGCACAGCTAGATGTAGGCAACTCTGTGATCACTATTGCAATTTCAACAGTCACTCGGAAATACTTATAGAAGCTGCGATAGACAAGCACCTGACTGTTTACCAAACAAGACACTGATGTTCTGCCACTAAGCACATCCTGTGATGAACTAGGACATTGGAAGTGTTCATTTCATTATTCTGAAACTTTTCTTCTCTGAAGCAAGTGGCTCCAGCAATCTAAATGTTCTGTTAGACATATAACGAGATTTTAGAGATTACTACTGTTTCTTTTCTCCTTCCCTTTCCATTCTCCACCCCCCCCCCCGCTTTTTTTTTTTTTTTTTTGGCTAAAGTATGAATTTAGAATTAACATCTGATTTACACTTAAAAATGAGTTTTTGGCTAGCTTGATAAAATATATTAGCCTATGAATTATATACACTAAAAATATTGTGTACTACAAAAGCCATTTTGTGATATTGGAATGAACTATGACTTGCATGGGTAGGATAGGTTAAGGGTGGTGGAGCAAGATTTATCTTGCAATTTCCCAGTGACCTTTCACATCTTAAATCAGAGAGAGTAAACAGGCCAATGAGTTCTATTTAGCCTGTGCATGGGTTTTTCTCACAAAGTATGATTATCTCTTGGTAATATAAAATTATTGCCACTACTTAAAGAGATTTTACATAAAATCTGACTTTCCAGACTCTCTTAGAAAAATGCATGATGTGGCAACACAGGCACCACATTCCCACGTGGGAACAGTTGACTAAAGCTGACTATTGTCTAGCAAGACATGGTCCCCACTGCCGCACAGCTTCCTACTGTCTTACGTACCTCCCTTCATTCATTTTGCCTGTGTGACCCCTACCACTGCCTTAAGAGTTTCTCAAGGAGGCTTCAGGGCTCTAGGTCCCTTACCAACAAAACAGCTTCACTTTAATTAGTTTTATATATTGGCCTCCCAAATAAGATTTCTCTGAAGATTTTCTGCTAACAGTTTGAAGATTTAGATTAAATAATAAATTTTTAAATGTAACTTTTGAGCACCTGAAGGTAGAGGAAAGCCACTTTAAATTTTTCTTTAGATAGAATTTATAGGTAATCTCGGAGAAGGCAGTGGCAACCCACTCCAGTACTCTTGCCTAGAAAATGGACAGAGGAAATGAAAATGCTCCTCCTGCCATGGATGGAGGAGCCTAGTAGGCTGCAGTCCATGGGGTTGCTAAGAGTCAAACACGACTGAGCAACTTCACTTTCACTTTTCACTTTCATGCATTGGAGGAGGAAATGGCAACCCACTCCAGTGTTCTTGCCTGGAGAATCCCAGGGACGGCGGGGCCTGGTGGGCTGCCGTCTATGGGGTCGCACAGAGTTGGACATGACTGAAGCGACAGCAGCAGCAGCATAGGTAATCTATTTAAAGTCAATAATAATAGCTTCTAAAGAAAAGCTGTGACAAACCTAGACAGCATATAAAAAAGCAGAGACATTACTTTGCTGACAAAGGTCCATCTAGTCAAAGCTATGGTTTTTCCAGTAGTCATGTATGGATGTGAGAGTTGGACCATAAGGAAGGCTGAGTGCCAAAGAACTGATGATGCTTTTGAACTGTGGTGTTGGAGAAGACTCTTGTAAGAGTCCCTTGGACTGCAAGGAGATCAAACCAGTCAATCCTAAAGGAAATCACCCCTGAATATTCATTGGAAGGACTGATACTGAAGCTCCAATACTTTGGCCACCTGATGCAAAGAGCTGACTCATTAGAAAAGACCCTGATGCTGGGAAAGATTGAAGGCAGGAGGAGAAGGGGATGACAGAGGATGAGATGATTGGATGTCTTCACCGACTCAATGGACATGAGTTTGAGCAAGCTTCAGGAGATGGTGAAAGACAGGGAGGCCTTGTGTGCTACAGCCCTTGGGGTCGCAGAGTCAGGCACAACTGAGCGACTGAACAACAAAAACAACAAACCAAATTCTTAAGAGACCAGTTAATCAGGTGAGATGAAAAACATAAAAACACATATGAAGAGAGTCAACATGTAAGTGAAAAACTGAAAAAATGCGGGTCCAAAAGTAGAAATCATTTGGAGAAGAGAACTGTTGAAATGTGAAGCATTCAGTAATAGAAGCAGCTGTGGGAAAGCAGTGGGTTAAGGTCTGAATGGGCAAGTGGGGATGGGTGAAAAGAAAAAGCAGTTAAGAAAGGAAAAGATGGGGATAAACTGAGAGAAAGCAGCAGAGAAGTTATGGGAAAAGGGGAAAGGTCAGAGACCTTACAAAAATTTCAAACAGGAAATGGAAGCAATGAAAACATAAGTGAGAAAGCAGTCTGTAAAGAAACATGAAGGGGAGATTGAGGATTTGCAGAGGTTGGTGTACTTGCTTTGATCATGGATCTCCCAGTGACTTCAGAGTAATAATCAATCCTTTATTTCCATGCCATGTAGGCCAAATCTCTCATATGAAAGAACTGAACCTGTATTCACTAATGTCTTTACAAATCACTCAGGATCCTGGCCCTGTGTGGGTCTCTGAGATATGAGACACGGGACACTTCTCTTTTCTTTACCACACTCTAAGCCCCAACTTGTTGAACTCTGCTCAGCCTGGACTGTACCTTCTTAGCAAAACCAACAAAGCAGAAGGATTCTCTTGAAGAGCAATAATATATTCTTGGCCTCTTTGGGATGCATTGTTGTTCAGTCACTAAGTCCATATCCAACTCTTTGGGACCCCATGGACTGTAGCCTGCCAGGCTCCTCTTGTGTGTGGGGTATTTCCAGGCTGTAATTCTGGAGTGGATTGCCATTTCTCCAAGGGATCTTCCCAGTTCAGGGATCAAACCTGCATCTCCTGCATTGACAGGCTGATTCTTCAGCTCTGAGCCACCAGGGGAGCCCCTCTCCCTCACCTAACCACAAATCATTATCTTGGCTCTATTTGCAGACAATATCCAGGATCTTGCCACTTAACACTCCTATTGCCTCCAGGCTTGCCTATTCCATTAAGGAGGAAAAAGCATGTTGAGAGATAGTAATACCCATTATGAATTAAATAATACCTGGAAAAGGAAAAGCCCTTCACAAACTATAATGATAGTAGCTACCATTTGTTGAACGCCAGTGTCCCAGACACTGTACCAGGCACCTTATTATATATCTCATGTAAACTTTCCATCTCTTCTATAAGAACTATTATATCTCAAACAATGTCTACATATAATTTTTAAAATGAAAAGTTATATTACAGTTAAGCAGCTTACTAAAATGTTTATAGAATAAGATCACACAACTATTTTAAACATTTAAAATAGCAAAAATTGGAAGTAAATGACAACAAAATGTCAACAGTAACTGCATATAGGTGATGAAAATAGATTCCTTTTCTTTCTATTTCTTTTATATTCCAAATGGAAAAGTTAGAATTCATCTATACATGTAAACTTTTAAAAAATTAAAGTGCTACAGAATATCTGAGCCTTCCTGGAGATGATTCTTTAATAGTTTTGTGTATGGGTTTTTTTTTTTTTTTCCAGTTATTTAGTATTGACTTAGATTTATCAATTTCTTGAATGAATTTTGGAACTAATGGTTTTTCATTAAGATTTTTAAAAATTTCAGTAGCATACTTATTTCCTCACCTGCTATTATTTGATGAGATACTGATATTATCTAATGAGGAAACATTGATAATTTTTCTCTGTTGGATTTACCATGGGTCTGTTTTTATGGGCTTGTTTACAATGATTTCATTCTTAGATTTATTTATTAACATGACTTTTTTCTATTTTCTAATTCATTTACTTCTTCTTTTATCTTGATTCCTTCTCTAACCTTTTCCTTGGGGGTTTCTTCCTCATTCTTTTTCTGATTTCTTGAGTTGAATTCTTAGTTCATTTTGTTTCGGTTTAAACAGTGAAAGCAAGTGAGTGTATATATCTACCAAGTACTGATTTTTTTTTTAGTTGTCAACTATTGTTTTTTCTGGGTTTTTATTTTGCTTTGTTTTGTTTGTTAGTCTTTCTGGGAGATAAACTAGAGGGGGAAGAGGGAAGGCTCTCCTTGTCATACACAAACTGTCTGCTTATGTCTTGGTAAAGGGATCAGAGAGGCTTTATCCCAGTAGAGGAAGGACATACCTAAGCCAACAGCAGAGACAGGATTTTAATAGGATATCGGTGACAATGGTTGGAACACTCATTTTGTCTGGTGTTCAACTACTCAACCATAGCCAGTGCTCCAAGGGACTGGTGAGTTGATTCTCTGAAGCTGACGAGTGACTGAAGCCAGGGGTATCTGAAGAATACTCACAGCTACTCAGCAAGTTCATGGCCTGAGGTGAGGTTTGTGTTTAAAAACCTGGTAAAAAAAAATTTGATAGAACAAACATTAAATAAGGAAGGAGAGACATGCTAATAGTCTGTCATACACTGAAGGGGAAACAGAAATACTTAAGCATTTCCTAGGTTTTCTACTTGCTCAATTGGCTATGTGAGACATATTATGCAGAGCAGGGGTTATCCTTTGTCTAAATTTTATAAAGCTTACCTGATAATTCATTTCTACACCCTTTCTAAATGTTCCACCTAGGTTTACTTGATTACTTATATTTACCCTTTAGAAGCACAGGGAAGTTGGATCTGATTTTCATCTTAAAGGAGTTACATTCTTTTACAGGATAACTTGTCAGGCAAAGAGTTTCAGAGAAAAGAGATTGCAAACAGGAAAATTATTTGTAAGTTGTGAAAAATAAACAAGGTTGTGAAAAATAAGATTTTAAAAAATTGTCTTTTTCTGTTTACACCAGTATTAGGCTTTTATAAAAAAATTAAATATAGTGTATAAAAAAAAAGTGTGGGTTCTCTGTAAGTTTATCCCAAGTGATAATCATTGAGAACACAATTAAGATGATTATTTTACAAAAATGATCAGATCATATACTGTTTATTTGTTTACTCCTATGCCTTTAGCATCTTGTAGTTTTTACTTTTAAAAAATGATTGGGCATGTAGAAATTAAAATTCCCAAATGTTAGATGTTTGGGTTTTCCAATATAAAAAATGTTTGTGTACATGTTCAAACATTTGTAAAACTATTTTATATGGATAATTCAAAGCTAAGTTGCTGGATCAAGAGGTATGGACATACTAATTTTAACAGCTCTTGCCTTCCAAAAATATACAACTAACAGTGCCTCTATTTCCACATACTTTTCAATATTGAATATTATCAATCTTTGTCTTTCATAATCTTCAGGATTTTAGAAATCTCATTATTTAATGTAAATTCTTTATCAATTTTGAATACATTTTAATAGTCATTGTTGTCTATCAAAAACTGTTCTAAAAATGCTGACTTATGTCCTTTGCCAATTTTTCTATTGGCTTGTTCATGTTCTTTTCTTTTTCAGAGATCTTTGCTTATTAGGAAAATCAGCCCTGTGTCTTTGAGATGCGTGGCATATTATATTTATGTACACACACACACACACACACACACACACTGAGCTTATATTTTAGGGGTTTTTTTTTCCCCATTCAAAAGTTCTAAATTTTTACATCACCAGTTCTATTTATCTTTCTCTTCGTGACTTTTCAGTTATGTCTTTAGGGTCTTTATGCCACACTTAGAAAGGCCTTCCCCACTCCAAGGTAGCAGTAGTTTCACACTTACAAGTTCATCTTAAGACAGCAGGCAGAGAAATCTTTTTAATGCCTAAGTCTGATTATGCTACTCCTCTGCTCAGAAATTCTGAATGGCTTCTCCTTTTGGAGTACAAAGTAATATCCTTACACTCACCGACAATCACAGTTCTCTCTCTGTACTCCCAACACCCTTTTGCTTCTTCAGCTCCAGACACAGAAATCTCCTTCCTGTTCTTAGATTATTTCAAACACAGTTCACTCTCGGCCTTTGCATTTTCTAACCCTCTCCCACAAACACCTTTGCCTCTGATGGCTCATTTACTCATCTTCCTGAGTCTTTGCTCAGAAGTCAGTGTACTGGTGAGGTCCTTAGTGACCACCCTATTAGAATTGCATTACTACTTCATTCTCATCCCAAACTCCATATTTTCTTTATTTTCTCCTGAGTACTAACATCTACCACCTAACAATATATTTTTGTTGTTTGTTTATTGCCTGCCTCACTCCCCATCCTTTTTGCCACTGCCCCCCCACCCCCCGAATTATAAATTCCATGAAGTCAAAGTCATTGTTCTGCTTTAAAGTTCCAGCTTGCAGAACATTGCCTGGCATGGTAAGTGAATAAGCAATATTTGTGAAAGAGAAAGAAAAAAACCACCTAAGCTTTCTTACCCATCATATTGGTAAAGATCAAAATATTTTGTAACATTATGTTGACAAGTATAGGTTAACATCGCAAGTGGGTTCCAAGATTAGTAATTTGGCAGTAACAAAAATACAAATGCTCCAACTCTGTGCTCTAGTAAATCCTTAGCTCTAGAAATATATACTATGGATATACCTTATACACAAGAAGTTATGTGCAGAGTAATTTATTGAAAAAGAAAACCTACATAACCACCAGCAGGGACATTATTAATAAATTATGGCATAGTTGAACCCTATGTGATTTTTTTTTTTTTAAAGAAAAAAGCAAAATGAAAGAAGTCTTCTATGTACAAATTCCAGAATTTATTAGTAGAAGGAAAAAAAAAGTTGCAGAACTGCTACCGTGTGTGGGTGTGTGGGGGGGGTGTGTAATTTACAATGTATTAGTTTTAGGTGTATAGCAGTGATTCAGTTATTTACATATATATATATATTCTTTTTCAGATTCGTTTCCACTATAGGTCATAATTCTTTATAAATATTGAACCCTCTGAATGCATTACATATTCATATTGTTTAATAATTGAGTCAAAAAATTTGAGAGGGAACTTTTTTAAAAAAAAAAGCAAAGAAAACTTCAGCGAGGGCTTAAGTCCCATAAATCAAATGTTCACAAGTGGGGTCCTCCGCGAGCTAGAACTGACTAGCTCCACCGAGGCGAGGCTTCCTAGAGCGGCCCGGAAGTACCTGGCTGAAAGCAGCGAAGCGTCGATTGGTCAGTCAGTCTTTGTTCGGGCCGCCCCAAAGGACGCTAGCGTTCTCCAGACGTGAGGTGAGTCTCTCCCGACTCCTAAGTGGAGGAGGGGACAGGGCGCAACTGTAAGCAGCAACCCCCTCCCCACACCTCCCCCTTCCAGGCTGCCTCTTTAAACAGCTAAGAGGGAGGACTGGGCCTACATGCCCGGAGGACGGAGCTAAAGGGAAACACTGAATGTGAGTTGCTCTGCGAGGGTACTCTTATAACCCTCTTCCTGAATTGGAGCATGTACCCCACAACCACTGAATCCTACGGACCGGTCCACCTCAGGTTGTGGAATGAAAAAGCCTCTTAACAAAGATTAATACTCAGCGTTTACTCAATGCTTGCTGCCAGGCCAAGGGCTTTGCCTACTTATTTACACATCAACCCTGAGAAACCTGAGAATTTTTACAGATGAGGATCTAGTAACTTGCTTTAAATTACACAACAGCCCAGATTCAAATTCATGCTCCTGCTTCAGTGTTCTTAGAGCCTCATATCAGACTGTTTCGGAGAAGGCAATGGCACCCCACTCCAGTACTCTTGCCTGGAAAATCCCATGGACGGAAGAGCCTGGTAGGCTGCAGTCCATGGGGTCGCTAAGAGTCCGACACGACTGAGCGACTTCACTTTCTCTTTTCACTTTCATTCATTGGAGAAGGAAATGACAACCCACTCCAGTGTTCTTGCCTAGAATCCCAGGGACGGGGAAGCCTGGTGGGCTGCCGTCTATGGGGTCACACAGAGTCAGACACGACTGAAGTGCCTTAGCATAGCATCAGACTGTTTGGGCTTCTCTGGTGGCTCAGACGGTAAAGAATTTGCCTGCAATGCAGGAGACCCAGGTTCAGTCCCTTGGTAGGGAAGATCCCCTGGAGAAGGGAATGGCAACCCACTCCAGTATTCTTGCCTGGAGAATCTCATGGACAGAAGAGCCTGGTGGGCTACAGTCCATGGGGTTGAAAAGAGTTGGACATGACTCAGCAACAGATTGTTTACTCAGTTCTGGTAGCTTCCTTTTATTAGTGTTTGTGTTCACAGCAGTTATTGTCATTTCTCTATGGCAATAGGTTTTTCTCTGAGACAAGATTCTGAGAGATTCCCCTTGACTCAGTCCCAGATAGAGGATTAATCTCCTGAAAAACAGCCCAGAATGACCACATTTCTGGAACCTGAAAAACAAAAAGGACTTCTAATAGTTAAAGCAGAAGACCATTACAGGGGACAGGACTCCATCTCACAAAAGTCCAATCCTCACAGAAGGGAACTCTTCAGGCAGCACTTCAGGAAGCTCTGCTATCAGGACACACCTGGACCCCGTGAAGCTCTTACCCAGCTCTGGGACCTTTGCCGCCAGTGGCTGAGGCCAGAATGCCACACAAAAGAGCAGATTTTAGACTTGCTGGTGCTTGAACAATTCCTGAGCATTCTCCCCAGGGACCTGCAAGCATGGGTGCAGGCACACCATCCAGAGACTGGAGAGGAGGCGGTGACTGTGCTGGAGGATCTGGAGAGAGAGCTTGATGAACCTCGAAAGCAGGTGGGAAGGCGGTAATCATTTGGCTGTGAGTTTTCAGGGTATATGCACCCAGCCAAAGCAAAAGGCATATGCAAGAATACCTGAAAATATTTTAATATGTTACCCTAGAGAAGAACAAGGCTTAGGGACTGGCACTACCTGTGTCAAATAACTGAAGTGTGACTGAGTAAAAAGAGACACTAGGCCAATTCTATGTCAGTTTGGAAGGTTAGGATCAGTGAGAAGCTATAAGAAGGCAAATAGGTATCAGAGGAAAACAAAGAATTTTCTAACACTCATGGTTACCTATACACAAAATGCTTCCCTGGTGGCTCAGATGGTAAAGAATCTGCCTGCAATGCGGGAGACCTGGGTTCAGTCCCTGAGTTGGGAAGATTCCCTGGAGGATGGCATGGCAACCCACTCCAGTATTCTTGCCTGGAGAATCCCCATGGACAGAGATGCCTGGTGGGCTCAGTCCATGGGGTAGCAAAGAGTGGGACACGACTGAGCAACTAAGCACAGCACATACATAAAATAAGCTACCTTGTAATAAAAAACTCCCCTTCAAGGAGGGGTTCAAGTAGATCACAAGGATATTCTAGGACAGCACTGTCTAATAGTGACCCATTCACATTTAATACCTATAATTAAATATACGTTTAATATATGGTAATTAAATATAATGTGAGCCATATATGTAATTTAAATTTTTAGTAGCCACATTTGTGAAATTAAATATATTTACCCAAAATATGTAATCATGCAATCAATATTAATGAGGTATTTTACATTTTTTTTTTTTTTTTTTCAGTTTTCAAAATTTGGTATGTATTTTACATATCTCAATTTGTATTAGCTATATTTCAGGTGCTCAGTAACCACATGTGACTAGTGGCTATCATATTGGACCACACAGTTATAGAAGCTGCTGCTGCTGCTGCTAAGTTGCTTCAGTCGTGTCTGATCCTGTGCGACCCCATAGACAGTAGCCCACCAGGCTCCTCTCTCCCTGGGATTCTCCAGGCAAGAACACTGGAGTGGGTTGCCATTTCCTTCTCCAATGCATGAGAGTGAAAAGTAAAAGTGAAGTCATGTCCAACTCTTTCCGACCCCATGGACTGTAGCCTCCCAGGCTCCTCCATCCATGGGATTTTCCAGGCAAGAGTACTGGAGTGGGTTGCCATTTCCTTCTAGTTATAGAAGAAATGCCCCCATTTGGTGGAAGTTGAGTTCAATGATATTTAAGGTATCTCAGGTCCCAAGACTATGATTCTGGGCCTGTGCAGATCACTGTTAGAGACACTGAATTTTACTCTCCAGTGTCCTGAAGTGTAGATTAGCCTCTGTCTCTTCGTTTTTAGTCATTATTGCCATTTGCAGTTAAATGACAATTTGTCCTCTTTTCTGTGGCCCTGGTTCCTGGCACATGCTTCTTCTGATCTTGCTCTGAAGTTCTTTCTGTTCTTTCACAAAATCTACCTTACGCACCAAACATTCTTCATTTTTCCCAGGTTCCAGGCAATTCAGAAAGACAGGACGCACTTTTGAACAAGTTAGCCCCCTTGAGAAGGCCACATGAGTCATTGACTATCCAGCTTCATCCCAAGAAGACCTGGCAGGAGCAGAAATCTGGGGAGGCCCAAAGGAATGGTAAGGTGTAGGCGTTTGTGTATATGAAGGAAGAGCTGGTTTCTTAGATTAGAGATGAGCTTCCTCATTTTATTCTCCTTTTTAAGTTTTTCTGCTTGTCCTTCACTTCATTGTGGAAGATTTTGTCTCCCTTCTTCCCTTGACCTTATCATTAGACTTAGGTGCTATTTTTTAATGAGTCTTATGGGCAGGAGTTTCAGGAGGTAGAAGGTGAAAGATACCATTTTAATAAGTTTTAATAAGCTTAACTGTGTGGAATCTTCACTTATGTTCTATAAGAAGCCATATAAGTTTCTCTCCTCACCTTTGGGAGATGACAGGACATGCACTTATAAAATAGTGCATAATGATATTTAACATGTCAACATGCTAAATTCTATTGTGTATAACACAGAGGTTATGATGATGATGATTAATGGCTTGTCTGTACAACACTTTAAATTCTAGGTGGTCTTTCCTTATGTTTTTATACAAATACTTCTGGACAGTTTCACTCTGCTTCTCATCAGTGTAAGTCCAGAAAAATACACACTTCCTATACCTAGAATTTTAGAGGTTTACATATGTGCTGCTACCAAAATAACATTTCAAGGGAATACTATGCAGTTAAAATATGAGTTATATTTTCTAATTCTAATCAACTGAAAGATGCCTCATGAAATCTAGCTATCCTGTGAGGCCTGTGGATTCTTAGGGAAGTCCATTTTGTCTGCATTGAACAGTGTGAATATGACTTTTTTCTAAAGTACCACCCTGGCAACTTTTTTAATCTATATACCCCCCAAACCAGGCTCCCCACCAAAAAACAGACAAGGAAAAAACAAAACAACTACCACACACACACACACACAAAACCCTGTAGAAATCACAAGAAATACATTTGAAGAAATGTCTCTCAACTTTATTAAAATAATATATCTGGTCCAAATCCTCATTTTACAGTTGAACAGATATACCCACAGTGGCTATGACTTTTCCAAGTTTCCATAGGGGTTAGAGGGAGAGCTGGGGCTCCTGCCTACTAGTCCAGAACAATATTTTAAAACCATCATGGTAATAACCCAATAAAGCCAGTGTCTTTTAAAATAAATTTATTATTAAATAGACTTTTTATGCAGGACCTTGTTTTAAATTTTTCATTCTATCCATATCAGCAAGATCATGAATATTATCTGTTGGCTAGGATAATGAAACTCACCTCTGTAAACATAACTTGGAATTATAATTGAGGTCATTTAATACAGAATTATCTTCATATATGAGAGAACTTGGAGAACTGAGTGTCTTGCAATTCTTTCTAACACATTGTCAGGTATTTCAAAGGAAACTTTTTGGATATGCTATTAACCCACAACACTGACTCTCTGGTAGCAGTAAGTGATAGTCTCCCTAACTTTGTTCCTGTTTCACTTCACTCAGCATTTAACCTTGTCCTTTCCCTCTAGACTGTCAACCAAGTTGTACATATGGTAATCAGATGATTTTTATGGTCATATCCTCATCCCAGTGACCAGCAGGACTGGGCTCATCTAGAATGATAAGGCAATTCATGGATGTGCCAAAATAAAATTGGAAGAATAGCCCTGGCAGAAGATGCAAAAACGAAGTAGTCCTAATCTTGTCTCTGAAACAGGATCTCCTAATATCATATTAGCCTAGGATTAGCCCTGAAACTCCAGTTGGCCAAGTAAACTGTAGGTCCCTGAGATGAGAAAAGTTCACATTTGACAGTTTCCATACAATTTTCTTTACATTGTTCAATTGCAGATATAATGGAGAGGGTTATAATTTGAATTGCTAACCCTATATATTTTTTTTGTAATTCTTTTGAAGTCCTGGTGAGGGATTTTCTCCAGACTTTTCTTGAAGTCATGGGAGAGAGATTCATCCTAAAGACTGGTAGATTCCTCTGAAGGTAGTAACTGACCACAGGTGCTAACTCTTTGTGTTCTTTAAAAAAAAAAAACTCATCTTCATCAGTAAGCCACCAAAAACCAACTGTCAGTGCCTCCAGTATGTAAAAGAAGCAGCTGAGCCAAGGTGTTGATGTTTGAAAACACTTTCTTAATGGTATGGTGGTATCTCTAATTTCCATGATTTGCTTAATGATCATTAACCTACTATTACTAACTTAGCAGTACTTGTGTCACACATTATAATTTTCCACATGCTTTATCATACATTTCCTCATCTGATCAAACAATAGGCAAGGAGGAGGGTACAGAGATGATATGGAACCAAATGGTTATGATCTGCCAACATTTAAACAGTTATCAGTAGAGCCAGGACTGAAATCTTGACCTTCTGGCTCTAATCCAGTCCTTTTATTCTAGCCAGAGATAAAATGGTATTTAGATTCCAAAACAATATCATTTTAGAGCAAATAACCAAACTTTTTTTTTTAATCTATTGCCTAATTAAAAATATGTATTGTAAAGAGGAAGGTAAAATTTGAGGAAGATTTGGTAGCAAGAGGATATTGTGATGACAGTGAAAAGTGGAGTTCACTCAGTCCAGAGCCAGTGTTTTCCATACTCAGCCCAGGCACTGAAATGTTCTGGTAGCTCTTGCTGTTTCTCCCATCATGCCAAGTGGACCACTGAAAACCATGTGATTAAATGATTGTTGCACAGTTGGGATTCCTAGACCTGTTGAGATGGAGGTTTTAGCATAACCAAACAGATGACATTCAACATTAGACCACATAGGATTACCCCCTCCAAATCATTAAAACACCTACTTCCTTATAAAATTTATTGACTACTTGCTGTGTGTCAAGTTCCATGCTAAGCTTGGGATTGAGGATATGGGATCAGGAAGAGGGAAAAGAGCACATCCAATTTAGGAAGTTAGGGAAGACTTCCTGGAGGAGACAGCATTTGAGATGGACCTTGAATAATAATAGGTCAGTGGCTCTCAAAGTGTAGTCTCTAGACCAGGAGTATCTGTCATACCAAGACCTGCAAATTCCTGGGCTGCACTCCAGCCTTATCAGATCAGAAGCCCTGTTGGTAGAGAGCCCAGCAATCTGTTTTGTTAAGCCATCCAGATGATTCTGATGCACAATAAAGTTTGAGAACCACCAAGCTAGGATTTAGACAAGAGATGATAGTGAGGACATGAGTTTCAGAAGAAAGGATTCAACCCAGAACATATTCCAGACCATCTACTGTCACTTCCTGTTTATCTTCCTCCCTCTATTTATCCTGACCTGCATGTTTTCTCTCCGCTTTTAGCTATTATTTATACACACTTAGGAGAAGGCAATGGCAAGCCACTCCAGTACTCTTGCCTAGAAAATCCCATGGATGGAGGAGCCTGGTGGGCTGTATTCCATGGGGTCGCTACCAGTCAGTCGCGACTGAGCGACTTCACTTTCACTTTTCACTTTCACACAATGGAGAAGGAAATGGCAACCCACTCTAGTGTTCTTGCCTGGAGAATCCCAGGGATGGTGAAGCCTGGTGGGCTGCCGTCTCTGGGGTTGCACAGAGTCGGACATGACTGAAGCGACTTAGCAGCATACACACTTTGCTCCCTCTATGGTTCCTCCTCAGTACATTCGTCTCAAATCCCTCATCCCATTATCCTCTCCAATTACTTTTACTTGGTTTTACTCCCACTTACTACCTATGTTTTAGACCCCTTAAATTTCTCCCAAAGTATCTCCCTCGCCTTCTTTGTTTTCTAATCTGTTTATTCTTCTTAATTATCTTTGGTATATCTGAAGTTCCATTTACCACTCTGCATTTGCACATGATTGCCTTGTCCACATTTTTGCTTTTTCTTCTCCTCCTAGTTTATTCCCAAATAATAATTCTGATGTCATTCTTTGTGGCCTCTTTGTAAATTTCTTCCCTATATTGCAATATATGTTTTGATGGTGCATTTTAATTTGTGCATTGTATGTGATTTTTCATTTTTATAACATTTTTAACATTTACATGTTCTTTGTTCTATGAGTGTCTTGCTTCTCAAACCTAGAATAGGACCTATTTGTATACTGTACATTTGTTACAGATGATGAAACCAAGACTAAAACTGAAGAGTTGTCCCAGAAGGAAGATAAATCCAAAGACATGGAATTCTTTGGGAAGAAAAATGGCAGACTTAACAAAGATATTCTTCAGTATCCTGAATCCAAAGATGCTTTTGAAAGTGAAGGCATTTTCGAGTGGCAACAGAGGAAAAGAAGATGCTATAAATGTGATGACTGTGGAAAAAGTTTCAGTCATAGCTCAGATCTTAGTAAACACAGGAGAACGCACACTGGAGAAAAGCCCTATAAATGTGATGAATGTGGAAAATCTTTCATTCAACGCTCACATCTCATTGGACATCATAGAGTACACACTGGGGTGAAACCCTATAAATGTAAAGAATGTGGGAAAGATTTCAGTGGGCGCACAGGTCTCATTCAGCATCAGAGAATCCACACAGGTGAAAAACCCTATGAATGTGATGAGTGTGGGAGGCCCTTCCGTGTAAGTTCAGCCCTTATTAGACATCAAAGAATTCATACAGCAAACAAGCTCTACTAATATGGTGTAAGTAACAGAAGTTTTTAGCCACTCAGACCCAATTAGTTATCAGAGAAATATACCTTGGAGACCTTGAGTATCCTAAATGTAGGCAAAGCTTTAATCATCATTAAAAATTTCTCTGGCACCAAAGAATCTACCTGAGTAAAATTTCCTTTTATTTCTAAATTTGTCTTAGAGTTGTACACCCTCGAAGTCTTAACATGAAAAGTAGTTTGGAGCATTGAGACCATGCTACCCTTTTTAGTCCGATGCTGATTCCAGATTGTTACCACAGTGTCTACATCTGATCTTGACCAGAGGGCAAGGATAAGAGTCAGGGAGGTACAGAAAGATTTCAGGGCAGAGACAGCCTGGACCGATAGTGGCAATAAAAGAAAGTCCAGTGGGACCTGGGATAACTGCTGCCATAAGGCAAAGGAGGCATGATTTTAAAGGAGATCTAAGTTGTTAGTACCATGAAGGATTAGTCAGTCCCCTAGTAAGTCTGTTGCTGCTGCTAAGTTGCTTCAGTCATGTCCGACTCTGTGCGACCCCATACCCGGCAGCCCACCAGGCTCCCCCGTCCCTGGGATTCTCCAGGCAAGAACACTGGAGTGGGTTGCCATTTCCTTCTCCAATGCATGAAAGTGAAAAGTGAAAGTGAAGTCACTCAGTCGCCGACTCCTAGCGACCCCATGGACTGCCGCCTACCAGGCTCCTCTGTCCATGGGATTTTCCAGGCAAGAGTACTGGAGTGGGGTGCCACTGCCTTCTCCAGTAAGTCTGTAGAAACCCACAAAAAATTGATGAGGATGCAACCAGTTGGAAAGAAGATCTCTGAGTCCAATCACAGCCACAGTTTCTGGAAATGAAGATGTTATATGTTAGACACTGTAATCCAGAATCACTGGGTTCTAGCAGAGAGCCATCATGGAATGATGGCTTCTGTGCTAAAAGAACCCTAAACATGGAAGGCAGTTTCTCAAATTGTTGTGAAACATGTAACACTTCTCCCATCATTTTTGGAGGGAGGCAAGAACTTGTAGTTTTCATGAACTAGTAGAACAGACAGTGACAGTTAAGAGGCACCTAAAGGGAGTATGGGGACAGTTCTTTCAGACACAGGTGGGGGTGGTAGTTAAACTGGTGATTCTGAATGGGAAGCAATAGCTATGAAGGGAAGAAATGGTTGACGGTTGGGGAGGAGGGGATGTCAGGTATGCACAGGCATTGGTGAAGAGAGAGAAAACAAGATACAACAGAAAGGGATGGAATGAAAAGAGAATGATAAAAAAGGAATAAGAGTATAGGGAAAGGAACAAAGATAAGAGATGGTGATAGGGAAGAGAAAAGGGTGACAATTCTAATATTGACATCAATTATATTTGAAACAGTGGGGCACATGTCACAAGCCATGCAAAGGTGAACAGATAGCTTATCCCAAGGTCATTGAGTCATACATGCACATGTTGTTTATGTTATCTTTATTGAGTCTACAGTCTCATCCTGAGCATGAAATTATTTATAGTCTAACCAAAAAGTCCATCAACAGTGAAAACCTACTAGAAACTTTGAAATGCTTCAAAACAACCTGTTCTCAATATCACAAGAGAGATTAAGGTTCTAAAAGAATAGATCTCTCAGTCTTTCTTACTCAAATCCTCTAGAGCACAGTTTCTCAACTTTAGTTTTACTGACATTTTCACCCAGACGATTCCTTGTGAATTTGTCTCTGCACTGTGGGATGTTTAGCAGTTTGCCTGGCCTCTACCCCTAAAGGCCACCAGCAGCCCCAACTTGTGACAAGCAAAAATTTCTTAAGAGATGCAAATATTCCCTGAAAGGCAAAACCTTTCCCCTACCCCACCAGCCTAGTTGAAGAATCACTGCTGTGTAGGAAAATAATCTGATTTCCATGACTGTTCCACATAATATAACATTCAATTTAGAAATACATATGACCAGCACTACTAGACCATTTTTCTACCCCATAAAATGATTCCCAGAATACCTAAAATCTATGCAGCACACATGCTAAAGTAGTCCACTTTAGGAAGCCATACCTCACTTAGTTTTGAGCACCAGAGGAATCTGTCCTCAAATATGACCTGTATAAAGAGCTTACAATTGCATTTTTCTAGACCTTCTTCCCTCTACCATACTTCTGATACTACCCTCTCCTTTGCCCCTTTTGACCCAACGATGAACAGACATTTTATCCTTTAACTATCTGTGCTGTCCAATACATTAGCCATTAGGTACATGTGGCTATTTAGCACTTGAAAGATGGCTATGCAACTGAGGAACTAAATTTTTTTTCACTTTAATTTAAACTTAAAAACTGATACTCAATTCAGTTATTGGAAAACCTTTAAGTATGTTTAGAGTAATTTGTGTATAGGGATCTATTTTTTCCACTGAATTTTATGCAATCTCAATATAGATCAAGTAGTTCAAATGAAAATTGTTATTAAATTGAGATGTGTAATAAGTGTAAACACTGGCTTTCAAAGACTTAGTATGAAAAAAGGTATTAACTTTCATTTATAAGTTTAGATTTTAAAATAATATTTTGGACATACTGGTTTAAATAAAATATATTAAAATTAATTTCATCTGTCTTTTAACATTTTTAATGTGGCTACTAGAAAACTTAAAATTACATAGGTGGATCACATTCCATTCCTATTTATTGGACAACACTGATCAAGATCTCATTCTCAGGACAGGTCCCATTCACTATGTTCCAAACCACCTCAATTCTGTACAGCTAAGTTCTGCTGTGCCAAAGACTATACCTATTTCTTTTTATTCATTAATCTAATAAGTATTTGCTTAGTGCATGCTGTGTTCCAACCCTCTCTTCTAGGTATTGGGGCTATAGCAAGATAAGATCCCTACTTATATAAGCCTACATTACAGTAAAGGGAGACGACATATCAAAGAGGATTAACGGTATGTGGAATATAAACAATGGATTGAAACAGAGTGACTGACTACTACAAGTAATCAGAAAAGGCTTTTCTGGAGAGCTGACATTTTAACTGAAATATAAATGTCCAGCCTTGGGAAGTTCTGCAGAAGACCATGCCAGGCAAAGGGAATAACTAATACAGTCTGTATGGTAGGAATGAATCTGATGTGTTTACAGGAAATGAAAGAAAGTCACTGGGTCTAAAGCACTGGCTTAAAAGAGATGTGGTATAAAGTTAGGCTAAAGAGGTGAGCAGGGGATATGTATTCTAAGCATGGGGCACCACTGGAAGGGAAAGACATGATCTGATTTATCTTTTTAAAAAACCCTTCTGGCCCCTTAGGGAACCAAGAGTGAGAAAAGAGAAGAAGTAAGAAAACCAGTCAAGAGCCTACTGCAGTAACCCAGATGAGAGAAGGCAGTGGCACTGACCAAAGTGGACATGAAGAGAAATAAACAGATTCAAGGTATATTTGGAGATAAAGCCAGAACAATTTGCTAAAAGAATGGTATGCTGCTGCTGCTGCTAAGTCACTTCAGTCGTGTCCGACTCTGTGTGACCCCATAGACGGCAGCCCACCAGGCTCCCCGTCCCTGGGATTCTCCAGGCAAGAACACTGGAGTGGGTTGCCATTTCCTTCTCCAATGCATGAAAGTGAAAAGTGAAAGTCAAGTCGCTAAGTTGTGTCCGACTCTTAGCGACCCCATGGACTGCAGCCTACCAGGCTCCTCCTCCATCCATGGGATTTTCCAGGCAAGAGTACTGGGTATAGACCCCCTAAATTCTCACACAAAAAGATGTTTAAATACTGGGTTAAAAATTTGAAATTCCATTTTTGTACAGTCAAATATCAGCAATTTCAAATGATTTAACTTAGTAGAAACAAAATAAAAACAGAAGAATCTAGAGAGAAATGGAACAGCAAAAAGGACTCTGAAATCATGCAGGGGCCTAATTAATTTGTGAAATGAAAATCTGTATACTTTTCTCCTTAAAACTCTGTGTGGAAGGCACCCTTTGTTAAGCTCTTTGTCTAGACAGAAATTGCCAGCAAACCTGATTCAGAATACCGCTATAATAACATGTCTCAGTACAAACTTTCTTCTGGATTGCACATTTCCTAAACTGGTAAAATCAGGTTATCAGTGAAAGGCAGTAGAGCAGAGGTTAAGAGAAGACTGCCTGGGTATGAATCCTTGCTTTTCCTGTTTCTAATTATATGACCTTGGCATATCCATTTTCTGTGCTTCATATCCCCCATCTGTAAAACAGTGGTAACATGCTGTCTACCTCAAAAAGTAGGAATTACACAAGAGACCAAATGTCTTGGGTTTAGAACAGTGCCTGCACATAGTTAATACTGTTAGTATTGGGCTAGGCCAATAATACTTAAGTATTCTTAAGTATTGTTAAGTCTTTTTGTTCATCAAAATGCATGATGTTCAGCATTTCTTCCCCTCAAAGCTGCTTAAATTAGTTGAGTGGTATTTTATCTTCATGAATTCACTGCAGCAACTGTTGCTGTTGTGTATGTGTTTTCCCGTAATGCTAACAATTACCCTAATTCTGAATTGTTCCTTAAATACCTAACCCAATCCCAGCCCGGACGGTCCCACCCGAGGGAGAACACCATCCGCGTCGCCCTTACTTGGGCACTCACCCGCCAGCCCTCGTCTCCCGGCGGTTTCCAGCCCCTGGCGCTGGGCCGAGCTCACAGCGCCGTTTACCAGGCCGCAGAGGCCGGCCCCGGGAGCACTGGAACCGTTAGCTTCCGGATGTGGCCAGACGCGCGAGAGCGTGAGGAAAGGGGCCGGTCTTTCCCGGATCCAGAAGCACTGAGGTTGGCGCCTGGGAAGGAGCTCGGGACCCCGGTGCAGGAAGCGGAGAACCGTTTGAGGGATCCGAGAACTCCGTCATTTAAGTAGGTTCTTGGGAGGTAAAGGAAGTAGGTCATCTTTCCAAAATGAACTTGAAATAAGTCATGTTCTTCTATACCGTCCCTTCTCTCATTTTTGCTGTTTTACACACCTCATTTTTGGATTCCTAGAGAAGGCTTTCTGATTAAAGTGAAATCTGAGCCAGACCTTGAAGGATGAGCAGAGTTTAGTTAAGTGCAGAGTAGTAGGAAGTGTACTTCTACCAGAAGGGTCAGTATGAGCAAAAGTGTGATACTGAGTGAAATAGCGGATAGGAGAATCAAGCCACCTTCTATTGCTGCTGCTGCTGCTGCTGCTAAGTCACTTCAGTCGTGTCCGACTCTGTGCGACCCCATAGATGGCAGCCCACCAGGCTCCCCCGTCCCTGGGATTCTCCAGGCAAGAATACTGGAGTGGGTTGCCACTTCCTTCTCCAATGAATGAAAGTGAAAAGCCATGTCTGACTCTTAGCGACCCCATAGACTGCAGCCCACCAGGCTCCTCCGTCCATGGGATTTTCCAGGCAAGAGTACCGGAGTGGGGTGCCATTGCCTTCTCCCACCTTCTATTAAGTCAGACATTAAAGAGATTTGCAGAAATGTCAAATGACTCCACCCCTTTTACTTTTTTTGAAAATACAGATAAACTTCATAAAATACTAAAGTAACAAAATAAGTTACCTAACATATAATGGGTACCTTACGGTTATTTTAAAGAAAAACTTTAATTCCTCAGCTTTAATTTCCAACACAGCAAATCTTGTTTTATATGACCCATGTAAACAAGCTCTTTGGAGTCCTCACTAGCTTTTAAGAATATAAAAGGAGTCATGAGACCAAAATATTTGAGAATATGCTATACCATACACTATATGAAGTGATGCTTCTGAAACTAAAATGTAGAACAACTATGGAAAATGCAGGAACACCTTGGGGCCCTAGGTGTGGAAAATGTTTGGAGTCTTAATAGAAACATGTCATCTGCTTATACAAACGAAAAGTATGAGTGACCAGAGTCTTCACATTTTTTTGTGTTCTGGTGGGTCTTTCATTGCTGTTGGACCTAGTGACTCAGGAAGTTTAAAATATGTTCTAAACCCTGGTGTGGCTAATTCTAGTAGTGATTTAAAAGGGTTAAAAGTTTATTTTTCATAGTAAGAAGTCAATAGGTAATATATCTGTACCTGAAAAATTCAAGAAATGGTAGTGTTATGTTATTTTTAAATGTGAAGGTTAATAAAAAAGTAAATGGAAAGAGTTAAAGTGGTTGCCTCTGGGGAATAGATATAGATAACAAAAGGGAAGAGTGAGGCCTGGTGTTTATCACACCATAAGCCTCAGAGTACTATTTATTTTATTTACTTTTTTAAAATGTCTTTTTATTAGTAAAATCCACAAATCAGATGTGCAACTCAATGAATTTTTATAATATGTGCAACCATGTAACTACAATGCCAACCCATAGTAAATATTTCTTTACCTTCTGTCACCACAGATATTAATCTTGATGTTAATTTTACTTAAACAAATGCTCAGGCAAGGCTACTTTTATTCAACATGATAGGTAGGAAGTTAGACATGAGTAACTGGAGGGGAGGCCTGGCTGAAAGGGATGCAATCTGATCTCTAAACTCCATCCCAGACACACCCAGAAGAGTTCACAGATATGCTACAAAATAACCACAGAGACATTTCAACTCCTATACATGGGTCCTAGGCACACAGATCAGATCAGATCAGTCGCTCAGTCGTGTCCAACTCTTTGTGACCCCATGAATCGCAGCACGCCAGGCCTCCCTGTCCATCACCAGCTCCCATAGTTCACTCAGACTCACATCCATGGAGTCAGTGATGCCATCCAGCCATCTCATCCTATGTTGTCCCCTTCTCCTCTTGCCCCTAATCCCTAGGCACACAGTGGATACAAAATGACCAGAGACTTCCCCAAGTAACCTTAGGCCCATTCAGTTCAGTTCAGTGCTCAGTCAGGTCGGACTCTTTGCGACCCCATGAATCGCAGCACACCAGGCCTCCCTGTCCATCACCAACTCCCAGAGTTCACTCAAACTCACATCCATCAAGTCAGTGATGCCATCCAGCCATCTCATCCTCTGTCGTCCCCTTCTCCTCCTGCCCCCAATCCATCCCAGCATCAGAGTCTTTTCCGATGAGTCAACTCTTCACATGAGGTGGCCAAAGTACTGGAGTTTCAGCTTCAGCATCATTCCTTCCAAAGAAATCCCAGGGCTGATCTCCTTCAGAATGGACTGGTTGGATCTCCTTGCAGTCTAAGGGACTCTCAAGAGTCTTCTCCAACACCACACTTCAAAAGCATCAATTCTTCAGTGCTCAGCCTTCTTCACAGTCCAACTCTCACATCCATACATGACTACTGGAAAAACCATAGCCTTGACTAGACAGACCTTTGTTGGCAAAGTAATGTCTCTGCTTTTGAATATGCTATCTAGGTTGGTCATAACTTTCCTTCCAAGGAGTAAGCATCTTTTAATTTCATGGCTGCAGTCACCATCTGCAGTGATTTTGGAGCCCCCCAAAATAAAGTCTGACACTGTTTCCACATCTATTTCCCATGAAGTGATGGGGCCGGATATCATGATCTTGGTTTTCTGAATGTTGAGCTTTAAGCCAACTTTTTCACTCTCTTCTTTCACTTTCATCAAGAAGCTTTTTAGTTCCTCTTCACTTCCTGCCATAAGGGTGGTGTCATCTGCATATCTGAGGTTGTTGATATTTCTCCAAGCAATCTTGATGCCAGCTTGTGCTTCTTCCAGCCCAGTGTTTCTCATGATGTATTCTGCATATAAGTTAAATAAGCAGGGTGACACTATACAGCCTTGACGTACTCCTTTTCCTATTTGGAACCAGTCTGTTGTTCCATGTCCAGTTCTGTCACAACCAAGATAATCATGATGGTATGATCACTCACCTAGAGCCAGACATCCTGGAATGTGAAGTCAAGTGGGCCTTAGAAAGTATCTCTACGAACAAAGCTAGTGGAGGTGATGGAATTCCAGTTGAGCTATTTCAAATCCTGAAAGATGATGCTGTGAAAGTGCTGCACTCAATATGCCAGCAAATTTGGAAAACTCAGCAGTGGCCACAGGACTGGAAAAGGTCAGTTTTCATTCCAGTTCCAAAGAAAGGCAATGCCAAAGAATGCTCAAACTACCGCACAATTGCACTCATCTCACATGCTAGTAAAGTAATGCTCAAAATTCTCCAAGCCAGGCTTCAGCAATATGTGAACCATGAACTTCGTGATGTTCAAGCTGGTTTTAGAAAAGGCAGAGGAACCAGAGATCAAATTGCCAACATCCACTGGATCATGGCAAAAGCAAGAGAGTTCCAGAAAAACATCTATTTCTGCTTTATTGACTATGCCAAAGCCTTTGACTGTGTGGATCACAATAAACTGTGGAAAATTCTGAAAGAGATGGGAATGCCAGACCACCTGACCTGCCTCTTGAGAAACCTTAGGCCATTAGGAGCCTATTAAGGATTCATGAATATTCTGCATCTAATTATAACAGATAGAATTTTGGGAAGACATAAACAACACACCTTGCTGTCATATAACGTAATTGTCACTCAGCCTTGAGTATATGCCCATTTGCATTCCCTTTCATTGGTGGTGGGTGCAAGCCCTACTTTACACTGGATATAACCAAAAGGAGGAGCCTGGAAGTATAAAATAGGGAAGCCAAGTGGGCTCAAAAGGAAGGATGAGGAGGGTTCCTTTAGGAGTGTTGGACTAATGGAAGATCTATCTGCCTTTGTCTGTTGTTCTACTTTTTTTGGTCCATTGCTCCAAAAAAAGAAATAAACCAACATAAAAAATTTTTTTGAATTTATCCATGTTGTTCATGTATCAGTGCTGTACTTAGTTGCTGAGTTGTGTCTAACTCTTTGTGACCCCATGGGCTATAGCCCACCAGGCTCCTCTGTCCATGGGGATTGTCCAGACAAGAATACTGGAGTGGGTTGCTATCCCCTCCTCCAAGGGATCTTCCCAACCCAGGGATTGAACCCAGGTCTCTCACATTGCAGGCAGATTCTTTACCATCTGAGCCACCAGGAAAGCCTTATCAGTAGCTGCTTTTAGTTTCTGACTGTATGATCAGTTTAGTTTCTATTGTATGATCATAACAGTATTTGATTTTCTATTCTCCTTTTGATGAACTAATTTGGGCCTATTATGAATAATTATGAATTATGAATAAAGCTGCTATGGACTTATGGTTTTATGTCTTAGGTAAAAATACCTAGGGGTGAAATTACTGGGCTATAATGTAGGCATTATTTAACTTTATTAAAAACTGCTATTTTCCAAACTAGTTGTACCATTTTACACTCTCACTAGCAGTGTATAAGAGTTCAGTTGCTTCATATCCTCACTTCAGTTCAGTTCAGTTGCTCAGTCATGTCTGACTCTTTGCGACCCCATGGACTGCAGCACTCCAGGCCTCCCTGTCCATCACCAACTCCCGAAGTTTATTCAAACTCATGTCCATTGAGTCGGTGATGCCGTCCAACCATCTCATCCTCTGTTGTCCCTTTCTACCTTCAATCTTTCTTCAGTGTCCTTTCCAATGAGTCAGTTCTTCACATCAGGTGGCCAAAGTATTGGAGTTTCAGCTTCAGCATCAGTCCTTCCAATGATATTTAGGGCTGATTTCCTTTAGGATGGACTGGTTGGATTTCCTTGCTGTCCTATATCCTTTCTAGCACTCGGTATTGTCAGTCATTTTCATTTTAGCCATTCTAATGGATATTGACTCATTGGAAAAGACTCTGATGCTGGGAGGGATTAGGGGCAGGAGGAGAAGGGGATGACAGAGGATGAGATGGCTGGATGGAATCACTGACTTGATGGACATGAGTCTGGGTGAACTCTGGGAGTTGGTGATGGACAGGGAGGCCTGGCGTGCTGCGATTCATGGGGTCGCAAAGAGTCGGACACGACTGAGCAACTGAACTGAACTGAACTGAATGGATGTGTGGTGGTCTTAATTTTATATTCCCTTGATGAGTAATGATTTTGAGTACCTTTTCATGAACTTATTGATAATTCATATATCTTCTTTAGTAAAGTTTGTGTCCATAACTTTTGTCTATTTACGTTCGTTTTCTTATGATTGAGCTGTAAGAGTTCTTTATATATTCTGAATACCAGTTGTCAGAAATATGTATTGAAAAAATATTTTCCATTCTAAATGGAATATTTCCATCCTAAATATTTTCCATTCCATTTTTCATTTCTAAATGGTGCTTTTTGCTGAGCAGAAAATTTAAATTTTGATGAAGTCAAATTTAGCAATTTTATCTGTTATTATTAGTGCCTTATGAGAAATCTTTGCTTAGGTTACAACACTATTTCATTTCTACTACCTATGTATATAACTTTTATTTAAAAAAATTGTTTTTTAATGTAAAAATGAAACAGAGCATAGTTCTAGTCTGTTGACAATTTTCAGTTTTCATCTCTGGTGGGAAGCAAAAACTATGAAATAACCAAAGTGTTTTGAAAGAGTTGAAACACTGTAACTTCTGTGTTTATTGATATTTGTTTTATTGTGATGATTAGCTGACAAAACTCTTACAAACAAATCAAAACTACTAAGGCTTAATCTTGAGGACAGACAAGAGATTTTTAAGTTAAGGTTGGGGACTGGATAGAAACATTGGTGGTGGTGGCTATCAGCAGGATAAGTAGGGAAAATTAAGATGAAGACTGGAGGGGCACCTGAAAACCCAACATAAATGGATAGTTAGAAAAAATGTTAAAGGAATAAAATGGGTGACCAAAACTGCAACAAAAGCAAGACATTTTTCATGTGAAAATAAATCAAGAAAAACCTCCTTTAAAATGGAGTCAGGAAGCCCTGAAGGAGAACTCTCACACATGTACTAGTATTACAGCCTGCATAACCAGTAAGAATGAGGAAAATAAAAATTATTTTAACAAGGTCCGTTTCCGCTTATATGGAACTCTTTGTATACAAGTCCGTCTGTCACAACTTCTTATTCATGATAAGAATATAACTTTTCTGATACAAGAGAGGACATTTTTCACAAGGGAATTTCATCACCTGCTTTTAAGAAGAGCCCTCCCTGCCCCAGCAGCAATGCACTGACCACTGCTTGCAGCTAATAAGAAACGGCCATAACCTCCTTCTTCTCCAGCGAACTTTTATTCAAGACAGCCCTCCCCCAAACTAATAAAGTTGATCTTCCCTTTGTTTCTTGATCTTGCCTCTGAAACACCACGCTTTGCGTGCCCAAAGAGCAGTTCTCTGCTTTTCCTGCACAAACCCATTTTGCTGTTAAAATAATTGGCTGTTTGATTTTTAAGGCCAGCATCCACAACCACCGCCCCCAAATCCTATGTAGTCTAAAAAGTTAAAATTGTAAGGGTGTATAAGGAAAGAACATGGATTTGAATTTGTTTTTTTCTAAATTTGTGGTATTGGAAATAGGGTCTACACCTTAAGTTTATGTCATAGATTACATCATAATCCTAAAGTGAAGTGAAGTCGCTCAGTCGTGTCCGACTCTTTGCGATCCCATGGGCTGGGGCTGCCAGGCTCCTCCGTCCATGGAATTTTCCAGCAAAGAATACTGGAATGGGTTGCCATTTCCTTCTCCAGGGGATCTTCCCAACCCAGGGATTGAAATCAGGTCTCTCGCATTGTAGGCAGATGCTTTTACCGTCTGGGCCACCAGAGAAGTCCCCTAAAGTTAATCCTAAACTTAACTCAGTACTAAAAAAGCTAAACTGCAAAGCAGGTTTTGTAAGAGACTGCAGTTCATTAAAATAGGAAAGGGTGGAACATATGTAAAGACTCGAAAGAATTCATATTTTCTATGAACCATGACAAACTGGAATTCCTCAAGAAATTTGCAGTCTACGTGGGAGGGATGGATATGCTTATGGAGAGAGAACAATGAAGTGCAGGGATATCTAACCCGGCCAAACCAAGTCTAGTTAGTTAGCATCATAAGGATCCTTAACGTGCATCGTCCACCGCTACCCCAGCTACCGCCTGCTCCCAGCCCTGGCCTCCGCAAGCCCTCAGATCAGCTCTCCGGGGAACCTCAACTTCCCCAGTGAGCGTGCGGAGCGTGGTCGTTGGGCCAAATGCGCGAGGCGGAAGTGACACCACAGTCCGTTATTCCTCACAACTTTCCCGGCGCCTTAGAGCCGCGTGCAACCCTGCGACGCATAGACGCAAGAAGACAGCGAGGCCTAGCGTTCAGTTGTGAGGGGCGTGGTGGCCCAGTTGGCTCATTGGTCCGACCATAGAGCTTTCAGACCTCCAGGATTCCTAGAGAGCTCCCGGAAGTGGCTTGGGGCAAGATGTCTGTTGGCCGGCGGTGTGCCTCCTCACGTCTGGAAGTTTGGGGCTGGAGGGTCCTGGGCCGGCTGCTGCTTTTGCACCTCTCTTCTTGCAGGCGTTCCTGTGGGTCTGTCCACCGTTTGTAGCATCCCTTCCCCACCGCTGGCCGCCCCTGGAACTCACGGTGAGTACAGTCCGGCCTTGGGCCGGAGGAAACAGGAACGCTTTGTGGCCAGACCAGGCCGCAGCTGAGGACAAGCCTGAGAGATCTGGAGAGGGGCCCTGAGCCGAGGTCTGCGCCCCGGGGTTATTCGGTCAGTTAAGGGTCGCTTTGGTTGCCCGCGCAGGCCGAGTCCTCGTGCCCAAACTTTTTGCTAAGGAACCTTCAGTGAAGTTAAGCTTTCTTCATCGCTAATCGTTTGTGGTGTTATTTGCAGTCAGTCTTACTTGTCTTAAAGTAGAAAACTGCCCCTTCGTTATCTTTTATTGACCACTGTCCAGTATTTGAATTGTTTTTATTTAACAGTTTTGCATTTCCATCACAATTGTAATTAAAAATATATATATATTGTTTTTGGAAACCCCAGTTGTCCTTGGAAACCTGTTTTTCCTGCTTAGTTTGTTTTGCTCTCTGTAGTGTATTCAGAAAATGACAGTGTGTTGACTGGATAATGTACAACGAAACAGTTTTTGACGACTTTGCGGCAATATAAAATTCAACCTTACTCAGAATACTTTGTTTATTAAAGCTAGTTGAAGCAGATGCCTGAAAACTCTTTAGGAGGGGGCCCCATTTCCGAAATTCAGGTGACTCATGAATAACTTTTGTCACTACCACCTCTAAAAAATATATATTTCTGTTGTTTGATTAGTTCAGTTAAGTATACTTATGCAGTAATCATAGTTTTAGCAAGTGCATAGATATTTTGAATTTCTGTTGTAGTTAAGTGTAAAATGTGGATGTTAAAATATTCAACTTACACAGCTTGAGGTACCTATAAAACACAGTGTTTGCTTCACCTTGATTTTTAAAGCCTGGAAAATACCTTTGCTTGGTTTTATTTTCAGCTCCCAAACATCCCAAATTAGACTTAAATTAGTCTAAAGGAAGAAAGCATTCTTTCTTCATCTATTAAAAAGGTAATGGTGTTAAAACATGTCTTCAATAGTTCACAATATTATTGCATTAAAAATGAGAAGAAGCTTTAAGATTTTTTTAATTTCCTAAATCAATAAAGTTGATGAAGTATTCTTAAAAGAGGATGTAAGAAGCAGTCTTTATTCACACGGTGCTTACCAACTTAATTTAAATACAGGGACTATACACAAAACTGAGAGGAAGGTGTTATATTTATAGTGGACTAATTTTGTAGTACATATCTTTGTACTTGGTTATAGGCTGTAACTTTCAAAAACTGTCTGATTGAAGAGGGGCGAGACCAAAAAGGAAAATTAGCTACTAAAAAGAATAATCAAATGGATAATGGACAAGATTTGTTGGTTGATGTGGTTTGAAATATGAACAAACCTAACAGTTAGATGACTCCCATCAGTTTCACTGTTGAGACTTTTTAAAATATTGTTTAGTACTATACTACTATTTTAACATCAACAATGTAAAGTTCTTGAATGATGCACACTTAACATTGAAACTTTTTATAGCTAATATTGATGAGTATTGATTATAAGGTGGAAGGTGGCCAGTAGTTCAGTAAAGATGAACCTTGACTTTAGGAAATTTGTAAGAAAACACGCTAAAACTGTGACTATGCATTCAAAACAATTAGAGCTTAGAATTCATGTCCCATAGTAATGAATTTATTAACTTTTTGAATGAATTGTTTTAAAAACCATGGATGTTGGTCCTGTGTGTTCAAAACAAAAGTGTCTCTCTTTACCCCTTGTCTCAAACCCTCCACAAAATCTCAGCCTTTTGCTGAGACAGAGATTTCATTCTTCCCTTAAATCTCTATACCAGGAACTTCCCCCACTTCTCTGTAAAGTTATTATCTATGAATTAAACCCTTTGTTGTTAATCACCATATTTAATCTTATCTGTTGCTCCCTGCTTTCTCCATCTGTACTTTGCTCGCCAAACTGTTGTTACCAGTCTGTCTTGATTTTAAAGATGATTTTTCAAATTCTCTTCTTTTTCTCTCCACACTCTGTAAGTAGGGGTTCTTAACCTTCCTGGAGTTCTTTGGAGGATGTTTGATGTACAGACACTTAAAATGTAAACTTTTGTGTGTATGGGCTTTTTTATGGAAAGAAGTGCTATGTTTCATTAGTTTGAGAGACTTTGAGCCAACCCTACCCTACTCTCTTGGCCTCAGAGGCCTGATAGATAGAGACACTGACTTGAAGACTCATGTCAGTAACAATATGTAATCTGATTTCTAAGTGCCGACCTCTTCTTTCCCTAGGTGGACTACAGGTCTGTGAATTTATCTTGATATTAGCATTTCTTGCCAATTGCTTTTGGATATGCCTCCTATAGTTATGCTGTTCTCTATTCTCTACAGTGCTGCCTTCAGTTACATTTTCTCCAGGCCCTTGTCCACAATGTTGCCGTTGTGATCATTCTGGCCTACAAATATGTAATATAAATTATAAAGAGATACAAAGAAAAAGATCACTGTCACAAAAACCATGACCATGAGCAGACATTTGCAGTACATACTCTATACAATATGATAAATCCTGTGCCTACACCTTGCAAAAAATAACTTGGCCAAAATGAGCACCTTAATCTTCCAGGGTGGGGGATATTGGCAGCTGAGGAGTAGGGACAATGGGGAAGACCTGATTTAAAAGGTAATAGATAAGCTGAAGGAAATGGCAACCCACTCCAGTGTTCTTGCCTGGAGAATCCCAGGGACAGGGGAGCCTGGTGGGCTGCCGTCTGTGGGGTCGCACGGTGTCGGACACGACTGAAGCGACGCAGCAGCAGCAGATAAGCTGAGACTTTTAAGTTAGAGTTCAGTGATTTCTGCAACACTAGGGTTTATCAGCCATAACACTGACACTTTTAACCAGATCATTCTTTCTATGGAGAATTATATTATGCATTGTAGGCTGGCCTCTACCTACTAGCTACTAGTAGCATCCCTTCCCAAATGTTTCCAGACATTGCTAAATATCTGAGATACGGGAGGAATTGAGAACCACTGAGCTAAAGAGCTCTACAGCAGAATGGGGATAGGAGAAGGCCACATTTGGAAAAGGCTGTATGAAGGAGAAAGAAAAGAAAGTGCAAGTGAAGTAGCTCAGTCATATCTGACTGTGACCCCATGGACTGTAGTCTACCAGGCTCCTCTGTCCATGGGATTTTCCAGGCAAGAGTACTGGAATGGGTTGCCATTTCCTTCTCCAGGGGATCTTCCCGACCCAGGGATCAAACCCGGGTCTCCCGCATTGTAGGCAGATGCTTTTACCCTCTGAGCCACCTGAGAAGCCCTGTAGAGGAAAGTTTATACCAGATAAAGCAATACAGTTTTACATATCATAAAGAGCCTTGCATTCCATGCTGAAGAGTTAAGTTCCGTATTGAAAGGTTTTAAGGAGGTGAGCTGTATTACGTATGTGTTAAAACAGTCTCTCTAGCAGTATATTTAGTCTGATAGGGCTGCCGTAACATAGTACCACAAACTGGATGGCTTCCACAGAAATTTATTCTCCCATAGTTACGGTGGCCAAAAGTCCAAGGTCATTGTGATAGCAGGGTCATACTCTCCTAACTTCTGATTGTTACTGACAATCCTTGGCATTCCTTGACTTGAAACTGCGTAACTCCAACTCTGCCTCCCTAGTTACATGACTGTCTTTACATGGCCTTCTCTTTGTATGTGTCAATCTCCATGTCTCTTCTCTTATTATAAATATACTAGTCATATTGGCTTAAAGGCCCACCCTACTCCAATATATAAAAGCGTCTGCCTACAATGCTGGAGACTCGGGTTCGATCCCTGGGTCGGGAAAATCCCCTGGAGAAGGAAATGGCAACCCACTCCAGTACTCTTGCCTGGAAAATCCCATGAACAGAAGAGCCTGGTAGGCTACAGTCCATGGGGTCGCAAAGAGTCAGATATGACTAAGCAACATCACTTTCACTTTCACTCCAGTATAACCTCATCTTAATTTGTTTAAAACTGCAAAGACTCTATTTCCAAATAAGGTCACATTCACAAGTACCAAGGGTTAGTACCTCAACATATTTTTTTTTTTGGAGGGACACAGTTCAGCCCACAATAAGCAGCTTTATGGAACATAAAGAACAGCATAACAGGGCAGAAAGATCGCTTACCACTGCTACTGCAGACAAGAGTGATGCCAGATACCAAAGGTGAAATCCATAGACATACATCCAACAAAGAAACAGGCCCCTGTCATTGAATAAGTGTAAAGACTCTGGCCTTATATGTAAAATTTAACTGCTCAACAAATACAAATACAGTCTGTTGAGTATTATAAAAAATAGGCCTCTAATCTTCTTCCATTCTATCAATAAGATAAAAGATAAAGATCTCTACTCATAGGAAATATAGAATTAAGTTAGAAAGTAAAAACTTCTTTGCGACTAATAATACCCAATTATGGCAAAAATAACATTAAAGTAATACTTATGTAACAGATATGTAGACTAAAAGGGAAATCATTTCCAATTGGAATCATTAAGAAAGGATTTTAAAGAAGAAAGCATTTTATCCAGTCCTTTGAGAATAGGTAGTTTGAGTACTAATGAAAGAAATTAGAAAACTTAAATAAATAGACAGACATACCATGTTTATGAGATGGGAAACAATACTGTTTAGATGTCACTTGTCTCTCAGCTGAACTATAGAATCAACACAAATCCTATTCCAGGAGTTTTGTTTTTTTTTTTTTAAGAAGACAGTTATAAAATTTATATCAGAAGGCAACAGAACTAGAAAAATTAAATAATTCTGAAAATGAACAACAAAGTTACAAGATTCTTAGTAATTTATTTCAAGATTTAAAAAGCCACAGTCAAGACAGTTCGTATTGGCAAAAGGAATAACATATACATCAGTGCAACAAAACAGAGATTCCAGAAGGAGATCCACACATACAGTCCATTGATTTTGACAAAGATAAAAAGACAATTCAATACATAAAGTTTAATCTTTTCTGCAAATAGTGCTGCAATAATTTGATACCTGTATGAACCTCCATCCATACTTCAAACTCTGAACAAAAACTAACTTAAAAGCGATCATAAACCTAAAAGTAAAAATTTAAACTAAAATTTTAAATTTTTAAATTTAAAAGTAAAAATTTTACACTAAAACTAAAAATTTAATTTTTGTGTCCTTGGATTAAGCAAAAACTTCTTAGATATGACAACACTAGTACAATCCCTAAAAGTTAACAAATTAAATTTCAGAAAATTTTGAATTTCTGTTCTTAAAAAGGCACTGTTAAAAGATTGGAAAGGAGGAGATATTTGCAAGTCACATATTTCGTAAAGGACTTATATCCAAAATATGTAAAGAATTCTCAAAAGTCAATTATTTTTAAAAATCGAATTCTAAATATAGGAAAAAGTCAAATAAGATGCAGTTGTCTCTTGGTATCCATGGGGGATTGGGTCCAGGACTGTCTGGAATACTAAAATTTGTTGATGCTCAAGTCTTATGTAAAATATAATAGTCTTTGCATATAACCCACGCACATCCTCCTGTGTACTTTAAATCATCTCTGCTGCTAAGTCACTTCAGTCATATCTGACTCTGTGCAACCCCATAGACGTCAGCCCACCAGCCTCCCCCGGCCCTGGGATTCTCCAGGCAAGAACACTGGAGTGGGTTGCCATTTCCTTCTCCAATGCATGAAAGTGAGAAGTGAAAGTGAAGTCGCTCAGTCGTGTCCGACTTTTAGCGACCCCATGGACTGCATGCAGCCTACCAGGCTCCTCCATCCATGGTATTTTCCAGGCAAGAGTACTGGAGTGGGGTGCCATTGCCTTCTCTGTAAATCATCTCTAGATTACTTACAATCCCTAATACAATATAAATGTTTTGTAAATAGTTGGTGATGTGTGGCAAATTCATGTTTTACCTTTTAGAACTTTCTGGAATTTCCCCCCCCAAATATCTTTGATCCATGATTGATTGAATCCAGGGATGTGGAACCCATGGATTTGAAGGACCAATTATATGAATAGCAAATAAGCACAGGAAAGGATGCTCAGCATTATTAGTCAGTAAATTAAAACCTTATGAAATACCACTATGTCTTTTTGAATACCAAAATCTATGTGTATGTGTATATCTATATGAGTATGTGTGTGTTTCAAATGCTGGTCAGAATGTAGAACAGTTGCAGTTCTCACATACTGCTAGTGGAATGCAAAGTATTATAGCCACTTTGGGAAACAGTCTGGCAGTCTCTCATAAAGTTATCCATATACTTACCTTATGACCCAGCCATTTTTTTTCTGGATATTTACCCAGGAGAAATGTTCACACAAAAATTGATATGCAGATACTTATAGTGGCCTTATTGGTAATCATCAAAAACTGGAAGCAACTGAGATAGTCTAGAGAATGGATAAACATTTATCCATATAAGGAATAAGAGGGCTTGCTAGGTGGCATTAGTGGTAAAGAACCCGCCTGCCAATGCAGGAGACGTAAGAGACACAGGTTCTGTCCCTGGATTGGGAAGATCCCCTAGAAGAGGGCACGACAATCCACTCCAGTATTCTTGCCTGGAGAATCCCATGGACAGAGGAGCTTGGCGGGCTATGGTCCTTGGGGTCGCAAAGAGTCAGACATGACTGAAGCAAATGGTTATAGGAAGTCCACTGGTGATTGCTTGCCATACCGTGCTATATAAGGACTAAACTGATAGATATACTAACGTTGATGAATCAAGTACAATATGCTAGAAGATATGCCAGACTCAAAAGGCCACATACTGTATGATTTTATTTCTAAAACATTCTGTGTCATTAGTTTGTGGGACTAGGTTTGGGGGTTGCAAGTGTTGATAGGGCATCCAGGTTCCTTAGAGGTGCAGGACCTGTGCCCTAGAGAAGACTTTACAGAGCTTGAAATAAAGTCCATAGTAGAAGTTAGTGTGCAGACCAGGGGGTTGGGAGTGGGGTTGGTGGGTGGAGTACATGTGGGATAAGGAATGTTTAGTGGAGAAGAGGAAAGTGTTAGGACCTTTCTTGACAATACCTTTAGCTGTATTATGTGGAAATTAGTCTCATGTGGAGAGTGAGGGGCAGGTTAAGAGCTGCAGTGTGTCAAAACGGTATAGCTGGTATAGCAAATGCTGAAAGGAATCAAATCAGCAGCACTGAGTGTCAGATGAGATTAAATATGGAATTTCAGTTAGACCCAGTCTACATGGTTTGCTGACTTTGTTTAGCCATGTTCCACATCCCCAGGAGAGAAAGCAGAAGGAATTCCCAGATGGAATTGGCATGGCAGAAGGCTAAGAAGGCAAGGAGTTATTTCTGGAGAGGATCACTTAAATGACATCCATGTCATGGTAGGGAACTTGTTAAGATATCTCAGTAAATTATTGTGACCTTTGGCTTGCTTTTACACTATTTGTCATTTTCTGTCCCCAAAGAAGTACCCTTAAAGAAGAGGCCCTCAGAAGGTTCTTCTCTTAAGAAGATAAAGAAACGTAGTCGAAACGAGTCTCCTGAGCTTTTCTGGCCCTAAATGGCAGCAGAGTCAAGAAAGTCTTTAGCCCCATCCCCACCAGACCAGGTTCCTGAAGAGGACCTTGTAATTGTCAAGGTAGAGGAAGATCATGGTTGGGACCAGGAATCAAGTCTACATGAAAATAACCCTCCTGGCCAAGAGCTGTTCCGCCTACGCTTCAGGAAGTTATGCTACCAAGAGACACTAGGACCCCGAGAAGCTCTGATCCAACTGCGCGCACTTTGCCATCAGTGGCTGAGGCCAGATTTGAACACCAAGGAGCAGATCCTGGAGCTGCTGGTGCTAGAGCAGTTCTTGACCATCCTGCCTGAGGAGCTCCAGACTCTAGTGAAGGAACATCAGCTAGAGAATGGAGAGGAAGTGGTGACCCTACTGGAGGATTTGGAAAGGCAAATTGATATATTGGGACGGCCGGTATGTAAAAGGAAATGGGCATGCTGTGACTGTGAGAGTCCAGGGAGCTGGGTGGAGGGACATTGATAGGAAGTGGGAGAATAAATGCTGAGCATGAGTTTTGTTATAGAAGAATGAAAATAGTTATAGTGTGACGTGACTTCTATCTATAGCGTTCTTTTTATTCTTGTAAAGGATATAAATCCATTTTTTTTTAATCCTCATAACCTCCCTGCAGTTGTATTATTGTTCTGTTTGCCAGATGGGAAACTGATGCATAGAGAACTTATTTTCCAGGGGCAACCAAATAACTAAAGATAGATCTGAGGCCAGAACTCAGATTTCCTAGATCAAAAATTTTTTCCGCTGAAGAGTACTGCTTTAAGTTGCTGTTTATCATTCTTCTCCTTTCTTGAGACTACAAAGTATCAGCATTTTGTGCATCAAGGAGGGCATCAGGAGAAATCTTTTTCTTCAGTGCTAAGCATAAATGATGCCTTTCTGTGTGAATCAGCATGTTTGTGTTCCTTACTGCCCCTTGGAAGTAACTAAGATTCTGTTTTTTCCTTCCCCCATATGTATTCCTTTAGATGTGCTTTTTCTTACATTGTTGACTTCATTTCTCAGAGGGATTCCTTGTAATGCAACTGTCTTGTTTCCAGGTCCCAGCTCGTGCACATGGACATGGGGTACTCTGGGAGGAGGTGATGCATTCAGAATCGGCACCAGAGCCTCCAGAGATGACTCAGCTCCAACCTGTGGCAACGCAGCACAAATCTGCAGTTCTCCAAGGGCCACATGATAGAGGTGAGGAGCCAGATTTCACTGCTGAGGAGTGAGGAAGTGAAAAGGAAAGAAAGTACATTCAGGGCACCTATCTAGTTCTTGAACCAAGAACTAGAATCTGCTGTTTACAGACTGGTCATAAGTTCTGATTTAAATTTCATCTAGGCTTCAAATACAGTCAGTCCCAGTGGTAAATTCAAGAACAAACGAAAGAATTTGGGGATTTTATAGCTTCTTATGTTTCTGTTACCACAGTGTATTTACTGCATAGGCATAGACATTTTTATATTTTGTTGGTATCACATGCCATTTTATTTGTATTTCAGTATGTATTTTCTTAAACAAGAGCATTTTCATAGATCCAACAATGACTTGATCACAGTTAGAAAATATTCATATTTTGTCAGCTGTCCCAAAGTTTTTCCAGAGCCTAGGATCACACTTTGCAATTAGTTGTCCCTGTCTCTTTAGTCTCCTTTTACTTGGAATAGTTCCTCAGCCTTTCTTTGCCTTCCGTAATCTTGAATTTGTGAAGAGTACAAGTCAATTATTTTGTAGAATGACAACAATTTGAGTTTGTGTGATGTTTTCTCATATTTAGATTCAACTTGTGTCTGTTTGGCAGGAACACGTCACAAGTGATTTTGAATCCTTCTCAGGAATATGACAGGAATTTGTCTATTGTTGGTAGTGTTTTTTTCAATGACTTGTTTAAGGTTGTTCTTGCTAGGTTTTTGTTACTGTTTTTCCCTTTGTAATTAATAAGTAATTTCTGGGGATATACTCTTGAGTCTGTGTATCAGTAAATACTCTGGTCTTCATCGAACTTTTGTTGCTGAAACACTAGTTTTAGTATTTGTTGATGCTCCTTCATTGAATCAATGATTGCTAAAGTGATTATTTTCTATCATTGTTGTTTAGTCGCTAAGTCGTGTCCAACTCTTTGTGACCCCATAGAGTTCAGCATGCCAGGCTTCCCTGTCCTTCGGTATGTCCTGGAATTTGCTCAAATTCATCTCTATTGAGTCAGTGATGCCATCTAACCCTCTCATCCTCTATTGCCTCTTCTCTTCCTTTTGCCTTCAGTCTTTCCCAGCATCAGGGTCTTTTCCAGTGAGTTGACTCTTCACATCAGGTGGCCAAAGTATTGGAGTTTTAGCTTCAGCATCAGTCCTTCCAATGAATGTTCAGGGTTGATTTCCTTTAGAATTGACTGGTTTGATCTCCATGCAGTCCAGGGGACTTTCAAGAGTCTTCTCCAGCACCATAATTTGAAATCATCAATTCTTTGGCGCTCAGCCTTCTTTGTGGTCCAACTCTCACATCCATACATGACTACTGGAAAAACCATAGCTTTGACTATACACCATTGTCAGTAAAGTGGTCTTTGCTTTTTAATATGTTGTTTAGGTTTGTCATAGCTTTCCTTCCAAGGAGCAAGCGTCTTTTAATTTCATGGCTGCAGTCACCATTTTTTGGAGCCCGAGAAAAGAAAATCTGTCACTGCTTCTACTTTTTTCCCTTCCATTTGCCATGAAGTGATGGGACTGGATGCCATGATCTTAGTTTTTTGAGTGTTGAGTTTCAAGCCAGCTTTTTCACTCTCTTCTCACTCTCATCAAGAGGCTTTTTAGTTCCTCCTCACTTTCTGCCATAAGGGTGGTGTCATCTGCATATCTGAGGTTGTTGATATTTCTCCCAGCAATCCTAATTCCAACTTGTGACTCATCCAGTCTGGCATTTCAGATGATGTGCTCTGCATATAAGTTAAATAAACAGTCACAATATACAGCCTTGTTATACTCCTTTCCCAATTTTGAACCAGTCCGTTGTTCCATGTAAGATTGTAACTGTTGCTTCTGGACCCATATACAGTTTCTGAGAAGACAGGTGAGATAGTCTGGTATTCCCATGTCTTTAAGAATTTTCCGCAGTTTGCCAGATACACACAGTCCAAGGCTTTCACATAGTCAAGGAAGCAGAAATAGGTGTTTTTCTGGAATTCCTGTGCTTTCTGTATGATCCAATGAATGTTGGCAATTTGATCTCTGGTTCCTCTGCCTTTTCTAAATCCGACTTGTATATCTATAAGTTCTCGGTTCACATACCGCTGAAGCCTAGTTTGAAGGATTTTGAGCATTACCTTACTATCATGCGAAATAAGCACAATTGTCCAGTAATTTGAACATTCTCTGGCATTGCTCCTCTTGGGGATTGGAATGAAAACTGACCGTTTCCAGTCCTGTGGCCACTGCTGAGTTTTCCAAATTTTCTGACATACTGAGTATAACACTTTAACAGCATCATCTTTTAGGATTTTAAATAGCTTAGCTAGAATTGCATCACCTCCACTAGCTTTGTAGTAATGCTACCTAAGGCCCACTTGACTTCACACTCCAGGTTGTCAGGTCTAGGTAAATGACCACACAACCATGGTTATCTGGGTCATTAAGATCTTTTTTGTATAGTTGTTCTGTGCATTCTTCCTTTCTCTTAATCTCCTCTGCCTCTATTAGTTTCTGTCCTTTATCATGCCCATCCTTGCATGAAATGTTCCCTTGATATCTCCAGTTTTCCTAAAGAAATCTCTAGTCTCCCATTCTGTTGTTTCCTCTACTTCCTTGCATTGTTCATCAAAGAAGGCCTTCTTACCTCTCCTTGGTATTCTCTGGAACTCTGCATTCTGTTGGGTATATCATTCCCTTTCTCCCTTGCTTTTCACTTCTGTTCTCTTCTCAGCTATTTGTAAAGCCTCCTCAGACAACCATTTTGCCTTCTTGCATTTCTTATTCTTTGGGATGGTTTTGATGACTACCTCCTATACAATGTTTTTATATTTATTTGTTTATTGTAATGGAGAGTGTTCCCTTCTTCCCCCATTTTATTTTATTAATTTTTTTATTTATCAATATGTACTCATAAATTCATTTTTTTCTGTTATTCTCTTCATTTTGATGCTTAAATTGTCTCAGAGTTGGCCATAGGAGACCTCTTCCATCCGACTCCTGTGTCCTATTGACTTTTCTCCACTATTTTTGTGAATTTTCTTACTTTTTTTTTACAGAACAAGATGTTCTAGTCTCATATCATACTTGCACTATGTTTCCTATTTTTTTACTTATGTGGTTTCATAGTTTGTTTTAAATTACTAGATTTTTAATGTTTCTAAAACAATTCTTATGTAAAATTCTAATACCTGTTGTGCAAGACACAGTAGTCCATTTTGATTTTTTTATTACCCTGTCTGATATCTATAGGAAGCAGATACTGGGAGTCATAGTAGACATTTCAAAAAAGTGATAGAGTTAGTAGAGATAGATTGTTCCCATATTCAGTTTGACAAAAGATTAGGACCTAAAGAAATACTGTGTACAAGCACAAGAGTGGACTATATAGCTTTGATGGTAGAGAAGAAATTGTAAAGCAATTCCTGTTAGGAAACCAGTAAACATTGTATTTTTGACACATAGCTTCAAGCTGAGTGGACCATCAAAGTACAGGTGTTTTGTGGGCAACCATAGGTATGGACACATAGTCCAAGACTAATAGAATTTCATATGCAAAATCTCTGGCATGCATATCTGCTGAAATATACAAAATTTTGGAATGTGTTAGTGCTGGTTCCTATAACCATAGAACAAGGCTGGTCTCATTCATAGCTCCTTTCTCGTCTCAGCCATATCAGTTTCACAGAGTCCTACCCCTTCCCAGAAAGGAAGTCCTCGAGACCAAGAGATGACAGCTACACTGCTTACAGCAGGGTTCCAGGTGAGTTGTGCTGCTTCTCACTGAAACCTCATAGCTCTACTCAGAGTGTTTGTGGCATCTACCCCGTGTCTAGACTGTCTGTAGCAGTACTCACCTAAGAACTTGCTCCACATTCCAATACATAGAGACAGATTGATCCTTGATTCTACCTCCCACCCCACTACCCCCAGTAAATCTGATGCATTTTCCTGCTCTTCCCAGCTAGCTTTGCAAATCCCTTTACATGGTACTTTCTCATGTCATGATCCTCTCTACCCCTAATGGGTCTCTCTGATACTCTGGGCTTAAGCTGTGGAAGAGTCCCAGTCCCCAAATGAGCATCTTGTTTTGTTTCAGACTTTAGAGAAGATTGAAGACATGGCTGTGTCCCTAATTCGAGAAGAATGGCTTCTTGATTCATCCCAGAAGGATCTGAGTGGAGATAACAGGCCAGAGAATTATAGAAACATGTTCTCCCTGGGTAAGGAGAGCTCTGGTTGTTATTGTTAAAGATCTTTTGTTTATGTGTACAGTAGCTTTGAGCTTTCTGAAAGACATAGTTGATCAGGATCTAACAGAGAGAGAAAATATTGAGACTTCTGGAGTTCTGAAAGGAAACTTTTGTGGCCACTATGGAAAATAGTATGGGGTTCATTAAAAAACTAAAGATAGAGTTACCATATGATCCAGCAATCCCACTCCTGGATGTATATCCAGAGAAGACAGATGCTTTAATTTAAAAAGAAATGCACCGCCATGTTCAGTGCAACATTATTTACAATAGCCAAGACATAGAAACAACCTAAGTGTCCATCAGCAGATGAATGAATAAAGATGTGGAGGTTGGGTAGGTGGGTGTGTGTGTGCGTCTAATGGAATATTACTCAGCTGTAAGAAGAATTAAATAATACCATTTACAGCAACATGGATGGCCTTAGAGATCATCACACTAAGTGCAGTAAGTCAGAGAATCTAAAAATAGTGAAATCTAAAAAGTAGTACAAATGAACTTATTCACAAAACAGAAACAAACTCATGCTTACCAAGGAGGAAGGTGGGAGGAGGGATAAATTAGGAATATGGGATATATGGGTTTAAGATACACACTAGCATATGTACAATAGATAAACAACAATATTCAGAAACTATATTCAGTATCTTATAATAGGCTATAATGAAAAAGAATTTTAAAAAGAGTATATATATATATACACATATATGTGTAACTTAATCACTTTACCATATACCCGAAGCAAACAATATTATGAATTTCTTGTACTTCAATTAAAAAATAACCAGAAAAAATTAATTTTAAAAAATAAAAGGAAATTTTTTTACTCTCTAATCTAGGACTTATCTTACAGTTTGTAACTGAGTATTTGTCTCCTGTCCAAGTACTAACCAGGCCCAACCCTGCTTAGCTTCCAAGATCAGACGAGATCGGGCGCGTTCAGGGTAGTATGGCCATAGATTGGGTATTGGTCTCTTTGCCAGTTGGATACTGAAATCTTTTGGTGCTCTCTGCGTTCATGTACATCTCTCATATCATACTTAGACCCATTGTGCTCCTCCCTTTTAATGACTGGGGCTTTTTTCATTCCTACTCCACTCATTAGATCTTTTTGTAGTTCCATATTCCTTCTCACTCCCCAATTTCTGCTTCTCCTCAGGGGACCCCCTTCTCTACTTTAGTCCTCCTTCCAACAACCCTATTTTTTGATGGCAGTTATTCTGTAGTTGGCGTATGTGGTACTTCAGTTTGTCCCTGCTCCTTTCCCCCGTATTAACAGAGGCAATTTGGAGACAGATGGAAGCTTTCCATTTACTCTTAACCTCCGTGTGTATTGTTCTTTTCTGTATTTGATTTCTTTTTCCTACCCTAAAGACTAGGAAGTGACATTCACTTGATGTTTATTACATTTCCAGGTGGTGAGACCAGGAATGAGAACAGGGAATTAACTTCAAAACAGGTAATATCTACTGGAATCCAGCCACATGGAGAGACAGCTGCCAAATGCAACGGGGATGTTATCGGGGGTCTTGAGCCTGGAGAAGCCCGAGACCTTCTGGGCTCATTAGAGAGGCAGCGGGGAAATCCCACCCAAGAGAGACGACATAAATGTGATGAATGTGGGAAGAGCTTTGCTCAGAGTTCAGGCCTTGTTCGTCACTGGAGAATCCACACTGGGGAGAAACCCTATCAGTGTAATGTGTGTGGTAAAGCCTTCAGTTACAGGTCAGCCCTTCTTTCCCACCAGGATATCCACAACAAAGTAAAACGCTACCACTGTAAGGAGTGTGGTAAAGCCTTCAGTCAAAACACAGGCCTGATCCTGCACCAGAGAATCCATACTGGGGAGAAGCCATATCAGTGCAATCAGTGTGGGAAAGCTTTCAGTCAGAGTGCAGGCCTTATTCTGCACCAGAGAATCCACAGTGGGGAGAGACCCTATGAATGTAATGAGTGTGGGAAAGCTTTCAGTCATAGCTCACACCTCATTGGACATCAGAGAATCCACACTGGGGAGAAGCCCTATGAGTGTGATGAGTGTGGGAAAACTTTCAGGAGGAGCTCACATCTTATTGGCCATCAGAGAAGCCACACTGGGGAGAAACCCTACAAATGCAATGAGTGTGGGAGGGCCTTCAGTCAAAAGTCAGGCCTTATTGAACATCAGAGAATCCACACTGGAGAAAGACCCTATAAATGTAAAGAATGTGGGAAAGCTTTCAATGGGAACACGGGCCTCATTCAGCATCTGAGAATTCACACAGGGGAGAAACCCTATCAATGTAATGAGTGTGGGAAAGCCTTTATTCAGAGATCAAGTCTTATTCGACATCAAAGAATCCACAGTGGAGAAAAATCTGAATCCATAGGAGTTTAGGGAAAAACTTCAGTCATAGAGTGGGCGTTAATTCAACATTAGAGGAACCATGTGCTGTTGAGAGGTCTTTCACTGTTAAAAAAAAAAAAAGGCAGAAAGTTCAACATCGTTACAACCTTATCTAGGGTCAGGTTGATAGGGGTGGCAAAGTTAGAATAGCTCTTCAGTAGTTTTTGTCCAGTGCCTTGATACAAATTAATTAGCTTGACTATCTTAGGAGGTCTCTGATAGAATGGAGCTCCTGGTGGTCTGATCCTTTAGAAGCTTAAAATAGCATTAGAGGAAATTGCTTGTGTGGCTTGAGGCACTTAACTTTGTCTTTTTGGTGAGTAGCTGTAGGTTTGAGAGTAGCTACTCCTAGTTCCTCTGCTTCTTCCGATCTCCTGTGATCCCTGTCTCCCATTTATTCCCCTAAAGGTGCATTTTGTGCTCCTAATCGGATCTAAGAAGCTGTTTTAGAGTTTGAAGCAGCCTCTGTATGAGACTTACACTTACATTTAACTTTCTGAGCTCCTAGTTGTAGGGAAATTTTTATAAATACTTAATGTATTTATGCTTAAGTGTACATTTTATTTTATTCTAATGCTCCTGATAGTGGAAATCCATATTCCCATGCAAACTCAGAATGCTATATTTTTAACAGAACTCCAGCATTTTTCTTCATATATCACCTTCACTGACTCCCCTGAGTCACTGAGCATCCATACGTATCCTTCACCACCCCCAGTCCCAGTACCTGTGTCAGCAAAGGAAGTGGACGCATTAGTGATGGTTGTGGGAATGATGCAGAGAAAGAGGTGAGTGGAGACTCAGCAGCAGCAGCTCAGCTGTTCTTGAGCTTGGATGGCTATACTTTTTGGTAATTTGACTCTCCTTTCCACCTTCCCACTGTACACTGTGGTACAAATAGGTATTTGTACTATCCTCAATAAGGCGTCACATGGGGGAAAAAGACAGGTGCTTGAAGAAGACTTAAAAATCCTGCAGAGAATGTACACTCATCTCTTTTGGTCCATCACAGTACTGTTCTCTCAGGTTCCTGTCAGTCTGCACAAACCCCCTCACTGGATGGTCTGCCACTCTTGCTTGACCTTGAACCTACCTCCTTAGATGGCCTCAGCACCTCACTGACTCTTTATCTGTTTCTTGCCATTAGCTTTACATATCTTCAGTGTTTATCGGTTGAGAACTTCACCTAACAATTGCTCTTTCTTCTGAATTCTGGTGCATTCCCTCTATAATCCAGCAAAGACACGATATTAAACTCATCATCACCAGGCACTATAATTCATATTTGAAGCTTTCAGTATACCAAGGGATACTGTATGAAGTAATGAGGCTGGTTTAAAATTACCACCAAGAACTTACAGAAGAATCCAAATTTGGGTTGTCTTTTTAAATTGGGCAGTTCTAGCTATTCTAGTAGTACTGTTATTCCAAGTACTACCACTCCTCTAGATATTTGGAACACACTCAGTTCAGTTCGGTTCAGTCGCTCAGTCGTGTCCAACTCTTTGCGACCCCATGAATCGCAGCACGCCAGGCCTCCCTGTCCATCACCAACTCCCGGAGTACACCCAGACTCACGTCCATCGAGTCAGTGATGCCATCCACCCACCTCATCCTCTGTCGTCCCCTTCTCCTCCTGCCCCCAACCCCTCTCAGCATCAGAGTCTTTTCCAGTGAGTCAACTCTTTGCATGAGGTAACCAAAGTACTGGAGTTTCAGTTTTAGCATCATTCCTTCCAAAGAAATCCCAGGGCTGATCTCCTTCAGAATGGACTGGTTGGATCTCCTTGCAGTCCAAGGGACTCTCAAGAGTCTTCTCCAACACCGCAGTTCAAAAGCATCAATTCTTCGGTGCTCAGCCTTCTTCACAGTCCAACTCTCACATCCATACATGACCACAGGAAAATCCATAGCCTTGACTAGATGGACCTTTGTTGGCAAAGTAATGTCTCTGCTTTTGAATATGCTGTCTAGGTTGGTCATAACTTTCCTTCCAAGCAGTAAGCATCTTTTAATTTCATGGCTGCAGTCACCATCTGCAGTGACACTGTTTCCCCATCTATTTCCCATGAAGTGATGGCACTGGATGCCATGATCTTCATTTTCTGAATGTTGAGTTTGAAGCCAACTTTTTCACTCTCCACTTTCACTTTCATCAAGAGGCTTTTTAGTTCCTCTTTGCTTTCTGCTGTAAGGGTGGTGTCATCTGCATATCTGAGGTTATTGATATTTCTCCCGGCAATCTTGATTCCAGCTTGTGATTCTTCCAGTCCAGCGTTTCTCATGATGTACTCTGCATAGAAGTTCAATAAGCAGGGTGACAATATACAGCCTTGACGTACTCCTTTTCCTATTTGGAACCAGTCTGTTGTTCCATGACCAGTTCTAACTGTTGCTTCCTGACCTACATACAGATTTCTCAAGAGGCAGATCAGGTGGTCTGGTATTCCCATCTCTTTCAGAATTTTCCACAGTTGATTGTGATCCACACAGTCAAAGGCTTTGGCATAGTCAATAAAGCAGAAATAGATGTTTTTCTGGAACTCTCTTGCTTTTTCGATGATCCAGCGGATGTTGGCAACTTGATCTCTTATTCCTCTGCCTTTTCTAAAACCAGCTTGAACATTTGGAAGTTCACGGTTCACATATTGCTGAAGCCTGGCTTGGAGAATTTTGAGCATTACTTTACTAGCGTGTGAGATGAATGCAATTGTGCGGTAGTTTGAGCATTCTTTGGCATTGCCTTTCTTTGGGATTGGAATGAAAACTGACCTTTTCCAGTCCTGTGGCCACTGCTGAGTTTTCCAAATTTGCTGGCATATTGAGTGCAGCACTTTCACAGCATCATCTTTCAGGATTTGAAATAGCTCAACTAGAATTCCATCACCTCCACTAGCTTTGTTCATAGTGATGCTTTCTAAGGCCCACTTGACTTCACATTCCAGGATGTCTGGCTCTAGGTGTGATTATCTGGGTCATGAAGATCTTTTTTGTACAGTTCTTCTGTGTATTCTTGCCACCTCTTCTTAATATCTTCTGCTTCAGTTAGGTCCATACCATTTCTGTCCTTTATCGAGCCCATCTTTGCATGAAATGTTCCCTTGGTATCTCTAATTTTCTTGAAGAGATCTCTAGTCTTTCATACTCAAGATTCCCATTTAATACACCATTCAAGAAAAACACTCTAACTCTTTGAATTTCATCTCATCTTTGACCATCTGGTTATGCACTTATTCACAATATTTGGAATTGAGTAACTTTTAGCTATTTCCAAAATCACCTTTTAGAAAGGGAATTGATTCCGTTAATCTTATTCAGAAGAATATGACATACATTGTAATGAAAGTTCCAAGAGAAATTACACATTTTCACACTGTGACTATCCTGAACAAGGACTGTACTTATTATAATGTTTTATGATTAATGTTTTTAAAAGTCATAAAATAATACATTATAGAGGTCTGCCTTTTGGATCATAAATTCCTTCTCTATAACATCCCTTCTGTACCCCACTATGGCCTATATTGATTACTAATCACATCAGAGTTATCTACACCTATTTCATTGAGCCATTGATATCCACTTGTCATTTGTCATCCTGGTTTCCTTGGTTAACTTTTTCAAAACAATGGCTTTTCTTAGCTTTTATTTTCTTCTCTTCTCCCTCTGCTTCTCCCTCTTTTTAGCCTATAGATTACTATTCCTAACTCCTTTGTACTTGAAATTACAAGAAACCAGAAACAAATCTAGTTGTCTCTAGATCTTTGCTCTCTGCTTCAGTTGTGCCTTACTTTCTGTAAAATACTAATTCTGCCTGAGGCCAGTGTTACCTGTGTACAAATATTATACAGGATGGGTACATTGTCAGAGGGAGAGTGTGTATGCATGTGCATGTATGCACACACTCCCCGCAAATAGTTCAGAAGAACAGTAGTCTTCCAGTGAAAGCTGTTGGCAGAGCACCGCGTTATTGAAATGACTGTAGATGTACCAGCTAACATCTCTTTACATTACTCAAAGTAATGTATAGCCAGATTATGTAACTCTTAGAATTACTGAGCATCTGGCAGAAATTTAGAGAAAAGAAAATATGACCAGAAAGATGAGTATTATACTGGAATGCATGTGAGAAAAGACTGTGACTTGACAGAAAAATATATGTCAAGGCTGATTCAGCACACCTCTAGATGTAGCCAAATAGTTTAAGACAGAAGAAAAGGGCTGTTGTTTCTTTGTGGGCATAAGTAGAAGTCTTTTCTTGGTCTACAGTTTTCACTCTTAGCATTGATCAGTCTGTATGACCTTACTTTGAGCTCCTAACTATGAGTGACAGCAGTAAATTCCTTTATCCTGCAGATTCTATTTTTATACTTGTAATCTGAAATTAACTGTTCACCAGTACTTTCTTCTCCCATCCTCAACTTTTTAAGACCTCGCATAATAAAGTGGTTCTTCCGTAACAGTTATCATCCAACATGGTCCTGGGAGAGACATCTTAGGTTTCAAAGATTTTCTGCATTGAGTAAAGTGGTTGTGGTTGATTCCCATATAGAACAGTTAGTTTTATTCTTGGTTCTGGGGGTCTAGCTATTGCTTTTATTTATTGAGCACTTACTATATGCCAAACCCTGAGTTATGTATTTCTCGTGCTTATGATAAATATTTTGATATCTTATGATATCCTCCATTTTATAGATGAGGAAACTGTGGCTTAGCTGAAAAGTTACTGGGGAAGGAAATATGCAGTATATTGCAAATCCATTACAATTACTGGAAAATTGGTTGACAATGTCATTTTGGTTTATTATTATATCATCTTTAAATGTTGATAATTTTGATGCTTTGTAGTATTAGAAAGCTAAATTCTACAAGTAAAACATGTTTAAAACTTGGGAACAAAAGCAGTAAGTTATAACTCAAAATACACTTCTCCTTAAACTGCCTCAGGGAAAGTGGCATTATGGGGGAATATGAAATATCCATGTCTTAGGTCAAGCAAATGGACATTTAGGATGACAACAGTAAGTTCACCTACAGTATAAGATGTGTAAAAGCTTCAATTTTAGTGCTCATTTCCAAGTACCATTTTCTTCTTATTCTATCATTCATGGTTTTTCAAACATGTCATCTGTTGTTAAACCCCATTTCCTCATTAATGCATTCTTAAAACTTGTTTTTGGCTTTTGTACTCACTCCACTGAAATGTCCTCAGAATCACCAGTGGATAAATATTAATGCCTTTTCTTAGCTCTTATCCTTTTTTTTTTTTTTTTGGCCAACCCAGGTAACATGTGGGACCTTAGTTCCCTAACCAGTGGTTGAACCTGTGCCCCCTGGGATGCAGAGTGGATACAGAGTCTTAACCATTGGATTGCCAGGAACGCTGCAGTTCTTGTCCTTCTTATATTTCATAATTTTTGAATTGACCCTGCATCTCGGGAATTCTTTGAGAATTGGTCGCTCTTCTTCACTTTTAGCTTTTCTCTATGCATCTTTTATTTCCTCCTCTCCACTGAAAAAAATATCCTTGTCTTAATTTTATTCACTACTTTTTCTATACTTCTCTTTATCCATTTGGATTATTTATACTTCTATATTTCAGTAACTTAATATTTTCTACCCTATGGGTTATCTCTTAACTTGGGAACTTTTCCACGGGTACTTATATAACTTGGTATTTGGAGACAGAAGTCATTACTGTGTCCCCATTTTCCTTTTAAATAGGCATCTTTGGTTAACATCTTTATCCTTAACAGACTCACCACCCTTCCTATTTCTTATCCCAGTGTTGGAGTGGTCTTTTAATCTTTTTCCGGTTTTTGCTGTTCATGTCCAATGTCTTGTTAAGTTGTTCCAATTCTTAGTTTTCTTCTTGAGGCTGGATTTTTTTTTTTTTTTCTTCCCATGTTTCTGCCATTTCTTCGTATCCTTCTCTACAGATCCATATCATCTGAGGCCCAGGTTATTGTAATTCTTGCTTTTCAGTTTCCTTGCTCCCAAGATCCCCACTTTGTTTGCTTCCAAGATTGTCCTCCTCAAACTCCATTTTTCTGATGTCTCATTTCAGAAGATAATCAAGATAATTTTCACATCAGGTAATTCCTATCAGAGCAGTGATAGAACCTTGTCCTCTATTACCTTGTCCTCATGTTTAATCTGCCTCATCCTCATTTCTCTCTAGCATATTTACCTTGATTCATCATACTCACACTTCTGTGACCTTCCACTGATGTCTCTTATAAAGTCCTTGCCTCTGTGCCTTTTTCATGCTGTTCCTTTTGCTTAGATTTCTCTTTGGCCCCAGCTCATGTTCATTACTCCCTTCAAAGCCTAGCTTCCATGATATCTTCTGAGTGAGCTCTCCCTGATGATTTCACCTCCCTGAGACCTCCCTTACTCTGTGCTGCCTCAGCACTGATCCTTTAAGTTTGTAGTGTGGTCCATGCACTTAATAATATGTTGTTTTATAATTATTTTCTAGCACTCTGTATTGTAATTTCATGTTTGTATTTATTTCCAAAATTAAATTGTAAGCTCCTTGAGGGCAGGAATAAAAACTTTTACATTTGTATCTCTGCACCCCTTAGTGCCTAGTACAGTGCTGAGCACATAGTAGGCGTTTAATAAATGCTTGTCAAATTATTGTGTGCATTATTTATGGTGTTCTATCTACAAAAATATTTTGCACTGCTTTCAAGGACATACGTCTTTTCATTTTATGCACAGACCCATTTCCATTATACATCAATAACTGCGTTCAAGATGGAAGACAAATTTAACGTTAGAGTATGTATGAAAAGTTGAAATGTGAAACTTTTCATTTGTTCAGATTTGTTTGTTGGTTAAGAAGGAAAATAGGAAACTCTAAAGATTACTGCTTACCATTGCAAAAGTGCTTGAAAATAGGCTTTTTGTGTCTCAAGTAGACCATTGGTTCCTAACTGGAGAAATTTAACAATGTCTGGAGACGGTTTTGGTTGTACTATCAAGGGATGGCTGGGATACCACTGGCATCTAATGGATAGAGGCTAGAGATGTTGCTAAACATTCTGTGTGCACAGGACAGCCCCCACAAAAGAAAACATTCCCAAGTTCCATATGCTTGATAGTGCCTGAGAAACCCTGGTCTAGGTATATTTAAGGTATACAGCGAAAGAAGAGAGAAAATACTAGATTTTTTTTTACAATTAGAAAAATCAACTATGCCAAGCTTTATGAGAATCTGTTTATATATTTTATAATCTGTAATATTATGAAAGCCTTAATATTATGAAAGCCAGCAACATACATGTACGTTTTAAGGTTGCTCTCAGCATCAGATCTGCCTTCCAAAGTAGAAGGTGGTGTAGTACAAGTCTAGTTTTAGTCTTCTGTATCTTGTTTTTTCCCATAAAATGAAAGATAAAACACTGGAGCCTATCTCTTTAGCAGGGAGCCTACAAATCAAAGATTTAGCTTTGGGGACAACCCATGACCCTTAACCACCCCTTGGGCAGCCATTAGACAGGAATGACCTCTAACTTCCTAAGGAAACCCCAAGCAGACCCACATAAAGTTTTTAACATATTTAATCCTGCTTAAGAAGACACATGTAGGGGGAAATACAATTAAGTATCTAGTCAAAAATATAATTAAAAAATTAAGTAGTGTAAAAGACAACTTTTTAATAACTAGTCTCTTTGCAACTCAGTGGTACTTTTGACAGATTTTAAAAGGATCAATCCCAGAGTTAGAAAAATAAGTATCTAATACATCAAAGAAATAATTGTGCTCTGATGTGTTTAATTAGTCTGTAGAATGCTAGGTTTGGAAGTGACTTGAAATCATTTTCCATTCTATTATTCTGTAAGGGAAGGTCCTAAGAGGTCATGTGGCTTGTACCAGGTGATCCATTAAGTTAATGGTACAGGTGGAAACAGAATCCAGGCTTCCGGAGGCTTTGCTTTGACTAGTTATGACCCTTGTTTTATGTTCTTCATTCATACAGTGCCAGAGAATGTATTCATACTTAGTGCCGCCTCTTGTAGTGTTTCATTTTAGGAATTATTACTTTTATCAGCTTGTATGTCCAAACCATTACACTGGTGTCCTGAGTTCTTTAATGAACGCCTGAGTAGTCCAAGGGATTTTCATTATTGCAGCCCCTTTTTGAAGGTCTTGCTGTCTCAGGTCGGTCCGTAATCTTGGAGAAAGCACATACGATGTGCAGCATTGGCATTCAGAACACTAACGATGAAAACCGGAGCTCCTGCCGTCCAGTGTGTCGGTTTTAGGAATCCTGTAACACTGAAGATGTCCTTTCCCAGCTGCAGTCTTTAAATTCCAATATTCAAGGCTACCTAGGTCCTACCCTAGGTAAAATCAGGAAGTAAAAAATCACCTTTGTGACGGATGAGGCAGGGATTGCGAGTCTTGGTAAAAGTCGGGTCAGAGGCTCTCACAAAAATAAGCAGGGACGAAACCTGCAGCAAGCCCCCGAACCCACGACTGCCAGTCAGGATGCAAGTGAGGCCCCGCCCCGGAAGTGATGAGAGACTTCCGCCCACGAGGAATTCTCGGAGCTAGTTTCTTCTCTGGCTGCAGTAGTCTTTTGCTGTTGGGCGGTAGTGTGGTGGGCACTGCTCAGGTGCAATCCCTTGGATTCCTTCTCCCTGGGCGGGCCGGGGTGGATCGTGGGCCTGAACCTCGAGAGGCTGGACGGTGAGCAATAACCCCAGATGCAACTTCCCGGGGAAGGGCTTTTCTTAACGATTTACTGCTGCTGGAGTATACATTTGGAACTACTCTTGGGATTATAACCCCAATCTTTCCTGAGGTCTTCAGAGTTTTATTAAATCACATTAACAACGTGTACACCTGGTACATTTGGAATCAATTCCCACCAAATCCCTCAGCTTACCATCCCAAACAAAAGGGAGAAACAGCAAATGATTGCAAATAAGTACTAGGAGATCTGAATTTAGGAGAAGTTTCCTTTTCCACAACTGCATTCTGTGTCCATATTTCCCTTAGAAAATGGGAATAAATAAATCAGCTTGGCAATAAATGATGGCCGTTTCCCTTTAGCAGTAATTTTTCCGTCCACACCTGGGCAGACCCGCCTTCCATCAAGGGCGGTGCTGTTCTCTCCTGACACACCTCTCCATCTGCTCTCCCAGTAGTGCTCCCAAGGAGATTCCTGTGGCACAGGGCCTCACATGCTAATACCAGTCTGTGATCAGATACCCCTTTGCAAGTCAGCCCCTTATTTGACATGGCTTTTTACCCCCCTTCCATAATCCTCAGTAATCAGTGTAACAGCGTTAACACCTGTGGCAGTCTGCTTTCTCTTTGAGTAAATTAATGTTTCTTTTACAGAAGTATTGCAGAAAAGGGAGGCCCTCGCGAGGAATCTTACTGAATTGCAGACTCTCCAGTTACAAGAAAGCTGCCTGTCTGAATTTTTAGAAGAGCTGCTTTTGTTGGTTCCAAAGATTCTGTTAATAGAAAACTCTGCTCTGAGCTGGCTCCTGCAGCTCCTTTGACAATGACTGAGGCCAGTTCCTGACTCTTCTGCTGAGTAATACCAGGTCTGGGAATGGGAGCCACATTGTAGGAAGCAGGTGGTGGGAGAGCATTGGGAAGGTGGCTAAGTTGGAGGACCTCAAGAGGGAGTTGGATAAACCTAGAAGATAGGGCAGCAAAGGAGAGGTATTTATTGTTATCTTAAAACTTTTAGCCTGTTAGTGATTCTTATTTTTCCCTACTTTTTATGCATGCAAGTCTAAAGTTGGACTGTCTATGCTTCCATTTCATCATCTGTAAATGAGGATGATAAAAGCACCTGCCTTTTACATTGCATGAATATTACGTAGTACATAAGAAGTGCTATCTAGATATTTGTTGTACTTATTTCTTCCCCTCCTTACTTTCCGGGAACTTGCCCTACTCTGCTGATTTATTTGCTTATACAGTGATTCTCTCATAATTTCACGTGTTTTTTTCTAGGTCCCACTTCTTGCACACAGTAAAGAAGTGATCTATTAGTAAACGTCAACTCTGGCAGCAGAAGGAGAACCACTGTCTCTCTAGATCCTAGCCAGGAATATACCATTGAAATATTAATTATATAGACCCTTCTTCCTATAGTAATCTCCCTACTGGAGAATTATTAAGTGTTAAACTTTGACATTCTGTAGTTTTCTGAAGATCTGGATGTAAGATCTCCCTTGCATCTATCTTGCTCACCAGTGCCACACTGTTTAATTACTGAGGCTTTGTAATACATGTTTAAAATTCTTTAGAGCAACTGCTGATAAGGCCCACATAGGGTCTCATTATTAAGGTGGCTCATTATGTTGATCTCGCAAAGAATAAAATCACAGTGATCCTTGAGACTGACCAAATTGCCCAAACAACATTCTGATTTCTCACTGGCGCCTACCTTCTCAAAGCTATGAGACCACCAGATTCCAGACCTCCGGCTATGTGACCACAGGACTCAACTACAGGCTAAAAATTAACCATCCTTTCAGAGAATTTTTCATTGGCAGGGTATAAGAGAGACCCTGTCAGAAAGAGAGGACACTGGTTCTCTTTAAGGGCCAGTCACTCTGTTATTTCCCTCTAATAAATTTCCCTCTTCTTGCCTGACTTCCCAGCTCACTCTCTTTTTCTCTGCACTTGCCTTACAACTGCCCCTTCATTGCCCTTCTTCTTCAGCTTTTCCATTTAGAGTCTTGCTTGTTTAGTTTTCTATATTTCCCTTCTTCTTCAGCTTTTCCATTTAGAGTCTTGCTTGTTTAGTTTTCTATATTAACTTTAAAATCTACTTATTAAAAAGTTCATATTTTATTGGAATAGTGTTAAATTTACAAACCAATGTAAGAATTACTTTCTGAGACGTAAGCCTTGAAGATCCATTTGCTGGTTCCCTTGGGTGGCAAATGAAAGGAGTAGGGACTAAACAGATCTAGGTTCAAATTTCATCTCTGCTCTCTTATTAGTTGCCCAACCTCAGAAAATTTATCTGTTTCTCATTTTGTATACATGAGAGGATGACTGTAATGTCTGCCCTGAAAGTTTGTGTCTGTGTGTGCGCAGTAGCTCAGGTTTGTCCCACTCTGCGAGCCCATGGATTGTAGCCCGCCAAGCTCCTCTGTCCATCGGATTCTCCAAGCAAGAATACAGGAGCAGGTTGCCCTTTACTCCTCCAGAGGATCTTACCCACCCAGGGATTGAACCCAGTCTCTTGAGTCTCTTACATTGACAGGCAGTTCTTTACCTCTGTGCTACCCAGGATTAAAAGATCTAAAAAGCCTAAAATGCTTTTTTTCTATATAAATAGAATCGTTTCCTCTCTTGCTCCTTTCAGAGATTGCTCTCACGAACCACGGAGAGGGAAGCCTCCAGGATCCTAGAGCGGACGACTTGGTGTTTGGGGCGAGGTTCTGCGCAAGTCGACCTCTGGAGGCCACTGCAGGCATCAAAGGCCCCTTGGTTCGTCAAACCACGGTTTTCTGGGTGAGACTTCTTCGACTTTCTCCTGGGTGTGGAGTAAGCTCTTGGGCGAAGGGCCCCATAGGTGGGTGGTTACTAAGCTCTCCACCTGGTTGCCTCAGACCTGCCCCTCACTCTGCTGCCCCCTCCTCTCTCTGCCTCTTCTTCGCACACATCTCCCTTCTTTTTTACTCCCTTTTCCTTTCCCTCGTCCCTTTTTTCTGTCCTTTCCCTCCGACGCCTTCTTTTCCTGTCCTTTCCCTCCTCCCTGTCCTCTGGGTCGTTGCCATACCGGCACTGGAAATTCCCCTACAGCGTCTCGGAGTCCCGGAGGACTGACAGTCGCTGGAGTGCCCCTCCTCGCTTTTCTGGCCAAGCCCTATTTCTGAGTGCGAGGAAGGGGAGTCGGAGAATGGAGAAGACCTTTTCTCTTGACCCTCTGTCCCCAGCTCTGCTTTGTTGTGATAACTTTAGTAGCTCACCGACACTCGACAGTTTTATTTGGATGTTCTTGAAATATTTTCATTTGCCTCAAAGAAAAAAACTTAAGTTTAGCTGAACATTCATGAAAGTTCCTTTCTTTTGATATCTACATTGCATTTCCCCTCGGCCTCCAGCCGTTTTCTTCTGTTCAAAAGATGAGAGCAAATGTCCCTCTTTTTTCTTGATACCTTTTCTTTGACATTAAAAATGTTAAAAGTAACTGATAACATCAGAGAGGTACTTTATACATATTTATAGCCTTAAGATAATTCAGAAAAATATTGTATATATTGTCCTTTATGGTTGCCTTAAGTCAATGTCAGCAATTTGGGGCTCAGAGGAAAAAAGACAGCGCACTGAAGCAGCCACAGGAAAGGCTAATTCAGGTGTGAGCTAGCTATAGACCAAAGGGGCTTTGGGTAGGACTAGGAGTTCTCCATGTTTTGCTAAGGACAAAGCAACTTGCACCACATGCTCCATGGTAACCACATTTCTGGACTTTGGGCAAGGGTTCATTTGTATGTGAACTGTGCACCAAGTGAGCCTTTTTCAGTATTGCCAAAGAGCTACTTACCTGTTCAGAGAAACTTGATAAAACAGCATCACTTAGAAATAAATGACACAGTTCCTAAGCCATGTGAAATGTAGTGTCCATGTGACAATAAACTTGTGACTGGTTTGTAGGTCTTGAAACTGAATTAAGGAAGTTAGAGGCTTAAAATATACATGTTTAGGTAAAGAAACATTAGAAAGATGAAGGAAACTAATAAAATTGGCTACCTGTGGAGGTGGCATCAAGGTGGGAACAAGTTTTCTCTGTATCTTTTTAGATCATTTTGACTTTTGAATTGTATATTACGTGTTCATCAGATCAGATCAGTTCAGTCGCTCAGTCGTGTCCGACTCTTTGCGACCCCGTGAATTGCAGCACGCCAGGCCTCCCTGTCCATCACCAACTCCCGGAGGTCACTCAGACTCATGTCCATCAAGTCAGCGATGCCATCCAGCCATCTCATCCTCCGTCCTCCCCTTCTCCTCCTGCCCCCAATCCCTCCCAGCATTAGAGTCTTCTCCAATGAGTCAACTCTTCACATGAGGTGGCCAAAATACTGGAGTTTCAGCTTTAGCATCATTCCTTCCAAAGAAATCCCAGGGCTGATCTCCTTCAGAATGGACTGGCTGGATCTCCTTGCAGTCCAAGGGACTCTCAAGAGTCTTCTCCAACACCACAGTTCAAAAGCATCAATTCTTCAGTGCTCAGCCTTCTTCACAGTCCAGCTCTCACATCCATACATGACCACAAGAAAGACCATAGCCTTGACTAGGCGAAACTTTGTTGGCAAAGTGATGTCTCTGCTTTTGAATATGCTATCTAGGTTGGTCATAACTTTCCTTCCAAGGAGTAAGCGTCTTTTAATTTCATGGCTGCAGTCACCATCTGCAGTGATTTTGGAGCCCAGAAAAATAAAGTCTGACACTGTTTCCACTGTTTCTCCATCTATTTCCCATGTAGTGATGGGACCAGATGCCATGATCTTCGTTTTCTGAATGTTGAGCTTTAAGCCAACCTTTTCACTCTCCACTTTCACTTTCATCAAGAGGCTTTTTAGTTCCTCTTCACTTTCTGCCATAAGGGTGGTGTCATCTGCATATCTGAGGTTATTGAGATTTCTCCCAACAATCTTGATTCCAGCTTGTGTTTCTTCCAGTCCAGCATTTCTCATGATGTACTCGGCATATAAGTTAAATAAACATGGTGACAATATACAGCCTTGACGTACTCCTTTTCCTATTTGGAACCAGTCTGTTGTTCCCTGACCAGTTCTAACTGTTGGTTCCTGACCTGCATATAGATTTCTCAAGAGGCAGATCAGGTGGTCTGGTATTCCCATCTCTTTCAGAATTTTCCATAGTTTATTGTGATCTACACAGTCAAAGGCTTTGGCATAGTCAATAAAGCAGAAATAGATGTTTTTCTGGAACTCTCTTGCTTTTTCGATGATCCAGCGGATGTTGGCAATTTGATCTCTGGTTCCTCTGCCTTTTCTAAAACCAGCTTGAACATCAGGAAGTTCACGGTTCACATATTGCTAAAGCCTGGCTTGGAGAATTTTGAGCATTACTTTACTAGCGTGTGAGATGAGTGCAATTGTGCGGTAGTTTGAGCACTCTTTGGCATTGCCTTTCTTTGGGATTGGGATGAAAACTGACCTTTTCCAATCTTGTGGCCACTGCTGAGTTTTCCAAATTTGCTGGCATATTGAGTGCAGCACTTTCACAGCATCATCTTTCAGGATTTGGAATAGCTCCACTGGAATTCCATCACCTCCACTAGCTTTGTTCGTAGTGATGCTTTCTAAGGCCCACTTGACTTCACATTCCAGGATGTCTGGCTCTAGGTCAGTGATCACACCATCATGATTATCTGGGTCGTGAAGCTCTTTTTTGTACAGTTCTTCTGTGTATTCTTGCCACCTCTTCTTAATATCTTCTGCTTCCGTTAGGTGCATACCATTTCTGTCCTTTATCGAGCCCATTTTTGCATGAAATGTTCCTTTGGTATCTCTGATTTTCTTGAAGAGATCCCTAGTCTTTCCCATTCTGTTGTTTTCCTCTATTTCTTTGCATTGATCGCTGAAGAAGGCTAAACATAGACAAATTTTTTAATAAAACTTTTGGAGTAGTTTCTGAGATCTGGTCATTTTAGATTTATAGAAAAATTGTGAAAGTAGTACAGAAAGTTCTTATATCCCCCCACATTTAGTTTCCCTATAGTTAATATCTTACCTTATGTAATATATTTATCACAACTCTTGAATTACTATTGCATATTATTATTATTAAAGTCCATACTTTATTCACATTTCCTTAGTTTTTACCTAATGTCTTTTCTCTATTCTAGGATCCCATCCAGCATACCATGTTACATTTAATTGTCATGTCTCCATATGTTCCTATTGGCTGTGACACTTTCTCACACTTTCCTTGGTTCTAATGACCTGGACATTTTTGAGGCATACTTGTCAGGTTTTTTTGTAGGATGCTACTCAATTGAAATTTGACTGATGTTTTTCTCATTACTATACTGAGGTTAGAGATTTGGGGAAGGAAAATCACAGAAGTGAAATGCCATTCTTATCAAGGGTTCACACTGTCAACTTATGACTGTTGACACATAAGACAACTTGTAAAATGGAAAAAGGCAGAGGGTGATAATTTGTGGAATTTGAGTTTGAAGCAAAAGTTTTATTAAGTTTGGAGATGGAATTGATGAAGTATTGTTGTCAGGGTATAAGAGAGTGGGAACAATCCAACAAGTTATCCACACATTGGTCTAAATTACAAAGATGGAATGGACCCTACTTTGGAGAGATGGAGGATCTATTCTGTCACAATTCCAGAGGAGACAAAACATCCCTGTTGCTAAAATACTGTCTGCCGTAACCTCATCAGCTGCAGCAGTAATAGTGGTAGCAGTAGACAGAGCTTATTTAATCTCCATATCTCTCTTCCAACACAAATAGTGTGGACTTGTGAGTGGTAAAACAATAATGTTATTGTTGTTCTCCCAAATTAATTCAATATCAGTTGAATTTCTAATTTTTTGCCTTCTCTATTCCTGTGCTCCTTCATCTGTTCTACTATCTGCAAATCTCTTCAACTCCTATCTTGTTTCCCAAGTTAATTAAATGTGACAAAAAGTCTTTTTAAGTAGAAACTATATTATTTTATATACTCACTTATAGCCCAGTGTTTGAGTTGCCTTTTTAAAGTATATATTTAAATAGTATATTAGTCAGGTCTTCATTCCAGGAGTTTTGTGGTAGTACCAAATGAATAAAAACATTTGATTTGACCACATTTGATCAGTGTGTCCTAGGTTTGTGGAACATGTTTGAGAGTCCTAGTTACGTCTTTATCATATCATATTGCTTTTTTAAGTTGCTCAGACATAACTGACTCTTCCAAACCTGTGAACTATAGCCAACCGGGCTCCTCTGTCCATGGAATTCTCCAGGCAAGAATACTAGAGTGGGTAGCCATTCCCTTCTCCAGGCATCTTCCCACCCAGGAATCAAACCCAAGTCATATTGCTTTGGCTGCAGGGAATAAATCACATTTGAAAGGTGTGTTTATTGTTTCAGGAATCAAGGCCAAAGGTATGAACAAGGTGTTAATTCTGAAGGGAAGATTTTTGTAAGGATGGATCCACACCAGAAGGTCCCCAGCACATATAATGGGGATACTTTACAGGTTCCTGAGAATGAAAAAGCTTCTTATAACTGGTATGAGGACCAGTTAGAAAGTCATGAGGCGAGGTCTGCAGAAGAAAAACGGTATACATGCAGTGAATGTGGAAAGAAGTTTGCTCAGAGCTCAGGCCTTGTTCGACATCAGAGAATCCACACTGGAGAGAAACCCTATGAGTGTGATCACTGTGGAAAAGCCTTCAGTGTACGCTCAACTCTCACTGTGCATGAAAGAATCCACACTGGTGAGAAACCCTATACTTGTAATGAGTGTAGGAAAGCTTTCAGTGTGAGGGCACACCTGATTATACATCAGAGAATCCACAATGGAGAGAAACCCTATGAATGTAATGAATGTGGCAAAGCATTTAGTGTGAGCTCAGACCTCATCAAACATCAGAGAATCCACTCTGGTGAGAAACCTTATGAGTGTGATGAGTGTGGGAAGGGCTTCAGTGTGAGTTCAGCCCTTATCAAACATCAGAGAATCCACACAGGAGAGAAGCCATATGAGTGTAAGGAGTGTGGGAAGGCCTTCTATGTGAACTCAGCCCTTATTAATCATCAGAGGATTCATTCTGGAGAAAAGCCCTATAAGTGTGGAGAATGCAGAAAAGCATTCAGCCAAATCTCAACACTTATTCATCACCAGAGAATCCATACTGGAGAGAAACCATACGAGTGTGATGAGTGTGGGAAAGCATTCCGTGGGAGCTCTAATCTTACTAAACACCAGAAAATACACGCTAAAGCAAAGTGTGATCAATGACTTACATGGTGAAGACATTACAAAGGCCTTTTTTTTTTTTTTTTCAAGTCAGAAGTTGTCACCAGAAAAAGGATATGACAAAAGTTAATGCTTTAGTTGATACTTCAATTTCTTGGAATATCAGAGAAATGAGAAGTCATTGAAAAATGACTTCACCATTATAATGATCGACTCAGTCTCTAAAATCATACCCACTTCTGAGAATGCAGCTTTACAAATCATAAGGTAAATAATGGAGTTTGTTGTGGTTTAGTAAGTACAACCTCAGTATTTCCAACATAATTTTTACTCTTTTTATGTGCAAACATTTTGTTGTTATTGTTGCTCCCAGTTTATAGATGAAACATTTAATTTTGAAATTGGAAATGATGTTGGTTGGTGGAGACTAACATATCCTCTTTGAATCTGGAAATATTGGAGTCTTTTTTTTGGTGCTGTCTTGGCAGTGAGACAATCCCCACACCTGTCCTGATTCACCTGACCCTTGCCTGCTGCTGTTCCATGGATGAGAATAAAAAGCACTGCAGGAGCCAGCACTTTTTTCTTGTTGGGCCTCTTGTTAATGCTATTGCAGTAAGTAATTAAAGGCTTGATTGTGTTTCATTTTTGCTTGTGTTATAATGCAACACATTCTCACTGCTCTAGGATCCAGGCCAGAAGAGTATTTCTGCCTTGAATATGCTACACTTATGGCAAAAGAAAAATAGAGGTAGGACCACATGATGACTTTTAAAGCTTCTACTCAGGAGAAGCATATGTCATTCCCTTGGGTTTTGTTAGGCAAAGCAGGTCAGCTAACCAAGCTTTTTCCCCCATCCATATGGTCGAAAAAAAGTAAAGCTTACATAGAGGACAGTGAATAACTAAAGAAAGTAATATAATCTATTGTTGAAATAGTGTATCTACCATATTGGCCAATGTTTATGCAATGCTTTCTGTGCCCAGGCTTTCTCTGAGTGCCTTATATGTGTATTTTTTTCAATGAAAAAAATAATGATATGACATACATACTACTATACAGTAAGTCCCCTACATATGAACCTTCACATTGTGAACTTTCAAAGATTCGAACATGCATCCACTTGTCCAGTTGATAGCTTACGGTAAATGGTGTTGGATTTGTGATCTCCGAAGAAGAAAATTTAGCTTCAGGATCAGGGACCAGGCTTGACCACTCAGGGCTCACGTGTGGCAGAAGTTTTATTTCAGTGAAAAAGGACAGAGACAGCTTCTGACATAGACATCAGAAGCAGGCAGAGAGTGCCCCCTCACTAGTCTTAGCAAGGGAGCTATATACTTTTTCTATTGTTATTACAATAAATCAAAAGAATGTCTCCAAGATTGTAAAGGTCATTCCCACAACTTACATTTTAAGATGACAGGATTAGAACTAACAATAGAAAGGTCTTACTAGACCTACTCCCACAATTTACATTTTAAGATTACAGGATTAGTCAGAAGGTTCTCAAGAAGGAGAAACATGACTCCTCAAGAGCTCCAGACCTCTTTCTCCTCCTCCTTCTCCTCCTCCTCCTCCTTCTCCGGGATCCCGGACTTCTTATCAACCTACCTAAAAATTTACTTTCTCCCAGTCATGTAAGTTAGTTCACCTGTCTGATGTACATTGTCATGTATGTGCATCTTCTACAAGTGGTTATGCTTTTGTGTACTTTACAATATTGTATAGAGTACAGTAGTATAGTATCTTTATTTCAAGCCCAAAATGTCCAGAAGCAAGCATAGAAGCAGCAGTGATGTAACTGTTGCTGTACTGTACTTTTCAAGATAATACTAAAATGTTTTATTTTTTGTGTTTGTTTTTTATGTATTATTTGTGTGGAAGGTATTAAAAACCTATTACAGTACAGTATTATATAGCCGACTGTTAGTCGGATACCTAGGCTAACTTTGTTGGACTTAAGGACAAACTGGACTTACAAACACACTCTTAGACTGGAACTCATTTGTATGTAGAGGACTTAACTATACTCCCATTTTACAGCTAAAGAAATTGAGAAACAGAGACATTAAGTAATTTGTCCAAGGTCATGCAACTAGAAATGGTAGAGCAAGAAAATGAAACCAGAAGTTTAACTTGACAGTCTTTTCTCTTAACCACTGTGCTACACCATGAAAGTTTAATCTGAAGGTTGTTTACGTACTACAGTGGGCCTTAAAAGGTTGGGAAGGTCCCCTGGAGAAGGAAATGGCAACCCACTCCAGTATTCTTTCCTGGAAAATTCCATGGACAGGGAAGCCTGGAAGGCTTCAGTCCACGAGGTTGCAGAGAGTCGAACACAACTGAGTGACTAACACACTGTGCTGGTAAAAACTTAAAAGGTGAGATTTAAGTCTTCAGTCTCAATCTGGAAGAAGGCAATGGCACTCCACTCCAGTACTCTTGCCTGGCAAATCCCATGGACGGAGGAGCCTGGTAGGCTGCAGTCCATGGGGTCGCTAGGAGTCAGACACGACTGAGTGACTTCACTTTCATTTTTCACTTTCATGCATTGGAGAAGGAAATGGCAACCTACTCCAGTGTTCTTGCCTGGAGAATCCCAAGCACGGGGGAGCCTAGTGGGCTGCCGTCTATAGGGTCGCACAGAGTCAGACACGACTGAAGCAACATAGCAGCAGCAGCAGTCTCAATCTGTCTTTACCTCTAAGTAACTTTTAGAGGTAATCCATTTAGTATTACTTAGGCTAATCCACCTGGCTGGGTCTCAGTTTTACATCCTTAAAAATAAGGAGAGAGGCCAGGTATTCTCTCATATACCCTACAGCTGTGAAATTTTTATAATCTCTCCAAATAGGTTGTAAAATGCTTTGTAATGTGATGACTTCTTTTTAATCTACTACTTTATGTATTGTTATGTTCACAAGAGCTCTTGAATAAATGAGTCTCTGCACCAGTTTCTCCTTTCTGCTTTACATTAGTGATAATACTGAGTAGTTTGCATTTATCTAATCTGTTCCAGGTACTTTTTCAGGCTCCTTAGGTTAAATTATTTCATTTAAAAGTTTAGCTGCTATATTTAGAATAAAAGCAAAGCTGAAAAAAAGAAAATTGCTCTAAACATCCCTTTTGAGATCTTAGAGCACAGTAAAATAAACCCAAGAAATAGAAGAAAATATTGAAAAGCTGCAATTAAAGGAAAAGCAAGTGTATTTTCTTACTTAGAACTTATGCACAGAAAGACTTTTGTTTTTTGTAACTTCTCTCTTTGGGCTACTCTCATATATGTCACATTTGACACTTTTTCTGCCTCTGGGGAAAAGGTGCTAATATCATGATCAACCTGTTCTTTCAAATGATAACTCCTGGCCTTAAACAAGGAGTCTGTTTCAAAGCAGAATTTTCTAGAAGTCTAACACACAAAGGGATGTTCAGAAGATCAAATGGGAACATCATCAGGGGCTCCACATTTGACAAGTTCATAAGCTTCTGAATAATTTACCCAAGTGAGGGAGGAGCCCCTTTGTGGACACACAATTTACTTTGCCTCAAACCAGGGAGAATAGCACTCAGATAAAAAGGCCTAAGAACACCTGAGAGAATTTACCCTGAATTTCAGTCCCTTGTGGCTCAGCTGGTAAAGAATCTGCCCACAGTGTGGGAAACTGGGGTTCAGTCCCTGGGTTGGGACAGTCCCCTGTAGAAGGGAAAGGCTGCTGCTGCTGCTAAGTCGCTTCAGTCGTGTCCGACTCTGTGGGACCCCATAGACGGAAGCCCACCAGGCTCCCCTGTCCCTGGGATTCTCCAGGCAAGAATACTGGAGTGGGTTGCCATTTCCTTCCCCAATGCGTGAAAGTGAAGTCGCTCAGTCGTGTCCGACTCTTAGCGACCCCATGGACTGGAGCCTACCAGGATCCTCCGTCCATGGGATTTTCCAGGCAAAAGTACTGGGGTGGGGTGCCATTGCCTTCCCCGAGGAAAAGGCTACTGACTCCAGTATTCTCACCTGGAGAATTCCACGGACTGTACAGTCAATGGGGTCACAAAGAGTCAGACATGACTGAGTGACTTTGACTTCACTCAGTCTTGTCAATGCTCCGGGTGTGGGAAATTCTCTGTTCAGCTTGTGTAGAGTTTCCTACTACAACTGTAATAAGAGTAGCAGCCACTCATTGTAAAGGGAATGGAAGTCAGTCATTCAAAAATACCCCCTCCCTAATAAAATGAACCCTGGCACCCCAGCAGCCCTGACCAAGCACCAGCATGTCCAAAGTTAAAGAAAGCCTTACAGATCCTCAACTTGTAATGACCTTTGTGTAATCCAAGTCTCATTAAACAACAGTGAAGCCATCCTGAGAAGGGTTTCATGAGAAAAAGAATGTGGCAAAAGCTTCAGACACTGGAATGATATTGTCAGACAACAGAGAACCTTTAGGGATATCTTCAGTGTCAGAAGCCTTCTGTATGAGCTTATACCTCATTAAATGTAAAGAAATTCATTTTGGACAGGAGCCTTATTTGTGTCATGAATGTGGCAAAGCCTTTAAATTCTGTGATAGCCTTGCTAAAAATCAGAGAATCCACACTGAAGAGAAAACTTAGCGGTGTAAAGAGTATTTGGATTCATTGTGTTTCAAGTCTGGTCACTCACCAAAGAACCCACAGTGGAGAACACCATTATGAATATAGTGAGTGGGGGGATGCCTTCATTTGGAAGCCAGAATTTATTACCAGAAAACCCATAAATATTAAAATGTGAGAAGACCTTCACTTAAAAACTCAATCTTATACACTGGAAAATTCATACTGGAACAAAACCCTGTGTATATCAAATATACATTATTTTGTATGGATATGTATATAACTGAATCACTGTGCGGTACACCTGAAACTAAACATGGCATTGTAAATCAACTATAATAAAATAGATTTTTTTAAAAAAATGGAGGACTTATCTCATGGTCAATGGTTAGGGTTCCACCCTTCCAACACAGTGGGCATGAATTTGATCTCTGGTCCAGTAACTAAGATCCCACATGCCATGCAGTGCAGCCAAAAAGGAAAAGAAAAAAGATACTGGCATCTGAAATATATAAAGAACTCCTAAAACTGAACAATAAGAAAATAATTCAGTTTTTTAAATGGGCAAAAGATCTGAACAGACACTTCACCAGAGAAGATACACAAATGGCAAATAATCATGAATAGATGCTCCAAATCATATGTCATTAGGAAATTGCAAGTTTAGATACCACACACCTATTAGAATAGCTAAAGTGCTGCTGCTGCTGCTAAGTTGCTTCAGTCGTGTCTGACTCTGCGACCCCATAGACGGCAACCCACCAGGCTCCCCCGTCCCTGGGATTCTCCAGGCAAGAACACGGGAGTGGGTTGCCATTTCCTTCTCCAATGCATGAAAGTGAAAAGTGAAAATGAAGTCGCTCAGTCATGTCCGACTCTTCGTGACCCCATGGACTGCAGCCCACCAGGCTCCTCCATCCATGAGATTTTCCAGGCAAGAGTACTGGAGTGGAGTGTCATGGCCTTCTCCAAGCTAAAGTGCTAAACAGTGACAACTCCAAATGCTGATGAGGATGTGGAGCAACGAATTCTCATACATTCCTGGTGGGAATCCAAAATGGTAGTCACTTCAGCAAACAGTTCAGCAGTGTCTTACAAAAGTAAACATACTCTTTTACTCAGCAGTTTTCACTCCTTGGTATTTACCCCAATGAACCGAAAACATGTCCACAAAAGAACCTGCACAACGGTGTTCTTAGAAACTTTACTCATAATCGTTAAAACGTGGAAGCAAGCAAGATTTCCTTTAGTAGTTTCGTGAATTAACAAACTGGTACATCCAGATAATAGAATATTCAGTGGTAAAAAGAAAGAAACTATCATGCCATGAAAATCCATGGAGAGAGACTTCCTTCCCTGGTAGTTCAGTGGTAAAGACTCTTGTGTTCCCAGTGCAAGGATCCTGAGTTTGATCCCTGGTAAGGGAACTAAGATCCCATATATTGCATGGTGTGGCCAGAAAAGACAAAACGCATGGGAAAATGTTATATACTTTTTGCTAAGTGATGGGACCAGTCTGAAAAGGCTACAAAGTGATTCCAACTATTAATACATGACATTGTAGAACAGGCAAAAGTATGGAGATGGTAGGAAGATCAGGGGCTGTGGGGGTTGGAGTGTGGGAAAGATGAATGTGTGGAGCATAGGGAAATTTTAGGACAATGAAACTGTTTAGTACGATAGTTGTAACAGTTGATGCATGTTGTATATTTTCCAAAACCGTTAGAATGGACTACACAGTTTATATTTAACTTAATATTAACTATGGACTTCAGTTAATAATACTTTATCAATATTGGCTCCCTAACTGTAACAAAGATACCTCACTAATGCAAAATGTTAATAATAGGGTTTGTATGTAGCCAGGAAAGGGGTTTGGAGGGGATATATGGGAAGTTTTCTCTATAAACCTTAAAGTACCCTTTAAAGACTAGAACGTTTTTTAAAGCTATTTTTCAGCAAAAAGACATAACTGGGAATAAAAAGGGAAGTGGGAGCCAGTATCTGGTGTTCATATAACAGCTCATACCCAGAATGTAAAAAGAACTTTTCACTCATCAAGAATAAATACACTACAAAAAGGGCCCGTAACTAACTTGCAGCAGTGGTGTGGGTGATTTAAACTTTATGGATCAGCTCGGATCGGCAGTGGGAGAGAGAAGGGAGTAAAAATCCAAACTGCCAGAGTGAAGTGCTGCGCCCACCCTGGCCTAACCAGGCAGGAGAAGGTAGCAAAACCCGCAATCAAGATCATAGAGAGGACCACGCCTCCGGATTCCTAGGTAGGCACCGGAAGCGGCCTCGTGGTCCCGGGCGCCTTTTGCTCTGTGGTTTTGGTTCCTGGTTGGTCCGGCGGAATAGTGTTTACAGTTTTCTCTTAATTGCTTGCCAGGGCTAGTCTCTGGGGAGCGCCAGCCATCCCGAGAGCTGCGGGTGAGCGGTCGTACTTCTCCCCAGCCAAGCTGCAGAATTTCCAATCTCTGTTGTCCCGAGGGGCAGAAGTGGGACGGGGAGGGCTCTTTGCAGCGTGGGTGTCCTGTTCTCCCCCCAACAAGTGCACACGGTGCTTGGTAATGAGCTTCAGTGACGATTTGTCTCTACCGTTAGATTTGGATTTGTAGCTGTTTTTTTGTTTGTTTTGTTTTGTTTTTTTACTTTATAGTATAGCACAAACGACTCAGATTTTGCTTGCTAATTCTCATTTCATACACTATGGATGCTGGGGGTGTCTCATCTGACGGACAAGTGCTTATTGCTTTACTCCCTTTACTTATTGCTTTACCAGTTTATGGAAGGCTATAACCAGTTTATGGAACTTGTGTTTTACTCCTATGTATACGTAACTTGATTCCTCTAAAGATGATAAAGGTTTTACCGGAAAAATGACTTTGACTGTGCTCATGTTCTTTGACTCTACAGGAATGTCCCAAAATCCATCCCTTCCTGCTGAAGCAGTTCTAGGAAGGGGATGGTAGATTATGAATATGCATGGAAGAAAGCCTTGGCAAATGGACTATGGTGATCCCACAGCCTCTGGCTCATGTGTGTTTCTTCCTGTAATGTAGTTTTTATAAACTAAAAAGTCTTTAAATTCTAAGAATGTGGCCTTATTTCCCACAATAGAAGTTCTGATACTAATACTTATGTCGCATTTTATATATCAGCAGCAAAGTGCGCTTTCTCAATAATTGTTATCTGTTTTTGTGGGTCTCAGGAATATTGTCTTACAATATTCCACTACTCAGGAATGTCACCTTGGCAGTGAGTCTACATTACTAATAACATAGGTTCTTGACTGCTCTGGTTATTTTGCTGTTTTAATAATGGATTCTTCTCCCACAGGAGTGCTCTGATTGTAAGGTTCTTCCTGATTCCTGGGATGTGAGCCAAGTGAATCCTATCCCTGGCCATTGCAGTCTAAGATGTCTACCAAGTTGAGAGAGGATCCAGTCTTGACTCCTGTGGTTCACACTCCAGAGGAACAGGAGGGTCTGAGAATAGTGAAGGTAGCGGAAGAGGAGAACCATACTTGGGAGCAGAAGCCTGGACAACTAGGGAATGTGCACACTTATGAGGAGCTTCTCCATCAGCGCTTCAGACAATTCCGCTATCAAGAGGCCCCTGGACCTCGAGAGGCACTGAGATGGCTCCAGGAGCTCGGCCAAAAGTGGCTGCAACCTGAGAGGCACAGCAAGGAGCAGATCCTGGAGCTGCTAGTGTTGGAGCAGATCCTGAGCATCCTGCCAGAAGTGGTTCAGGCCAGGGTATAGGAGTATGATCCAAGAAGTGGAGAGAAAGTGGTGACTGGGGGGAAAATCTGGAGACAGAACTTGAAGGCAAAGGACAACAGGTGGGAAAAGGGTAATCCATTGTTCATTTATGAGCTCACCAGGGGTCTACCAGCAAAGACCGGGGCCATGAGTAAGCAAGAGGAGAGGGACTTATGACCATTGTTTTCTGGGCTGAAGCATTATCTTTCTGTTTTCCTTTTAAAACTCTCCTGATTAAGACACTAGTTTTTTTATTCTGCCTTCTATACCTGTAGGAAATTGTATTTTTAATCAAACTCTGAGGTTTAGTTAGCTATTGCCATCTTCCTGGTCCTTTCATAAAACCAGCTCTACTGGTATGTCCTTAGGTCCAAGCCAGTGCACGTTACAAACAAGAAGTGTTCTGGAAGGAAGTGAGACCTGCAAGCCTTACAAATCAGTCACTGATTGTCCAGCTAAAGTGTGATCCTTGGGAGCACGTTCCTCTGCAAGAGAATGGTAAGCTTTACAGCATGAATCTTTGTGATCTTTTAGAAGCACTGAGCATAGCATCTGCTAAAAGTAGTATTTCTGGTGTGGGAAAAAAAAAAAAGTGGTATCTAGAAATAGCAGAATGAATTTAACACCAAAAGGTTATTTACAAAATGAGCATATCTAGAGTTGATTTCACTTTGAATTGGGCTATGTGGTATTTTTTAACTGGGCTGTTATAGTGGTTTACAATTCTGTGAATCCAAATCATTATGGAACTGTTTAAAGAAATACTGATGCCCAGATCTACCATAGCTTTATCACAGTGGGCCCTAGTATTATATATTTTAATTAGCTATTATCATAGAACAAGAGTGGTAGTTTATGTTTTAAAAAGTCAAGTACTGTAGAAAGATATAAAATGACAAAAAAAAAAAAAAGAAAGATATAAAATGAAAATAAAAGTTCCATTCCTAAGAATTAACAACTGTGGGCCTTTGATATACAATCCAGCCAATCCAGAGCCCAGTCCCCCAACCATCTCCTTTATCAAGCTTTCACACACCGATCTCATCAGTAGAGTTATTTTATTCTTTTTAATATTTAGTTTTCTGTTGCATACATGTATTTTAATTAATTTAATGGTCTTCTACTGATGTACATTTAGACTTTTTCCAGTATTTTTGTTATTTTAAACAATGATCAGTGGATGTCTTTATGTAAAAATCTTTTGACCATTGTGTGAAAATATTGAAGGAAAAATATTTCTATAAATGCAGTAAGAAATTAACAGTCACTAGATTAAAAAAAAAAAAAAAAATACGGGGAAGGCAATGGCACCCCACCCCAGTACTTTTGCCGGGAAAATCCCATGAACGGAGGGGCCTGGTAGGCTCCAGTCCATGGGGTCGCTAAGAGTCGGACACGACTGAGCGACTTCACTTTGACTTTTCACTTTCATGCATTGGAGAAGGAAATGGCAACCCACTCCAGTGTTCTTGCCTGGAGAATCCCAGGGACAGGGGAGCCTGGTGAGCTTCCGTCTATGGGGTCGCACAGAGTCGGACACGACTGAAGCGACTTAGCAGCAGATTAAAATAGGCTATTTATTACATAGGCAACAAGGTTATAGTGATTACCTCAGGAAAGTAAAAGGACACAAGGTGATGAAGAAGGAATTGGGATTTGGGCTTTTTACTTTTATGCCTTTTATACTATTGAAATTTTTACCCTGAGTATCTATTCTTTTTGTAATAAAAATAGAGAGCACAGTCTTTAGATTCAGATTAACTCCAGGCCAGGCTAGTCATGTGATCACAGACCAGTTATTTAATTTCTGTGTTTCAGTTTCTGTTTCTATTACCTAGCTTATTGTGTTACTGTGAGCATCACCACAAACTGACTGATCACTTGGAGTTTTAGCTATCTATTTCCATGGAACAAACCACTCCAGAACTTAGTGACTAAAAGGAACAACCATTGTGTTATCTCTTAACAATTCTGTGGATTGTGATTAAGAGGGTGGTTCTGCTGCTGTACGTGATATAAAATGAAGCTGTAGGTATTAAGGACTTGCCTGGACTGTGATGCTCGAAATCCTTCCATTCACATCTCATAGCTTATCAGGAGATGGCTAGAAAACTGGGCTTAGCAAGATTATGAGATGGATGGGCCTCAGGTTATCTCATTCTCTCAGTCTCCATATAGATCTTTAGTGGAGTAACTAGACTTCTTAACATGGTAACTCAGGGATCTCAAAAGCATCTTTTAGAATCTTAGTCCTTGAACTGATATATCATCACTTTCACCATATTCTGTTGGATAAAGCAAGTCACAGGCCGGCCTAGACCCTGTGTGGGAAGGGGTTGGACTACACAAGGGATGAATACAAGAGGGTATGTTCATTAGGGACCCTTTGAAGACTCTTGGGAAATTTACATTTCATTCCTGCCATTCTGAGTTTTTAGATCTGGACTGAGGCCCAAAAGCCTTTTATTTATTTATTTTTATTCTCTAAGACTTATAAGTATAGTAACTGTCAAACCCTTAGGATGATAGTTCTTGATTATTTAGCACAATCCTTGATGTTAATAAACTGTGGAAAATTCTGAAAGAGATGGGAATACCAGACCACCTGATCTGCCTCTTGAGAAATCTGTATGCAGGTCAGGAAGCAACAGTTAGAACTGGACATGGAACAACAGACTGGTTCCAAATAGGAAAAGGAGTACGTCAAGGCTGTGTATTGTCACCCTGTTTATTTAACTTATATGCAGAGTACATCATGAGAAACGCTGGACTGGAAGAAACACAAGTTGGAATCAAGATTTCTAGGAGAAATCTCAATAACCTCAGATATGCAGATGACACCACCCTTATGGCAGAAAGTGAAGAGGAACTAAAAAGCCTCTTGATGAAAGTGAAAGTGGAGAGTGAAAAGGTTGGCTTAAAGCTCAACATTCAGAAAACGAAGATCATGTCATCTGGTCCCATCACTACATGGGAAATAGATGGAGAAACAGTGGAAACAGTGTCAGACTTTATTTTTCTGGGCTCCCAAATCAGTCCAGATGGTGATTGCAGCCATGAAATTAAAAGACGCTTACTCCTTGGAAGGAAAGTTATGACCAACCTAGATAGCATATTCAAAAGCAGAGACATTACTTTGCCAACAAAGGTTGCCTAGTCAAGGCTATGGTCTTTCCTGTGGTCATGTATGGATGTGAGAGCTGGACTGTGAAGAAGGCTGAGCGCCGAAGAATTGATGTTTTTGAAGTGTGGTGTTGGAGAAGACTCTTGAGAGTCCCTTGGACTGCAAGGAGATCCAACCAGTCCATTCTGAAGGAGATCAGCCCTGGGATTTCTTTGGAGGGCATGATGCTAAAACTGAAACTCCAGTATTTTGGCCACCTCATGCGAAGAGTTGACTCATTGGAGAAGACTCTGATGCTGGGAGGGATTGAGGGCAGGAGGAGAAGGGGACGACAGAGGATGAGATGGCGGGATGGCATCACTGACTCGATGGGTGTGAGTCTGAGTGACCTCCAGGAGCTGGTGATGGACAGGGAGGCCTGGCGTGCTGCGGTTCATGGGGTCGCAAAGAGTCGGACACGACTGAGCGACTGATCTGTTCTGATCTGATCTGATACCCCACATAAGGGTTTGGAAGTAAGGTTAGTAATAATAATTGATAACATTACTGAATGCTTATTAACATCAGATCAGATCAGATCAGTTGCTCAGTCGTGTCTGATTCTTTGCGACCCCATGAACTGCAGCACGTCAGGCCTCCCTGTCCATCACCAACTCCCGGAAGTCACTCAGACTCACATCCATCGAGTCAGTGATGCCATCCAGCCATCTCATCCTCTGTTGTCCCCTTCTCCTCCTGCCCTCAATCCCTCCCAGCATCAGTCTTCTCCAATGAGTCAACTCTTCACATGAGGTGGCCAAAATACTGGAGTTTCAGCTTTAGCATCATTCCTTCCAAAGAAATTCCAGGATTGATCTCCTTCAAAATGGACTGGTTGGATCTTCTTGCAGTCCAAGGGACTCTCAAGAGTCTTCTCCAATACCACAGTTCAAAAGCATCAATTCTTTGGCGCTCAGCCTTCTTCACAGTCTAGCTCTCACATCCATACATGACCACAGGAAAGACCATAGCCTTGACTAGGCGAACCTTTGTTGGTAAAGTAATGTCTCTGCTTTTGAATATGCTATCTAGGTTGGTCATAACTTTCCTTCCAAGGAGTAAGCGTCTTTTAATTTCATGGCTGCAGTCACCATCTGCAGTGATTTGGGAGCCAGAAAAAGAAAGTCTGACACTGTTTCCACTGTTTCTCCATCTATTTCCCATGTAGTGATGGGACTAGATGACATGATCTTCATTTTCTGAATGTTGAGCTTTAAGCCAACCTTTTCACTCTCCACTTTCACTTTCATCAAGAGGCTTTTTAGCCCCTCTTCACTTTCTGCCATAAGGGTGGTGTCATCTGCATATCTGAGGTTATTGAGATTTCTCCCAGCAATCTTGATTCCAACTTGTGTTTCTTCCAGTCCAGCGTTTCTCATGATGTACTCTGCATATAAGTTAAATAAACACGGTGACAATATGCAGCCTTGACGTACTCCTTTTCCTATTTGGAACCAGTCTTTTGTTCCATGATCAGTTCTAACTGTTGCTTCCTGACCTGCATACAGATTTCTCAAGAGGCAGATCAGGTGGTCTGGTATTCCCATCTCTTTCAGAATTTTCCATAGTTTATTGTGATCTACACAGTCAAAGGTTTTGGCATAGTCAATAAAGCAGAAATAGATGTTTTTCTGGAGCTCTCTTGCTTTTTCCATGATCCAGCGGATGTTGGCAATTTGATCTCTGGTTCCTCTGCCTTTTCTAAAACCAGCTTGAACATCAGGAAGTTCACAGTTCACATATTGCTGAAGCCTGGCTTGGAGAATTTTGAGCATTACTTTACTAGCGTGTGAGATGATATGTGGGGTATACAAGTCTTAAATAATCGACTTGCTCTTTCAGCCAATGAGGCCAGGAATACAACTGGTGAATTTGCCCGAAAGCAGATTTCTGCAGAAAGGAATTCAATGGATACTTTCCAGGATCCAAAGTGTGGAGAAACTTTTCAATATAGGGGTAAATCAGAACACCAAAAGGTCAACCCCTTATGAGTAAAATGACACAAATGTAAAGAATGTGGAAAGGCCTTTGCTCAGAGCTCAGGGCTTGTTCGACACTGGAGAATTCACACTGGAGAGAAACCTTATAAATGCAATCAATGTGGAAAAGCCATCAGTTATAAATCAGCCCTTCTCTCACATCAGGAAATTCATAATAAAATAAAACGCTATCAGTGTAATGAATGCGGGAAAGCCGTTAGTCAAAACACAGGCCTGGTTCTTCATCAGAGAATCCATACTGGAAAGAGACCTTATGGGTGTAAAAAGTGTGGAAAATGCTTTAGTCAAAGTTCACACTTTATTGGACATCTGAGGATTCACACTGGAGAGAAACCCTTCAAATGCAATGAGTGTGAGAGGGCCTTCACTCAGAGGTCAGGACTCATGGAACATTAGAGAAGTTACACTGGAGAAAAACCCTACATGTGTAAGGAATGTGGGAAAGCTTTCCGAGGGAGCACCAGTCTTACTCAGCACCTGAGGATCCACACTGGGGAGAAGCCCTACCAGTGTGAGGAATGTGGCTGAACCTTCATTCAGAGGTCAAGCCTTGTTCGTCCTCAGGATCCACAGAGGGCAGAAGTCTGTGTCTATATCCTAAGCGTAAGAAAGCCTTCAATCAGACCTTACTGAACACTTTAGAAAGCTATGCTGAATACAGACCTAATCATTTTGTAATAAATTGAAGAAATTGGGGATGTGGTATATTCATTATCATTGTTATTCTAGATAATCAAACTAGAAGACATTTTGGTATCATCCATCGGATTGAAAGAAGCTGGTAGCTTGTCACTGGAGCAGACCACATTTGGGGCTGAGTCTTTTATGGATGCTGCTATTTCTTTCTCCCATTCTTTTGATCCTTCTCCTTTGTGGTCCTTCAGCACTTCTCTTCCTTGAAGTCACTATCATCACATACCCTGAATATCCTGATGACACAGTGGCTCTCGTATTTTGAACGGAGGACCACTGAGACTGTTAAGTGTGCATACAGTGCAAAGGAGAACTTTAGCAGGATGAGTGAGGAAAGTGACATTGTTTTTAAAGTTACCTAAGTGAGGGGTAAGCTAGGTACTTATTTAACTAGGTAAGTTAAGTTTAAAAGCAACTACTCAATGTCCAACCTAGATAGCATATTCAAAAGCAGAGACATTACTTTGCCAACAAAGGTCCATCTAGTCAAGGCTATGGTTTTTCCTGTGGTCATGTATGGATGTGAGAGTTGGACTGTAAAGAAGGCTGAGCGCCGAAGAATGGATGCTTTTGAACTGTGGTGTTGGAGAAGACTCTTGAGAGTCCCTTGGACTGCAAGGAGATCCAACCAGTCCATTCTGAAGGAGATCAGCCCTGGGATTTCTTTGGAAGGAATGATGCTAAAGCTGAAACTCCAGTATTTTGGCCACCTCATGCGAAGAGCTGACTCATTGGAGAAGACTCTGATGCTGGGAGGGATTGGGGGCAGGAGGAGAAGGGGACGACAGAGGATGAGATGGCTGGATGGCATCACTGACTCTATGGATGTGAGTCTGAGTGACCTCCGGGAGTTGGTGATGGACAGGGAAGCCTGGCGTGCTGCAGTTCATGGGGTCGCAAAGAGTCGGACACGACTGAGTGACTGATCTGATCTGATCTGATCTGAGGCTCAAAGAGGGCTAGGTGGCTCAGTGGGAAAGAATCCATCTGACGATGCAGGAAATGTAGGTTTGATCTTTGTGTTGAAAGATCTCCTGGAGGAGGAAATGGCAACCCACTCCAGTATACTTGCCTGGAAAATCCCACGGACAGAGGAGCCTGGTGGGCTACAGTCCGTGGGTCACAAAGATTTGGACACAACTGAGTACACATGCATGAGGCTCAAAGATGTCAAGGCAGCATATGAACTTTTAGGGCTTGCTGCTCACTTTATCAACTTAGAAAAAAGGCATAGTGTTTAGGAAAGAGTTAAAATGTATATCTGTGCCCTCAAATTTTACTCTTTATTGATATGTCCTCTTTTTTCTCCCTTTCTTTCTTTCTGAATCCCAGTGATACCCAATCCTCCAGTTACCTCTAGGAAAAAATCTCAGAAATACCTCTGACCATGCAGCATGACAGATGGGCTTGATTCCATATTGGTAGTAGGATTGAAGAGACATCAGGTAGCAGAGTATCTTTAACGCTTTTCCTACATCTTTCTGACTTTATGCTAAAAACCAGTAGTTATCTCAAGCTCAGCTCCATCACTGTCCCTCACATATAATCATCTGGATGTTTATGTCCTCGCTATTCTTTGGTTTATCTTTGCAACCTTTGGAACAGGCAGTCTAAAAAACTTTCGTATTGTCTTGTACTTTGAATGAAATATACTTTCCACTGTTGTGAGGACTTGAGAAACTGGAAAGTTTATAAGGTAGAAAGTGTATAAATGTGAGGTATTTACTATATTCATATTTTTATGAGGATGGTATAAGTAAATAGCCACCCAAGAAAAACTCTGGAGGTGCTAGTTGTTCATTCTTACTACCATCATAACACTTCTATTTTATTATGCCTTGTTTCACGGCTCAAGTAGGAAATACCTGAGAGCTATGAAATTTTTTATAAGCTGAAATGGCATAAAGCAGAGGGAGTTACCTTAGGACACATCTTGCTAACAGATGGACAGAATCGAGGTAAGGCACAGACACAGTTCAAAGCTATAGTGGCTTAATGCTGAGATGCTGAGTCTAGTTCCCAGAGAAGGAGCCAGTGACATCACTCTTGCTGCTTGAGGTGCACGATGCCTTTCTACAAGGCTGGGCAGCAACGCAAATGCTCAACGTTGTTTTCACTTTTCACCTTTTTTTGGTAAAATCCTCTTCAGCTTTATTTAGCAAAAGCAGATAACTAATGTAGGTCTTTATTTGTAAAGGCAAAGTGGCATAATGCAGATTTTCAAAAGGCAGGGGATACTTGTATTTCTTGATTTAGTTTAAATACAAATACTAAAAACATACTTTAAATGTCAATAATTTGACCTTTGTGGCCTTCCTAACCTTAGCGTTAGGGACATGTTTACAAAAGATGTGTTATATTTATAACACATCTCTCCACAGTGACTTGGCTAGTACACATTTCTGAAGATACTGTGTTTAAAGAATGGTTATTGCCTACAAATGTGTCATGCATTTTAAGCGTATATACAAGAAAAAAAAATTATACTACAAAACAAAAAGGACAGATAAAAACAAATCAAAAACAATTCTGCCTGGAAGAATTAGGAAAGTATATAAAGGTGAACATTTGTCGGACATTAAGGATTAGTAGGATTTTGGTATTTTAGTCAAGATTCTCAGAAAAAAAAAAAAAAAATATATATATATATATATATATTTTTTTTTTTAAGAATTGACTCAGACAATTGTTCAGTTCAGTTCAGTTGCTCAGGTGTGTCTGACTCTTTGCGACCCCATGAACCGCAGCACTCCAGGCCTCCTTGTCCATCACCAACTCCCAGAGTCTATCCAAACCCATGTCCATTGAGTCGGTGATGCCAGCCAACCATCTCATCCTCTGTCATCCCCTTCTCTTCCTGCCCTCAATCTTTTCCAGCATCAGGATCTTTTCAAATGAGTCAGCTCTTCCCATTAGATGGCCAAAGTATTGGAGTTTCAGCTTCAACATCAGTCCTTCCGATAAACACCCAGGACTGATCTCCTTTAGGATGGACTGGTTGGATCTCCTTGCAGTCCAAGGGACTCTCAAGGGATTCTCCAATACCACAGTTTAAAAGCATCAGTTCTTCAGCGCTCAGCTTGCTTTATAGTCCAATTCTAACATTCATACATGACTACTGGAAAAACCATAGCCTTGACTAGACAGACCTTTGTTGGCAAAGTAATGTCTCTGCTTTGGCTCAGACTGTTAAGCGTCTGTCTACAATGTGGGAGACCTGGGTTCGATTCCTGGGTTGGGAAGATCCCCTGGAGAAGGAAATGGCAATCCACTCCAGTACTATTGCCTGGAAAATCCCATGGACAGAGGAGCCTGGTAGTCTACAGTCCATGGGGTCGCAAAGAGTCAGACACAACTGAGCGACCACTTTTCTAGGTTGGTCATAACTTTCCTTCCAAGGAATAAGTGTCTTTTAGTTTCATGGCTGCAGTCACCATCTGCAGTGATTTTGGAGCCCCCAAAAATAAAGTCAACCATTGTTTCCCCATCTATTTCCCATGAAGTGATGGGACCAGATGCCATGATCTTAGTTTTCTGAATGTTGAGCTTTAAGCCATATTTCACTCTCCTCTTTCACTTTCATCAAGAGGCTTTTTAGTTCCTCTTCACTTCCTGCCATAAAGGTGGTATCATCTGCATATATGAGGTTATTGATATTTCTCCCGGCAATCTTGATTCCACCTTGTGCTTCTTCCAGCCCAGCATTTCTCATAATGTACTCTGCATAGAAGTTAAATAAACAAGGTAACAATATACAGCCTTGACGTACTCCTTTTCCTATTTGGAACCAGTTTGTTCTTCTATATCCAGTTCTAACTGTTGCTTCCTGACCTGCATACAGATTTCTCAAGAGGCAGGTCAGGTGGTCTGGTATTCCCATCTCTTTCAGAATTTTCCACAGTTTGTTGTGATCCACACAGTCAAAGGCTTTGGCACAGTCAATAAAGCAGAAATAGATGTTTTCTGGAACTCTCTTGATTTTTCAGTGATCCAGAGGATGTTGGCAATTTGAACTCTGGTTCCTCTGCCTTTTCTAAAACCAGCTTGAACATCTGGAAGTTCACAGTTCACATGTTGCTGAAGCCTGGCTTGGAGAATTTTGAGCATTACTTTACTAGCGTATGAGATGAGTGCAATTGTGCAGTAGTGTGAGCATTCTTTGGCATTGGCTTTTTTGGGATTGGAATGAAAATTGGCCTTTTCCAGTCCTGTGGCCACTGCTGAGTTTTCCAAATTTGCTGACACATTGAGTGTAGCACTTTCACAGCATTATCTTTTAGGATTTCAAATAGCGCAACTGGAATTCTATCACCTCCACTAGCTTTGTTTGTAGTGAAGCTTCCTACAGCCCACTTGACTTCACATTCCAGAATGTCTGGCTCTAGGTGAGTGTGAGTGATCACACCATCGTGATTATCTGGGTCGTGAAGCTCTTTTTTGTACAGTTCTTCTGTGTATTCGTGCCACTTCTTCTTAATATCTTCTGCTTCTGTTAGGTCCATACTATTTCTGTCCTTCATTGAGCCCATCTTTGTATGAAATGTTCCCTTGGTATCTCTAATTTTCTTGAAGAGATCTCTACTCTTTCCCATTCTGTTGTTTTCCACTGTTTCTTTGCATTGATTGCTGTGGAAGGCTTTCTTATCTCTCCTTGCTATTCTTTGGAACTCTGTATTCAAATGAGTATATCTTTCCTTTTCTCCTTTGCTTTTCGCTTCTCTTCACAGCTTTTTGTAAGGCCTCCTCAGACAGCCATTTTGCTTTTTTGCATTTCTTCAGACAGGGGGGGTTTTTCAGCCAATTGGGGGAGCCCACTAATTCCAAAATATACAAGGCACGCTTGATAGGGAGAGAGGGCGGCGCACGCCGCAAAGAGGGAAATGCCAGCCACGGACTTGACCTATGTTATAGTTTTAAGAGTACAAGTATTTGCTCTCTTGAGGCTATCTCAGTTTTGCTCTCAGATATGCAGATGACACCACCCTTATTGCAGAAAGAGGAAAAAAAAAAGCCTTGATGAAAGTGAAAGAAGAAAGTGGAAAAGTTGGCTTAAAGCTCGACATTCAGAAAACTAAGATCATGGCATCCGGTCCCATCACGTCATGGGAAATAGATGGGGAAACAGTGTCAGACTTAATTTGGGGGGCTCCAGAATCACTGCAGATGGTGATTGCAGCCATGAAATTAAAAGCCGCTTACTCCTCTGAAGAAAAGTTACGACCAATCGAGATAGCATATTCAAAAGCAGAGACATTACTTTGCCAACAAAGGTCTGTCTAGTCAAGGCTATGGTTTTTCCAGTGGTCATGTATGGATGTGAGAGTTGGACTGTGAAGAAAGCTGAGGGTGGAAGAATTGATGCTTTTCAACTGTGGTGTTGGAGAATACTCTTGAGAGTCCCTTGGACTGCAAGGAGATCCAACCAGTCCATCCTAAAGATCAGTCCTGGGTGTTCATTGGAAGGACTCATGCTGAAGCTGAAACTCCAGTACTCTGGCCACCTCATGCGAAGAGTTGACTCATTGGAAAAGACCCTGATGCTGGGAGGGATTGAGGGCAGGGGGAGAACGGGACGACAGAGGATGAGATGGTTGGATGGCATCACCGACTGGATGGATATAAGTTTAAGTAAACTCCGGGAGTTGGTGATGGACAGGGAGGCCTGCTGCTACTGCTAAGTCACTTCAGTCGTGTCCGACTCTGTGCGACCCCGTAGACGGAAGCTCACCAGGCTCCCCCGTCCCTGGGATTCTCCAGGCAAGAACACTGGAGTGGGATGCCATTTCCTTCTCCACTGCATGAAAGTGAAAAGTGAAAGTGAAGTCGCTCAGTCGTGTCCGACTCTTAGCGACCCCATGGACTGGAGCCTACTAGGCTCCTCCATCCATGGGACTTTCCAGGCAAAAGTACTGGGGTGGGGTGCCATTGCCTTCCCCGACAGGGAGGCCTGGCGTGCTGCAATTCATGGGGTAGCAAAGAGTCGGACAGGACTGAGTGACTGAACTGAACTAGTTCAATTCACAAACCTCTTTTCCTTTTCTTGCCCTAGGATGGTTTCCTCAACTCCTGAACTTCCCACTGCCTTCTGAAATTTTCATTGCTTTCTGGCCCAAGCTCTTTCCCACATTTGTACTTATTTCTTCTCTACCATCTCTATGTTCTTAGTGTTTCTTCTTGGTTTCAGAATCTTCACGGGGTCCTAAAGGCTAGCCATCATGTTCCTTCCTTAGAGGGAAGGCGCAGTTCCCTCTTAGAGGGAAGCCCTGTTCTGGGCGCAGGACAGAGGAGATGAAAACACCCAGGAAAAGGCAGAGGGGAGACAAACTGGTAGCGATGCCGACTGCCAATGGCCTACCTCCATTAAGGAAGAGGACAATCATTTTTTTCTATGTCATCACCAAGCACTCCTCCCATACACTTTAAGTTAAGAAACATATCCTGCCGGGTTCACAAGAGTGAGTGTCCAACACTTTTTTTTTTAAACTCTCAGAGATCCAGTAACTGCTAAGCTGCAAAGTCGCTTCAGTCGTGTCCGACTCTGTGTGACCCCATAGATGGCAGTCCACCAGGCTCCGCCGTCCCTGGGATTCTCCAGGCAAGAATACTGGAGTGGGTTGCCATTTCCTTCTCCAATGCATGCAAGTGAAAAGTGAAAGTGAAGTTGCTTAGTCGTGTCCAACTCTTCGCGACCCCATGGACTGCAGCCTACCAGGCTCCTCCGTCCATGGGATTTTCCAGGCAAGAGTACTGGAGTGGGGTGCCATTGCCGTCTCCTCCAGTAACTGGGTTTAGTGGTATCCGTCAACACCTTTAGTCCTGAACCGCTAGAAACGAACATGTAGCGTCCTTGCACTGCAAGATAACCAGGAGACGCCGGGCACGTGCGCGGAGGCAGGTCACAGGGGCACGCTCAGGGACGTGACCTGGAGACGCCGGAAGCCGGGCGCGTCTGAGCGTCCAGTTCCGGGAGCCGAGTTCCAGCGCTGCTGTCTGTTGAGTCTCCTGTGGCGTCCCTTCGCCTTGTTCTCGGGTTCAGCTCTGCGAGACCCCGGACTTACTGGGCCGCATGGAACAACAAGCACCGGCCCTGATTCCAGCCGTGGGACACCCGGTGCCCGGAGAGGCTGGCAGCAGGCATCTGTCTGAGAGACTTTGGAAAGGCTGGCCCCAAGCCCCTCATACAGGACCCTGTCCTGGGTTTGGGGGAGGGGGGGATCCCTTTTTGGCAACCGTGCTTCCCACGCTCTGACGAAACCAGGGCCACCACTACTGTATGAACGAAGTAGAATTTTGCTCTCTATTTTGCAAGATTAGCACGAAAACATTAGTAATTTTCTGACTGTGATTCGTAACTTTTCCTTTCCCACAGGTTGGATCGTATGTACTCAATTGTGGAGAAACTGCCAAGTGATTAGAAATTGTTTTTTTAGGCTGGGGCCACATCCATATACTTAACGCCGAATTTTGGAGAAATGTTCCATTAAGTGCAAGTCTTCATTCCACTCTACCCCCGGCAATTATATATTATTACTTATCTCCTTCACATATTATACACTTTTCATATTGGTTGTGTTAATTTTACTGTTTCAACTAGAATGGACTCTCTGCTAATGCATTTCAAACACCTTGAACAGTTTCTGTGCAAGGTAGGCTTCTAAAAAATATTTGTGGATTTAGTGAATTAATAAAACTAGTTATCTTGGTTACAGGTCGTCTTCTTTCTTTTGTGGGTTCTTTGAAGTATTTGCCATGTATCACTTTATCACTTAATTCTTATTCCCCAGGATGCCCTCAGAAGCCTTCAGTTGAGACTCCAGGCATGATGGCTGTGGACATAAGAAAGTCTGCTGGTCAGCTGTTCCAAGCCCCATTGAGGTCAGCAGGGCCCTATGATGGTGACAGTGAAGCTGGAGGAAGACCACCCCAGGAATCAGGGTCTCAGCCTTCCAGAGAACTAGCCTCCTGCCTGGGAGATGTTCAGGCAGCAGTTTAGGCACTTCTGCTACCAGGATTCCCCTGGACCCCGGCTGGCCCTGAGCTGGCTCCAGGAGCTCTGCCATCGGTGGCTCAGACCAGAGACACACACCAAGGAGGAAATCCTGGACCTGCTAATGCTGGAGCAGTTCCTGTCCATCCTGCCCAAGGAGCTCCAGGTCCCAGTTCGGGAGCATCTTACAGAGAGTGGGGAAGAGGCAATGACCATACTGGAGAATCTGGAAAGAAAGAGAAATGTACATATAGGAAAAGACAAGTCTGATGTGGTTGTGGGGAACTGGGAGCAAAACTTTCTCAAGTGTGGAAGCTCTGAGAACAGTGGGAAAACCTAGCATTCAGCAGGGAACTGAGCTTCTTCCTAAGCCAGTCCTGTAAGGAGTGGAAGGGTGGGAAACAGGAGATTCGGGGATGGAGTAAAGATGCTGAAGGCATTTTGTAAGTATCATGCTATGTACTCTACTGGTCATTTCAACATTCACAGCAACAAAGAACTAGGTGGTATCACACTTGGAAACTAAGTTCAGAGAGGTTGTGTAACTTAGCAGAGGAGACATAGCCAATAAATGAAGTGATAGAGACAGGATTTGATCAGGCTTTCTGATCAAAAGGTAAGCATCACTTACCTTTCTGGCTACCCTTTAGCACCCTAATGCCCTGGTTTCTCTTCTAGTCTCTCCAGGGATGTTTCTTAGAAACTCCTCCCTGAGGTCTAGTTCCTGTTAAATTCAGGCCTAATGAGTGCCACTTGTCTCTAGGTTTCAGCTTGTTCTCTGGAACAGAAGATACTTTTGCAGACAATGACCCTTCAAACACTAGATGAAGAATCTTCATATACCCGAGCTCAGCCCCCAGCAGTCCAGTTCAAGGGCGAAAGACCTGAGCCCCAACCATCAGAGGAAACAGGTGAGGCAAGAATTTCTCTAGGAAATTTGGAGTGAAATGAAGTCCCCCATTGGTTTTTTTTGTGAAGTATGACATGTTAATTCCTTGTGATGAGAGTTGTTAAAGGATATGACAAAGCTGACATTTTAGGTAATAATGATTAAAAGGTGATAAGTCATCTCAGAACAGCTTCTGTAGTATGTGAATTTTAAGTATCCGTAGTTGAATTTTCTGCAGATCGTCTGTAGCAAGTGTTACTTTCAAGTATTTTGATGCTTACATCCTTAAGTAGACTCTGATAGGACGTTAACATTGTAAAACTATATTGACTTTTTTGAAAGTTACCTCTTATTATTACCAGAGAAGTATATATGCATTGTAGAAAGTTAGAAAATACAGAGTTGCAAAATAAGAAAACAAGCATAATATTCTATCATCCAGCGATTACAGTGACTTTTTATTATATATTTGAATATCTTTTATGTGCATGTATGTGTATACACACATTCCTTTCACTGAAAACAGATCATTTCTGTGTGCTATTTTGTAATCTCTTTTGTTCAGTTAATAATCTTCCCTTTTCCCTGGCAATACATTTTGATGTTATCTAAACTCAATGCAAATTCAGATTGGTCCATTTTTTCCAAAATGTCTTTAAAGCTGATTTGTGCAAACCAGGATAGAATCCATGGCTGTGTGAGATACCTGTTTGTTGTGCCTTTTAATTCTCTTTTACTTTAGAACAGTTTCCCTTTCCCATTTTCCCTTTCATGGCCCAGACATTTTCATGACCCTGGGCAAGTTTCTTACTCTGTGAAGCTTTCTGGTTGCTTCCTCATGGAATCATTTATTTTGCTGCCCATGTATGCTGTATTTCCATAAAATGGAAAAAAAGATTGAAAGACATGGCAATATGATCCCTCCATTGAACAGCTAATTTTTCCCCTTTATAACTGTGTGGTGTCACTTTGGCAGTATGTGATTGGCTCGTTTCCCAGCAACAAAATACAAAATGTTTGAGAATTCTTCTATGAGTCAATCATTTTATTAAGTGTTGCAGAATGATTTTGTGACTCTTTCATTCCTTCTATGTTATTAACTGTTAGTCTTCTTTATAGTGAAGAAATCATCAAATCGTCTGTTTGATCACTTCATATTAGATAGACAAGATTGATGCTTAGTTTTCCCCCTGTATTTACCAATTTTCGTTTAATAGGCACCTCAAATGACACCATGGGATTTTAGGACTTTCTTTGTGTTAATATCATTATGGGTTTAGTAATTTTCATTGAGTCAGTGTGTTTCAATCTACCACAGTTATTACTTGTTTAAAGCTCAGATTGATACATCTTTGCCTAGTTTGGATATCTTCCACCCTGCTCCTAACTCTTTTTGCCATGACCCTATGAATTTTGAATCCTTGCTTTCTGAGCAAAATTAATTATTCCATGCTTACCATGTACTTTCCCCAGACCCAGATTTGGTATCAACCCTTTCTGAAGGAGCTTTAATTCTTCGTAATGGAGAAGGCTATTGAAGTACAAAATCTGGATGCTGGGAGTGTTCTTTTCCCTTGGGTAACAATACTTCTAGCACATTTTATGGGTGGAGCTAGATGTACTTTTTTTTTTTTTTCCCTAAAAATTATGAGTTCATATTGGTGTATCAGTTTTGTTTTACCACTACAATGTTCCATTATTTTTCTATATCATGTTTTGTCCCTGCATTTACTTTTGTTAATTCCATCCTTATGTTCTTCCTTGTTTTTAAAATTTATTTATTTTAGATTGTAGTAGTTTGTATCAGAAGTGTTCCCAGGAAGCATAAGCAGGGGGAATGAGACAGAAGAGAGAAAAGTGTTCCTAAATGAGCAGATTCTCTTGGTTAATTAGTTGTCCTTTTTATTTTTTAATTTTTGAGCTGGCTGTATTGATCTGTGTATCTATTACTAATATAAATATTTGATGCTACAAATATTTCATTGAATACTGGTTTTGATGAATCCCAAATGTTTTGAAATGTAGCATTTTAGTTATTTTCTAGAAAATCTGAAACGTATTTCTCCTTTGAACCAACAGTTGAAAGTTTTAAAATTTTCAGATGGGAGGGCTTATTTTCTGATTTTGTTACTAATTCTAGATTTATTGTTATCAGAGAATGTTTGTGTTGTTTACACCTTTTGGAGTTTATTATGGTTTTCCTATGACCCAAAAATTAGTTTTCATTAAAGGTCACTGTACATCTGAGAAGATGTTCTATTTTCCAGATACAGAGCTTCATATACATGTTTATCCATAGATTTAATAATCTTGTAAATCTTATGAATGTTTATTTTTTGGTCCATTTGGTGGTTTTTTCCTAGACAGAAAGAATGATTAAAGTCTGTTATTTGTTTTGTCTATCTCATCTATAATTTCTGCTCTGGAAAATTTGTTCCTTTGTTATTTTCTATATAATTATTCATGTCTGATCCATGATCACTATAAATTGTAATGTTTATTTATCGTTATATTTTTCTTTGTCTCATTTCATGCTCTTGGCTTGAATCTCACCTTTTTTCTGAAATTGAGATCATGATGCCTTTCTTATTTGCATTTGCTCAATTTTCTCTTGCTCATCCTTTATTCATAACTTTACTCAATCATTTTATCTTAGATGTGTCTCTTGTATATTTAGTGTAGTTGAATTTTTCTCTGCTCAATTAATGACCACAAAGTTAGAGCCACACACATTTATTATCTCATAGTTTCTATGGGTCAGGAGTCTGGGTATGTGGCTTAGCTGGATCCTCCACTTCTGGATCTCTTACAAGGTTGCAGCCAAAGATATAGGTTCTCACCTGAATTGTGACTGAGGAAGGATCCACTTCCAACCTCACATGGATGTTGGCAGGACTCAGTTCTTTGTCAGTCACACAGACAGAGGTCCTTCCTTCCTTCCTGGTTGCTGACCAGAACCCAGCTTCAGTTCCTTGCCACGTGGGCTTCTCTGTATGGTGGCATTCTTAATCAAAGCCAGCAAACCAGAAAGGAAGGGTGTCAATAGAGGAAGTCTTATGGTAGGTAGAAATTATAGTCTTGGGTAATCACAGAAGTGACATCCTATCAATTTTACCATACTGTATTGGTAAATCAGCCATGCTTTATTCTTTCCCACTCCCACACCTGTATTACTCCCATTCCTTTTACTTGGCTCACCTATTTCTCTGAATCCCTGACTCTAAATAAAGATAGAAAGTGCTCTGTTAAATCTGAAATAAACATTAACCCTCCTAGCTCTCTGTCTGTTAAATCATTTTTGAGTTGCCTTTTCTCCTCACATTGTGTGGTATGTTGTTTCAGATGGTGAAATAAGGACTGAGAATTTGACATTAAAAGTGAAACAGGAACCTTGTGAAGAAACAGAATGGTGTAGGGATGAACATCATGAAACTATATGTCAACATGCCATACAGAGAGGAGACAATGAGCCTAGTGAAAGTGTGGAAATGCAGAATGGGGATGCCACAGGTGAGAAAATACATGAATGTGATGAATGTAAGAAAATCTTCACCTGGATGAGAGGCCTTCATATGCACAAGAGGATCCACAATGGAAAGAAACCATACTCCAGTACAGAATTTGGGCTTCACAGCAAGGAAAAGCCTTATCAGTGTAAAGAGTGTGGCAAAGACTTCAGTCAGAAAGCACGCCTCTCTCATCATCTCAAAATCCACATTGTAGAAAAGGCTCATCAGTGTAATAAATGCGGCAGATGTTTTAGTCAAAGATCAATTCTTTCAAAACATCAAAGTCTCCACACTGAAAAGAAGCCTTTTGAATGTATATACTGTGGGAAAACCTTCTGCCATAGTGCAGACCTCACTGAACATAAACAGTTGCACAACAGAGAGAGGCCTTATGAATGTAGTGAATGTGGGAAAACCTTCACGCAGTGTTCAAATCATACTGAGCATCAGCGAATTCACAGTGAAGAAAAACTTTATGAATGTAAAGTATGTGGAACAGCCTTCACTCAGTATGCAGGACTTAACCAACACCAGAGAATCCACTCTGGAGAGAAACCTTTTGAATGTCCTGTATGTGGTTGAGCTTTTAGCTGAAGCTCAGAACTTACAATACATCACAGAATTCACTCAGGGGAAAAACCTTATGAATGTGCTGAGTGTGGAAAAACCTTTAGAGTGAACTCAACCCTCATCATACATCAGAGAAGTCACACTGGAGAGAAGCCCTATAAATGTGATGAATGTGGTGAAGCCTTCAGTCAACACTCAGGCCTTAACAAACACAAGTTAGGAGGAAAGCACAGAAACTCTCCTACACTAAGAAAATGCACATGTGATGAGTGTGGGAAGACCTTCACACAGTTAACTGGCCTGAGAAACCAGAAAAGAATCCATACTGGGGATAAGACTTACCAATGTCCTGAGTGTGGCAAGGCCTTTACAAGGGGAGAGCATCTTATTGAACATCAGGGGATTCACAATAAGGAGAAGCCTTATCAATGTAAAGAGTGTGGCAAAGCCTTCAGTCAGAAGACAGGTCTTAGTCATCATATCAAAATCCACACAGGAGAGAAACCTTTTGAATGTTCTGAATGTGGGCGAGACTTCAGCTGTAAATCAAATCTCAATAAACATAAGAGAGTCCACTCTGAGGAAAAATCCTATACATATAAATAGTGTGGGAAGGCCTATTAGGCAGAGAGCATTGCTAATCCAGCATCAGAGAGGCCACATCCTGCTAAGCCTCAGCAGTGGCGTGAATGAGGTAAAGCCTAGAAGCTCAGCTCTGGTTAGTCACCAGAGAATCCACTAAAATGTCTCCTTGCAAAGATGTCTGGTGACAACTTCAAGTAGAATTCAGAATTTTTTTCAACTGAGATGAAATGTTTCTTAAACTTCATTACTTAAAGAATGTCAGAGATACTGTGTTGAAAAGTTGTTTAAAAGTCATAAATGCTAGAAAAGTTGAGAATTTGGGAAAATTAACATCAGCAAGAAATTTACCTGTTATTACCTTCGTCAAATGCAGTGAAGTGTCAGTTAATACAATGAAAAGGTGAACAAGGACTTCTGTTAAAAAATTATTTTTTATACTGAATTCATGAGTTTTTATGTTTTGCTTTTTGAAATCATTTTGATTTCTGAGTAGCCTTAGCCTAGTCTAATGTTGAAATTGCTTTTTACGGTACCAGTTGCAGTCACTGGAGTATCCAAGAGCTTGGAATGTGTGAGATCAGCTGTCTGTTTCTCTACTACCTTGTCTTCCTAACCAAGCCTCTGACCAGAATTGAGTGACCTGCAGACCCTTCCCGATCCTGACCTCTCCCCCGCAACCTACCCCCTCCAAACTAGCATTTCCTGACAAAAGATGTGTTACATTCTAAGTGATGTGGAGGGCTAAAGGTTTGGGCCCACAGTACATCAAAATCTAGTGTGGCCATCATGGCTAAAGCCCAGACAACACATTTTTTATTGTGAACACAGCTCCTTGAGCTCAAACAGAGGACAAAAGAGAAGAGGATAAAGTAAGCCTTTCATTCCAGCATTTTCCATCTCCTACAAATTACATTAACACAACTGAAATCTCCTCCAGCTTCAGCACTGCCTATCTCCCTCAGTCAATGTAGTGAGGGACTTTGCTGAAGCTGGTAATAGCTTTCAAGCACTGGAAGAATATTTCCTCGGTTTTGTGACTGCACTTGACTTCTGTTGGATTTTATAATATTTTTAGGGCAATAGAATTCCCTGTCAAAAGCAAGAAAATCTGGCCCAACCATGGTAAAAATACTCATTTATTTAAGTCGCTTTTAGGCTACCTAGTCTGCTGATTTGTCATTCTGTCTCTTTTTCGCTCTACTGCCTTTAATCCTCTGAGAATAAGACTCAAAACTTTGCTGTTGACAGAGAATGTTTCCCCTTGTCTCTTTTTGTAGTTACTACCTCTCACTTCCAAGGTGAATAAAACTATCATTTGTCTTTTAGGCCAATGATATTTAACAATCTCGAGGCTCCAGCCTATTCATATAAATACAGTGTTTTCTTAAATGGCAAATATGGAGCATTAAAAGTTGTTAAATGTTGTGTCAGTCCTTGAAGCCCAAGTCAAGTGTGACTTACTAGTCCAACACTTTTTTTAGGTGTAATTTGCATATTCAGATCTACAACAATTATTCAATATTTGTATATATTATGAAATAATCACCACAAAAATGTCTAGTCAATATCCATTAATATCCATCAACATGGATAACATTTAATATCCATCAACACAGATAACAAAATTTTCTTCCTTTTGATGAGAACAGTTAAGATCAACCCTCTTAGCAACTTTCAAGTATGCAATACAGTATTAACTATAGTCACCATGTTGTATATTACATCCCGATGACTTTATTTTATAACTGTAAGGTTGTACCTTTGACCACCTTCACCCGTTTCACCCCTACCCTCTCCCCCAACTCTGGCAACCACCTACCTCCTCTCTGTGAATTTTTTTTTTTTTCCTGTTGTTTTAGATTGCATGTATAATTGAGATCATATGGTATTTGTCTTTCTCTGACTTACTTCACTCAGCATAATGTCCTCAAGTTGTTGGAAATGACAAGATTTCCTTTTTCTTGGCTGAACTGTATACACACCCACATTTTCTTTATCCATTTATCTGTCAATGGGCACTTAGGTTGCTTTCATGTGTTGGTTATTGTAAGTAACGTTGTAGTGAACGGGGGTACAGGTATCTTTTTGAGTTGGTGTTTTTGTTTATTTGGGTAAATACCAAGGAGTAGAATTGCTGGATCATGTTGATGAATCTCCATACTGTTTCCCATAGTGACAGTACCTATTTACATTCCCACCAGCAGTGTACAAGCACTCTCTTTTCACCACATCCTCACCAACATTTATTTCTTGCCTTTTGCTAATTGCCACTCAAACAGGTTTGAGGTGGTATCATTGTGGTTTGAATTTGCATTTTCCTAATGATTGGTGATACAGAGCACCTTTTCATGTTACCTATCAGCCATCTGTATGTCTTCTTTGCAAAAATGTCTATTCAGATCCTCTGCCCATTTTTTTAATTGTTTTTTTTTTCTATTAAGTTGTATAAGTTCTTTATACTTTTGAATACTAACTCCCCCATCAGCCATGTGGTTTTGCAAGTATTTTCTCCCATTTTGTAGGTTGGTTGCCTTTTCATTTTGTTGATGATTTTCTTTGCTCAGTTCTCAGTTCATTTCAGTCGCTCAGTCGTGTCCGATTCTTTGCGACCCCGTGAATTCCAGCACACCAGGCCTTTGCTGAGCAAAAGCTTTTTTTTAATGTAATGTGGTCTTTTTTTTTTTTTTTTTTGGCATTTTTCATCACCAAGACCAATATCAAGTAGATTACCCCTCATGTTTTCTTCTAGAAGTTTTATGTTTCAGGTCTTATGTTGAACTCTTTAATCCATTTTGACAATTTTTGTGTATGGTGTAAGAGAGTGGCCCAGTTTCATTCTTTTGCTTGTGTTCCAGTTTTCCTTAACACTGTTCATTGAAGGGACTGTCCTTTCCCCATTGTATATTCTTGATTCCTTTGTTGTAGATAAATTGACCATATATGTATGGGTTTATTTTTGGACTCTGTTCCATTGATCTGTATGTCTGTTATTTGCAAATAATATACTGTTTTGGTTATTATGGTTTTGTATTATAGTTTAAAATCAAAGTGTGATGCTTCCAGCTTCATTCTTCTTTCTCAACATCACTTTGGCTATTTGGGGTCTATTTTTGGTTCCATATGAATTTTAGGATTGTTTGTTCTATTTCTGTGAAAAATATTGGAATTTTGGTAGGGATTGCACTGAATCTCTAGATTGCTTTGAATTATGTAGTACAGTGTCAAAATCTAAAGTAGCATCTCAAAAGAGCTTCTTATCTCAGTGAAAATACTGGTTCCCAGCCTTCAGCACTGGGTTATCAACCAACACAAACCCTTGATAGGCACAGCCTGACCCATGGACAGTAAAATCTTGTAAGGGATTCTGAAGACCCTCAATAAGGATAACTAGTCACTTCCAGAAAATGGAAAAAAGGATTTGAGGGGATTCTGTTTTTTAACCCTTGGAACGTGAGCTTATAGTCTCTTTGAAGTGATGATAAAGATAAATTTCAGGAATGTTTGTAGTTTGTTTTAAAAATAAATGTAGGGAAGAAAACAAGTACTGTATTGATTCATCAGACTCTTGAGAAAGCAAGGCTACCATATGACCCAACAATTCCACTCCTGCATATATACCTTAAAAAAGTTAAAACACTGTCAAAAAAATAACATGCACCCCAATGTTCATATTTACAGTTGCTCAGATATGAAAGCAACCTAAGCATCAACAGATACATGCTTGCAGCAACATGGACCTGAAGGATATTAAGCTAAGTGAAATCAGAGAAAGACTATGATATTACTTACATGTGAAATCTAAAAAAGTAATGAATATAATAAAAGGAACACAGAAATAGAGAACAAACTAGCTGTTACCAATGGGGAGAGGGAAGCACAGAGGAGTAATGTAGGGATAGAGGATTAAGCGGTACAAACTATCATGTATAAAATAAGTTACAAGGATACAATATCTTATAGTAACTGTAAATGGAATTTAACCTTTAACACTTTTAAATTGCTGTATCATACACCTGTAACAACATTGTACATCAAGTGTATTTCAATTATTAAAATAATCTTTTTTTTTAAAAGATTGATTGATCAGAGCATGGATTCATTAGAGACTCTAGGAAAGTAATTCCATCAACCACAAAGAAGGTCTCCCTTGGCAGAGGGATAGGGGTCTTAATCTCAAGGTCCAGGCAGTGTTCCAGCACTAGACCAGTTTCCATGAAACTTTCTGCATCCAGCTTCTTAGCATTCCTTGGTAAGAGGAAAAGTCAGCCACACTCCCCACCAGATTTTCCCAATACCTGGTCTGGAAACAGGAGGGGGGTAATCTGAAAGAAAGGTCTGTGGCCTTGGGAATGGCTGAAAGCCACTTGGATGGGTGAAAATTATGACCCTGCTAGGATCCAGATCTTAACATGGGAAAATGTTGGAACCTCTTCCTGTCATTGCTATGCTATGCTATGCTAACTCACTTCAGTCGTGTCTGACTCTGTGTGACCCCATAGACGGCAGCCCACCAGGCTCCACCATCCCTGGGATTCACCAGGCAAGAACACTGGAGTGGGTTGCCATTTCCTTCTCCAATGCATAAAAGTGAAAAGAGAAAGTGAAGTCGCTCAGTCATGTCCGACTCTTTAGCGACCCCATGGACTGTCATTATCCACCCTAATATCCCAGCTTTGAGTTTGTCATTCCAGGATTGTCTAACACCTTGTTTATGTGGCTTGTTTACCTACTGACAGAAAGGGAGGGTATACAGCCAAAGAGAGGCAGCTTTCCTGGAAATTCTGTAGACTATTTCAGAAACTCAAGCATGCATCCCAGTGGGAGCAGAAAAAGTTGCAACCGTGTTAGCACAGCCTAAATTTCCTACAATTCACACCGCCTTGCCTTTTCTTCTGTGTGCACCTGGGGACACACAGTTCTTGGAGAAGGTGAACAGTTCCTGGTCCCCTCATTCCTCCAGGATGCAGAGAGGGCAGTTTTGAGATATTAGCTAAGATTCTGTTTCAGATGGGAAAGGTTCAACTCTGGGCAGCTGATTTGAATGGATGTGGGGATTGTGAGCAGGGATAGAAGAGCCAAGAGAAGCGCGTCATAGAGCTAGTTGTAATCACAGCTTTCCCCATCTAGAGAACCTAAGTTCAGAGCAACATCCTTCAAAAGCCTCTAGAAAAATCGAGGGAAGCCTTCACCTGCACACTGAGCAGATTTTGTTTCCCAGCTTTTGGTTTGGTATTTGGCAATTTAGGTCCCAAGAATGGCTTCTGGTTTTCCCAGCGTTCTGTTTCTTTTTAAGACTTTTGACACCACTGGTTTGGGTTTCCCCTTCTCCCTTGCTTGTCAAACCTAAAACAAACCAGTCAATGAAACTTGATCACGTCTCCACTGGATTTTAAGGGGAAATAATTTACAACCTTCTCATCTGAAAAACTGCATGAGAGGTAACAGCATTGGGCTGTGGAGACAAGAGTGCTCCGTTTAAACCTCAGCCGGGCAACTCTGTGTGGGACCCTGGGCAGGCACCCATCTTGAAAGGGCAGTACTGGGATTGCCTTAATTTTTTTTTAATTTATTTTACTGAAGTAAAGTTGATAGTGGCTCAGCTGGCAAAGACTCCGCCTGCAATGTGGGAGACCTGGCTTCCATCCCCGGGTTGGGAAGATCCCCTGGAGAAGGGAAAGGCTACCCACTCCTATATTCTGGCCTGGAGAATTCCATAAATGTATAGTCCATGGGTGCGCAAGGAGTCGAACATGACTGACTGACTTTCACGATTGATTTACCATGTTGCATTAATTTCTGCTGTACTGCAAAGTAATGCAGTTACACACACACATATATTCTTTTCTGTTATGGCCTATCACAGGATATTGAATATAGTTCCCTGTTCTGTACAGTAAGACTTGTTTATACATTCTATTTATAACTTTGCATCTGCTAGGAATTCTCTTATTTAATAATGCGTGTAAAGCACTTAGGCTAGTGCTCCACAGAGTAGGAGCTGTGTAGGAGTTTGGCATTATTATCATTACCCAGCTATAAAGACTTTAGAAGGTGGAAACCAAAAATTTTTAAACCTAGAGAGAGGTCCCCACCTCCCCCAATAAGAAGCATGACAGGTTTAATGCCACCAACTTGTGCTCCACGACCGACCGTCTGCACTTCCAGGGAATAAAGTAAAAGCTGAAGCTTAGAGCGCAGGTTGGAGGGTGGGGCGGGGAAGGGCTAAGGGTTGTTGCTGGCGAGGAGTCTACACTGTCAGATGGAAAGGTTTGGGGAATGCGGGCAGGTGAATACTTCTCACAGAGCTGTCAGCCTGTGGACAGCAGATGTTTTTCAATTTCGCACTTTTACCTACATGCCTTTAAATTGTGGATAAGGAATTTCCTACAAATAGGGTATTAACCCCTACCTCATATTTTCTTGTCAACACAGTTATATGTGTCTTTGCTTATTTACTTATACGCTCCCTGACCGTTGGATGGCATGGTCATCGCTGAAGGCATGGTTGAATGGCATCACCGACTTGATGGACATGAGTTTGAGCAAGCTCCAGGAATTGGTGATGGACAGGGAAGCCTGGTGTGCTGCAGTCCGTGGGGTCGCAGAGTCAGACACAACTGAGCGACTGAACTGACTGACTCTAACTCCCTGACCGTTGCATTAATTCTTCCTTGCTTATTCAGTAAAAGTGAGGTTAAATATATTATAACTTTTATAATGGACATTTAAAAGCACAGAGAAAATAATATGACGTAGTCTAATGTGTTCATCTGGAGAAGGCAATGGCACCCCACTCCAGTACTCTTGCCTGGAAAATCCCACGGATGGAGGAGGAGCCTGGTAGGCTGCAGTCCATGGGGTCGCTAAGAGTTGGACATGACTGAGCGACTTCACTTTCTCTTTTCACTTTCATGCATTGGAGAGGGAAATGGCAACCCACTCCAGTGTTCTTGCCTGGAGAATCCCAGGGACGGGGAAGCCTGGTGGGCTGCTGTCTATGGGGTCACACAGAGTCGGACACGACTGAAGTGACTTAGCATAGCATAGCATAGCAATGTGTTTATCACCCAACTGTAAAAATTAGTATTTTTGCCAATCTCTCTCTCTAAATATATATATGTATATACATATATATAATTTCCCAACCTTTTCCCACCTGTATTTTAAAGAAAATCAAGGCATAATATCATTTTACCCATCAAGACTTCAATACATAAAGAAGACAGAATTTTAAAATATATGCCCTGCTCATTTATTTATGGACATGTCTAGTAGGAGGAAGATGGTTTCTTCAGATTTTTGGGGGGGGGGGGTTCATCACATTTTATTTTCATCAGTGTGTTAATTTTCTTACAATGATCATTTTGTTTTCTCCACTAGACTGCCAAGGAATTCCATCATGAATGTTTTGGGGGTTTTCCCCCCACTGGGTTTTATTTTCTACTTGAATACAATTTAATGTAATTATTAGTTTATTATTTATTTTGCTACTATTACAACTACCATAATATCAAATGATTTACACAGCAATAACTATTTGTAAAGCAAGTTTCTAAGCATTTCACTGATATTAACTAATTTAATGTTAACTAATTTGATGTTTCACTAATTTAATACTCACCATAACTTTATGGTTTAAAAAAACTAAGATTATCAACCCAAAAGTTTTAATTAATTAAAAATATGCTTTCTAGGTACCTTAATTATAATGCTTAGATTTGTTATTAAATTTATTAACAATAGTTATTGTTTACTTACACTGACATTGGTGTAATAAGACCAAAACAAATAAATTCCTTGACCTCTTGCTGTAGGGAGAGGGGTTTAAGTTAAACTTCTGTGAAACTCTTAGTTAACGACAGAAATCCACCCTCACCCCGGAGCTTCCACTAGGAATAGTTCTGAAGTCACTGGTGTGAAATAAGATTTACTTTGAGTCTCTGAAAGGTAGGTGTGAGTGGTAGCCGATGACGCAAAGGGTAATGATTTACTTGCTCCACTCAAAGGAACAAATAAGATGGTTTTATTAGGTATTTTAGATGAAGTACCTTTAAGGGTTTTGTGCCCATCAATGGTATTTGGAAATTCGGTGAATCATTTGAGAGAGGAGTTCCTCCCAACAAAGTTAAGGGCTGAGCTAAGAGATTTCATAGAGAGGAAAAAGAGACCAACATTTTTGGTAGAAAAGAACATTTCAACCTTCAAACTTCTGCACTACACTTTTGCTTTTCGTTGCTTAGTGTCTGACTTTTGAGACCCCAAGGCTTGTAGCCTGCCACGGTCCTCTATCGGTGGGATTTCTCAGGCAAGAGTGGGTTTGCCGTTTCGTTCTCCAGGGCATCTTCTTGACTCACAGGAATCGAACCTGCATCTCCCGCATTGTGGGCAGATTCTTTACCATTAAGCCACCTTTAAAAGTACACAAACGCTTATGAGTGGAAAAGGTTTCTTGATGGTCATTTTATCTCAGAGGTTGTCAGAGCCGGAAGGGATGTTAGGGATTACTCAGTCCGGCCCGCACAGTGGGGTTTAGGAAAGAGCCACAACCAGGACCTGCACCTTGACTCCCGCATCTGGGATTATTTACCCACCCCACCGTTGGTTGATAGGAGTCAGGCTAAACCAATCTTGTGCTACGATGCAAACGAGTTCCCGTTAGGACTCTCGCTATTTCTACTTTTTTTTTTTTTTTTTTCCCCAAACACGTTCTCCTGCGTTGCTGATTTTTCAGACTGATCAATGCCAAGAGAGGAAAACAAAAGACAAATGAGGCATCTCCTGGCTGGCGAGCGTATCACAAAAGTAAATAGTAAGGAATCGGGATTCTGGTACAATGTAGAAAACGGGAATCCTGGGAGTTCTGATCAAGAGGTGGGGAAATTGGTCCCTTCGATGCGAAATGCAGCGGTCGAGGGACCTTGTGACAGTCGGGTTTCCCGGGGACTCAGAGCTGAGTTGGCAAGACAGTGTTGGCCTATGTCCAACAACGTGTATTATGCTTGGTTCCACCTGTTATCAGGTATTTGCCAAGTAACTTCACCACTCCAAGCGCTGTCAATTACTGTCCGTTGTGAAATTTACTTTAAGACACCTAACTCACACTGTAGTTGTGACAGTTAAGCCGGGAAAAGAACAATTAGATGCATTACTATAAAACACCTGCCAGAAGACGTTGAAGAAGTAAGATTTGACATGCGACGAGGTGGCCGAGTGGTTAAGGCGATGGACTGCTAATCCATTGTGCTCTGCACGCGTGGGTTCGAATCCCATCCTCGTCGACGGGCTGAGTTTGTGAGGGGTGGTTACACGTTTTGCCGAGTTAATTCGTTACTCACTCAGTTGGGTGAAGTGAATTAATTCCTTCTATTCCACCCCTCCCCCCGCCCCGTTCCCGACTTCCTTAGTAGCATTTTGTCATGTCTGTGAACTTTGTTAAATGATACATTTGATTACTGTTTCATTCTCCCATTCTCCCGTGAAATTTTCATCCCAAGTTTTGCTTAGCAGAGATTTTCTACCTAGGAAATCACTGAAAAATTAATTGAAGACCATAGAAAAACATTGCCTAATAAATTTAGAGGAGCGTATAAAGTTGTTTATAGAGAAGTGTACACAAAATTATGGGTTATTTAAGGCATTATCAGGTTAATTTTATCTTTAGGGAATTTTTGTCTATTATCTTTTAACTTTAAAAGCAGCCATTTCTAAGGATCCCTATCATTGACAAGGAAGAATATGTATCTCTTAGAGATATGACAAAACTAAAAGTACACACTATAATATTCTCAGTTAAAGCTAAGTATTTCTCCCCAAGAAAAGGTCATAAAAATCTGGGACTTCCCTGTTGACCCAGCAATTAAGACTCTTCACTTTCACTGCAGAGGGCACAAGTTTGATCCCTGGTCAAAGCACTAAGATCCCCACATGCCCTGTGATGCACTACCCCCCAAAGTAACATGCAGTTTCTACCTGTGACTTCCATCTTGACAGACTTTGGGAGGAAAAAATATAATGTATTTTTTCATTGTATTATTTATTTTATTTATTGCCATTTTGGAGTAAGTACTATGTTCATATGATTCAAAAACTATAAAAATCTATACAGCAAAGTTTTGTTACCAATTACCCTTCCCACCAGAAGGACATTACTGGCCCCAATGTGTCATTCCAGAAACATAGTATGCATATATAGTATTAAGCTCTCCAAGATACATTTTTATTGAAGTATAGTTAATTTACAATGTTGTATTAATTTCTACTGTACAGCAATGTATCACAATATAGTTCCCTGTGCTGTGCAGTAGGACCTTGTTAACCATTCTATATATAATAGTTTGCCTCTGCTAACCCCAAACTCTCAATCCTTCCCTCACCAATCTCCTGCCCTTGGCAACTACACGTCTGTTCTCTATGTCTTTGAGTCCATTTCTATTTTGTAAATGAATTCATTTGTATCATATTTTTGAGTCCACATGTAAGTGATGTCATATAACATTTGTCTTTCTCTTTCTAACTTACTTCACTTATGATAATCTCTGCTGCTGCTGCTACTGCTGCTAAATCGCTTCAGTCGTGTCCGACTCTGTGCGACCCCATAGACGGAAGCTCACCAGGCTCCCCTGTCCCTGGGATTCTCCAGGCAAGAACACTGGAGTGGGTTGCCATTTCCTTCTCCAATGCATGAAAGTGAAAAGTGAAAGTGAAGTCGCTCAGTCGTGTTCGACTCTTAGCGACCCCACGGACTGGAGCCTACCAGGCTCCTCCGTCCATGGGATTTTCCAGGCAAAAGTACTGGGGTGGGGTGCCATTGCCTTCCATCTATGTTGGTCCAATGGCCTTTTTTTATTCTTTTTGTGGCTGAGTAGTATTCCACAGTATATATGTACCACATCTTCTTTAGCAATTCATCTGTTGATGGACATTTAGGTTGTTTCCATGTCTTGGCTATTGTGAATAGTGCTGCTTTGAACATATGCGGGCATGTAACCAAAATATAATATTCAATGAAAAAGAGCATAGTGCAAGACAATGTATATAATGCTACTTATTTTAAAAGGCAAATATATCTGCATCTAAATGTATACACCATCTTGCACGATGTGTCTATAGCTATAATATAAATGTCTAGGAGATAAGCTGTGTTCTAGGGTGTAGTCATTTGTAAAATATTTTCCAATTTCCTCCATAGGGATTATATTAATTTATGTATGTGTGCCTGCTAAGTCACTTCAGTTATGTCTGACTCTATGTGACCTTATGCACTGTAGCCTGTCAGGCTCCTCTATCCATGGGATTCTCAAGGCAAGAATACTGGAGTGGGTTGCCATGCCCTCCTCCGGGAGATCTTTCCGACAAGGGGATGGGGAACTTGTCTCTTACATTTCCTGCATTGAGAAGCATGTTCTTTACCACTAGCCCCACCTGGGAAGCCCCCCAACCAAATAAATAGAAAGGAAACCAGACCACATCTGCTCCTGCAGCCCTATAAGAGGAATTTTTATTTCAACTAGCATTGTCACAGATCATCTAAACGGAAGCACAAGCACCCGTAGTGAAAAGGAAATAGGAGTCCTGATTTTTCATAAGCTTGGTAGCTTTTGTTTATTACAGATTTTCTGGATATCCAATGGCAGTTTATAAATTGGACTGATTATAATGATTTAATGGATTTTACGGACTGGTGAAATTGAGCCTTCTGTGGTTTTAGGGTGGAATTCATTCGATTATTTTATTAGAATGAAAATTTTAAATGTCTGAATCAGAGGTCTCATGTTGGATCACTGGATTAGCTCCTATGCAATCCAACAGATTACTCTAGTTCAGCAGTTCTCAAAAGTGTGTTTCTCCCAAGCAACACTAGCATCATCATCACCTGGAAACTTGTTAGAAATACAAACTCCAGGACTGGGGCCCAACAATTTGTGCTTGAACAAATTCTGGGGTAATCCTGATAAATGCTAAAGTTTGAAACTCTAGTTTTATTCTGTTTTGTTTTGTTTTAAAACATGGTTATCCTAGTTGCTGTCCATCTTGGTAAAATCTTTTTTCCTCAAGACCCACATTTCTCCTGTCATTCCAGCATCAACATGAGTGTCTATCTTGATTTTTTCCCTGCTCTGCCAGGATTAATTGTTCTAACCCTTCCTCTACCCACAAAGCTAGGACTCACAGAGCAAGCTAAGGTGGTGTTAAAGACACCGGCCAAAGACCACCAGGAACAAACCTGACAAAATCAGTGTAATGAATTAATACAGCGACAGGATACTCCAGGCAACACCGCTCAACATGAGAATTGAGAGAAAAACCTCCTTTATTACGAACCTAGTTACTTTCAGTTCAGTTCAGTTCAATTCAGTCGCTCGCTCAGTCGTGTCCGACTCTTTGCGACCCTATGAGTAGCAGCTCACCAGGCCTCCCTGTCCATCACCAACTCCCTGATGACTCTAAAGAGGCTCTAAGGGGAGCGAGAAGCGGGTCTAGGTTGATAGCTATTTCTGAGGAGGGATTAGAAGAAGCGCAGATTATCTGGGGATTAGGTATAGTCTTGAAAAGAGGGTGGTTTTAGGTATTCCAGTAATAAATGGGACGTAGCCAAGTGGGTCTGGGACACTGTAAGAAGGCAGTAATCACTCAAAGAGCGGACCGTGGTGGCTTTTTACAGTTGCGGCTTGATCTTGGGGAAAACACTGATTCTTGTTTATTTTGCAGCTGGCATTACCTGTATCTTTCCTCCCAGCCTGACAACAGCAGCCATCCCCACCCCCCTCCTTTTTTTTGGTTGTTCTTTTTCAATCGGAGTTGGTTTTCTTCCTTTCCATCTAGACAGGCTTTTACTCTTTCAGGGGAGGTTGCTTTGACTGTGGACTTTCAGGAGACTTCGGAGAGGAAGCAGGCCGAGATTTCCTCCTTTTAACCCCAGTCCAAAGCACCTAAGAGAGGAGGCGCGGGAAAACGGCCTGCAGAGGGCTCCCGCCTTCTCTGCCTGCTGCTGCTTTGAGGTCTTTCCAGGGTCGGGTTGGGGTGGAGAGTCGGTAAAGAAAGCAGAACGGAAGGCCGCCTCTCGAGAATTAGCCCAGCGAACAGGGAGGTCGCTTCCCTCAGATGCTCCTTGGCGAAGAAAGCGCCCCCAGCTGGAGGTAGGCGATAGGGTGCCAGATGAAACACAACGCCCAGCTATATGTGAATTTCAGATAATGAGCAATTTTTCGTATACAAGTGTGGAAAACCTAGATAGTGGTTGCACATCTGTGAGCACCCTTCAGGGCACGGCGGGCGGCGAGGAGGGTTCTCGACGATTCTGACGCCAGAGAGCGTCTTCATCTCAGGAAATCTCACTCTCCCTTCCTTTTCACTAGCTCCCCAGGAATTTGTAAACTTCCAAGAGAAAATGCAGGTTTCTGACTTCTCCAGGGCTCGGGCCACTTGGGAATCACAGAAAGAGGCATTAAATGATGACTTGAGAACTCCTTCGCTTTGAAATTATAACTCTCTCGTTGAAGCTAAACGTATCGTTATGTCGGAACGGGGTATTACTCAAAAAGGGGGAAAAAATAAAAAGCGCGGGGAGGGGGAGCGGTTGGGCAGAAACGGGCTTAGGGTTAGGGTCGTCCTAGTCACTTACCCGAGAGCCAAAGCTAAACTGGACCCAAAGGTCGCTTCGAGATATGATATGAAGGATATGAACTCCGATCGTCAGATTCAAAGACCAGAACGCTGTTACACAGTATGACAGTTATCAGGTGGTGTTTGTGATGTTTAAGTGAAAAGGACTGGCAGCCTTAGCTGCGGCTCCTGCGCTCCCACTGCCTTGGAGGAATCCCCCGACCTGCGCCGTCTGCTCTCTCAGTACCCCTTATTTGCTCCAGTTCTTTGGGTTCTCCATTCTCTTGCATCTCCAGCTCCCGAGGACCTTCATATATGGACCTTCGTATATAGCTAGAACGGCGCGGGCATTGAAACGGCGTGAGTCTAGAGGAGATGCGTTGCCCCTTCCTCTCCAGTTTCATTCAGTCCAGAGGTTAGCTTTCTCTTTGGGGAGAGTTTCTGCGACTCTCTTGGTCGCAGGGCACAGTCCAGTGTGGAAAGAATGTTCATAATTTCAAGTTCAGGTAAAACTAAAAGATACTACCCTAATCAATGCTATGCAGAGTAATTTTAAGAACCTGGATATGTGTATTTCTAGGAAATATAACATACAGAAATGAGCCTAGAAGAAATAAAAAATCCGAACAGACCAGTTACAGTTGAAGACATAAAGCTGTCAACAAACTACCCTGAAAAAATATCAGACATAAGTTTCACAGATGAATTTTAATAAACTATTACAGAACATGATTCTAATGCATTTAAAACTGTTAGAATATAGAAAAAGAAGAGAGTATTCGATCTTGGATGGGGATGGGGAACAAATAATGATCTTTAAACTAAAATTGATTACCAATAAGAAAACCCATCTAGTTCTTCCCTGGTGGTGCAGTGGATAAGAATCCGCCTGCCAATGTGGGGACACAGTCTTGGGAAGATTACACATGCCAAAGAGCAAAGGCCCCATGGACCACAACTATTGAGCAGAGACAAGACCCATGCAACCAAAAATCAATTAATTAAAAAAGAAAACCACATATTTTTATTTATGCTGAATCCTAAATAAAATCAGAGTAAACAGAATCCAGTAGCACATTAGAGGAGGAAAAATTTTTCTATGGCGAGATGGAGATGAGCATTCAGATCAGATCAGATCAGTCGCTCAGTCGTGTCCGACTCTTTGCGACCCCATGAACTGCAGCACGCCAGGCCTCCTTGTCCATCACCAACTCTCGGAGGTCACTCAGACTCACATCCATCGAGTCAGTGATGCCATCCTGCCATCTCATCCTCTGTCGTCCCCTTCTCCTCCTGCCCTCAATCCCTCCCAGCATCAGAGTCTTCTCCAATGAGTCAACTCTTCACATGAGGTGGCCAAAATACTGGAGTTTCAGCTTTAGCATCATTCCTTCCAAAGAAATCCCAGGGCTGATCTCCTTCAGAATGGACTGGTTGGATCTCCTTGCAGTCCAAGGGACTCTCAAGAGTCTTCTCCAACACCACAGTTCAAAAGCATCAATTCTTTGGCGCTCAGCCTTCTTCACAGTCTAGCTCTCACATCCATACATGACCACAGGAAAGACCATAGCCTTGACTAGGTGAACCTTTGTTGGCAAAGTAATGTCTCTGCTTTTGAATATGCTACCTAGGTTGGTCATAACTTTCCTTCCAAGGAGTAAGCGTCTTTTAATTTCATGGCTGCAGTCACCATCTGCAGTGATTTTGGAGCCCAGAAAAAGAAAGTCTGACACTGTTTCCACTGTTTCTCCATCTATTTCCCATGTAGTGATGGGACCAGATGCCATGATCTTCGTTTTCTGAATGTTGAGCTTTAAGCCAACCTTTTCACTCTCCACTTTCACTTTCATCAAGAGGCCTTTTAGTTCCTCTTCTCTTTCTGCCATAAGGGTGGTGTCATCTGCATATCTGAGGTTATTGATATTTCTCCCAGCAGTCTTGATTCCAACTTGTGTTTCTTCCAGTCCAGCATTTCTCATGATGTACTCTGCATATAAGTTAAATAAACAGGGTGACAATATGCAGCCTTGACGTACTCCTTTTCCTATTTGGAACCAGTCTGTTGTTCTAACCAGTTCTAACTGTTGGTTCCTGACCTGCATACAAATTTCTCAAGAGGCAGATCAGGTGATCTGGTATTCCCATCTCTTTCAGAATTGTCCACAGTTTATTGTGATCTACACAGTCAAAGACTTTGGCATAGTCAATAAAGCAGAAATAGATGTTTTTCTGGAACTCTCTTGCTTTTTCGATGATCCAGCGGATGTTGGCAATTTGATCTCTGTTCCTCTGCCTTTTCTAAAACCAGCTTGAACATCAGGAAGTTCATGGTTCACATATTGCTGAAGCCTGGCTTGGAGAATTTTGAGCATTACTTTACTAGCGTGTGAGATGAGTGCAATTGTGCGGTAGTTTGAGCACTCTTTGGCATTGCCTTTCTTTGGGATTGGGATGAAAACTGACCTTTTCCAATCTTGTGGCCACTGCTGAGTTTTCCAAATTTGCTGGCATATTGAGTGCAGCACTTTCACAGCATCATCTTTCAGGATTTGGAATAGCTCCACTGGAATTCCATCACCTCCACTAGCTTTGTTCGTAGTGATGCTTTCTAAGGCCCACTTGACTTCACATTCCAGGATGTCTGGCTCTAGGTCAGTGATCACACCATCATGATTATCTGGGTCGTGAAGCTCTTTTTTGTCCAGTTCTTCTGTGTATTCTTGCCACCTCTTCTTAATATCTTCTGCTTCTGTTAGGTCCATACCATTTCTGTCCTTTATCGAGCCCATCTTTGCATGAAATGTTCCTTTGGTGGCTCTGATTTTCTTGAAGAGATCCCTAGTCTTTCCCATTCTGTTGTTTTCCTCTATTTCTTTGCATTGATCGCTGAAGAAGGCTTTCTTATCTCTTCTTGCTATTCTTTGGAACTCTGCACTCAGATGTTTATATCTTTCCTTTTCTCCTTTGCTTTTCGCTTCTCTTCTTTTCACAGCTATTTGCAAGGCCTCCCCAGACAGCCATTTTGCTTTTTTGCATTTCTTTTCCATGAGGATGGTCTTGGTCCTGTCTCCTGTACAATGTCATGAACCTCATTCCATAGTTCATCAGGCACTCTATCTATCAGATCTAGGCCCTTAAATCTATTTCTCACTTCCACTGTATAATCATAAGGGATTTGATTTAGGTCATACCTGAATGGTCTAGTGGTTTTCCCTACTTTCTTCAATTTAAGTCTGAATTTGGCAATAAGGAGTTCATGGTCTGAGCATTAAAATTGTTTAAAATTTTAAAACTTTTAAACACAATTCACCATATTAGCATATCTCACTAGAAACATCTACATTTAGTAGATATGGAAAAGGCATTTTATTTTGTTAACATCCATTTTGATAGATTAAACATTTAAACAATAGATATTTCCTTACTTAACCATGATAAACATATCTAACTTACATTAACACCATCCTGCTTTCAGAGGAAACATCTTATGCCTTCTCTTTGAAGTTAGCAACATGTTAGAAAAATGTCCATTCTGATTACTATTATTTTATATTGCTCTGCAGCAACTAGACAATGCATTTAACGAGAAATAAGTTGGAAAAGAGTTAAAATTATATAAAGGTATCCAAGGATTTGTTTATAAAACTAAATATACTTATAAAAATAAACGAGAAATCAATTGCCTTCACACACACAATGGAAGAAAAGATCTCCGTTTTCAATAGCAACAAAAGATAAAACAGAAATAAATTTTGTCTATTTTGTTATATTTATTCATTTGGTTTCTTTTTAAGTTTCCATATATAAGTGATAATATAAAGTATTTATCTTTCTCTAACTTATTTCACTAAGCATAGTAGCATCTAGGTCCATCCACATTTTTGAAATAGCAGAATTTCACTCATTTTATGGATAAATAATATTCCATTGTGTATATATACCACATCTTCTTTATTCATTCACCTGGTAATTGACACTTAGGCTGCTTCCACATCTTGACTATTATAAATAATGCTGCTATGAACATTTGTGTGCATGTATATTTTTGAATTAGTGTTTTTATTTTGTTTAGCTATATATCTAGGAATGGAATTGCTGGATCATATGGTAGTTCTTGTAGAAGGAAATGACAACCCACTCCAGTATTCTTGCTTGGAGAATCCCATGGACAGAGAAGCCTGTCAGGCTGCAATCAATGGGGTCACAAGAGTCAGACATGACTTGGTGACTAAACCACCACCACCACGGTAGTTCTATTTTTAGTTTTTGAGGCACCTCCATATTGTTTTTCATAGTGGGTTCACCAATTTACATTCCTACCAACTGTGAAAAGGGTTCCTTTCCTCCATATTTTCTCCATTTGTTATTTGTACACTTTTTGAGGATAACCATTCTGACAGGTGTGAGATATCTCATTGTGGTTTTCATTAACAATTCCTTGATGATTAGCAAGGTTGAGCATCTTTTCAGGTGCCTGTTGACCATCTGTATGTCTTCTTTGGAAAAATGTCTCTTCTGGTCTCCTGCTCATCTTTTAATCAGGTTGGGTTTTTTGGTTTCTTTAGTTTTGCTTTGAGTTAAATGAGCTACTTATATATTTGGGCACTGACCAGTTATCAATCACATCATATGCAAATATTTTCTCTCATTCAGTAGGTGGTCTTTTTGTTTTGTTGAGAAATAAATTTAAGAGGAAAATACCAGGTCAATAATAAGAAAACCTTATATCTTGTTTACTGAAGCCAGATACGGAAAGTCATATCAATTTTCTCTCAATTTTTCTTTTTTCAATCTTTCATGTTAATGAAAGGGTTAACAGTTAGGTAGGTCTGGCTAGGGAGGCCTGTGGTCCCGAAGCCCCAGGAGGAGACAAACTGGCAGGCCGCCAAAGTTTTTTCCCCTGTTATTCCTTTGCTCCCACTTTAACCGCTTAGCAGGCGCCTTTAGTTCTGTGTTGCTATAAGGACAATGGGTTCTGCCTGAAAGTAACTTTTTTCCAACCTTGAGCTGCTAATCGCCCAACAAAATAGTACATCTTACTCTGGAAAAGTTTTTCTTAAGTTATATTAATGAAACTGTGTATCTTGTTTAGAAGCCTGTTTTCCTTCAAGACTTATACAATGTATCTCAGCCACAGAGGACTCCCTTTGTGCAGATATGCATGTTGTGGGAGAGGGCTGCACCTGGTGCAACTCTGTCAGCCTTGAGGTGTTTATCTATGATCAACAGCTGGCTAATTAGTATAAGATGCCTTGCAAAAACCGGCAAGGGGGGTACTCTCCTGCCCCCTTCCAGTGCCTATTGTTGGAAGCTTTCTCTATCCCTGTTGCTTTAATAAAATCTACCCAAAGCTCTGAGTGACAGAGACTGTCTTTGGCGCCAGAGTTAAATCCTCTTCCAAGGTCACAAATCCAGCAGCACCATTCACATAAGCTATCATCTTGGGGGCTCATCCGGGATCCCAAGACAAAATGTCAGCTTTCATCTATCATTAGTCTAGGTGTTAATATAATGCCAATATATTAACATAGAATTTTGTTTTCAAACTGGATAAATACCTTCAAAAGTTTGTGTGAAAAGTAAACAAGCATTAGTAGCTAGGAAAATTCAGAAAAGAATAACAAGGAAGAAGAAGCCTTTTGGGTTTTAAAACAAACTTCAATGAAAAAAACATTATAGTATGAACAGGATAGAAAAACCAGAAGTAAGCACAAATATTTAAGAATTTTATTAAAATGGTATTTCAAGTCAGTGGAGAAAAGATCACTCAATAAATTGTTCTGGGACATCTGGGTAGATCAATTCAGTTCAGTCACTTAGTTGTGTCCAACTGTGCAACCCTGTGGACTGCAGCATGCCAGGCTTCCCTGTCTATCACCAACTCTGGAGCTTGCTCAAACTCATGTCTATCAACTCCATGATGCCATCCAACCATCTCATCCTCTGTCATCCCCTTCTCCTGCTTTCAATCTTTCCCAGCACCAGGGTCTTTTCCAGTGAGTCAGTTCTTCCCATTCAGATCAGATCAGATCAGATCAGTCGCTCAGTCGTGTCCGACTCTTTGCGACCCCATGAACTGCAGCACGCCAGGCCTCCCTATCCATCACCAGCTCTCGGAGGTCACTCAGACTCACATTCATCGAGTCAGTGATGCCATCCAGCCATCTCATCCTCTGTCGTCCCCTTCTCCTCCTGCCCCTAATCCCACCCAGCATCAGAGTCTTCTCCAATGAGTCAACTCTTCGCATGAGGTGGCCAAAATACTGGAGTTTCAGCTTTAGCATCATTCCCTCCAAAGAAATTCCAGGATTGATCTCCTTCAGAATGGACTGGTTGGATCTCCTTGCAGTCCAAGGGACTCTCAAGAGTCTTCTCCAACACCACAGTTCAAAAGCATCAGTTCTTCAGCGCTCAGCCTTCTTCACAGTCCAGCTCTCACATCCATACATGACCACAGGAAAGACCATAGCCTTGACTAGGCGAACCTTTGTTGGCAAAGTGATGTCTCTGCTTTTGAATATGCTATCTAAGTTGGTTATAACTTTCCTTCCAAGGAGTAAGCATCTTTTAATTTCATGGCTGCAGTCACCATCTGCAGTGATTTTGGAGCCCACAAAAATAAAGTCTGACACTGTTTCCACTGTTTCTCCATCTATTTCCCATGTAGTGATGGGACCAGATACCATGATCTTCGTGACCAAAATATTGGAGTTTCAGCTTCAGCATCAGTCCTTCCAATGAATATTCAGGACTGATTTCCTTTTGGATGGACTTGGTTGGATCTCCTTGCAGTCCAAGGGACTCTCAAGAATCATCTCCAACACCACAGTTCAAAAGCATCAGTTTTTCAGTGCTCAACTTTCTTTATAGTCCAACTCTCATATCCATACATGACTACTGGAAAAACCATAGCTTTGACTAGATGGACTTTTGTCAGCAAAGTACTGTCTCTGTTTTTTAATATGATGTCTAGGTTGGTCATAGCTTTTCTTCCAAGGAGCAAGCATCTTTTAATTTCATGGCTGCAGTCACCATCTGCAGTGATTTTGGAGCCCAAAAAAATAAAATCTCTCACTGTTTCCATTTTTTCCCCATCTATTGGCCATAAAATGATGGGACTGGATGCCATGATCTTCATTTTCTGAATGTTGAGTTTTACGTCAGCTTTTTCACTCTCCTCTTTCACTTTCAAGAGGCTCTTTAGTTCTTCTTCACTTTCTGCCATAAGAGTGGTATCATCTGCATGTCTGAGGTTATTGATATTTCTCCCAGCAATCTTGGTTCCAGCTTGTAGTTCATCCAGCCTGGCATTTCATGTGATATACTCTGCATCAATGTTAAATGAGTGGGGTGACAGTATACAGTCTTGATGTACTCCTTTCCAAATTTGGAACCAGTCTGTTGTTCCATGTCCAGTTCCAGCTGTTGCTTCTTGACTTCCATACAGATTTCTCAGGAAGCAGGTAAGGTGGTCTGGTATTCCCATCTCTTTCAGAATTCGCCACAGTTTGTTTTGATCTACACAGTCAAAGGCTTTGGCCTAATCAATAAAGCAGAAGTAGATGTTTTTCTGGAATTCTCTTGCTTTTTCAATGATCCAGCGGCTTTTGGCAATTTGATATCTGGTTCCTCTGCCTTTTCTAAATCCAGCTTGAATATCAGGAAGTTCACAGTTCATGTACTATTGAAGCCTGGCTTGGAGAATTTTGAGCATTACTTTGCTAACATATGAAATGAGTGCAATTGTGCAGTAGTTTGAACATTCTTTGCCATTTCCCTTCTTTGGGATTGGGATGAAACTGATGTCTGAGTAGATAGACATCTGGAAAAAAAAAACAGAGTGCAATCAAATCCACATCTCATATTTTACAACTGAGTAATTTCTAGGTGGTTCAAGAATTTAAATAGGAAAAAAATAAAGCTGCAAAAGTCCTAGAAAAAACCACATGAGAATTTTCTTTTATAGTCTTGGCATAATGGAGGCCTTTCTTGGCATTACAGAAAGCATAACGGGAGTCGACGTGTGCAGAAGTCCTTATAGTCCAGGGCCTGTTTCCCAGGAGCAGCTCCCTATAGCTGGAGAAGGAGAAAAGTGCCCCGGATCCTTTCAGGACTCTTGGTCTTTGGGGAGCGACCCAAATCGACTGAGGGAAGAGGGAGGAAAATTCCCTGGATCCCTGCAGGGTTAATTTATTCAAAAAGGAAATCGAAAAATACTCAACATGCAAAAGTCTTGTGGAGAAAATGAAAGAAAACCACAGAGCATGCCAAAGGCTGAGGAAGACCGCCCTTTGGAAGCTGTACCACAGGAGGCAGAAGGAAATCCTCAACCTTCTGAAGAAGGTGTAAGCCAGGAAGCAGAAGGAAACCTTAGAGGAGGGCTGACTCAGCCTGGTCAGGGATATAAAGAGGACTCTCCCGTTAGGCATTTGGACCCTGAAGAAATGATAAGAGGAGCAGATGAGTTGGAAAGGCTTAGGGAAGAGATAAGAAGAGTAAGAAACAAGTTTGTGATGATGCATTGGAAGCAAAGACATTCACGCAGCCGTCCTTATCCCGTGTGCTTTAGGTCTTGAATTCTTTTTTTGTCCGATATTAAAATCTTGCCCCAGCTTTCTGTTAGCATTTTCTGATGTATCTGTGACTTTTGCTTTATTTTTAATCATCTGGTGGAGTTTTGTTTTAGGTATAGTTTCCTTGTTTTCAGCATCTGCATTTTGTATTTTGACACATTCTCTAGGTCTATTTTCTGATTGGGAAATTTCTCACATATGCATGAAAACATGTTCATTTCATATTGTAAAGTAAAACATAACAGGCTACAAAGCAGCATATTTAGTACCAGTTCACATATGTAGGAGAAAGTCTCAAATTGTGTGTGTGCGCGCGTGTGTACACATACATGCATATATCAGAAATCTAACTGTGCTTGTTTCTGTGTGCTTTTTTTTTTGCTTATATGTATTTTTTAATGAACACATCACACACACAAAGAGAATTAAAGTTTTTTTATTAATTAAGAGTCAATCAAATAATTTGCAACCAGCTTATAAGGGCAATGGGGGCACTTAAACTCTTGATGAAAGAACTATTGAAAAAATGTAAACCTCAAAATACCTCTGGATCTCTTAGCCAGAGGAATAAAACTGGCAATTATTACAGATAAAAAAAAAAAAAAAAAAAAAAGCATAACGGATTAGTATATTGGCAAAAATCAAAAAGTTTGATGAAGATTTGGGGGTGATATCACTTTCAGATAGTGTTGGAGAGCTGGAAATTTTCGTAACTACTTTTGAAGGCAATTTACTAGTCTATAATAAATGAATATTCTTTGACTCAGAAATTCTACTTTTAGGAATTTATCCTACAGATATACTCATATATGTGTAAGATGATGTATATATAAAAATATTTAGTACAGTATTATTTATAAATAGAAAATATTTGGAAATAATCTAATTGCTCATCAATAGAGGACTGGCTAAATAAATCTGTATGATAGAATATTATACAACTGTCAAAAACAAAAAGATCTATGCCTATGGCTATGGGAAAAACTCCAAAATTAAACAAGCAAACAGAGGAGTTGTGTGCATAATATCCTACTATCTGTATAAAATAATGGAGTTAAATTATAAATAAATAATTGCTTCTACATGTATAAAATATCCCTGAAAACCTACAAAAGAAATCAAGAGCTTTGGCTGTTTCTAGGGAGTGAAATTAAGTGACTAGAGGTAGGAATAAGATGAAAATTTTTATTAAAAATTTCTTAAATTTGAAAATGTTTAAATAGATGAGAGAAAGACTCTAGTACATATCCAGGATCTCTTATCCACAATTCTACTGCTGCTGCTGCTAAGTCGCTTCAGTCATGTCCGACTCTGTGCAACCCCATAGACGGCAGCCCACCAGGCTCCGCTGTCCCTGGGATTTTCCAGGCAAGATCACTGGAGTGGGTTGTCATTGCCTTCTCCGTCCACAGTTCTAAAATCCATACAATTCTGAACTCCCCCCCCCCCCCCCCCACCATAAATTTGGCAGTAAAACTCATCTGAGGCAAATCTCAAGGTGAACTGAACTGGGATTTTTTTAATAGCCTTAAAAAATCTGAATTTTGAAACATAGTTACTCCCAAAGGTCTATGTGTGATTATATAATGAACACCATATACTCACCTACATTTATAAGTGTTCATTTGCTATATTTGTGCTCTCTCTCACAAGCTCTCTGCCAAAGTATTTTATAGTAAATTATAGACATCATGACATACCACCCTTGTTCATCAGTTCTCATCTTTAATAAACAAGAACATTTTCCTGTGGAACAACGATACCACTGTCAAGCTCAATAGAAGAGAAAAATCAAAGGGAAATGTTTCCATGTAGTCTCTTTTGTACTTTTTGTACTTTGAAACCATGGCTCTATAACTTATTCAATAGATAACGCAATTTTAAATTAGAAACAAATTTGGATGAGAACTTTAATAGAGAAAATTAGCCCAGAAAGCTATGGGATCTGTCAAACTATCATTAAAGGACAAGAAAGGATTCACAAATATCCAATTAAAAATAGAGATTGGGGGTAAAATCATTTCATGTTAATACCCAACTAATTTGGGGCTGGCATGAATAGGGCTTTCATCAAGTCGGTACTGACAGAAACATGGCACAGAAAGCCAGTAGACACCTGACACAAGTGTCTGCTGCTTTGAAGTAAAATTTTGTTTTCTCTGTCATAGAGTATGTGCTCAGTTACTCAGATGTGTCCGAGTCTTTGAGATCCCATGGACTGTAGCCCACCTGGCTCCACTGTCCCTGGGATTTTCGCAGCAAGAATACTGAAGTGGGTTGCTATTTCTTTCTCCAGGAGATCTTTCCCACCCAGGGATTGAACTTGCCCCTGCAGTGCCTCTTGCATTGACTGGCAGATTCATAGAGAGTCCGATGTAATCAATTTGACCCTAGGTGACTGGCTGTTCCTACTGGAACAGTATGCAACCATACTGTGGTTGCAGCTCAACAGTGGTGATGTCTGGATTAGCTTTAGTGAAAGAAAGTTTCTTTTTTTAGTCTATGCACATCTTCCATCATGGTAGTCAAGGTCACCATGTTCAAAAGTTCCTTGACCAAATCCTATAAGCAGTTGCTGACATCCATGGGGAGATCAGCTTCCCCACTTGTTACTGAAATCTCTCACATGGTGGGTTAGTGAAGATTCATACAGGACACAAATATTTTTACTCTTGAGTCTATTCACCTGCCAGCTAGTTCCGTACTTTTCTTTGCTACCAATCTTCCAAATATTTTCTCTTCCTTCTCCTTCTTCTTCTTTTTGAACTTAAACACACAGTAGAGTCAGTATCCCAGTATGCCTGTTTCCAGGTTCAGATGACCCTCAATGTTTTTGCTAGCTGAGTAATCAGCATTTCTTCTTGTCCCTAAGCTGAGTGGCATTTTAAATATTTTCAGTAGAAATTCCCAATTCTAAGTTAAAAATAATTCCTTCTGTCCTAGGACACTCATCAAGGTACTGCTGCAGGGCAATCTTCCTCCAGAAGAAAAGCAGGAGACAGACTTTCTCCTAGCTGTTTAACTAGGAAGCCCAGCGTGCTGTTCACTTGACCCTAAGTCGAATTGGCCTGAATCCCATAGTTTATCTACTTAAAAATCACACAAACAAGTTATAGAGCCTAATCAACTGTCAATGAGATATTTAAGCATATGGTAACTGTGTTTACTTGTTGCAGATGGGCATAAAAAATGGAAGAGAATAATATATTTAAAGCCCAAGAGAAGGTGAGCATTTATTCTCATTATATAATTTTTAGGAAAGTTATACTGAGGGCTTTGCATGTGAGGTATATTGGACAAAATGATCAGAATTTGGGGCAAATTTTCTTCATGATGGTGCTCTTAATGATTACATAGTTATTGGATATTTGGAAGAAGTTAAAGTAATTAATGCCTTCAGGTGACAACACTGAGAAAAACAAAGAAATTTATACAGCTGCAGTTTTGGAGTTAAAACCCATCATGGAACCTCCATTAGCATGCAAGATGCTTTCTTACTGCTGTGATAAAATAAATAATGAGGTCCTGTTAAAACAAAGCATAGTTTAATCTATGAAATGCCGCAGTTCTAGTTGGCATAATAAAATTAAAGAATGACTAACTACTTATAATTGTACTCCTTTGTACCAGTAAAGCTAATGTAACTGATTTTGGATTGATTTAGTATTTATTGCATTGGCCAAAAAATTTGTTCGGAACCCAATACTTTTTGGCAACCCAACACTACTGGAAATCCAGACAACTGTTGGGGGTGGGGGGAGGGTGCAGCGGGAAGAAGAAAAGAAGACTTCTATCAATATGTAGGGGTCTGGGCAAATAAATTGGGAGGCAGGTGCTTGATGTACTATTACACAGCCACTAAATGAGCTAGACCAACATGACCCATGCTATGCTATGCTAAGTCGCTTCAGTCGTGTCCGACTCTGTGCGACCCCATAGACGGCAGCCCACCAGGCTCCCCCGTCCCTGGGATTCTCCAGGCAAGAACACTGGAGTGGGTTGCCATTTTCTTCTCCAATGCATGAAAGTGAAAAGTGAAAGTGAAGTCGCTCAGTCGTGTCCGACTCTTAGCGACCCTATGGACTGGAGCCTACCAGGCTCCTCCGTCCATGGAATTTTCCAGGCAAAAGTACTGGGGTGGGGTGCCATTGCCTTCCGCGACATGACCCATAAAAATGTCTGAGATACATGACATGAAAACGTTAAAGTAAGTGATGGGGGTGGGGGAAGCTAAATTGTAAAATAGCTTAATGCCTATCTATCCATTTATCTCCTAATGTATGTGAGAAATCAGAACTATATATGAAAATTCCAAGCTAACGGCAGTTGACTCAAGGAAGTGAGGCTAAAGAGAGACGGGGGGATTCCCACCCTTTATTAATTTTGGCATTGTCTTAGGTTTTTTAAAAACCGTAATTCGTGTATTACTTTTTTAATTTTTTTTTAAAATCATGTTCAATAATTATGGTCTGTGCTTCCTCTCTGTTTTCAGTTTAAAACCTAACTGGGGTCCACACACGTATGGAATTCTGATTATGTGATTCACCATTGATATCCACATGGATGCTCAGGAAATTGGAGGAGAAGGAAATAGCAACCCACTCCAGTATTCTTGCCTGGAAAATCCCATGGACGGAGGAGCCTGGTAGGCTACAGTCCATGGGGTCGCAGAGTCGGACACGACTGAGCAACTTCACTTTCACTTTTCCAGGTGAGGCACGCGCAGGAGGTAGGAAACGAGACTCGGAATCCTAGACCGACCGGAAGTGCCTGTGCGCACTGGGCCCCGCGGTGGGCTGGCTTCTTCCCGGCCCGGCTGCTGTTCCCGGCGTGCTCCTCCCAGTGCTTGGGCGGGACACCCCACCCCCTCGCCTTTTCCAGGTCTGCAGAGATGGCCCCGAGAACCTGGGTGGAGTGGGTGTGGCTGAGAAAGGGGTGTGAAAAGTGAACTTCGGCTCGGGGAGGGTGGAGGGGAGCGGGCGGTGGTCAAGCCTGGAGACCTAGAGCCGATCAGTCTCCCAGGCTGGGAATACCTTGCGCGCGCGAGAGAGGGTTGCCGGGACGAAGGATCTTCCCTGTGAATAACCGCAGCAGGATTAGGACTCAGGACAGGAAATGCCTGAAGTCTGGGAAAATATCTGGGTACAAGGAAGTTGAGGACAAATTTGTAGACTTTCTGTAGCCTTCCTCATGGACAGCCGGTGTGTAATACTCTCACTCTTTGGTTCTAAAAGCAGATAAAGGGACATTGAATGGGCTGATTTTCCAGTGAAGAATGTGACGTTTTCCAATTCCCTTTCCCATGGTTCACTGATTCCCAAACCTTGGAGTGCATATAAATCCCTGGGGAGCCTAGGGATTAAAGATACGTTATCAAGGCTTCCTATCCTCCCCCTCCCACCCCTTAACCCTGAATTCGGATTCCCTAGATGTCTGCCCCAGGGCCAGTAACGCTGAAATTCTGCTGCTGGGCTGCTCTTCCTGACGTTTTGGAGACAGCCCTCCTGGGAATCAAGCCCTGCCTGCGTGTGAGCAAGCTTCTCCCTTGGGATTTAACCGTAAGCAACCTCCTTAACTTCCCTTGGCCCCCATTTCTTATCTAGTGAAATAGTGGTTGTAATCAAACCTCAGAGGGTAATTGTGAGGATTAAATGTGGTCTTGTATCTGAAAGCATGTTGTAGGGTGTTGTGCAGTGTTGGCTGTTACTCTGAGAATCAGCGGAGCAGTGTGGAAAACTCAGAGAATTTGCAGTCTACGTAAGCTTTCCTTTCTGTAAATTTAGTGAAAATGAAACTGTCTAGTGGTTGTTTTGAAGATTAATTTTAAAAACTCATGTAAAGATTTCAGTAAAAGTTCATTCGTTTAGTCCAAGACAAGAAATAAAGTTTTCTTTTTTTTTCTCTCTCTCTCTAGTTTAACTTTTTTACAATGAGTCTGAACTTTTTAACCATTCTGAGTGATCTGTTTGGTCCCTAATTCCTCCAGGAACTCTGTAAGGTATTATTGCTATTTCTTTTTCACATTAAAAAACTGAGATTGGAAGAAGATAAGAAATTGGCACAAGATTGCACAACTGGTAAAAGAATCAGAATAAAACTGAAGTCTGGGTAATTTGAAAGTCTGCTTTTTGTACATTATGACCTTATCTATTCCATTATTTCATTCTTTGGTCAGCAAGTCACTACTTTCAGTAAAGAGGTTTAGGTCTATAACAATTGATTATAAGTTTCTATCATTAACTGTTGCCATTTTTCTACCTAAACAATGACTTTTACTGATTAAAAGGAGGGGAACTTCCAAAGGTGTTTCTAATTCATAGCTCCAGCTAGAGGGTGCCTTTTAAGCTATTCAAGGTCAAGATGAATATAGACTCCAAGGAGATTTTATACCTGGATATGCAAGCTCCCAAGGTTTGGGAAGAACTTCTGACAGAAAAAGTGGAGGCAGAAAGTCATCTCCAAATGCAGGAATCCAGACTGAAACGCAGTAATCCCCTGGCAAGAGAGATCTCCCAAAGGCACTTTCAACAGCTCTGCTACCAAGAGACTCCTGGACCAAGAGAGGCTCTCACTCGACTCCGGGAACTTTGCTACCAGTGGTTAAGGCCACATGTGAGCACGAAGGAGCAGATCCTGGACCTGCTAGTGCTGGAGCAGTTCCTGTCCATCCTGCCCCAAGAGCTACAGGGCTGGATGTGGAAACACTGTCCAGAGAGTGGGGAAGAAGCAGTGATTTTGCTGGAGGATCTGGAGAGAGAGCTCGATGAACCACAACACGAGGTAGGGAGATTCACAGGGAAAGACTGTGTGTCGGTCACCAAGGATCACTGTGTCCTCTGCTTTGTATCTCCTTGACTTTAGTGATTAAATAAGACCTTGTTTTCTGTGTCTTTCTGAAAAGTGTTTCTTTAGATAGTTAATTTCTTCAGAGTTCAAATCTTATATCTTAAAAATTTTTTTGTTTCTTTGTTTCTAGATGGTAGCCTACAGACAGGAACAAGAAGTCCTTTCTAAAGGGACAGTGTTTCTGGAAGCACAGATGTCACTGGCCCTTCAGGCCCAGCCTAAGGAGCCCCAACTCACACATGACCCTGCTCAGGAGCCCCATCCTATCGGAGAGACAGGTGAGGGACAGGATTTATCTGGTGTTGAACATATCCCACCTGGTCAAGCACAGATGGACAGAAAAACCAGAGCTGGGAAACCAGGGGGTGAGAAAACGCTCTACCAGCAATGCTCAGAGCTTCTGGAAGCTGCTTGTACTTGGGCAGGTTACTTAACCAGTTTATCAAGGTTTCTTCATCTGCAAAATGTCTGCTCAGGCTTCCATAACAGAATATCACAGACTGACTGGCTTAAGCAACAGAAGTTTATTTTGTCATAGTTTTGGAGGCTAGAAATTCAAGATCAGGATGTCATCAGAGTTGATATCTAGTGAGACCTCTCTTCCTGGACTGTAGAGAGCTGCCTTCTAGCTATGTCCTCACATGGGCATTTCTCTGTACCCATGCCTGTGGAGAGAGGAGGAGAGAGAGAGCAAGAGAGTACTTGGATATCTCTTCTTATTATTATAAGGACATCAGTCCTATTGGATTAGGACCCCACCTTTAATTACCCTAATTACCTCTCTGAAGACCCTATCTTCAAATACAGTTAAGGCTTCAACCGATGAATTTGGGGTAGGCATGACACAGTTCAGTCAATAACAAATATGTACCTCAAAAGGTCGCTGTGAGCATTGAACACAATTTGTGAAAAACACGTGGCACACATTATGCTTAATATATTGTAACTGTTATCAGAAATTACCAGGGCCACCCTTGTCGATTTGGGTTTACATTTGCAGTCAAAAGATATGAGATATACTTAGTAGGTGGCAGACCAGATGAGAGAATCCAATGGAATAGACCTCTTAGTGGCTTCAGCACTGGGCACCAGTGGGTATAGAACTAGGTACTTGGGGCTGAGTCAGTTGCCTTCCCATTCTAACTCTCCCTGCACAATTGGCTCCAAATCCAATCTAATTCCCCACATATAACATCACAGCCTCTTACTGACTTTTTGTTATCCTTCTGGTAATCCATCCACAGCAGAGGTCTCCTGTTTTCATTTTCACATTACCCCATGTGTATCAAAGCTACAACTTCTCTTGTCACTGTTTCCAGCTTCTATTTATTTCATTTACCCTAGCAATCACACAGTTATGATTTTGGAACACATCTCTTAATTTAAATTAAAACTATATTTGATGAGTAATTCTGTGCCCGCTGCAGACCTTCCTCTGATTGCCATGACCTCATCTTACTAAAATTCCTTCTGGTTTCATCTTCCTCCTTAATGGGCATCTTTCCAGTCAGTTCCTTTGTTACTTTCATCTTCCTCTCCCCATGAACTTGGACTTCTCATTTTTCAGCCATTTTTTCCTTTCTTCTACCTTCCAAGCCTGCATCTAGAACCCTGCTGAGAACCCTCCTTCCATGGCATATCTGAGTAAGTCCTTCATCCATCTATCCATCCATCCATCTGGTCATTCATTAGTTTGATAATATACATGAAAGTGCTTCGTAACTCAAGGAACACTGTATAAATGATAATTATTAAAAAGTGGGAAATGTCTTGGCTTTTATATTCTACCGAGTCCCCTTGTATATTTCAGATGTAAATGTAAAGTTTGAGCAAAAGGGTGGTACTGGTCTCATTTGTGGCCCATTTCTTCTCTGCAGACACATTTCTGTTTTGCAAACCTGTTGTCATCTCCCAGCTAAAAGGAAGTGGAGAACCCTGGTCTCATCCCAGAGGAGTCCTAAGAGGTACCTATCCAGGACTGTGAGGGACAGTGCAGTTGGATGTCGGAGAAAGAGTCCGATGCTTTGGGTTTTTCTGAGTTGCAAAGTGGTGATCATACCTGGAGAACCCAAGACATCCTAAGGATTCACAGCAGCCCTTCTCCATCCTCATCTTCAACTCATCTAAATAGAGGTGGGCTAATTAGGTTGGTTGACTATTGTCCAACGTGAACCAGTCCTATGGAACAGCCTTTGCCTCAGCACCAGCCCCTGGGTCAGTCAGTTCAGGCCATAGTAGTAACATTGATTTTAATCCTTTCTCTAAATATTCAACAAATATTTATTGAGCCACCACTGTGCACCAGCCAAGATTCTCAGGGAATAAACCAGAAAGATCTTGTTCCCATGGAGATATGATTGTATGTAGCAAGAGGGAGACAAATAATAAGGGTGTAAATAAGATGATATAATTTTTTAGAAGGTGGTGTTACAGAATAAAGCACAAATAGAGCATACGGGGAATTTAACTGCTATGGATGGGGCACACAGAGTATAGCTTTAAGTGGAAGAATTGAGAAGGTGAGAATTGAGTGAAAACTTCAAGGAAGTGAGAGAATGAGCTCTGAGGTCAGAGTTTCCAGGAAGAGAGAAACACTAGAGCTGAGGCTTTGTCCTGGGGATGCACCCAGGATGATTACAGATTAGAAAGACATAAAGTACTTCCTACAGCAACTAAAATAGGAGAAGCTCAGCACTTTTTCTGTAAATGACCAAATGAACAGAGGTCAACACAAAATAACTTTCTTTAGAAAGGGTCACTTTGAGGCTCCCTGCATCACAATGTGGAGGGAATTCTCAGGGAAGACTCTGGAGAAGCCACTCAAATCCTGACCATTCTCTTCTTGTGAAGAATATTTTAAAAATTTCTTCAGGCCTTATCCATGTGGGGGATACCTAGCTGCATTTTGCCAAAGAGGGCAAACTTCCCTTGTTACCTAGAAGGTGTTGCCACACTGGGCCCTCAGTTTGTAACCTCCTTCCAACTCTGTGACATCAGGATAGAAGTACGTTACTTGGGACTTCTTTGATTGTCCAGTGGCTAAGATTCTGTGCTCTCAATGCAGGGACCTGGGTTTGATCTCTGGTCAGGGAACTAGATCCCACATGCAGCACCTAAGAGTTCATATGCCACAGCTAAAAAAAAAAAAAAAAAAAGATTCTGCATGCCACAATGAAGATCAAAGATCTCATGTGCCACAACTAAGACTCCTGCAGCCAAATAAATACATAGATTAAAAAGAAAAAGAAGCAGCAGCACCTTGCATTTCTGTTCACATAGCAACCCATTCATCACTAGGCTCAGGGAACAAGTAACATTTACCTGGTCTTTTTGTTTGTTTGTTTCAGGTGGAATGACCCAGACTGAGGACAGGGAGTTGGTGCTAAGGAAACATTGTCCTAAGAGAGTGGAACCATGTGGGAAAGTGTCTTATGGACAGACCTGGGAGGAATCATAGCAGGGGCCCCAACATGGAGAAGTCAGTGAACATAAGGGTAGGGTAGAGAGGCACTGGGGAAGCCCTGTAGGAACTGGACCACACAGCTGTGAGGAAGGGAAAGAGCTTTGCTCAGAGCTCGGGTCTGGTTAGACATCAAAGAGTTCACACTGGAGAAAGACCCTATGAGTGTAATGAGTGTGGGAAAACCTTCAGTCGGAGTTCGGGTCTTTTTAATCACAGAGGAATCCACAATTTTCAGAAATGGTACCACTGTAAGGAATGTGGAAAGGCCTTTAACCAGAGTGCCCGTCTCATCCAGCATAAGAGAATACACAAGGGAGAAAAGCCGTATCAGTGCATCCAGTGCAGCAAGAGCTACAGTCGGCGCTCGTTTCTCCTCAAGCATCAGAGAAGCCACACTGGGGAGCGCCCTCATCATTGCAACCAGTATGGGAAGAGCTTTAACCGCCAATGCAACCTCATCCGCCATCAGAAGATCCACCTGGTGGCTGAGCTGGTCTAATACAAGCTGTGTGCAAGTTTTCCGGATCACTCATCAAGTCACGTGGGGTACGTAAAGACTAGAAAACACCTTTCTTCCTGTCTCCACAAAATGTGTTTTGGTCTCAGTTCAGTTCAGTTGCTCAGTCCTGTCTGACTCTTTGCGACCCCATGGACTGCAGTGTGCCAGGCCTCCCTATACATCACCATCTCCCAGAGTTTACTGAAACTCATGTCCATTGAGTTGGTGATGCCATCCAACCATCTCATCCTCTGTCATCCCCTTCTCCTCCCACCTTCAGTCTTTCCCAGAGTCAGGGTCTTTTCAAATGAGTCAGTTCTTCGCATCAGGTGGCCAAAGTATTGGAATTTCAGCTTCAGCATCAGTCCTTCCAGTGAACATTCAGGACTGATTTCCTTTAGGATGGACTGGTTGGATCTCCTTGCAGTCCAAGGGACTCTCAAGAGTCTTCTCCAACACCACAGTTCAAAAGCATCAATTCTTCAGCACCCAGCTTTCTTTAGAGTCTGACTCTCATATCCATACATGACTACTGGAAAAACCATAGCTTTGACTAGACGGACCTTTGTCAGCAAAGTAATGTCTCTGCTTTTTAATATGCTGTCTATGTTGGTCATAACTTTTCTTCCAAGGAGCAAGCGTCTTTTAATTTCAGGGCTGCTGTCACCATCTGTGGTGATTTTGGAGCCCAAAAATATAAAATCTGTCACTGTTTCCATTGTTTCCCCAGCTATCTTCCATGAAGTGATGGGACCAGATGCCATGATCTTAGTTTTCTGAATGTTGTTTTAAGCCAACTTTTTCACTCTCCTCTTTCACTTTCATCAAGAGCCTCTTTAGTTCTTCTTCAATTTGTGCCATCAGTGTGGTGTCATCTGCATATCTGAGGTTATTGATATTTCTCCCGGCAATCTTGATTCCAGCTTGTGCTTCATCCAGCCCAGCATTTTGCATGATGTACTCTGCATAGAAGTTAAATAATCAGGGTGACAATATGCAGCCTTGACTTACTCCTTTCCCAATTTGGAACCAGTCTGTTGTTCCATGTCCACTTCTAACTGTTGCTTCTTGATCTGCATAGGTTTCTCAGGAGGCAGATCAGGTGGTCTGGTATTCCTATCTCTCGAAGAATTTTCCACAGTTTGTTTTGATCCACACAGTCAAAGGCTTTGGCATAGTCAAAAAAGCAGAAGTGGATGTTTTTCTGGAACTCTCTTGCTTTTTTCAGTGATCCAGCAGATATTGGTGTTTTGATCTGGGGACATCTGTAAAAGGAATGTTTGGGGTTTTGAAGGTGCTGATTTCTCTTTGGTTCCTTTGCCCTTTCCTGTTTCTTACATACCGTATGTATCTGAAAAGTATATGAAGAGGGAATAATTTGAGGAGGGCGTTAGAAAGATGAAATCTGTGATGCCAGGGGCCAAAAGAAGAAGTAATGGCCAGACACAGAACAGGTATATGGGATAAGGAAAGAAAAGTTCAGACAATGGACATCTGTCAGTAGAAGGAATGAAGATGGGCCTAGGAACATACCCAGAATGGTCTAGAATGCTTATGGATGTGTCAAGATTTGATCGTGTAGGGGAAATATGCAACACACTGTCAACATAGTAACTGGGGTAGATGGAGGACTGTGTGACCCTTTCACTTTGTGTTACCTCTCTTTGAGCTGTGAATGTGCTTATTGTACAGAGGTGGTATGAATCCCCCTTCCAATTACTAGGGATTATGCTATGAAGAATGAATGAAAAATGTTTTATTCTCATCAAGGAACTTTTGGGGAGCAGTAGGGCAGCACCCAAGCTGGTCTGGAATTGACTTGAATAGTGCAAAGGATGTCACAGGTTAAGAGAGCTGATACTGGAACTTCCAAGACAGAATTTGAAATTTTGCTTTCTATCAGGTATATTAAAGTGTTAGTTACTCAGTTGTGTCCAACTCTTTGTGACCCCAAGGATGTAGCCACCAGGCTTCCCTGTCCATGAAATTCTCTAGGCAAGAATACTGGAGTGGGGTGCCATTTCCTTCTCCAGGGGATCTTCCTGACACAGGGATTAAGCCTGGGTCTCCTGCATTGCAGACAGCCAGGGAAGCTCAGAGAAGGAGCTTCCCGAAGAAGGAAACAACAGTTCATGGTATCACAAGAGGCAGACAAAACTTAGCAACTAAACCACCACCACCAGTGCAAAGGACGGTAAGAGCTAGTGGCCCTGGTTTTTACTGTGGTTAGGGGATGGGGCCAGGAAATACTTCTTACGCACAGATAAGGTAAGGACTTGCATAGCTTGAGGTGCCAACTGAGGAAGCACATTTCTTATAAACTTATTCAGATGTGGGGAGAAAGGAAGGGGAAAATAGGAGGTGAAAGCTGTCAGTGATCTGTCAAACATCAACAGAGTCAAGATTTTTTTTAAATTACAACTGTTTAAAGAGAATCAATTCAGGAGATACTTTATCATGTGATTCTAGTTGCTCTATCCTTGTAAACTAAGAAGTAAGTATGAATTTAGCATTCAATCCATTTTAAAACAAATATATATATATAACCAGAAAAAGCGTCTGTTAAAAAAAAAAATCCATACCTGTCCATTTGACTACCTGAAACTGTCTCACTACTGCAGAGTGGCTCACCTCCCACTGAAGTCAGCTGAGACTTTGTAGAAGTGAGCTCCTAGAGGCAGCCTGTCCCCTCACTCGACTCTTGAAGGGGGTGTGGTTTGTGGGACCTGAGGTGAAATTTCAGGGATTCCTAATCTGTTTGGAGACATACAACTCTTTCTTGCCTACTTCCTGCCAGAGAGGATCAGCTGGGACCTATGAGTAATTAAAAATGTTTAGATTCAAAAGGGTATTACTATGGTAGTGGTTAATTTTAATACACTGAGGATCTATAGTGTCCATCATATTTTCAAAAGGGTCCAAAAACTAAACAAAGTTAAGAACTGTTTGATGTGTGGTGGAATGACAAGAAACAGGTGTGGTGGAGCCTTTTCAGAGAGAGCCCTGACTCCCAGTTTGATTTTTTTCACATGTACACACACACACACACACATACACACGCACAGTCCCACATCAACCTTTTCATCGGCTCTCCTGCTTTACCAGGTTGTCTCTCCAGATCCTCCAGCATAATCACCATTTCCTCTTGACATTCTGGATGACGTCCTCACCCTCAGACCAGTTGCTGGTCACCCTGCCTATCCTGACAAGATGATACCCAGTGCAGCAGAAACCAGTGCTTTGGGAGTATTTTTAAGGTATAGAACTAATTGTTGAATACAAAGGCATTAATATCAGATGAGCTAGTTGAAGGCTATAAGCAGAAGATTCTCTGAGGCTCACACAGCAAGAAGTTAACTCAGAATTCAACCCTCAATTCAGAAAAATCTAGATGTCTTCTACATTCTGTTCACCCCTAGAAACCTTTCTTTGACTTATAGAATTCAGGTATCTACGGGGGTGTTTCCAGGTTTGCCCCTATTCCTTTGGGAGAAAAGTAGAGAAATGGAGAGAGAAGGAATATACTGGACTTCTCTTTGAGATTATGTCAAAGACTGGCTTTTATCACAGCTCATATGGTAGCCTTTCACAGTGGCAGTACCTATCCAAGTGATTGGTGTCATTTGCCACTTTGCAACTTCCTCAGATTCTATTACTTACTTTCCTGAATCTGTTGCCTTAAGTATGACTGAAATTCCAGTCTTATTTATGAGACTCTGGACTACCCAAGCCAGGAGAGTCACCATTATTACCTGCACAACAGCTGATTGAAATAGGTGAGGAGTACTGTTCATGAGAAACAATGTGCGTGTGTGTTAGTTGCCCAGTCGTGTCCAACTCTTTGCAACCCCATGGACAGGCTCCTCTGACCATATACTACTACTACTAAGTCACTTCAGTCATGTCCAACTCTGTGAGATCCCATAGACGGCAGCCCACCAGGCTCCCCCATCCCTGGGATTCTCCAGGCAAGAACACTGGAGTGGGTTGCCATTTCCTTCTCCAATGCATGCAAGTGAAAAGTGAAAGTGAAGTCGCTCAGTCATGGACTCTTAGCGACCCCATGGACTGCAGCCCACCAGGCTCCTCCATCCATGGGGTTTTCCAGGCAAGAGTACTGGAGTGGAGTGCCATTGCCTTCTCTGTCTGACCATATAGGTGGGTAAAAGTCTTACTGGATAACTGAAACTCTGGGTACAAAGCTTCTATCCTAATTTTTCTACTAATTAGATGGGGGAACTTGAGCTCCCTGAATTTCTCTATGTTTCAGCAAAGAAGTGAGACTTTTAGCTTTTAGGGGGTCTTTAAAATTGACCGCGGAGAGGAGTTCATAAACGATTTTTAAAGAGTCTACAAATTAGCCATAATATCTTTTCTTTAATTTTGTTTGGCAGTTAGGTGACTGTTCCTCAAGAGGTGAAAGCAGTGTGAGTTAAAATGTGTCTAGAGTGAGTGCTGGCCTTCTATGCCAGTATATGTATGTATATACCTTGAGGAAATTAGAATTATTTAAAAAACAGTTATGCATGCAAAGCTTTATCACCATAATATTGAAAGGGAATATATGTCTAAGGAAAATTCATAAGTAATGCTCCAAATCTTGAGATTTATGTGTATGCATAATAGGGTCTTTGACCCAAGATTAAGCAAGCCCAAAAGGACATCAGCAAGGACTGGTGGACATATTTCCTCAAAGTTTTGGGGTCTGGGATTTAATTTTACTCTACTAACAAGCTAATTAGGGCTTCCCTGGTAGCTCAGCTGGTAACGAATCTGCCTGCAATGCAGGAGATCCTGGTTCGATTCCTGGGTTGGGAAGATCTGCTGGAGAAGGGATAGGCTACCCATTCCAGTATTCTTGGGCTTTCCTGGTAACTCAGCTGGTAAAGAATCTGCCTGTGATGTGGGAGACCTGGATTCAATCCCTGGGTTGAGAAGATCCCCTGGAGAAGGGAAAGGCTACCCACTCCAGTATTCTGGCCAGGAGAATGCTATGGATTGTATAATAGTCCATGAGGTCATGGTTGCAGAGTCAGACATGACTGAGTGACTTTCACTGTCAACAAGCTCATTAATTTAGCCTGTGATTCTTTCATGGAGTCTGGCATAAAATATGAGTTTCCTGGATCAGAAAGAATTTTATATGATTCCATGGAGGCCCAATGCCTTTCACATTTTGCCCTCAGAATTTCATTGTGTTTCTCCAGTGCACGGATGTCCACATCCTCCCCCACCTATTGCCATACTGTTTCAAAGTCGTAATTGTTTTTCTTCTCCAATTCTCAAAAACCTTCTTATGCATGACAGTCCTCCTTGGGTCTTCAGTGCTCCTACGTGTCTTGTTGCATGGGTTCAGGTTATAAGGCCCTGATCATTACTTCTTTAACTAGCCCATTTCTTATAGATCGCAAGCCTAACACTTGTTATTCATAGATGGTGAGCAGCATGAGATCATCAAATTTACATCAGTTTCCCTTGCCCCCAAGTCCCAAGGAGGTGACATGTTGGGCTCAGGTGGGTGCTATACACAACTTGCCTATGTTGCATCCAGGAAATCTGAATTTACAAAATCCTCAGCTTTTATAATAAGCGGTAAGTAAGCTTGCTAATCAGAGAAGGCAATGGCACTCCCCTCCAGTACTCTTGCCTGGAAAATCCATGGATGGAGGAGCCTGGTAGGCTGCAGTCCATGGGGTCGCTAAAAGTCGGACACGACTGAGCGACTTCACTTTCACTTGCATGCATTGGAGAAGGAAATGGTAACCCACTCCAGTGTTCTTGCCTGGAGAACCCCAGGGATGGGGGAGCCTGGTGGGCTGCCGTCTATGGGGTCTCACAGAGTCGGATACGACTGAAGCAACTTAGCAGCAAGCTTGCTAATTGACCATTGGGATATGTTATCTCATCTTTCAAGATTACCAACTACATAAACAATCCTGTAGAATAGACTGGTAAAAAAAAAAAAAAAGATCAAGGTCTTGTCCTTATTCTTTTATTCCTTTATTAAAAAACCATCATTCTCATAATGTCCTATTACATTTTATGTATTTATTCTTCTCATTGTTTATCTTTTGTCAGTCCCCACTGGAATATAAATTTCATGAGGTCAGAAATCTTTGTCCTTTCTTGTCAATGTTGTATCCTGAATACCTAAAACAGTGTCTGGCTCTGAAAAGTGACTCAATTAACATAATTGTTCATGTTCAAGACTCCTACAAGTTAAATAATTTAAAGCTGTTAAGTCCATGTGTATATCATTCTCAACTTTACAGTATATATTGACATCACCTTTTAAGATGAGCACACCAGCTTACACATCCATCAGCTGTATATGAGTTCAAAATTTTTCACATTCTTATTAGCAAATATTACTGAAACTGCAAAATTTTGCTGAAGTATTTGTATGAAATGTATTAAAATTTGCTGGTTTTAGAAAAGGCAGAGGAACCAGAGATCAAATTGCCAACATCTGCTGGATCATCGAAAAAGCAAGAGAGTTCCAGAAAAACATCTACTTCTGCTTTATTGACTATGCCAAAGCCTTTGACTGTGTGGATCACAATCAACTGTGGAAAATTCTGAAAGACATGGGAATACCAGACCACCTGACCTGCCTCTTGAGAAACCTATATGCAGCTCAGGAAGCAACAGTTAGAACTGGACATGGAACAACAGACTGGTTCCAAATAGGAAAAGGAGTACGTCGAGGCTGTATATTGTCACCATGTTTATTTAACTTCTATGCAGAGTACATCATGAGAAACGCTGGGCTAGAAGAAGAACAAGCTGGCATCAAGATTGCTGGGAGAAATATCAATAACCTCAGATATGCAGATGATACCACCCTTATGGCAGAAAGTGAGGAGGAACTAAAAAGCCTCTTATTGGAAGTGAAAGAGGTGAGTGGAAAAGTTGGCTTAAAACTCAACATTTAGAAAACTAAGATCATGGCATCCGGTCCCATCACTTCATGGCAAATAGATGGGAAACAGTGGAAACAGTGGCTGACTTTATTTTCTTGAGCTCCAAAATCACTGCAGATGGTGATTGCAGCCATGAAATTAAAAGACACTTACTCCTTGGAAGGAAAGTTACGACCAACCTAGATAGCATATTCAAAAGCAGAGACATTACTTTGACAACAAAGGTCTGTCTAGTTAAGGCTATGGTATTTCCAGTGGTCATATACGGATGTGAGAGTTGGACTATGAAGAAAGCTGAGCGCTGAAGAATTGATGCTTTTGAAGTGTTGGAGAAGACTCTTGAGAGTCCCTTGGACCTCCAGGAGATCCAGCCAGTCCATTATAAAGGAGATCAGTCCTGGGTGTTCTTCGGAAGGAATGATGCTAAAGCTAAAACTTCAGTATTTTGGCCACCTCACGTGAAGAGTTGACTCATTGGAAAAGACTCTGATGCTGGGAGGGATAGGGGACAGGAGGAGAAGGGGATGACATAGGATGAGATGGCTGGATGGCATCACCAACTCGATGGACATGAGTTTGAGTGAACTCCGGGAGTTGGTGATGGACAGGGAGGCCTGGTGTGCTGCGATTCATAGGGTCTCAAAGAGTTGGACATGACTGAGCGACTGAACTGACTGAACTGAACTGAGTAACTAATGAAGTTAAAGATCTTTGCTTGTTTGTTGGTCACTCCAGACTCCTTATGGCCTGTGCATAGTTCTTGTCAATTATTCTGTTTGACTGTTCGCTTTTTTCTTGTTTATTTGTTGATGCTCTTTGCATAATCTAGGTATTGATCCTTGTTGGTCATATGGCTCGCAAACATCTTCCATCAGCCTTCTGTTTGTAGTTTCCACTTGTTTCTGGTATCTTTTGATGTGGTTTTAAATTTTAATGTCAAATGTACTACATTTTACCTTCACATTTTGTACAGTCTGTGTATTTTATACTCAAGAGCATAAAGAAATGCTTCTAATTTTTTTATAAAAATGTGAAAGTTTTTCTATTTGACTTTTTTGTCTTTAAACAATTTGAATTTGTTTTATTTTTTCCATTTATCTAAAACATTGCAGTGCCATTTATCAAATACTGTATATGTACACTTATACACTGACGTGTACATTTATATTTATTTCTATAAGTAACTGTAGATTTTGGGACTTGAGTTCATGTTGACACCTTAGATTCCAATCCAACACCACAGGATCATTTTGGCATTTCTCTTTTTCATGTTTGTAACTGCTTTTCTGACATGAGGAATCTGGTTCATGGTTGCATAGTTGCAAGGAGAGAGCTTGACACCATAAGGTTGCAGCTGGCAGCTATTAGCAGATATCGTTTTGACAGTGGCTGGTAGTATCCTTGAGTTTGATACAGTTCAGAAAATTCAAGTTCTCAGCAATGCAGGAATGTGTCTGAAACCATATCCACAATCCCAGTTCCAACTGTGTCTGAACCACAGTTTCATATCTTGTCAGAACAAATAACATTGGCCTCATAGGAGGTGGGGGGCATTTATCTCTATCTTCAAAGTGGACATTGTGAACAGTAAGGTGAATGCATTTTTTTTAAATGGTTAAAGCAGATGTACATCTTGTAAGTCAGACTAACTTCCCCATGCCTCAATAGGTGAAATTTTCTTCCATCACTATCTACAGTTACTATCCCCATTTATAGATTGGGAAAGTCAGGCACAGAACGTTGAAATAATTTACCAAGGTCACCCAGTTAGTACATGGTAAAGCCAGGATTACTCAGATAACTTGGCTTGAGAATCTGCAGATCTAACTATTATGCCAGATGGTAAATGAGGGCTAGGAAGAAACAAGAGCGAAGAAAGGAAATAACAGGACTAGAGCATTTCTGGAAGTGGGAAGCCTGAAAGCCTGCTTGTCTGAGAAAAAGCCATGGAAAATAGAATGGGATAACTGTTATGTGCAGGTAGGGGGAGTGGATAGTTTAGTTACTTGTGCAGAAGCAATCTCAATGGCTTTGCTGGCAGTTTGCCACCTACAGTGTGATATGGATGAATGGAAATTGAGGACCAGAGTCAGAAATAGGAGGGCTTCCTTTCAAGTTTAATAGTTTAGCCTTGAAGGGGAGGAAAGAGAGTGGTAACTGGAGTAGGGCAGCACCCTGGGGCAGCAACTGTTTCTTCAAGCAAGGGCTTGGTAATGTGTTCTGCTTCTTTGATGTTTCTGAGAGAAAGGGAGTATCCTCCTGCCTGGAGCTCTGAGAAAACCCTGCTTTATACTGAACTTTAGTGACAGTTTTTTGCCAGCTCTAGTCAAGCTTACATCAGAGCATGGTATAGGCCACAAGAGCATCCTTACAAGATCGAAAGATCTAGTCTTATTTCTTATGATTCAGAGCCTGTCATCCTTTCTTTCTCTTCCCCTAACTGCTTCACTTGGAGGTAAGGGCATGGTTGCTAATGGGTTAACTCGGGGACAACCACCGAGAGGCTCTTCCTAGAGGGCCCCGGGAAGTTGTATTGATTCCCACTTGGGCTTCCTGTGCCTAACAGTCTCAATTTTTCTCCAGCATCTGGAGGCTGTTCATTGCACCAAGACATCTTTGGGGATACTTACTGTGGGATTCAGGGTGGGGTGCAGAGGAGGGCGCTGCAGAGGCGCGGACTGCAGGGGGCAACCTGTGAAGCTGCTCCCCTGGTGTGTCCTCGCCCTGGACCCGCGGAAGGGGACCGCTGCAGTTTTACGGTCCTATAGTGATTTCCCACGTTTCAATAATTTTCCGAAGACATATAGCTCCCAGGTAGAGTGAGGCTCAAGTACTGCCTTGGTCCACGATGGCTAGGGAATCGAAGGAAAGCGCAGCTTTGGACGCCCAGTCTGCAGAGGACCGAACGGGGATCCTGACCGTGAAGGTGGAAAAAGAGGACGCCTCCGTCTTGGCTGCAGAGGTGCGCGCCCCAGGGGGCCCGGCTCCGACCCCGGAGCACTCCCGCCAGCGCTTCCGAGGCTTCCGCTACCCGGAGGCTGAGGGGCCCCGCGAGGCGCTGAGCCGACTTCGGGAGCTCTGCCGACTGTGGCTCCAGCCTGAGACGCACAGCAAGGAGCAGATGCTGGAGCTGTTGGTGCTGGAGCAGTTCCTGACCATCCTGCCGACGGACCTGCAGAGCTGGGTGCGGGAGCAGCATCCGGAGAGCGGGGAGGAGGTGGTGGCACTCTTGGAGTATCTGGAGAGGCAGCCGGATGGGCCGATGCCGCAGGTAGAACAGGTTTAGTGTCTGCAAGCTGTGGTCGGCTTCTTCCTGAAATCTCAAGATCAGAGTGAGGGGCTTTTCTTTAAGATCCAGAAATTCTCCATCTCTTTTGGTACTATAAACCTCTTTTACAGTAGGGTGAAGTCTCTGGACTCCTTCACATAATAGTATTTATTAAATACCTGAAGTAAAATATAAAGAATTAAAAGCAACTTAATTATATTGAAATACAGTTAGCAAAGTAGTAAATATATGGTAAAGTTATATATGCGCTTTTAAAAATTAATGCACTATAGAGGGAGATCGAGGGACAGGCCTAATAACTCTAGTATAATTTCAAAGTGGTGGTGAATATCTGATTAACATTTACTTGGTGGTAATGTGATGTGAAAACACCTCCAGTTTCAATTGGTGACAGTCTTTTGTACTGTCTGTAACATCTTGGTTTGTTGCTTCCACTCATGATTGAATAAAATAATGAATATTGCTTAGAGTCTAGTAAAAATAATTTTTCCTATTCATATTCATGGAATACTTAAGAGGGAATCTATGGACCACAAGTTAGAAACCCCTGGGTTTGTATTTATTTACATCTTCCTGAATATTGTATAAGACTGAGTTCTCTTTGTATTATCTTGTATCCTTGTGTGTTCCTTTCAGCATGTACATAACCAGACCAAAGGCTTCTAATTGGTGACCCAGAGACCATGATTCTTGAGTTTGCATTAGTGTCTCTTAGCCCTGTAATCGGAGAAGGCAATGGCACCCCACTCCAGTACTCTAGCCTGGAAAATTCCATGGACAGAGGAGCCTGGTAGGCTGCAGTCCATGGGGTCGCAAAGAGTCGGACACGACTGAGCGACCTCACTTTCACTTTTCACTTGCATGCATTGGAGAAGGAAACGGCAACCCACTCCAGTGTTCTTGCCTGGAGAATCCCAGGGACGGGGGAGCCTGGTGGGCTGCCATCTACAAGGTCGCACAGAGTCGGACACGACTGAAGCGACTTAGCAGCAGCAGCAGCACTGTAATGAAAGAATCACTTCAAGTTTCAGCTTCAGGCTTTTCATTTTTTATAGTTGTGGGAAATGCTAAGCTGCACATGAGCTAATGATTGTGACAGTGGCTTGCTGCTGCTGCTGCTGCTACTGCTGCTAAGTCGCTTCAGTCATGTCCGATTCTATGCGACCCCATAGACGGCAGCCCACCAGGCTCCCCGTCCCTGGGATTCTCCAGGCAAGAACACTGGAGTGGGTTGCCATTTCCTTCTCCAATGCATTAAAGTGAAAAGTGAAAGCGAAGTCGCTCAGTTGAGTCCAGCGACCCCATGGACTGCAGCCCACCAGGCTCCTCCATCCATGGGATTTTCCAGGCAAGAGTTCTGGAGTGGGGTGCCATTGCCTTCTCTGGACAGTGGCTTGAAAACCCATTAATTACAAATGTCTGGAAGGAAACCTGCATTTAATGAGGACATACCATCACTAGGCCCTGTGTTAGGTGATTTCACACACTGGGATCTTATTTGCTGGTTTGCAAAGCCCTGCAAGCTAGAAATTATTATCCTTTTTTTAGAATAATAAAACGTATTAGTGTTCTCCGAGAACTTGGCACCAGTTCCCAAAGAGTTTTCACAAAATCACAAATATAAATAATGAGGGAGCAGAGAGTAATGCTAAAGAACATGCACTCTGGAGTCATTCTGCCTAAGCTGGGTGATCTTGGACAAGTTGCTTTAACACTGTGTCTCAGTTTCACCATTATAAGAATGCAGATAATAAAAGTACCTAGCTAAGGTTGTTGCTATCTGCATTAAGTTAATATTTATAAAGTTCTTAGAAATAATGAATAGAAAGGAAATAGAAAGTACTGGGAAATAGAAAGTATTGGCACATAGAGAATGTGATAGAAGTGTGTGAATAAATAAATGAATGACTTTTAGGTCCCAGGTGGTGGCCAGGGGCAAGAACTGCTCTGTTGCAAGATGGCAGTGTTGACACCCATTCAGAGGCCACAAAATATCCAATTCCAGCCAGTGAAGGCTCTGCTCAAGCGTGAATCTCTGGGATCCAGTCCAGACAGAGGTGAGTGTTATCTTCTGGGCAGTATGAATTCTACAGACTTCACCCAGTTTTACTTAAGGATCCCCTAAAGGACAGATCTGTGGATAAGTGCTTTATATGCCCATCACAGATCTACTTCTCTTTGAAACTGAGACTAGCAAGGAAATTTCAAACAATAGCAGAAAGCTTTCCTAACCAAACCTGGACATGATAAATAAGGCTTTATTAAAATTGGTGTTTGGAAAGAGTTGATTTTTTTTTTTTAGCAACACAGTTATCTCCATTCATTCAACATATATTTCTGGAGGCTCCCTATATGGTAGCCAGTGTTGGTATTGTGGGTATCAGGAATAGCATGGTCCATAGCATAGATTTCTTCCTCCTGTGGAGCTTACATTCTAGTAAGGAGAATAGCAAATAAATTAATAATACACTTTCAGATATTGGTGAGTGCTATGAGAAACATAAGACAGAATGTGTAAAGCCTGTCAGAATATTCCAGAATTGTAGGACTTGTGCAAATCAAATAGAGTAAATCTTTAAAACCTGTCACTAGACTGGGGTGGAAAATCACTCAGTAGGAAACTGCTATATTTTCCTGAGTGTTCCCCATGTGCTGTGAACATTTGGGCAGATTTCCAAGATGAATAACACTGGGATATGCCAGCCAACATGAAATCTTTATTTCTCAAAAGAGATCCTAGCCTAACCTGTTTTCTGCCTCCTGCCAAGTTCACCTTTTATAGGAAAACCTGAAGTTCCCCTTTACTTCTCTTGAATCTGAGCAAGTTCTATATAAGCAGATTCCTATTTCCTTCTTTCTGGGCTCAGCCTAATCTGAATCTTCTTAGTCTTTTATAATAGAACTAAAGAAAAAAGCACTCTAAGCTTCTAAATAAATTTTAGCAAGAACAAATATCCTCTTATCCACTCTTTCCAGAATGTTCAAGATAAAAGACTCTTTAGATGGAATGCTTTGTTTTGCCTTTATGCTGCTTCCATTTCTTACCAAGGATCTGCCCACCAATTTTGTGCCTCTGTGGAGCATACCACATCTCTTTAGGTCTAAGGATTTGAGCTGGCCAGGATCAGGAATTTTGGAAAGGCACACATGCTGTGTAAACTTCTTTGTGGCAATTTATCTATGCAGTTTTTTATCTTGGATTCCACCGAGCAGGAAGACTGAATGCCGGAGTAGATCTCATCCAGAGTGCTTTCCTTCTCAGTTCTCCAGGTTCCAAGGCTTGCCCCTGGGGGGCGCTGCAGAGAAGATGCTGTGATAGCCACCAGGTTCGCCCCAGGGTCCCAGGTGAGCTGGAGCCCCTCTCCCTACCCCTGCACCCAGCACCCTTCACTACTGATGGGCTCCCCAGTAGATCTCTTTCTCCCCATTCCTCCTCCACCCTCATCTTATATGCATCTGGAGTTTTGAGTTTTCTCATCTATTCCAAGATTGCCATATGTCATTATTTTGGTGTTCACTTAAGAGGATTTTTCTGTTTCAGTCCTAGCTGAGGGAATGTCTCTGCTTCTCGGTTCTTCCTACCCCATCTGTTTGGTCAACTCTTTCATCAACAAGATTTTCTTCTTCAAGGGAAATTTAGCAAATACAAACTGAAGATTTTTGTTGTGATGGTAATTTTTTTTTTTTTTAAGTATCAAAAACTGTGCTGCTAGTGAGTAATATAAAGTCATGCTCTGTCCCCTAGGGACTTAAAGGAACACAGAAGGTGCTTTTAGTCCAAGATACTGAACAGCATTTGCTTAACCTGGATTTTAATTTCTTACCCGGTCTTTCATGTCCTGCTTGAAGACTTGAGTATTTGAAGCTCTGTAGAATCTATTTTCCCTCACCTCAGACCTAGATTTCATTGTATTTTAAAATCATTGCTATAAGTAAGCCCCCATCCCTGGTTTGCCAAAGCACATCACATATATTTTGAAAAGTTTGGATATGGTTCCATTCCTTTCACTGCATTGGTTCTTATTTTCCAAACCTTTCACTTTCTGGACTTTTTAGATATTTATGTGAAAACACTTATTGTAATGTGTGTATTTCTTTCCTTTAATGGTTATTTTTTTGATGAAGATATTATTAGAGACAGGGTTAAGTAGGCATAAGTGTACCGTACTTGTTTTTTTATAAATAGCCCATGTAAAGGGAATGTTCCTTCATTACATGTACCCAGTTTTTTTTTCTTTTTTTAATTTTTACTGGAGCATAATTGATTTATAATATATTAGTTTCAGATATACAGCAAAGTGAATCAGTTATACATATACATATATCTACTCTTTTTAAAAAATTAATTTATATTTTGGCTGCACCACACAGCATATGGGACCTTAGTTCCCTGATCAGGGATCAAACCTGCACCCCCCTGCAGTGGAAGTGTAGAGTCTCACCCACTGGACCATCAAGGCAATCCTTCTCCACTCTTTAGATTATTTTCCCATATAAGCCATTACAGAGTATTGAGTAGAATTCCCTATGCTATAAAGTAGGTCCTTGCTAGTTATCTATTTTATATGTAGTAGTATGTATATGTCAGAGAAGGCAAAGAGTACAAGAAGTACTCTTGCCTGGAAAATCCCATGGACAGAGGAGCCTGGTGGGCTACAGTCCATGGGGTCGCTAGGAGTCGGACTCGACTGAGCAACTTCACTTTCACTTTTCACTTTCATGCATTGGAGAAGGAAATGGCAACCCACTCCAGTATCCTTGCCTGGAGAATCCCAGGGACGGGGGAGCCTGGTGGGCTGCCGTCTATGGGGTCGCATAGAGTCGGACATGACTGAAGCAACTTAGCAGCAGCACCAGCAGCAGTATGTATATGTCAGTCCCAGTCTTCCAATTTATCCATTCCTACCTCTTATCCTCTAGTAACTGTAAGTTTGTTTTCTACATCTGTAATTCTATTTCTTATAAGTTCATTTGTACCCTTTTTCTAGATTCCACATATAAGCAACATTATATGATATTTGTCTTTCTCTGTCTGCCTGACTTGTACTCAGTATGACTGCTTGGGGAGTGATTTTGGGCAAGTGGAACTAAGTGGGATTACCTATTGTTTTAGGGGCCATTTAAAATGGAAGATGTGGCACTGACTGTTTCCCCTGGATGGACACAGCTGGATTCATCTCAGGTGAACTTGTATGGAGATAAAAGGCAGGAGAACCGTGGCAGCCTCACCTCCTTGGGTAAGACTGATGGGCACTGATTTCTTCTAAGATTTCCGGGCTTCCTTTGTATATTAGCATCTACTAGGCTATTAGAAGCTATTTGAATTATGTTTAGCATTAGAACTGCCATATCTGAATCCCAACTACTAACTGGTTATGTGACTAGTTTATTAATCCTTCTGAGCCTTGCTTTTTCTTAAAAAAAAAAAAAGTATTTATCTATTAATATTTGGCTGTGCCTAGTCTTTGTTGTCGGAGAAGGCAATGGCAACCCACTCCAGTACTCTTGCCTGGAAAATCCCATGGGCAGAGGAACCTGGTAGGCTGCAGTCCATAGGGTCGCTAGGAGTCAGACACGACTGAGCGACCTCACTTTCACTTTTCACTTTCATGCATTGGAGAAGGAAATGGCAACCCACTCCAGTGTTCTTGCCTGGAGAATCCCGGGGGCGGCCGAACCTGGTGGGCTGCCATCTATGGGGTCACACAGAGTCAGACACGAATGAAGCGATTTAGTAGCAGCAGCAGTCTTTGTTGTAGCATGTGGGATCCTTAGTTGCAGCATGTGAAGTCTTTAGTTGCAGCTTGGGAACTCTTAGGGCATGTGGGATCTAGTTCCCTGACCAGAGACTCAACCCAGGCCCCCACCATTGGGAGCATGGAGCCTTAGCCACTGCACCACCAGGGAAGTCCATGAGCCTTGCTTTTTTATCTGTACTGCCAGTGCTCTGGTCAGTTTAGGTGGGATGAAGTAGATACAGCCTCTAGTTTAGTATTTCTTCCCCTTCCCTTCATGTTGCTAGTCCTGACAGGAGAGGAGAGCTGAGGGGTCTCTTCAGGAAATGAACCATGGAAGCATAGAGCTAGAAGTGATCTAGAGACTGACGGCAGAGCCTGGCCTTAGAGATGAGGATGCGGTGCAGAGACACACAAGATGGCCTGGCTTGTCTGAATTCACACAGCTCATTGGCAGCACAGTAGGGGCTCCATCTCAGATCTCCCAGCACTGATGCCAGTTTTACTTGGTGGACCCTGCCTCTGCCTGGGTTCCAGCCAGAAATGACCGCACCTTTCAGTGGTCACTGAATTCTGAGTTCCCGCTTTCCCTGTTTCTCACAGAACATTTCAGAAATTCTTTTACTTGCCTTGTTCACTCACCCCCTGCTCAGCCCCTTTAGTATCTAACCCCAAGCACATGGCCCTGCCTTACTTTCATGGCCCTTCTTACTTTACAGAATTTAGAGCCTCTGTGTGTATCCCTAGCACAGTCTTCAGTATTTCTCACCACTTTCCCTCCAGTCTCTCCTTTCCCAGGTTGTACCCTTCTTCCAACAGCCCAATTCTCATTCTCAGGTCTCCCTCCTCCCCAGCATCCCTGTTCTCCCCCTTTATTCCCATCTGCATTCTCATACTTAGATCCTCATCCTTGCCATATACAGACCTCTGTAATTCTTGCCTCCCTGGGACTCATCACAAAGCTTTCCTCTGTGGCAGGACATAACTGACAGTTGCTGGCCATTTGTTGTTCAGGTGGTGTGGTGCAACCGAAGATCAGAGAGCTGCCTCCAGATGAGGATCATCCAACACAGGAGCCTGGGCAGATACCACGCCACCTGGGTGAAGCCACTGGCCAGATTCCTCCTTGTGCAGAAGCTGGTGAACAGGAGGGCAGGTTACAAAGAAAGAAAACTGCCGCAGGAAACAGGAGGCACTATTGCCATGAATGTGGAAAGACTTTTGCTCAGAGTTCAGGCCTGACTAAGCACAGGAGAATCCACACTGGGGAGAAACCCTATGAATGTGAGGACTGTGGCAAGACCTTCATCGGAAGCTCTGCTCTCGTCATTCATCAGAGAGTTCACACTGGTGAGAAGCCATATGAATGTGAAGAATGTGGCAAGGTCTTTAGTCACAGTTCAAACCTTATCAAACACCAGAGAACTCACACTGGGGAGAAGCCCTACGAGTGTGATGACTGTGGGAAAACATTTAGCCAGAGCTGCAGCCTCCTTGAACATCACAAAATCCATACCGGGGAGAAGCCTTACCAGTGCAACATGTGTGGTAAAGCCTTTAGGCGGAATTCACATCTTCTGAGACATCAGAGGATCCACGGCAATAAAAACCTTCAGAATCCTAACCCTGGACAGACCTGGGAGAGTCAGGAGAGGAAGGAAAGCCAGTGGGAAAACGTTGAGGCTCCTATGTCTTATAAATGTAATGAGTGTGAGAGAAGTTTCACTAGGAATAGAAGCCTTATTGAGCATCAGAAAATCCACACGGGTGAGAAACCCTTTCAGTGTGATACATGTGGAAAAGGCTTCACCCGAACTTCATACCTTATTCAACATCAGAGAAGCCACGTTGGGAAAAAAATTCTATCTCCGTGACCCATGTCTTACATGCCAGAGTTGATGTTCCTTCCTCATTGAACTGAAGCCACCCTGGAACCCTTGCTGACTAGAAAACTGAGCTGAGCTTTATTTCCCACCACATATCATCATGTGTTTGTTAGAAAATAGAGTCTGAGATGAATTATCTTCTACAACCTAGAAGGTGATTGAAAAAAAAAAAAAAAAACTTGTTTGATAGGAAGCTATGGGAGCATTGTCTGGAAGAGGTTGGACCTGAAATAGTTCTCACCTTTTAGACTTAAATGGGCTTCCAGGCTGTCTAATAAATCACTCTCAGCCAGCATTTTATGATATCTTCTGGATGGATGGCTCTCTGATTTTGGGGGGCTGGTGTTCTGACTGTTCATTTTGCATATAATTAATCCCTCACCTGTTGGTTGGATCAGTGATGTCTTATCCCCACCCTACTGTGCCTTGTATACAGGTGCTATAAACATTTATTAAATATACCAGTGAAACGACCTTCAAAGCTCTGAAAATCTAATGTCTGCATTGCTGATGACTTTTTAAGGCCACTTGTGCTTGTCTAATTCTCTGAGGGTCTAGATTCTGGGTCAATCTAGTATATTTATTACCAAGTACCTAAGATTGTCAGAGTTGGGGTAGTGTGTATGTGTTAGTCGCTAAGTCATGTCTGACTCTTTGCGACACCATGGACTGTAGCCTGCCGGGCTCCTCTGCCCATGGGATTCTCCAGGCAAGAATACTGGAGTGGGTTGCCATTCCCTTCTCTAGGGGATCTTCCCAACCAAGGGATCAAACCTGGGTCTCCTGTATTGCAACTCTCCGTCTGAGAGTTGGAGTAGAAGAATCCACATTTCTTCACCAGCATAGGAGTTATAGTAAGAATGCCTTAAACAGCTTCTTTATCATTAAGACATTGTTAGACTGTTGCATCCATACAACTCCAGTCTGTAGTCAGCGTTAGCAACATTAGTTCATATTAATTGTGCTATTCTTAAGGGAAAACCTTTCACATTCAAGTAAATAAAAAACAATTGATCAAGTCAGATCAAAATGGTTATGTATCGTGATATAAATCCTACAATGCTCAACAGCTTGTTTCTCACTTTTTGGTTATTTTGGACCTAACCAAGTGCCAAGACACCATTGATATCCCTCTCTCCCAACTTAGAGCCCACAGTGCATCAAGGCTTATGCCAGCTAGGCTTAAACTTCTTCCAGGCTAGAGGATTCACAAGTATCATTCATGTTGTCAAAACTGCCTGTGGTTGGGGAGAGGAAGACTGAGTCAGAGGCAGCCAACGATGATAGAGACCTGAATATGGGTGGTAGGAGAAAATGTGTCTTTTTGGAAACACATTGGGAGTCCCAGGATCTGACAGAAATGATTCTACAAGGTCCAAAGTATCAACCTGTGAAGTCAAGAATTTCAATAAGAATTTCTTGGTATCTCCTGTTTTCACTCAGATCACCTTCTGTGAAGCTCTTCAAAGACCAATACCATCTTCATAGGTGCAAGTGCCCTCTCCCCAGCTTCCAGCTTTACCAGATTATGCCAAGAATGGATTCTGCTTTGATGAAATCCTGGACCAATTTTGTTCAGTCACCAGCAGAACGTTTTCTGTTCTCCAGTCCCTTTCTGGATTCCTGCTCTGAAGAACCCCAGGCTGACTAGGGACTTTGCAAACTGTAGGCCTCTCCCAGTATCACTTCCCTTGGGTCTTTCATTGCCTTCATTATTCCCTCATTGGAGTATAATTTAAAACTAGTTTTCTAAGGACCTGCAGACTTTCTCCAGTTAACCTTTTCTAGTCTGTAAAATTTTCCTTTTATATTAACTGTATTTTGGGTACCTCCATAAAGCTTACCATTTCCTCTTCTCTCCTTACCTTTATCTTTCCTAAATGTTTGTTAATAGCCCTGATCTTAAACACTGGTTTTTGTTGGGTTTTTTTTGTTTTGTTTTGTTTTGTTTTTGGTATTTGTTTCTTATGTCATGTGAAGAAATATACCTGAGAACCTTTTACAAACCAGAAAGCATTATACACTTACTCAATAAGTATTATCTATTGAGATTAACAAAGGACCACTGTGCCTCCTTTCACTCTTTCTGCTCCTTCTGAAGCTAAAAGTCTCCATGGAGGAGGGGAGGATCATAGAAAAATGCTTTTCAGTGCCTGCTGTGCCTGACTATGAAGGGGATAAAGCATAGACACACACATGCATACATACTTGGGCTTAGACTTTCAGTATAATAACATTGATAAGACTTGCACATAAAAATAAGACAGTGCCAGAGTTGGGACTCCATGCTTCCACTGCTAGGTGCATGGCTTCAATCCCTGGTCGGGGACTTAAGATCCTGCATGCCATGCAGTACAGCCAAAAAACAAACAAATTGTTTTTTAAATAAGGCAATATCCTGATCAGGGACTTGTGAATGATGACCTGAATACTGTGAAAGTTCAGAGGAGAGAAATGTTACTTCTGCTGTGTGCTATTTTTATTACATTGACAGGCTCATACAGTAGCTGCAGAGACTAAAGGAGTTATCAGATTTAATTAATAACTAAGGCAAGTTTGAAGAAGTAGTGCATTGTAAAGGGCCTTCAGTGCCAGAGCAAGGGGTTAAAATTTTATTCAGTAACACTGACATTTTTATGATAAAAATATTTAGGAAGCTGTCTGGCACTATTGTATGATTTCAGATTAAAAAATTATTTTTCTGATAGGCTTTTGGACACCCCACTTTCATATATAACAGATGTGTGTTTATAAGTAAGTGAATTATAAAATGGGTTTTAACTCTAGCCTATTTAAAAGGATGGTCAATAAATTATTTTCAGATGAAAATTAGACCCAGTAAAAGAAGCTACTTAGTTAAGATATAATCAGTATATAAAGTGAAATAAAATATCACTTTTCATGTTTTTAAAAATTGTTTCTAGGAATTTTAGTGTCAGCTGGCCATTCACTTCTCCAACTGAAGCAATGCTGAAATCTACCATTTTATTTTTCCTTCCATTTCATGAATAAGTAACTAATTATAACTAATTTTTTTTTAACTTGGGTAAAATGAGTAGTTACAATGAAAAAAAATTTTTGATGAATAGCCCTCCTAAATGTGTTCTTATTTTTTAAATGGATTTACTTGTCTGGACCAAGTCTTAGTTGTGGCATGTGGGATCTTGTTCCCTGACCAGGGATTAAAACTGGGCCCCTCACATCAGGAGCTTGGCATCTTAGCCACTGGACGACCAGTGAAGTCCCCTAGACGTGGTCTTAATTTTGGTAAATACGTGTGTAATCCTACAAAAGGTTCTGTTTCTCTGCCTTGTTTAAAGGAAAAAATGAATAGAGTGCCAGCTTACCTCACAGAATTGTGAGGATCTATCCTACAAAAAAGTGCTGGGTAAATAATCTGAAAACATTAACATTGATAGAGAAATGGAGATTAAATGCTCTGTTAGCTGAAACCTCTCTATATTGGAATGACAATTGTTTAATAGTAAAGGCTATCTAAAAAAAAAAAGTGTCCTAATACTATATAACAGTATTGATCTTATCTTGTAATGATGTCCCAAGTCATCTGTGTGGTTGCATCTCAGTTATTCATATGAGAACTTTAACCACTCAGTAAACTTAATTTACCTACATTTCACTAAACACACTTTTTAGTCTGTCTTTTGTTATTCCTCGTGATAGTTAAAATTGGGTCTGATGGATTAAAATGAGGAAACTTTTTTTCAGTCAGCTCTGTAGATGTGGTGCCTATTTTGAATGTTTCAAGTGGAGTTGCTACTACAGAAATACTTGGGGATGATTATTTTCCTGTGCATTTTTTTGTTAGCATATTATTTGTAGAAATATCCTTTTATTTCTGCATCTACCCACATTTCTCACTTTATCTATGGCATTAGCAATTCCTTTTTGTTTACTGCATCAACTGAGACCTTGGAATTTCAGCACAGCAAGCATTCCTGGTCTCTTTTCCCAATTAATGACTGAACATTATGATATATTCTTGCCTGTTCCATGTATTTTGTTTATTAGGAATTGAGTTGTCATCAAAAAGCTTATGCACAACTTTCCAAATTCCTGTTTTTATTCTAATTTCTAAGCTACTTCAAATTTTTGAGGGTCTAAAAAAAAAAATTTGAGCAATCCTAATGTAACTTATTTGTATAAAATAATAAATCATGTGATTATTCCTTTTGTCTCAGTGAATTCTTAAACAGCTAAAACACTACATAATTTTCAGGCTGTTAGAAAATAACTATACTTTCAGGTATTAACTAAAGTGTTAACACTTTGAACCATTTCCTCCCCTCTGTTCTCCAGTTCTGCCCATTAGCATTGGGAGTCTGGGAAATGGAATTTGTAGCCTTTCTGATGCACTACAGTTCAGGGTGTAGGACTGGTGTGGTGAAAGTTGCTTAGTTGTATCTGACTCTTCCCGACCCCATGGACTATATGGTCCATGGAATTCTCCAGGCCAGAATACTGGAGTGGGTAGCCTTTTCCTTCTCCAGGGGATCTTCCCAACCCAGGGATCAAACCCAGGTCTCCCACATTGTGGATGGATTCTTTACCAGCTGAACCACAAGGGAAGCCCAGACAGGTGTGGGGCTGAGACATATTTGCTTACAGATAATCTATAATACTTACCTTATCCATTGTGATATGTATGGTGAAATACATGTGACCATTTATTTATAATACTCCCTCCTATTTGCCAGTTTCTAAGGAAGCATAGAGTGCCTTGGACTGCAAGGAGATCAGTCCTGAATGTTCATTGGAAGGGATGGATGCTGAAGCTAAAACTCCAATACTTTGGCCACCTGATGCAACAAACTGAATCCTTGGAAAAGACCCTGATGCTGGGAATGATTGAAGGTGGGAGGAAAAGGGGATGGCAGAGAAAGAGATGGCTGGATAGCATCATGGAGTTGATGGACATGAGTTTAAGCAAGCTCTGGGAGTTGGTGAAGGACAGGGAAGCCTGGCATGCTGCTGTCCATGGGGTCACAAAGAGTTGGACACAACTGAGCAACTAAACTAAAGAAATCATATTTTATGGCAGAGCACCATGCCAGTCCTTATCCCCTAAAATCACATTACTAAAATTCTACTTGGATCAAGTGACCTAACTTGGTTCTGTTTAATTTTTCCATTTTATTAGTTGACCCTAACATCAGGAAAACACTATTGCTAAGTTCTGTCGGCAGTGGCCACAGGACTGGAAAAGGTCAATTTTCATTCTAATCCCAAAGAAAGGCAATGCCAAAGAATGCTCAAACTACCACACAATTGCACTTGTCTCACACGCTAGTAAAGTAATGCTCAAAATTCTCCAAGCCGAGCTTCAGCAATATGTGAACTGTGAACTTCCAGATGTTCAAGCTGGTTTTAGAAAAGGCAGAGGAACCAGAGATCAAATTGCCAACATCCGCTGGATCATGGAAAAAAGCAAGAGAGTTCCAGAAAAACATCTATTTTTGCTTTATAGATTATGCCAAAGCCTTTGACTGTGTGGATCACAATAAACTGTGGAAAATTCTGAAAGAGATGAGAATACCAGACCACCTGGCCTGCCTCTTGAGAAACCTATATGCAGGTCAGGAAGCAACAGTTAGAACTGGTCATGGAACAACAGACTGGTTCCAAATAGGAAAAGGAGTTCGTCAAGGCTGTATATTGTCACCCTGTTTATTTAACTTATATGCAGAGTACATCATGAGAAACACTGGACTGGAAGAAACACAAGTTGGAATCAAGATTGCTGGGAGAAATATCCATAACCTTAGATATGCAGATGACACCACCCTTATGGCAGAAAGTAAAGAGGAACTAAAAAAGCCTCCTGATGAAGGTGAAAGTGGAGAGTGAAAAAGTTGGCTTAAAGCTCAACATTCAGAAAACTAAGATCATGGCATCTGGTCCCATCACTTCATGGTAAATAGATGGGGAAACCGTGGCTGACTTTATTTTTCTGGGCTCCAAAATCACTGCAGAGGGTGACTGCAGCCATGAAATTAAAAGATGCTTACTCCTTGGAAGGAAAGTTATGATCAACCTAGATAGTATATTCAAAAGCAGAGATACTACTTTGCCAACAAAGGTCTGTCTAGTCAAGGCTATGGTTTTTCCAGTAGTCATGTACAGATGTGAGAGGGACTGTGAAGATAGCTGAGCACCAAAGAACTGATGCTTTTAAACTGTGGTGTTGGAGAAGACTCTTGAGATCCCTTGGACTGCAAGGAGATCCAACCAGTTCATCCCAAAGGAGATAAGTCCTGGGTGTTCATTGGAAGGACTGATGCTGAAGTTGAAACTCCAATACTCTGGCCACCTCATGCAAAGAGTTGACTCATTGGAAAAGACCCTGATGCTGGGATGGGATTGGGGACAGGAGGAGAAGGGGATGACAGAGGATGAGATGGCTGGATGGCATCACCAACTCAATGGACATGAGTCTGAGTGAACTCCGGGAGTTGGTGATGGATAGGGAGGCCTGGCGTGCTGTGATTCATGGGGTCGCAAAGACTTGGAGACAACTGAGCGACTGAACTGAACTGAACTGAAGTTCTGTCTTAGCTTTCATGTCACATTCCAAGTCTGCCAACTGAGCAGGTCAACTTAACTACAGAGAACCAAAATGACGGTAGTGTCTATACTACCATCATTTAAGATTGGGGAAAACAATCTTTTGCATGAAATATTTGCCATTTTAGAAAGCGAACAAAGTGTATGCAGAGCGTGATTCCCACAGTTTCTGAAGAGATTATCTAGGTAAAGAGACAATCTGGACTGAGTTGGATGCCTCCCTGTGTTTCTGTGAATTTAAGAATACAAATCATAACTCCAGTCTTCACTTAACTCAGGCCGAGCTCAAATTTTTATTTTAAAAGAAGTTCTGGGTTTTGCTTCCAAGTGGGACTTGGTAGTCATTAAAAAAGTATCTCTGCTATGAAAATAGTAGACGAGGTCCTTTTTAAGGGGTAAACAAGAGGAGTGGGAGAAGTGGGGAACCTTCACCAAGGGTGTAAAGATAAAGAGAGCCGGAGTGAGAATGGTAGAAGAGAATGGTGTCAAGATGCTTAAACACAAATAACCAGGTAGAGAACGGAGGGTTTGAACAGGAGAGGGATTCACTGATGCGAATTTCTCTTCTAAATCTTCCCACGGGGCCCAACTTGGGGAATGTAAATCCCCGTAACAGGCGTTACCACGCCCTCCTTATCTGCTCTCCAAAAGAGGCCTCCTTCGGAGCCTCACCTAAAAAGGGACCTTACAGCCCACACGCGGACTAAGATCTTCGCCTGGCAACCGCCGGAAGCGGAAGTCGTGCGCTGGACCGTTGCTAGCCACGCCCTCTTTATCTGCACTCCAGAAGAGGCCTCCTTGGAGCCTCACCTAAAAAGGGACCTTAAGCCCACACGCGGACTAAGATCTTCGGCTGGCAACCGCCGGAAGCGGAAGTCGTGCGCTGGACCGTTGCTAGCCACGCCCTCTTTATCTGCACTCCAGAAGAGGCCTCCTTGGAGCCTCACCTAAAAAGGGACTTTACAGCCCACACGCGGATTAAGATCTTCGCTTGGCAACCGCCGGAAGCGGAAGTCGTGCGTTGGACCGTTGCTAGCCACGCCCTCTTTATCTGCTCTCCAGAAGAGGCCTCCTTGGAGCCTCACCTAAAAAGGGACCTTACAGCCCACACGAGGATTAAGATCTTCGCTTGGCAGCCGCCGGAAGCGGAAGTCGTGCGCCGGACCGTTGCTAGCCACGCCCTCTATCTGCTCTCCAGAAGAGGCCTCCTTCGAGCCTCACCTAAAAAGGGACCTTACGGCCCACACGCGGATTAAGATCTTCGCCTGGCAACTGCCGGAGGCGAAAGTCGTACGCTGTAACGTTGCTAGTGCGCCTGTATGGGCGAGAATTTCCGGCCAGTCAGGAACCCTGTTGTAACCGCCAGTGTGAAAGACCAGCCCATGGCGCCAGTGTTCCGGTCCAGCTACCCAGAGGACACCCCGAGCTCTGGGAGACAACGACGCAGCTCGTCCGAGAGCCCGCCATCCTCTCAGGCCAGACACTCCCCTTGGGTCAGCCGTACTCACTCACGCGACCGTGAAGGCCTTAGGCCTTCGTGGAGTCGGTCGGGTGTTGGAGCTTCTCACCCCTTTAGCCGCCCTGGGTCTCGAGAGCGGCCCCCCAGGGTGCGCAACTACGACTTCTCTTCTTCCTCTTTCTCCTCTGGCGGGTACCGTTACCGTCAACACCACTATGTGGGCGACAGGCAGTGGGCCGAGGACTGTGAGAAAGAAAAGGAGGAAAGCTATCGCCAGAGGCGGCTGAAAGAGAGAGAGAGGATTGGGGAGTTGGGAGCTCCTGAGGTATGGGGGCTGTCTCCAAAGTTTCCTGAGCCAGACTCTGATGAACACACCCCGGTTGAGGATGAGGAGGTAAAGACCAACAAGAGTAGCAGTTCAGATTCCAGCTCCGAAGAAAAAAGGAAAAAGGCCGGTCGTTCAAAAAATAAAAAGAAAAGAAAGAAAAAGTCCAAAAGAAAACATAGGACATATTCTGATAATAGTGACAGTGATTCGGACTCTGACACTAATTCCAGCTCTGATGATAAAAGAGCAAAAAAAGTCAAGAAGAAAAAGAAACGCAGAGCTAAAAAGTCCAAGAAAAAGAAGACTAAGAAGACTAAAAAAGAATCCAGTGATTCAAGCCATAAGGATTCAGAAGGGGAGTCGCCAGAAGACGTCTGGATTGAGCACACAAAGATTGCCGATAACATGGATCTAATAGGTCCAGAGGCACCTATTATACACACCTCTCAAGATGAGAAACCTTTGAACTATGGCCATGCTCTGCTTCCAGGTGAAGGTGCAGCTATGGCTGAGTATGTAAAAGCCGGAAAGCGTATCCCACGAAGAGGTGAAATTGGGTTGACAAGTGAAGAGATTGCTTCTTTTGAATGCTCAGGTTATGTTATGAGTGGTAGCAGACATCGCAGAATGGAGGCTGTGCGCCTGCGTAAAGAGAATCAGATCTATAGTGCTGATGAGAAGAGAGCCCTTGCATCGTTTAACCAAGAAGAGAGACGGAAGAGAGAGAATAAGATTCTAGCTAGTTTCCGAGAGATGGTGTACCGAAAAACAAAAGGGAAAGATGATAAATAAGGACTTTAGTTCCATAGCAGGACTTTCAACAACTTTATATGACCAAAATTAAAAGGCTTTATGGTGCTACTGTACCAACTGTAAGTTCCTTAAGAAAAAGCTGCTTTTTGACATTTAACAATTTTGTTAAATTTAACTGAAAAAGTAATATGTGTATGTGTTTTTAGAAATATTCAAACATTATTATAGGAGGAGAGTCAGTAAAATGTGGGTCTTCTAGCCCCATCCCTAATCCTTCCCTCCTAAGAAATCTCTTTTTGGTATTTTCTTTATCTATCCATGAGTCCTGTTTAGGTACAAGCATGTATATTGCTGGGTAAAAGTTGGAGCTGTTAACCTAAAGGGTTGTTGTTTTCCCTGTTGTTCTGACTTTTCTCTCTTCCAGGGTTTCTTTTCTCATGGAGCCATTCATTTACCCAGGGAAAACCAGGAGAACCCCACAAAGAACAAAGGATTCAATTGAGTGTATACTTCTGGTTTTCATTTAACAGAGTTAAAAGTTAATTTTATTGGCTCATTTTCTTCTTCTAGCTTGTTTCCCTTAAATAATAGGCTGCCAAAGCTCCTGAGTTTGGTTATGTATTTCCTGGTCCACTTATGAAGAGAAAAGGAAAATTTTGTCTTGGCATTCTAAATAAGACTACTGAGACTCAGCCTAATTAGATTAGCTTAGGTCACATGCCCCACCACCCCGCCCCCCTCCACTTCCGGATATATCATTGCCCCCGAAATAGAATGACTTACTCCTGATCTGCCGAGTTGCTCACCTTATGGACTATGTGGGTAAGGAATGGATACCTGAGTATCCATATTAGAGTAATGTTAGGAAGGCGCGGTAGACAACCAACAGGTGCCTACTACAGTTCTGAATGACTTTTTTAAAAATATAGTACATGCACTGAAAGCCAACATTTTTTTGAAAAACTTGGCATTGACTATCAGAAGCCAAGGACCTGATTGAAAGAGTCCTGGGGTTTACCCATAAAAATAGACATTAAAAAGATAACGATCCAGAGTGCTTGGGTATTCCAACGAGTAGATTAGGTCCAGCTAGACGAAGAAGAGAAAAAGCAAAAGGAGGAGATATAAAGAGATGGTTGGTAGAGCTCATGAAAAGATCAGATCAGGAAGGACCACGTGGACAAGAGAGTTAACCTGGAGACACTGGTTAGCACCAGTGCTGGAAAGACATTTAGAGCAAGCTCCACTTATGGTCTATGATAAGACCTTTATTGTCATCTAGTGATATCTGACCAAACTCAAACTTTTTCAGTACCAATGAAAACTGTCTAATTTGGATAAGCCCCTTTCCCAAGACCCTGGAAAGCCCACAGAGCTGAAAGTGAAAGGATGTGGCTCTACAATCTGGCAGGGCAGAGTTGATGTAGAGAGGAACTTTTACCCTGGATCACACTAGCTTGACATTGGGTCACACTGGATCCAGCCACTGGATCACACTAGCTTGAGATTTTCCCAAAGAGAGTTGGGTGAAAGCCCTCTTGTTAGGTATGTGTATTTCTATTTATACCACACTATACAGAAGAATCTACATAGCTTGGAGATGTTTTATATCAATGCATATAAATATATCTTTTTAATGACTTTATAGTATTCCAATCTATGGATGAACCATATTTGATATTTAAGATGTTTTTTGTATTTTGCTATTATACAATACTTGTAAGGAAAATCTTTGTGGATGTATGTGGGTTATCATCTGTAGCATGCTCATCTAAAAATAGTATTAATTATTGGGTGAAAAAGAATGCTTTGTGTCATCTAAAAATGGCCACCTAGAAGTGGAATTATTGGATCAAAGGGAAGGTATTTACTAATACAAGTGCTTTCCATGTACTAGGCAATATAGCAGATATTAGGGATAAACCAAAAAGCAAATTAGGCTTGATACCTGCCATCATAGAATTTTACGTGCTAACTTGGGGAGACAGACTTTAAATAGTTAACAGACAAATAATTATAAATTGTAGTATGCTATGAAGAAAAGAAGGGGCTAGAGCCAGAAATGGTGGATGTTTTTGGTAGAGTGGTCAAAGTCTAAGAATATTACATTTAACCTTAAAGTGCTTTTAATAGCCATTGTAACATTGCTTTCCAAAGAGGATGCACTGGTTTACACACTTACCTGCCAATATTGTATTTCTAAACCTTTTGAATCTGAATCTTTGCCAATCTGATAGGTGATAATGGCATTTCATTTTTATTTAAGAGTATGGTTGAGTATGTATAATAATTGTAATTCTTTTGTGTGTGTGAATTATCCACATTATATATTTGTGTATTTTCCTATCGAGTTTCTGATCTTTTTCTTACTGATCATAAGAATTCTTCAAATAATAAATAAATCAGTTCTTTATTACAGAACTTGAAGATACTTTCCCCTTATTTGACTTTTGAATTGCTTTTTTGGGAAACACTTGATTATGTTGCCCTTTAAGCCCTAAAGACTCTAGTAGCCATTCAGTGAATTGTCTTTCTCACGTGAGGAAAAGATGTAGCTCAGAAACTGTGTCTCCTAAGTAAACCAAGGTAAGATTGGTGGACTTCTGTCCTTCTCTCTTTTGGCTGCACCAAGCTGCATACAGGATCGTATTTCCTTCTGCGCTGGAAGCCTGGTGTCCTGACCCATTTGGAAATAACTCATCTCTTTGCTCTTAACCTAATAAATTCAGCTGCATTTTTATGAAGATACTTATGAAGTTTTACTATCAAGCATGAGGGAGGTTTTTTGGTTTGAATATGTGTATGTGTGTGTTTTTCCATATAAAGGAAGTATCCATCTATTCCTATTTTATTAGTAGTTTCCCCATTTAGTCAGAAATGTTTGTTGAATTTTATTAAATGATGTTTTAGCATTTGTAGTTATTAGTCTATTAATATGCTGGTTTTAAAGTTATGGATTTCCTAGAATTAAACTGTGTTAAGTTTTTTAGATTCATTTGGAAGTTTTTGATTATTTAGAACAGTGATTGACTACAAATTTTTCTATGCCATAATTCACAGTAATGAATGAGTATGGGTGGAAGCAGAATAGTGGAAAGAATCATTACAAAAAGATACTTGTATCTCATGGCTATAATTCAGTAGTGCCTCTACTGATCATTTAGAAAAGGAAGCTTTTATTTTAAACATCATGGACCTGGACCTGATGGAAACATAGATGACCATTTTGTTTACAGAAATGAGGATAATCTTAGAAGATGAAAATCTCAAGTTCAAAAATTGATTTGTATTATTAGTGAAATGTAACTCTGTCTTGGTAAAAATGGTATTTTGATTTATTCTCAATTTATCTACCTGTACCGCTTCCGAAAAATACAGCCTACTTAAAAATGCACACCTTGAATTCTTTTTAAAAAGCTCTTCTTTGTCTATTTTCATTGTGTTTTTATTTTCATGATATCCAATGCAATGACAATAATCTCAGCCTTGATAATATGAGTGACATTTAAACCAACCATGGTAGGGAGTTTGAAAGTGGGAATAAATGAATTAGGGTATATTTGCTTCCTTTTAAAATTGAAATTTCTGTTTACCTCTTGTATAATTTTTTTTGAGGGAAAGCTCTTGAAAAAAATGAGATACATATTTTCCCCTTGGGTCAGAATTATTAACTTTTAATTAGTAAAATATTGGCATTGATTGGATTTGTTAGCCTAAGGAAGTTTTTAAGTATATACATTTTACTTTAACTTTTTTTTAAGTTAAACTTTTAAAAGATATTTTTTAAGTTTTTGAGACACAAGGGGAAACAGAACTCTCTTGATAATGGAGGGGTTTTTTCTGTTATAATTTCAGGCTTGAAACAATATGAATTGTGTGATAAAACAATGGTTAGTAAGATATTTGTTTCAAAATTACCAACTGATTAAACCAGTTTGTTCAGATTTTTTAAAGGGTTTATTTTGTTCACAGATAATAAAAAATACAGTTTGTAATGATGTGGGCAAGAGAGGGAATACTTCTGTTTTCTTTGGCAGAATTTATTTTGGTAGTGACACCACCCTACCCCCCACCCTTCACATACTTTGCAGAGAATAATGGTTGATTATTCTCTCCCATAGTAATAGACTGTAATTGAGGAGGACCCTATGGGATCTTCCTGGTACAAACACTTCCCTCCTATCCTCTGCTGTTGCTCCTCTTTGATGTACATAGATAATAGTATCTGATGCACTCTCCTGGGTTGTTTTACAGATGCTAACATTACCACCAAATGAAAGAAATGAAATACTTGATGATCATGCCTCTAGACCTACAGGCCCAAAGTACCGATAAGGTGACTCAGACTGCCTTATTTGCCTGGTTAAAGAATCTGCCTGCAACACAGGAGACTGGGTTTGGATCCCTGGATTGGGTAGATTCCCTGGAGAAGGGTATGGCTATCTACCCCAGTTATTCTTGCCTGGAGAATTTCATGGACAGAGGAGCCTGGCAGGCTACAGTCCATAGGGTTGCAAAGACTCAGACACAACCGAACCACTACTTAACTAAGTAGTAGTGATGTTAACCTCTCTGTTACCTCAACACCAGCCAATCAGAGAACTGTGCAAGAGCTGATCAGGTTCCTGACAACCCTGCCTCCCTCACCTGACTTTTATTTTATTTTTTTTGCACATTCCTTTGAATGTGTTGAATTTAATTCTAACACCACATCTCAGAAAGGCAAATTGTGTTTTTCATATGTCCTCAGTATAGGCAACATCAGTGTCTTTCTGGGTGTTCCCTTCATACTTCTTACGGCTGGGAGAGAGGTTCTCTTCTACATGCTTTAGACTGATTCTTTGAAGAGGGGTGGTGGTTTAGTCACTGAGTCATGTTGGCCTCTTTGTGACCCCATGGACTGTAGCCTGTCAGGCTCCCCTGGCCCTGGGATTCTCCAGGCAAGAATACTGGAGTGGGTTGCCATTTCCTTCTCCACCTCACCTGACGTTTAAAAAATGCTTTGGTGAAACCCTTTGAGGAGTTGGGGGTATTTTTGAGCACACACCAGAAGTTTTCCTTGCTTGGTCCTGCAATAAACCTCGCTGCTCCAAAACGCCCACATTTTGGTTTCTTTGGCCTACTGCATCTGGCACACAACCTTGCATTGGTAACATTCCTTAATTTTTGTTACCTTAAACCTTGCAAATATACATTCATTGTATATTTGCATATGTACATACATGTTAAAAATACGTTTACATTTATTTTTGCCACTGTATTTGATAATTTTTTTAATTGGGGAGAATGGTAAAATATGTGTCCGTGTTCTTAATTAGGTGAGTGAGCAAAGTGGAATACCGGCTGTGATAACACTAAAGTGAGCTGGACTGTTTCTGTGCCTGTATATGTGTGCTCAGTCATATCCAACTCTTTGCAACCCCATGGACTAAGGCCCACCAGGTTCCTCTGTCCCTGGGATTTCTCAGGCAAGAATACTGGGGTGGGTTGCCATTTCCTACTCCAGAGGATCTTCCCAACCTAAGGATCAAACTTGTGCCTCTGAAGTCTCCTGCATTAGCAGGGGGATTACCGCTGAGGTTGGTGATGGATAGGGAAGCCTGGGTGCGGCAGTCCATGGGGTCGCAAAGAGTTGGACACGACTAAGCCACTGAACTGAACTGAGGGCAACCTGCTACTGCTAAGTCGCTTCAGTCGTGTCCGATTCTGTGCGACCCCATAGACGGCAGCCCACCAGGCTCCCCCATCCCTGGGATTCTCCAGGCAAGAACACGAGTGGGTTGCCATTTCCTTCTCCAATGCATGAAAGTGAAATCGCTCAGTCGTGTCCAACTCTACGACCCCATGGACTGCAGCCCACCAGGCTCCTCCGTTCATGAGATTTTCTAGGCAAGAGTACTGGAGTGGCTTGCCATTGCCTTCTCCGGAGGGCAACCTGGAAAGCCCCAAAATACGCAAGGTTTCACGAATTTACGTGTCATCTACATGAATGAAATAAACTTCGGGTTAAAAATTGAAGAAACCTAAAAACACACCTGAACGCCCCTCTCAGCCTTGGGGCACTCCTCCCAGCCTCTGGATTCGGAGACTGCTCCACAAACTAGCCTGAATTTGGCCTCCTCGTGGGAGGCGGGAGCAGGAGGCCATCGAGCCGCAGTCCTCCAGCATTCCTAGAGCGGCGGTCAAGTGCGCCGCGGAGCGAGAGTGGCCGCTCAGTAAAGCGCTAAGAAGCTGCTTGAAAGCTTTTGGCTTTTCCCGTGGGTCCTTGGAGGGGTGAGTGGTGATTGTGCTCCAGTTTTGGGATAACTGCGATCCGTGGGCTGGGGAGCAACTGATTTCCTTGGGGGTGCGGAGAAGCCTTACCCCATGGAGGAGACTTGTGGACTCTGAGCGGGCGAGGACAGGAAATGTCAATCTTGGGGCCTAGGAGACGAATGATGCTGTGGTTCTTGTTCTAGAGGCACAATATTCTGCGTGTGTGTGTGTGTGTGTGTGTGTGTGTATATCCATTGAGCTCAATTTTAAATATGTATAAAGGTAAGCCTTAGAAGGTGACTTTTGAGCAAAAGGCTGAGGGAGGTTTAAAAAACCTACGTGGCCTTTGCGGACACGAATTTTCTAGTAAGGGGCAACAGCAGATGCAAAGGCGCTAAAGCAGGAGCTTACTTATCGTACTCGAGGAGTAGCTGGGAGCCCAGAGTGGTTGGAGCACAGTCAACAAGGGAAAAGTGTGTAGAAAATGCTGTCAGAGATGGGGGTGGGAGGAGGCCTGTAGAAAAAGTGGATATTGTGTAAGGAATTTGTTATTGATGTGGAAAGAGTATTCGAAAGGTTTTAAGCAAAGGAAAAAACACCTGACAGGTTTTTAAGTATCTACAGCCGGGAACTCAAGATGAGACCAGACTGGAGGGCAAGACTGGAATCAGGTGACTGGAGGCAGGAAAAACGCTGATTTCTCAGCTTGAAGGCTGTCACGCAGGTGACTTCTCTTAGTGGGGGAAAGTCAGCCTTTTTGTTCTATCCTGGCTTTCACTCGATTGGATGAAGTCCACTTACATTAATGAAAGCCATCTGCTTTACTCAGTCGACTTCTTTAAATGTTAATCTCATATGAAACACCCTCACAGAAACACCCACTGTAATGTTTGGCCAAATATCTGGGTACCCGGTGGTGCAGTCAAGTTGTCAAATAAAATTCACCATCATAATACCAAACTATTTTCTGGCTAACAATCATTACTTTCATGGACATTTTTTCACTTCTTTTAAGAATACAGTTGACCCTTAAACAACACGGGTTAGCGGCCCATAGTGAAGTCGGAAATCCAAGTATAACTTTACAGTCTGCTCTCTCTATTCACAGGGCCACATTGCAGATTTGGCCTATTTGAAAAAAAAAGAAATCCATGTATAAGTGGACCCATGTAGTTCACTCTCCTATTGTTTAAGGGTCAGCTGCAGCAGCATTGGCGTTTTGGATTGTAAATCCTGTTTTGACAAATAAGTATCAGCTGGGAGTGATATTATATAACAGCGAACTGAATTTGGAACCTAACTGGACATAGCCACTAAGTGAGTGAGCCTTATTCATGCTGATTCAGAAGTGTGTGCCAACAATGGGCAGATACTATTTCACTTATCTCTAGAGTCACTCAAGAGTCATCAAAATCAAGAGTCCCCACATACCAAGAGCCTGTTCAAAAGATTGATGGTATAATTCTCTGAGGTTTTGTTTTTTTTAAGGTTGTGCTGGGTCTTCATTGCTGGGCATGGGGGTACTCTGTGTTGCAGTGCATGGGGTTCTCATTGAGGTGGTTTCTCTTGTTATGGAGCAAAGGCTCAAGAGTACATGGGCTTCAGTAGTGCAACTTTTGGGCTCAATAGTTGCCATTCCTGGGCCCCAGAGCACAGGCTCAACAGTTGTGGGACACAGGCTTAGTTGCTCCGAGGCATATGGGATCTTCCCAGACCAGGGATTGAACCCATGTCTCCTGCATTGGCAGGCAGTTTCTTAACCACTGAGCCACCAGGAAGCCTCTCTGAGTTCTTTTTGACATGTTGTGTTTGATAGGCTTTTGTAAGGTGTCCAGGAACCGGATAGCCAGAAGAAAAATATGTCACTCTTGAGAGGTGTGGGCAGAAAAATAAGGAAATCGTTGGCATAAAGATGGTACATAACATACCTGTCCTCTATGTTACCCTCTCCTAGCTTAGGTCCTGTTTCTCTTTTTCCTTTCAATGTCTTGTTTTTTGAAAGAGTAATTTTTGCTTGTGCCATTTTTCTCATTTTCCTGTGGCTGGGTGACTGTTCTCCCTATCCAATGACCAGAATTGCCTTTACAGAGGTTGCAGTGACCTCTGTTTGTTTGTTTATTTTAAATAATATTTATTTAAATATTTATGGCTCTTCTGGGTCTTAGTTGTGACATGCTGGATCTTCTAGATGTGGCATGTGGGATCTAGTTCTCCAACCAGGGATTGAACTCAGGACCGCTGCATTTGTTGCAGAGAGTCTTGGCTGCTCGACTGTCAGGGAAGTCACTGACTTTTTTTTGTTTTTGTTTGTATGTTTTTTAGAAATACTAATATAGTTATGGGCTCCCCAGATGATTCAGCAGTAAAGAATTCACCTGCAGTGCAGGAGATGCAAGAGACACAGGTTCGATTCCTGGGTCAGGAAGATCCTCTGGAGGGAGGACATGGCAGCCCGCTCCAGTATTCTTGCCTGGAAAATCCTATGGACAGAGAAGCCTGGCGGTCTACATCCATAGGATTGCAAAAAGTCAGATGCTACTGAGCACGATATAGTTATGGACAAGGAGACATGGAAAGTTTGGGGGTTTTCTGTTTGTTTTGGTTTTAATTTTTGGCTGTGGATGCGTCTTCATTGCTGCGTGCAAGGCTTTCTCTAGTTGCAGTGAGTGAGGACTATTGTCCAGTTGAGATGCCCTCATTTACCTCAAAACATGTCTCTGAATTAGGTATTATCTTCATTTTACAAATGAGTAAACTTGTAGTGACAGAGTTGGATTGGAACCCAGGCCCCTGGTCTCCTGGATTCTACTGTCTTTGTTTTTCTACCTTTCTGGTTGTTCCTTCTTCTCTCCCTTACACATAGGTGTTTCCCAAGTTCCAGCCCCACTTACCCTTTTCCCAGCCATAACTAACAACTACCCTGAACATGTGAGGTTTTCCAACAGCTCTGTGCTCAGGTTTTTCTCTGTGTGGAAAACTCTGTATTTTCTTGTCTGACTTTCACATGTCTTATGAGTCAGAAGGGCTCACCTTCAAGAGGCCTTTTCTGACCTGCTAACAGGGATTAAGTGTCTTACCACTGAGCTCTGCTAGCATCCTGTGTCTACCTTTACCGTGGCACTGAATACGTGCAACTGTAATTGCTTATTTACTTGATTTCTTGTGGGGCAGAGAGCTATAGAGGCCAGAGGTTATTTCATCTCTGTATCTCCAGCAACTAAGAGTATGGCACCTAGACAATAAATGAGGTAAGTTGTGAATGTCCTTATGTTCTTTTAGTTAATTCTGATATTGGCTTTAATGAATGAACATACAAACAGTTCTGTTCATTTTGTGTCTTTTTTCTCCCTCTCAACATTTGGAGAATTTTCAAATCTACTGAAAAGTTGTAAGAATAGTATGATCAATACTATATACCCCTTATATAGCAGATCTTGTCAACTTCCTGCTATGTTTGTGTTTTTTCTCTCTCCCTCTCTCCACATACCTCTCCACAGACTCCCCTCTCCTTGCAACATTTGAAAATAAGTTTTAGTACCGTCTCCTGAGAATAAGGCTATTCTCTTACATGACCACAAAACTGTATCCCACCAGAGGAGACTCTCAGATCCACACACTTCTTCTGTGAAGGGCCAGAATAGCTGAGCTTTGCAGATGGTACAGTCTCTGTGGTAACTCCAGTTGACCCTTGAACAAAAGGGTTTGAACTACATGGGTCCACTTACACATGGGTTTTTTTCAGTAAATATAGTACATGTATTTTCATTTTGCAGATCTTTAAGTGGGGGAAAGTTTGTGTTTGGTTAGAGATCATATGGAGTCAAAAGAACTAGAGTTTGAGACCTGATCCTGTTGAAGCTGTCTTAGCTTCCTACCCTTGCTCATCTATCAGTTCCTTTGTTTTTGCAGCAGAGATAGTAAGTAGCACATAGATTTTTGGATTTTGGGCTGAGCAGGGATCAGTGCCCCAGTGTTCAAGTCCTCAGTCCTGCTGGTGTATTTCTGAATGCAGATGTAAACACTATCTACTAAATGGGTTTGGCTGTATTCCAATAAGAAAAAAATCAATCTTCCCTGTTGGCTCGGTGGGTAAAGAGTCTGCCTTTAATGTGGGAGACTCGGGTTTGATCCCTGCTGAGTCAGACATGACTGTGCACCTAAGCAGCAGCAGCCAGCAGCAGTATTCCAGTAAAACTTTAAGTACAAATACAGCCTTTGGGCTCTATTTGGTTTGCCTATATATTATTCAGATTTCTGAATTCTTCAAAACATTTGTATATATTTTTCTTATTCAAGAGCAAATTTCACTTGTTACATTTTGCTGTATCTCTTTAATCTAGAGAAATACTTTTCCCACACTCACTCTTTATTTTCATAAAATTGATGTTTTGAAAAGTGCATACCTCTTGTAGATAAGCTGCATTCTGGACATTCTGGATTTATCTGAAAGTTTCCTTATTAGATTCGTGTTAAACACATCTCATTAGATTTGTGTTAAACACATCTAGTAAAAATGCTGCATACGTGATTAAGGCACAAGGTCAGTTATCTTACTGTTGGTGTTGCTAGGTTTCATTTGACTGCTGGATAGCGCCATTCTTCCCTTTGTAATTCATAAGCAATCAGCGTGGTGATTCTTTGAGGCTGAGATTATTCTTTCCCCTTACTGCCTTTACCCAATGATTTCACCCATTTGTGGTCCTTGATTGAATCAGTTATTTCATCAAGGGCTACAGAATGGTGATTTTTCAAATCTGTTATTTATGCTGTTAGCTGGCGATCTTCTGTAAAACAGTCTTCTCATTTTGTATGGTTGTTTCAGAGAGAGAGAAGAAATGGATAGTAATTATTGGAAATGTATAAATCCAACAAAGGGGTATTGCTATTGCAGTTATTATCATTACTACTACTATTACTGTTTCTGTGATTCTTGTTATTACATTTTCAGGGATATCCCTGAGGAGGCAGTCAAAAGAAAGTTGCCCAAAATAGAGCAGTCTGAAGGTGGGGATGGCGACAGCATGGGGAACCGTTCCTTCCCTGGCTCCTGTGAACCTGAAGAAAGAGGGGCTTCAGGTGGTGAAGGAGGATCACCTCTCTGCTCGGGAACAGGGAGTCAAGCTGCAGCGAAACGGCACAGGCTTTGGGCAGGAGCCCTTGTGTAAGCGGTTCAGGCAGTTGCGCTATGAAGAGACCACAGGACCTCGAGAGGCACTGAGCCGGCTCCGGGAACTCTGCCGACAATGGCTACAGCCTGAGACCCACACCAAGGAGCAGATCCTGGAGCTGCTGGTGCTGGAGCAGTTCCTGACCATCCTGCCTGAGGAGCTCCAGGCCCGGTTGCGGGAGCATCACCCGGAGAGTGGGGAAGATGCGGTGGTTTTCCTGGAGGATTTGCAGCCGGAGCTGGGAGGAACAGGACAACAGGAGGTAAGGGTCAGGTGTCCCCCTTTTCAAGAAAGCAGGAGCTGAGCTGACACACTGGGCCAGAGCCGTAGCCATGACTTCAGCAGTGGGAGAACTGCTCAGCTTGGGTTCCATTTCTTTGTAGTCTGGTTGTTTCTTGCTGAAGCTCTTGCCTCAGCCACCCTGCCTCTGCTGGGAGGAAACTGAATGTACTCCAGGCTCCCCAGCCTCTTTTCTTTGCCCTTCTGTGGTTTCTCTGCGCTTCTTTTTCCAAACATTGAAGTGTTTTTCTGAACAGCAATTTATGCCTAAACCCATGTGTATCTAATCATCCCTAGGACCCAAACCAGGCAAAGAAACAGGAAGTGCTCATGGAGGAGATAGCCCCTGGAAAAGCCACGCCGGAGCGGCAGGTCCAACCTGAAGGTGACGTTCCACAGCCCCAGAGAGAGAAGGGTAAGAAGACTGCATCTTCGCATGTGAGATTTGTGGTTCTGCCTGGAGGCCTTGCTCGGCACCCTTGGCATTTTGCTTTTTTGTTTTTGTTTTGAGTCAGGTTTATTGAGGTTAGTTTACATGCACTAAAATTCACTCTTTGTAAGTGTACAGGCCAATGAGTTTTCACAAACATGAAATAATGACAGTTGTCTAATCATCACCACAATCAAGACAGAAAAGTTTCCATCACCCCAGACATTTCCTTTTTCCCTAATCCTTGTTTCTGTTTTTGAGTGTTTCTAGTTTGTTTGTTTGTTTTTTCTGTTTAATTAAAACTGAATCCTTCTCCTGTGTGAACATTTACCTTCCTCTTTTCCCTGTTACTGGGGGGTGGGGGTGTGAATTAAAAAGGAGTGCTTGTTTCTCTCCCAAGGGAAAGAACGCCAGCCACATGATTCACTACTTATTTTTTCTTACCACCTTCCAGTTATTGTAAATGACTACTGCCTTTTATTTCTAAATGTTGTCTGGATTTTCTTTTGTTTTTTTCTTTTTGCCCTAGACTCTGAAATCTCTCTTTCTAATATTTATCCCTTTCATTCTTCTCCTCTTTCCAGTCTTGTACAAGCCCTGTTTCTCTTTTTTGTTTTACCATCTGTCATCTTGGTGCTTCTGCTAAAGTTAAATTACCTCTTGTTCATTCTCCACCGTTTAAACACAAATTCATTACTGTTGCTCCTCTCCTTGAAGACCTTCAATGAACTAAGAAACAACCCATCACCTTCAGTCACTCCCAATAGCTCTTAACAGAAGCCTCACCTAGCATGTTCTGGCACTTGCGGACCTTGCATCCTTGTATTCCCTGACATAATCAGTTTGCTTCAGTTTGCTGGAGACTTTTCATTCCAACTATTCCATGTGCTGGGAAATTCCTCATTCCCAGACACACTGGGACAGTTAGTCATCCTTGGTTCCATCAGCTCTCACGTGTGTTTCTCCTCATGCTGAGTCCATTTCCCACCTTTTCTGTCTGGAATAATTTTTCCTCAGTCTCGCTGGCTAATTCCTACTCCTCCTTCACAACTAGCTTAGATATCACTTTGTCCTTCATAAATCCCCCCAAGTCTAGATCAGTTTCCCCACCTCTGCTTCTAAAGCTACCATAGAACTGATCATATTATATTAGAATTGCTGCCAGACCCAAAGGACAGGGCTTAGTTTTGTCTCTTGAGTCTGCTACCATCCCGCGCCTAGAGTAGACCTTCGGTATATATCTATTTGACGCATGGCTGATTTCATTTGTAAAGCCTTCTTTTACTTACTACCTGGTTCCCCTGCACAGTTTGAGTATACTTCAAAATTCCTCTTCTTCTGGAAGCTTTCTGAGTAAAGTAGCCAAAAGAGAGAGGCCTACTGTTTCTAAACAGCCTTGCAGAAATGAATTTATGCCATGTAATCAATGATGGGTATATATTTTAAATATAAAAAGTAGATTTAGCAACAGTAGATTCTTGAAATTGTTCCTTACCTTCTAGATCTGTTGAAAAATGTTATTTTACACTCAGAGTTCAGGTTGTTTTCCAGTTTGGGAGGCCCCTGCATTCCCTTTTAGTTGTATGTGTCATTCTGTCCTCACGGAAAAGACTGTTCTCTCACTCCCTCCCCATGGGGCTATTCATCCTCTTGCCAAAGGCCTTTACACCCAATCAGGTTTCTAGTGTTTCTACTCTGCCTCCCCAACATGTGCTTTTACCTTCTCTGATACCTCCTCCCCCCACCCTTCATTTTCACTTTCTCACTGACTCTCACTTTTGAAATGTTCTGCTTGCTGTCTTTATCTTGCTCACACAGAGTAAGCTTCATTTGTTTGTTATTGGTGCTGTTTAGACTCTCTCTGTCTTCTATTTTCTCCATCCACTTCTCCTTTTACTCTCATTCTGCTTTCCATCCCATTCATGCTCCTGGACTTCATGCCCTATCTGCTGTTCCCGCTCACCCTCTCCCTGGTGTCTGAGCTAAGTTCTCATTCAACAAACATTGTTTATTATCTCTTCTGTGCCACATCTGTAAGCAAATTATTAAAGCAGTGCACTATAATGGATCTACTGAACCACACAGGAAAGCAGTTTCTGCTGTCCAAGGAGTTCAGGAAAGGCACAGACATTTTTGTGGACTTCATGTTACCCTCAAGGTCTTGTGGCCCAATGTTTTTTTGATTTATTGGTGAGGACATTGAGCCTAGAGGATTTAAATCACCTAAGAAACACAGCTAATCAGTGATAAAATTGGCACCATGTCTGCATGCCTTCATTTCCAGTTCATTTCTGGTGCTATCCCTTTCTGTTATTTGCTCTGGGTATTTAGTTGACCTAGCTTTCTAATTTCCACATGGCAGACCGTTATCAAGAACATACAGCCGTCAGCTGTACAGCAAAGTGAATCAGTTATATGTATATCCACACTTAAAATTTTTTTATTGGTGTCTAGTTGATTTACAATGTCATGTTAGCCTCAGGTATACAGTTCGGTATATGCATATTCATATGTCTGTTCTTTTGTGGATTATTTTCCCACACAGGCCATTACAGAGTAGAGTTCCCTGTGCTATACAGTAGGTCCTTATTTGTTTAATCTCACTTTTAAATACTTCCAAATGTATGTTCTTTTCAGACCCTGCAATTCTATATGCTTTTTCTTCAGTTTTGAGACCAATGATCTCATCATTTTGCCTATTAACTGAAGTTTTTAAAGTAATATAGCCATTATAAATTATTCAAAAACTTAAGTTGTATAATCTTATTTCCTGGTTTTGCCTGGTGGTTGATGTTTTATGGTAATTTATAGAAAACTAGATTAGCAAAAAGTTCTCAAAGATAAAATTGTAACAATCATTTTTTTCTTCTGTGTTACTGCTATGCCTGGCATAAACTTTACGTTATTTTCCCACTACTTGTTTATAATTCTGTCTGTCCTTTAAAAAGAGTTCATAAAAAATAAATAAGTTTTTGTCCTACTTGATAACCTCAGTGCCTACAGTAATGATTGGCATTTAGGATGGGTTTAGGAAGGAACGAGTGAAGGCAAGAAAATGTTCAGTATTTTCTTCACTGAAGCCATAAGCAGATTTAAAAACAAAAAAGAACATAGAGCCTTGCCCTTTATGACTGTTTACTTGCTTGCTAACTTCTTTCTGTGTATATATATATATATACATATGCATATACATATATACATATACATATGCATATACATATATGCATATACATATATGCATATACATATATGCATATACATATGAATATACATATATGCATATACATATGCATATACATATATATGTATATATATACATATACATATGTGTATATATATGCATATGTATCACATGACTTCAAACCATTTAAAATAAGTCGTCTCTCACCATAATCCTCTCAAAGCAGCCACTGGGAAACATTTTCATATGTATCATTCCATATATGTTATATACAAACACAAACATCCACATTTCCATTTTGCACACATGGCTTGATTCAGTTTTATCCTCCTAATTGCAGATTCCTTTTCCTGAGCACCAAAAAGCAAGTAATTGGTGTTATATACTTAATGTTTCAGGGGAGGCGAAAAGGATTGAGAATGGGAAGCTGGTTGTAGAGACAGACTCCTGTGGAAGAGTGGAATCATCTGGGAAACCATCTGAGCCCATGGAGGTTCATTACAAGGACGCTAACTTGGACAGGCAGCAGGCTGAGCCCAAGGAGAAGACTGACTGTAAATGCTCAGAATATGGGCAGGGGTTCTTCCAGCACTCAGACCTGATGAAGCATGAAAGTTCACACAAGAAAGAAAAACTCTGTGAAGCTGAAGTGTGTCAGAGTTTGAGTCTTCCTGGACATCAGAAAATCTGCTCTAGAGAAAAAGGTCATCAGTGTCATGAATGTGGAAAAGCCTTTCAGAGAAGTTCACACCTTGTCAGACATCAGAAAATCCATCTTGGTGAGAGGCCTTATCAGTGCAAGGAGTGTGGAAAAGTCTTTAGCCAGAATGCAGGCCTTTTGGAACATCTCAGAATCCATACTGGAGAGAAACCTTATCTATGTATCCACTGTGGAAAGAACTTTCGGCGCAGCTCCCACCTTAATCGACACCAAAGAATTCACAGTCAGGAGGAGCCCTGTCAGTGCAAAGAGTGTGGGAAAACCTTTAGTCAGGCCCTTCTCCTCACCCACCATCAGAGAATCCACAGCCACTCCAAAAGCCACCAGTGTAATGAGTGTGGTAAAACCTTCAGTTTGACCTCAGACCTTATTCGACACCACAGGATTCACACTGGAGAAAAACCTTTCAAGTGTACTATTTGCCAGAAAGCCTTCCGATTAAACTCACATCTCGCTCAGCATGTGAGAATCCACAACGAGGAAAAACCCTATAAGTGTAATGAATGTGGAGAAGCCTTCAGGCAGAGGTCCGGTCTTTTTCAACATCAGAGATACCACCACAAAGACAGACTGGCTTGATGAAGTGTCCTCTCCTTATGGACCATCAGAGACAGTACGTTAATAAGCAGCACTTCAGGAAAAGTCATTCTAGCCAGCTCTGGCAGAGAATTGGGGGCCAAGTTGAAGGCTTTCTGCCTGCACTCTTATTTTCCCTGTAGTCAGCTTTGGGCCACAATATTTTGACCCTCGATGGTACTGTGGGATCAAAGGTAAAAGCATTCTTCACTGCAGGACTTCTCAGAGCCTTTAACATGGTAAATGTGTAGTTATGTGTCTCCAAGTAGCAGAGAGCCTCATGATCAAGGGCTTGAAGTCATCAATGAGTCAAGTATGTATAGATTTATAGGTTTAAGCAGAAGAAGAGAGGGTTGATATTTTTGCACATGCTGCAGCAGCAGTCTCCTATACAAAAAAAAAAAGACTTTGGAATACCACACTGAAAGTTTACCTTTTAATTTTTTTTTTTTTTTTTTTGCTGCATTGCACAGCACATGGGATCTTAGTTCTCTGACCAGGGATCAAACCAATGCCCCCTGCATTGGGAGCTCAGACTTCCACCGGACTGCCAGGGGAGTCCCTTAAAGGTATCTTAAAGTGCAGGTTATTAATGGTGAACATTTTTCCCCACTGATTTTACTACCCCCTCCCCACCCCAATCAGCAGAAGCATTTTGGAAAGCAGTGGTGATCTAATTTTACCATTTCCCAGCCCCATCCCTGCCATGTATACCTCATTGATTCAAATTAGAAACTAAAGTTTTATTTAGATTATGGAAGAGATTTGGTAAGTTATTTGAATGAACCAGGCTGAATTAATCCAAGTAGCAACTATCTTACTTGATAACTTCAGTGTTAGTATAGTGGCTGCTGCATAGCAACTGTGATAAATGTCTGGGGAAAGAAATTGGATTTTTTTTTTTTCTTTAATACTGATGATGTAACTTTAAAATGCTGTTTGTTCTGGAATTTTGAAAGTCAAGTAATAAAATCAGCTTGGAAGAGATCATGATCGTCACATTGTGAATGCCAAAATGTCATGGTAATGGTGAAGACTAGTAAGCTTAGGGGAGTCTGACTTCTGAATATGTCACCAGGATGATAAACATCACTTGCTGATTGGTGGCAGCTGCTTGGGGTACTGCTGTCTGGAAAAGACTTCTTGGTCTGTCATGTGGGTGAGAAGACTGGTGAGCCCTCAGGTTTTGCTAAGGTTTTGTTCAGCTGCATATAATTTAAACACAAAAAGTGAGAATAACATAATAAAAGTTTGTTTTTCTTTAAATAGAAAAGGCCAGAGACGGCAGCCCAGGCCTGGAAGGTGGTTCTCTGACATCACTAGGGGCCCCAGCCTTTGCCTTTCATCCCATCATTCCTTAAAGTCATCATATGATGATCCTTGATGGCTGCTGAAGCTCCAGCTATCACATACAAAATGTGGACAGAAGGCAGAAGAACAGAGATGCCTCCCCATCAGTCAGCTCCTTTTAAGCAGCTTTTGCATAAATCACTTCAGCACGTATATCATAGGCCAAAACTAAAGAAAGGCAATCTGGAAAGTTTATCTTATTCTGGGTTTCAGAGTGTCCAGCTGAAAATCAGGCTTCTGTCACCAAGAATAAAGGGGAGAATGAAGGTTGAAATAGGCACTTAGGAGTCTTTGATCCACTTCCCACTGTGATCTGACTCAGTGCAAGCTGACTAGAAGCTACAGTTAATATCATTTTCTGGAGAAGGACCGAATCTGCAGAAGCAGCTGTAATTTTTTAAGAAATTGAATTTTATGGAAAGTCAGTCATATTCCATTGCTGAAGCCATAAGGTATGTATCTTTTATTCTGCTTTTATTAGTAAAATTAATTTGATACCAGAGAGTTTTCCAAGAGTTTTGAGGGATGTGCTGAGGTTAATGCCTAAATATTTAGCTCTATATCATAGTTTAGATCTGTTTGATTTTGCTCAGTTAAGGAAGTGACCTGAAATATCTTTATTCTCATTAAAGAGCGATGATAATGAAAAGATTCAAAGTATGAAGAATTATATACCCTTCAGTTCAGTCGCTCAGTCATGTCCAACTCTGTAATCCCATGGGCTACAGCACACCAGGCTTCCCTGTCCATCACCAACTCCCGGAACTTGCTCAAATTCATGTCCATCAAGTCGATGATGCCATCAAATCATCTCATCTTCTGTCGCCCCCTTCTCCTGCCTTTAATCTTTCCCAGCATCAGGGTTTTTTTTTTTTCCCCAATAAGTCAGTTCTTTGCATCAGGTGGCCATGGTATTGGAGCTTCAACTTCAGAATCAGTCCTTCCAGTGAATATTCAATACTGACTTCCTTTAGGATTGACTGAAGCTTTCACAAGCCTCTTATCCTTATCCCTCAGAGGGCAGAGAGAATGGAAACCACGATTACAGAAAACTAACCAAACTGATCACTTGGATCACAGCCTTGTCTAACTCAATGAAACTATGAGATGCTGTGTTAGGGCCCCCCAAGACAGACAGGTCATGGTGGAGAGTTCTGACAGAATGGGATCCACTGGAGAAGGGAATGGCAAATCACTTCAGTATTCTTGCCTTGAGAACCCCATGACCAGTACATACCCTTAACTCTTTGGAAAATTAATCTTGGCTTTTTCTTTTCATGATGATTCTATAGTATAGGTATTACAAGCACCCTAAGTTCATTGACACTTTAAACCTAATTCTTCCTTACAATTCCAAAGGAAGTGGTACGCTCATCTGTACCCTGGGTGCAGACCCATAAATAACCACCTAGGCACAAATGATGGATAGAGATATATTTAAATAATGTTTTCCTTATTCCTGGAAATTATAGAAACGTTGAACAAAGGGCAAATGTTAGATTCAACTGGAGTTTTGCTTACAACATAAAACATCCTAGACACCCTAAAATGCAGTTAAAAATCTACTCAGAGCAGAAAGTTGGGAAGACTGTACTGTATTGCAGCAATATTCTGATTGGCCATTTCTGTTTGAGTTTACTTTTAGAGTTTTTAAATAGTTTTACTGTCAAAAATGACCATCTTTTCACATGTTAATTGGTTGTTAATATTCTGATTTTGAACCATCATGTTCACCTGGGCTGAATTATTCTATATTAGATTCTCATTTTACTCTTAAACAGCAGTGCCCTTAAAAATTAAACAGGGGATTTAAATTTAAATTCACATGCCCTTTGACAAATATATTCCAGTATGTATTTACCCTAGAAATATATTCATAAAAGCATATAAAGATATTCAGTGGTGTTCTCTACTTATAAAGAAAAAATATAGTAAGGATAGTTAAGTAAACTAGCCCATACACTGGAATACTAATTAGCTCTTAAAAGATAAACTGGTATGGGAAGATCGCCAAGTTAACTGAAAAAGATAAGATGTAAAATAATATCATGATGCCAGGGGTGGCTTAAAACACATACTAAACAAATGTTTGTTGAGTGCTATTGTGTGGCTGCGGAGAAGGCACTGGCACCCCACTCCAGTACTCTTGCCTGGAAAATCCCATGGAGGAGCCTGGAAGGCTGCAGTCCATGGGGTTGCTGGGGGTAGGACACAACTGAGCGACTTCACTTTCACTTTTCACTTTCATGCATTGGAGAAGGAAATGGCAACCCACTCCAGTGTTCTTGCCTGGAGAATCCCAGAGACAGGGGAGCCTGGTGGGCTGCCATCTATGGGGTCGCACAGAGTCGGACATGACTGAAGTGACTTGGTGGAGGCAGCGTTGTGTGGCTGGTGGTGTCCTGGGAGGGTATACACAAAATACTGCGGCTACTGCTACTGCTAAGCATCCCACGGGGAGTTGGGATGCTTTTCATTTCAGTCTCTGTGCAACTCGAGGGTGTGTTTTTGCTTTTTTTATTATGGGACTTAATATATTTTGATATATTGATACATTATTAGCAGGCTTAACTAAGTTATATATGCAGTTATATGCAACTTGAGTTTTAGTTGTGCGTATTTGAATCTGTATATTTAAATTTTTTAAATGTGTGCTGCTTGCTCTATTGCAATGTTTATTCATCTGTCTCCCCAGCAGCCTGTGAGGACTCTAAAGACAGAAACTCAGTTTTGTCTTCATCATCTATTTGGTTTTTAATCGAAATAATTGCAAAAATGAGGGGTAGTTTGGGGATATCCGGATGGTCTGTCGGAGACTATGCTACTGAGCCGGTTGGGCTGTAGCAGCTGGAGTCCTCCAGGCGCACCAGAGAGATGTGCGGCCGCATTCCTAGAGAGACACAGAGCCGGCTCTGCCGCCGCCCGGAGTCCTGACTGCAGGAAGTGGGGGCACGCCCACCAGGCGAGGCAGCTGGCTTCTCTGGACTGGAGAGCTGGAAAAATCTCCGATGGGATTTTTCACTGGGTCAGCTACGTCTTTGTTGTGCTTGTTCCTTGAACTTTTGGTCTATTAGCAGTTAAGACAATCATTCACCGAGTGCCCCCTGTATTCCAAGTGCTAGGGTGCGATCGCAGTAAGATACGTTCTGGGCCCGCGGGACGTCCTGGCATCCCAGTACATCTCCGTGCATTCAGCAGAACATCCACCAATCTTTGTTGAGTACCAGGTACGCCGGCAAAGATAAGACCCTGTCCTCAAGGAGCAAGGGGTGATGGTCGTGATGGGGGCTGTGACCTGTGAGTTGGAGAGTGAAGCGAGTTGGGGAGGCAGGCTTGGGCTCACTTTTCCATGGGAACGCCCTCCGCTTGAGTGGCACAGAGGACGAAATTGTCTGTACGTTAGGTTTGGGGGTGGCATTTGCGCTGGGCCTTGGAGATTTATGTTAAGAAGACTGGTCGTGGCCATAAAGTACAAGGTGGGGGGAACAAATTTGAGTATTAGCTGGCAGTGACATGAGGCGTTTGAGAAGACGATGGCTTTCTTGCAAGTAGGGTCTGTGTCTTTTATTCCGGGGATAGCTCCTGGAAAATAATTATGTGCTCGATAAATGTTTATCGAGTGGCAAACACATAAGTGAAACTCAGTTCTAAGATCGAATCCTGGGGAGTTTGAATTTAACAACCAAGAGCAATTGAAATTAGCATTTGGGGGAGGGTTGTCAGATATGGTCCGAATTGTGCTTTAAGAAATACCGATCCAGTGATGCTGAAGTGGTGGAGCAGGAATACCACACAGAAAATATTGTGATAATAGTGACTGTCAATCATAATGGTGTAAAAAGGAAGATGAAGGAGTGGGTGCAAGAGGCATTTTGGAGGAAGAACTGACTGGACCCAGGGTGGTTATGTACACTATATGTAGGCTGGCTTTGAGCCTGAATACATGGAGGATGGTGGTGATGCCAATAGAAATAGAAAAATAAAGAGTGAGTGCAGCTTTGAGGAGGCTAATTTCAGTTGGGGATGTGTTGAAATGACAGGGCAGGAAGGTCCAAGGCTGGAGGCATCCTGTGGCTTTTCAAGATGTGAGTCTGGAATGTGAAAGGCAAGTCAGAACCAGATAGATTGAAGAGTGTTCTTAGAACAGAGATATATTGAATTTTGATGGAGATAACAAAAGGAAAAATGAGAGGGAGAAACATAAGTTGAAATATTTCTGCTGTTTATTGTTAGATAAAAAAATGATGCCCCAAACTTAGTGGCATAAGACAACTTCAGCTTATTATTTCTTACGATTCTGTAGGTTGACTGGGCAGTGTTGCCAGACTTACTCATGTGGCTGGGGACTAGGCTCAGCTCCGCGTCAGCTGGGGCTCTGTGGTTCTCATCCACGTGACCTCTGCATGGCTAGCTTGGGCCTTCTCATAGCAAGGCAGTCTCATGGCTGTGTACCAGGCACTGTAAGAGCACTTCCTCTTACAGTGTCATATCTGCCATATTTTATTGGTCAGAGCAAGTCACAGACCAGCACAGATTCAAGGGAAGGAAAAAGACTCCATCCCATAATGGGAAAAGTAACAAAATCTCATCACAACAGATCTTAGGTGATGGAGACTTAGAGACTTTTGAAAGTCTGCCTCATCTAAGGTAAAGTATTCTGTGAGAAAGACACAGAGATAGATGACTCTCCATCTAAAGTATAAGCTGCTCAGGCATTCTTATTAACCCTTCTTCTCTTATATCCCCTCCCTTTGGGCTCTACTCCCTTACGAGTCAAGGTATACTTTATTGATAAAACAGGCAAACAGGCCCAGTTTTAGAGCATCACTTAGAGTGGGGACAAAAGATAAATGTGTTACATAGATTTTTTGAAGCTCTTGTTATTTGCATGTTACTGATCAATACTTATGCCTCAGGTGTACATTTGGAAAAGCTAAGTGAACTGTTTTCTAAGCTTTTAAGATCAACATGGATGAAGTTTTGCAGGACTCCGCTCCTGAAAATGGAGACAGCCTTGTGAAAGTGAAGGAGGAAGATCCCACATGGGAACAGACATGCAGCTCACAGGAGAGTGGCTCCCACACTCGGGAGCTTTGCCGCCTGCGCTTCCGGCACTTCTGCTACCAGGAGGTACCTGGGCCCCGGGAGGCTCTGGCCCAGCTCCAAGAACTTTGCCATCAGTGGTTGAGCCCAGAGACCCACAGCAAGGAGCGGATCCTGGAGCTGCTGGTGTTGGAGCAGTTCCTGACCATCCTGCCTGAGGAGCTCCAGGCCAGGGTGCAGGCGTGTTCTTTGGAGAGTGGGGAGGATGCAGTGATAGCGCTGGAGAGTCTACAGAGAGACACAGGAGACTCAGGAGAACAGGTGCGAAGAGAATGTGTGTGGTGGTGTCGGAGATGTAATGGCGAACATGTCTGTTAATTTTTAACTCTGAAGTAATTTATAACCTGTATTGGGAGAGTAGTGCAGAGAACTGTGTGTACGATTCACACACGTTAACGAAATGTTAACAAAACGTTAACATTTGTTACAGGAATGTGCCGCTCTTCTTGTGTGAGCAAGTGCTCCCTCTCTCTGTATGCATACATATTGTGTGTGCATGCACACACCCCCATACAGCTTATGCAGTTTTTTTTTCCTGCACCATTTGAGAATGGAATTAGTTGGAGATACCTTTTATCTCTAAACACTTCAGTGTGTTTCTAAGGAAGAAAGACATTCTTTTGTATAACTGGAATATAGATTATCATGTTTTTTTGGAAATTAAAATTTTTATGATACTATCACCTCAGTAGTAGTCCTTGTTCAGATGTATCCGTGACAGCCCAATAGTGTTCCTTATGACAGTTTTGCCCCGATTCCATCATCATACAGTTTTTAGTTGCTGCTCTTCAGTCTTCTTAGATCTGGAACAGTTGTTCAGTCTTTGTCATGACAATGACATTTTTGAAGAGTACAGATCAGTTACTTTTTGGAATGCCCTTCAGTTTGGGTTTGTCTTGTATTTTCTCACCATAAGACCCAGGTAGTACATTTTGGCTGGAATGCCACAGAAGTGACATTGTGGTGTCCTCAGTGCATCACTTCAGGAGGCACACGGTGGTGGATCGTCCTGTTACTAATGAGGTTAAGGTGGTATATGTCAGATTTCTCCACTATCAAGTTACCATTTTCCCCTTTGTAATTAGTAATCTGTGGGACACATTTGGAGATGGTGTACATATCCTATTTCTCATTAAACTTCCACACACTAGTTTAAGCATCCATCTGGGGTTTTGTTTGCTTTCCAGACAGGAGTTCTTTGCCTGTATTTGTCTCTTCTTTGCTTAGCATGTAGAACAGAATCTGGCTTTAGTAGGCATTCAGTCCATATTTGCCAAATGAGTGCATGTCTGTGTCTTGCTACTTTGTCTTACTTGCTACTTAAGGACTAAATGAAGCTTGTCTGGTGTTCCCTTGGGGAATGTCCCTAACTGCTGTTCAGTCCAGTTCCCACCAGGACGCCTTTTCAAAGTGAATCTTTCGTACGCAGGCTTCTGTCTACACTCTAGGACAGGACCTGCACCTCCTGGTGACAGAATATCAAGGAACCTCTTTGGAGTGTCAGAGCGCCCAGCTCCTGTTGGGGGCAACCACCCTGAAGAATGAGCCTCCAGAGTCCCCGCAGGAGACCTCCCAAGAAGTGAGTGGTGAGTGCCAGAGGGCGAAGTTAGTAAAGATGTTGGGAACAGGCCACTGACAGGTGTGTGGCCTTCTAAGTGAAAGCTTGTTTATCTGTGTTCTCAAGTTTTGTTTTTGTCTAACCCTGTACCTAAGCAAGCTTTTAAAAACACCTGAAATTGTAAAATGTTAGAAATCTAAGATCTTTTCAACACCCTTAATAGTTAGGAAAATCAAAACTCAGAGTATAAATGACTTGGCCAGGGTCAGCAGAGGCAGCGTTGTCACCTGACCTTCTGACCAAGATTCTCTTTACTATATGTCTCTACATTGCTAATTCCACACCTGGAATTTAAATATTTACTTGGTAGCTTTCCATAACTTTGTCTTTTTCCCCATGGTAATGTTTTCTTCAGTGGCCTCCTTCAAGATGCACTCCCTGTCATTTGCAAGGGCTTTTTATACCTTCGTAGGCCCTCCCAAATATTCTGGAGGCTCTAGCCAAGGACCTGTGTGCCTACTAGTCATAACCCAAGCACATTTCTCCAGGGTACCAGAGACCAAATGAACAGAAGAACAATTCCCCAGGCTACCTGCCTTCCCTCCCCTCCCTGGAGGGGAGGCTTTATTTAGGGGAAAGAAAGAGGGTGCTGGGGAAGGTTAGTTGGGGCCATTTTATGGGGTGTTTAAATTCAAACCAGGAAGTTCAGACTTGAAAAAAAGTTGGGTACCATTGAAGCCTTTTTTTTTTTTTTCTCGTAAAAAATATGATTTACAGTGACTGTTATTTGTGTGTATTTGATATTTCATTCCCACCAGTCATGGAACACTAGTTTAAAATGAAAACTGAGTACTTGAGTTTTGCTAGTCTCTTAATGCTCAGCTATTATTCTTAGTGTCAGGCAGATTGTTAAATTTTAGATATGTTGATGGAGAAGTAGAAAAGACCTTGTATCATCTTACTCATGGCAACTTAAGCCCACTTTGTCTTGTTCTGTCTTTGGCAGAGATATAGAGCAACGGGATCAGTGTGGTGTGTGTAGTGAACATAATATGTTTAAAAACATTCTTCTAACTTCTTCTCAGGCTTAACCCTAAAGCTTTTCCACCTCAGGAAGAGGATAGGAGCAATCACAGAATCTGGTCTGACATTTGCTCTCAGATTTCCCATTGCTCTTGATCTCTTTGCCCCTCTTCCATTTTCTGTTGCCATCCTGCCCCTCCTTAGCTTAGCCCTTTCTCTGACAGCAGACCTGCTTCACACTGTGCTTTTTAAGCTGTTGGTTTTTTGGTATATATGCATTGTGGGGAGATTAGGTAGTAATAGTGAATCATGGGCTAGGCTATTTTATTTTCCTAGCAAGCTTTATTCTCTCTGTTATGAAGGAATAGCACCAAAAAGATTCCACAGTGATTCACTGTTGAAGCAAAGAAAAGTAGTGCTATGTTCAGGGCTAGAATATCCCCTGTGCACTTTGTTTAGTAATTCTGGACTCCCTCTATTGTTACCATCTTGGCAAACAGTGGTACATTACTTTGCATGGGGTCTTAAAGGGCTTTACAGGGGGCTTTTATGTTATCTCAGTCTTCATTGCCCCTGTAAAGTGGACTGTGTTCTCCCCATTGTACAGATAAGGAATTGGAAAGAATCTTTCTACGTAACAGTGCAGTGATGTGCAGTCATTATCACTGTTTGGATTATGGTTTCCAATGCAGCAGATTCTCAAAAGTTCTCCTAGTTTGCAGTTAGCATCTCTTCTATGTATGACTGTGTGTCTGACTTTTTTTACTGAAGTATAGTTTATTTACAGTGTTTTAGTTTCAAATGTACATGTATGACTTTTTTAGATCCATTTTAGGTTCACAGCAAAATTGAAAGATTTCTCGTCTCCTGCTGCCTTCCACACATACCCCCCTCCCCCATTATCAACTCAATTTTTTTAAATTCATTTTCCCTTTTCATCTTTCTCTTACCTGCTTTCCTGTTGCCCCTTGGCTTTGTCTCTGTTCTCCACTTCTTACCTTTCTTCTTTGTTTTCTGGTTAATGTTTCTTTAATCACCAACTTCTTCTTCCCTCTCCTTATTTTCATCTGTGATTTCTGATTTTTCTTTTGTGTCTGTGAAAGTGCATCACTGGAAAGCATCTCATGAGTTCATAAACACCACTTATGCTGTGGGTGGGAGACGCTAAAGCTCTAGAATTCCTGACAATGAAAACAGACATGATGTTCTAACTTAAGATCTGTATCTTAGTTCTTGGATGTTTAACAAACATAAGATTTAGGGGCTGGGTCTCCCACAAAGGGCTCTTGTAAAAGCTACTGTTTCTCTTCAGGACTCTTGTCTGCTCCGTCCACAAGGCCTGCTCCCCAGAGACCAGACCCTCTCCAGGAAAAGAATCCCAGAGACCAGGCTGCAGTACTGGGGTTGAACTCAGCCAGGTCCCAGGTGAGCAGGGTGCCCAGGCTGTGGGAACCTCAGTAGTAGCCCTCCTTCCCCCGCCCACCCATCCATGGCCCTTCTCTTGACTCACACTGGTCACCCCGAGAGCCTTTCAGGTGGCACAATCTCTCTGCCTTCACCTTGTCACCGAACACCACACACCATGTGCGCCTCATCCGGGCGCACGCTGTTGCCTCATTCCGCACCGTATGCAGAAGGCACATCCAAATCTCAGGCTAGAAGAATAAGGGGCAGAGTGAGGCCCTTGGTTTCCAAAAGTGCCTCCACTCATTTGATGCCCAGTGACAGATGTTTTCTCTTTTGGGGAACCTCTGGTTTCTCTCCGCAGTCTGAGAACCAACCTCTTCCTCATATTTCTTTATATTCCCAGTGTTCTACACATGCCCAATTCATACTTGGTGACGGTAATGGCGGTACTCTGTATCTTCTTTACAGAGTGGCCTCTTGTCCATTCTTCCCCTTATTTTTAGTGGTCCAGTCATTTTCTGAGTCGTTTAGTCTGTAAGTGTTCAACTCTCCCATTGAAGCCCTTTCCTCTGCGCTCATTTCCTCCAGACAGGTTTTCACGCAGTCCTCTCCTCACTGTTTTCACCTGTGATTTCTAATTGGCTCTTAATCCTGTCAGACCCAGGGTCTCCTAGCCTTAATACTTTACCTGCCTGAAAACCAGTGTATAGCAAGTGAAATGTATAGCAAGTAAAACTTACCTTATGTATATTTAAATCAATGTAATTATCCTAAAATGTAACATAAAGGAGAAACAAAATAATTTATTAAGAAAAAAAGAAAGAATTCCCTGGTGGTTTGGGGGTTAGGACTTTGCACACTCACTGCAAGGTTTGATCCCTCATCAAGGAACTAAGATCCCATAAGCCGTGTGGGTATGAATTTAAAAAATGCAAACATTTGAACATAATAACTCCAAGAAATAATTAAATGTTGTACCATAATCAAGTTTGAATTAAATTGGAGTAAGAAGATCAACAGTCTGGGCAATGAAAGGGCAGAGATATGGGTGGTCAGTAGAATGAAAGTAGTGTTGAGTCAAATAATGAAAGACCAGCCAGAGAAAGAGAAAATTAATATTAATTGAAGTAGGGCTAAGATGAAGTTATGGGCTGTATTGTGTCTGGAAAAGATATATTAAAGTCCTAACCCCAGGTACCTGTGACTGATCTGATTTGGATATAGACTTTTTGTGGATGTAATCAAGTTAAGATGAGGTCATACTGCATTAGGGTGGGCCCTGCGTTCAGTGGTCAATGTCCTTGTACGAAGGCCATGTGATAACAGAGACACACACAGAGAAGGCCACGTAACAACAGAAGCAGAGACCAGAGTGATGCATCCAGGGGACACTGAGGACTGCTGACAACCCTCAGAAGGTAGGAGAGAGGCAGGACGATACTCCAGACCTTCAGAGAGCAGGCCCTGCTGGTTGCAGTGTGGTAGTCAGCACCCTTCACAACTAGTCCCTTTATCTTTACCACAGTGAAGACTAAGAGGCCATTTGTTGTCCTTGTAGACATCAGTGAAGACTGAGGAAGCAGCACCGGTCCTTGTCTCAGAGGAGTGGCCAGTTCCGAGTCTGGCTCAGGAGGAGGCTACAAACATCAGTCTCATGGGTAAGGACAGTCCTCTGACTGGTATCCACCTTTCCCATCATTAACCCTGACTCAGCCATCATGAACCCACATTTCCTACACACCCTTCTTTCCCCTTCTTCTGGGCTCGATCTCCACGCTTCTCTCAGCCTGTCATTTTGTATCCCTCACAATCACAGTACCTTCTATTGCTAGTCACTCAACCTACTGATTCTTGCTGTTCTCTGATCATCCCTCTGTATTCCCTGATTCCCTCAACGTCTCCTCCTTTGCTCCCTTTTTTCCCCCTTTGCAAAGGTCCCATATAATTTGTCATTTTCACACATCCCTTAATATCTGTAAGTTCCACAAACACCTCTGCCTTATCCCTTCTTCACATCAGAGGAGGTTCTCTTTACTCTGAGAACATTAAAAATTATGTGTAATTTTCTTTAGTCTTTACCCCATTAGGCCTTCTCCCCTGGAAACTGATTTTTCTTAATATCTTCCCACAATCCACCACGTTTTTAGGATTGCTATGAGTATGTTCCTGGGACACCTGTTGATTTTTGGTTTTAATTTGAAACATCCTATTCCCTACCCTGGAGATTTTTTTCTAGATTCAGGTGGCAATGACATTTGAATTATCAATGTGTTATTTTAGCTGAAGAAGTTGTAACTAAAGATGGATTTTTTAACACAAAGCAAGAAACTTCTGAAGAAATGGAACGAGGTGCTGAGGTCTCAGAAATAGCCAGCAGGTGAGTGTCCATGTAGAATAGCTCATACAAAAGTAAAAAATTGGAATGAAACCAGAGAAACCAATTGGTAAACGTCTGCTTCCCTGGAATAACACAGAAAAAGTAACACTCACTTCTATGATCAGAGGAGGCCCCACGCCAAGACACTGACCTGTCGGTATATCAGAATTACACAAAACCTTCAGTTGGCACACGGTTGCATTCAAGAATCCTCTCTTGGTTCCTTGACTGATCAGTGTTCCCCTGGCTCCCTTATGTTTTTGTGGAACTATAGATACTGAAGCCAGAAAAAGAAGATAGAGAAGGCAGAGGATTGAGATAGGAGAGTGAGGGCTGCAGATGAGGCTGCTGTCATGATGGTTAAAGAAATATCAGATCTGGAAAAGGACTTAAGACAGGAAGATAGGTAGGGTATTTTTAGCTTCCATTAGGGGAGTCCTGAGCAAGAATCAAAAGGAGTGAAGCTGATGATAATGGACAAATTAAAGGTAATAGTAGGATTTGCACCAGTGACCTGGTGAAAACACCACCTGAGAGTCACCAGAGCCATTTGCCCACATACCCAGGGTTAATAAGGTGGGACTGAGAGCAGCACCAACAATAGTGTAGTTTGTGAACTCGCACAGTGGGCAAAAGGGGACACAACAGAGCCTACCCACAGGTGAACAGCCCCAGAGGAGAAAGGGCCTAATAACAGAATGCTTCCTTAACATGAGAAAGAAGAGAGTCACCCAAATCCAGGGAGCACAGAGAGGAGAGTCTATACAGGGTAAATCCAAGGAGGAACAAGCTGAGACCACACAGTGATCAAACAAAAATTAAATATAAAGATATTAAAGCAACAAGGGAAAAGCAGCACATTACAAGGGAATCCCCATAAGTTTATCAGCTGATTTTTCAGCTGAAACTCTGCAGGCCAGAAGGAAGTGGCAAGATATATTTAAAGTAGTGAAAGGGAAAAACCTACAACCAAAAATACTCTACCCAGCAAGGCTTTCATTCACATTTGACAGAAATCAAAAGTTTTACAGACAAGCAAAAGCTGTGAAAATTCAGCAGTACCAAACCGATTTTATACAAATGAACCTCTCTAGGTGGGAAACACAAGAACAAAAGAGGAAGAGAGGAAGGGAAGAAAAAAGACCTTCAAAAACAAACCCAAAACAATTAAGAAAATGGAAATAGGAACATATATATCAATAATTACCTTAAATGTAAATGGATTAAGTGCTCCAACCAAGAGACACAGGTTGACTGAATGGATACAAAAACAAGGCCTTGTATATATGCTATCTACAAGAGACCCACCTCAGACTTAAGGACACATACCGACTAAAAGTGAGGGGACGGGAAAAGATATCCATACAAATAGAAATCAAAAGAAAGGTGAAGTAGCAATATTCATATCAGACAAAATAGGCAAGAGACAAGGAAGGTCACTACATCATGAAGGAGGGATCAATAAAAGAAGAAGACAACAATTACATATGCACCCAACATAGTATTTGCCTTATATATTGAGATGCTCTGAACAGCCATGGTCCTGGAGAAGGGAATGCCTACCCACTTCAGTATTCTTACCTGGAGAATTCCATGGACAGAGGGTACAGTCCATGGGATCACAAAGAGTCAAACACGACTAGATGACTACACTTGCACTTTAACAGCCATGAAAGGGGACATTGACAGCACCACAATAGTAGTAGGGAATTTTAACACCCCATTTACACCAACAGACAGATTATCCAGACAGAAAATTAATAAAGGGAGCACAAACCTTAAATGAGAGATTAGACCAAATAGACTTAATTGGTATTCATAGGGCACTCCATCCAAAAGCAGCAGAATACACTTTCTCCTCAAATGCACACAGAACGTTCTCCAAGATAGATCACATCTTGGGTCACAAGTTTACTGAGGCTTAAGAAAATTGAAATCATAAAAGCATCTTTTCTGACCACAATGCTATGAGATTTGGAATAAATTACAGGAAAAAAACCTGTAAGAAACACAAACACATGAGGCTAAACAATGTTATTAAATAGCCAATGAGTCACTGAAGAAATAAAAAAATACCTGGAGACATATGACAATGAAAACATGTTGATCCAAAACCTATGAGATGCAGCAAAAGCAATTCTAAGAGGGAAGTTTATAGCAGTACAGTCTTAAGAAACAAAAAAAAAATCTCAAACAACCTAACCATACACTTAAAGCAACTAAAAAAAGAACAAACAAACCCCAAACTTAGAAGGAAATAAATCATAAAGATCAGAGCAGAAATAGAGACAAAACAAGAGCAAAGAACTAAAAGCCTGTTCTTTGAAAAGATAAAATGGATTAGACTTTAGCCAGACTCATCAAGGAAAAAAAGGAGAGGACTCAATAAAATTAGAAATGAAAAAGTTTCAACTGACACCACAGAAATACAAAGGATCATAAGAGACTACTATTAATACAAGCAATTGTATGCCAATAAAATGGACAACATGGAAGAAATGAACAGATTCTTATGTACAGTCTTCGAAGACTGAACCAGGAAGAAATAGAAAACATGAACGGGCCAGTCACAAGTACTGAAACAAATTTCAATTAAAAAACTCCAAACAGGGCTTCCCTGGTAGCTCCTGGGTAAAAAATCCACCTGACAATGTAGGAGACATGAGCTGGATCCCTGGTCTGGGAAGATCCTACACGCCATGGAGCAACTAAGCCTGTGCTCTACAGCCCGGGAGCCACGACGGCAGAACCCACACGCCGCAACTACTGAAGCCAGTGTGTCCTAGAGCCAGTGCTCAGCAACGAGAGAAGCCACCACAGTGAGAAGCCTGTGCACCACAACGAAGAGTAACCCCTGCTCATGGCAACTAGAGAAAAGCCTGTGCAGCAATGAAGACCCAGTACAGCCAAAGATAAAACAAATAAAAAAGTATTTTTAAAAAAGATAAAAAGGCCCCAAAGTGGGAAAAAAAAATCCCTACAAACAAATGTCCTGAACCACATGGCCTCACAGGTGAATTCTGTCAAACATTTAGAAAAGAGTTAACACCTAACCTTCTGAAACTCTTCCAGAAAATTGCAGAGGAACACTTCAAAGCCCCTTCTACAAGGCTATCATCACTCTGATACCCAAACCAAAGATATCACACACACACACACACACACACACACACACAGAGAAAAGAAAATTACAGGCCAATATCACATGAACATAGGTTCAAAAATCCTCAATAAAATACTAGCAAATTGAATCCAACAACATATTAAAAGGATCATATACCCTGATCAAGTTGGATTTATCCCAGGGATGCAACATGGATTCTTCAGTATATGCAAACCAATCAGTGTGATACACCACATTAACAAATTGAAGAATAAAAACCATATGATCATTTCTATAGATGCAAAAAAAAACTTTAGACAAAACTCAACACCCACTTATGATTAAAACTCTAGAAAGTGGTTTTAGAGGGAATCTACCTCAACATAATAAAAGAGTCATTATACAGCAAACCTACAGTTAGACAACCCTCAGGAAGGGAGAAAATATTTGCAAACAAAGCAACTGAGAAGGAATTAATCTCCAAAATATGCAAACAGCTCATGCAATTCAATATTAGAAAACTCAATGGATAGTTAGGGAGTTTGAAATGGACATGTACACACTGCTATATTTAAAACATACCCAACAAGGACCTGCTGTATAGCACATGGAACTCTGCTCAATGGTATGTGGCAGCCTGGATAGGAGGGGAGTTTGGGGGAGAATGGATACACATATGTATGGCTGAGTCCCTTTGCTGTCCACCTGGAACTGTCACAACATTGTTAATTGGCTATTCCCCAATATAAAATTAAAAGTTTTTTTTAAAAAACAAAACAATGAAAAAATGGGCAGAAGATCTAAATACTCCTCCACAGAAGACACACAGGTAACCAAAAACATGAAAAGATGCTCAACATCACTAAGTATTAGAGAAATGCAAATCAAAAGTACAATGAGGCATCAACCTACACTAGTCAGAATGGCCATCATCAAAAAACCTACAAACAACAAATACTGGACAGGATGTGGAGAAAAGGGAACCCTCCTACACTGTTAGTGGGGATATAAATGGTACAGCCACTATGGCGAATGGTATGGAGGTTCCTCAAAAAACTAGAGTTGCCATATGACCCTGCAGTTCCATTCCCAGGCATATACCTGAGAAAACCATAATTCAAAAAGATACATGCACCCCAGTGATCACTGTAGCGCTATTTATAACAGCCAGGTTATGGAAGACACCCAAATGTCCATCAACAGAGGAATGTATAAAGATGTCATACATACATACAATGTTAGCCATAAAAAGGGATGAAATAATGCCATTTGCAGAGACCTAGAGACTGTCATACACAGTGAAGTAAGCCAGAAAGACAAATATTGTATAATATCACTTATATGTGGAATCGAGAAAAATGGATGAATCTTATCTGCAAAGCAGAAATAGAGTCACAGATGTAGAAAACAAACTTATGGTTAGGAATGGGGGAAGTGAGGGGTGGGATGAATTGGGAGATTGGGATTGACATGTATACGCTACTGTACGTAAAATAGGTAGCTAATGAAAACCTACTGTATAGCACAGGGAACTCTGTAGTCAGTGCTCTGTAGTGACCTAAATGGGAAGGGAATCTTAAAAAAAAAGCAGTGGATATGTGTATAACTGATTCACTTTGCTGTACAGCAGAAACAAACAACATTGTAACTCAACCATACTCCAATATCAATTTAAAAAAAAAAAAAGAGTACATACACGAGTGCTGGTTGTGGAATGAATGAGAGTATAGCATAGGTGCTCCTGAAGCAGAGAGACCAGATCATGAGCAGAAGGTGAGCTTCTGGGGAGACCACCAACTCCTTGGAGACTTTAGTAAAGAAGAAAAAGGAAACAGCTTGGGATAATTATATTGAAGAGCAGGGCGGGGGATGACAATTCTTGACATTTGTTCATCTTAGGCAAACAGGGACCACAATCTCAGTTAAAAGAGAAACATCTTAAAGCTTGAAAAGTGAAATCTTTCATAAAGCTGCTGAAGTCTGAGCCAAGCTGTACCAAACAAGAAGTAACACTGTGACTTAGCTCAGGACTATAATCAGAGAATACAAATCTGCTCATGTGTCTGTCAGGTATATTTATATCAGATAACTGAAATCATGACTTACAGTGCCTCTGAGAATCAAGATATCTTACTGTTTAATGTGACGAGAAGTCTGAAGGGGTAAGCTGTTCTAGGTTGGAGGCTCCATCATGATATCAGAGATTGAGTGACCCACAACATCCTCACTCATTCAGTAAGCATATTATCACTCGCATTCAGAATCACACATAATACAGAGACCCTAGCTTCAGTAAGTCATGTGAGGGTACAGCAGATCAGTGAACACAGAACACAATGCAGTATGACTTCGTGCCCTGTAGATGATAGATCTTGCAGCAGAGAACCCAACTGAGATCTGCATACTGGAGAGGGTATTCCAGAAGAGGTAACATTTGAAACAAAACCTGATGAGTAAGCTGGCATTTACCAAATAAAGAGGAGGCAGATCAGAGAGAGAAATAAAATGCAAATGCCTAGAGAGGCTAGAAGAACTGGGAGAGAAGAGTCACAGATCATTCTGAAGAGCAACTTTCTGCCTGAAAAATTCTGGGTCCTCTTCGGAGTAGGAAAAGAGGTCATGTTTGGAGATACCAAGAACTGAGTACAAAGAAGATCTGAGAAGAGTGATGAAACACCCATTGTGGGGAACTGGGAAGAAAGGGACAGGAGGACATGAGAAGGATTTCTGGGCAGTATTGAGTAACTAGCTGAACTTCAGTTCAATTCAGTTCAGTCGCTCAGTCGTGTCCGACTCTTTGCAACCCCATGAATCGCAGCACACCAGGCCTCCCTGTCCATCACCAACTCCTGGAGTTCACTCAGACTCACGTCCATCGACTCAGTGATGCCATCCAGCCATCTCATCCTCTGTCGTTCCCTTCTCCTCCTGCCCCCAATCCCTCCCAGCATCAGTCTTTCCCAATGAGTCAATTCTTCGCATGAGGTAGCCAAAATACTGAAGTTTCAGCTTTAGCAGACCATGGTTATTAGCTGTTATCAGTCTACCTCATTGTGTGATTTCTGTGGCACTGCTCACTGCTGGATGAGGAATAGAGAAGACCAAGGAGGGGGTTGATCTGGTGCTGAATTTTGCTGGTCCAGCACTACAGACACTGGGGCAGGGTGATTGATGATCCTGGCAAGAGAGGGACTAAGGTAATGGATCATGAAGTCTAGATGGAAGAGCAAGGGAGGTAAAATGAGGAGGGAATGGAGGAGTCAGAGTGAGAGGGAAGAACCAGTACCATGAGACAACTGTATGAGGAGGCTAGAGTGAAAAGAGATTGGGACCAGAGAGTGAGCTTTTGGAGTTTTCAGCAATGGAAAGTTCAGTGTAGTGAAGTGACAGGTTTCAAGGAGGATCCCTGAAGTTGAGGATGTCAGGGAACTCTTAAGATGGATGTGTTGAATGGATCATACATACAGATATTAACGACATTCAGGATGATAAATGCTCTAAGCAGATAAGTATATGTACTGTAAATTATATTGGGCTTCCTAGATGGCTCAGTGAGTAAAGAATCTGCCTGCACTGCAGGAGACCCAGGAGACTTCGGTTTGGTCCCTGGGTCAGGAAGATCCCCTAGAGTAGGGCATGGCAACCCACTCCCAGTATTCTTGCCTAGAGAATCCAATGGACAGAGGAGTCGGTGGGCTGCAGTCCATGGGGTCACCGAGAGTCAGACACAACTGAGCATAAATGCTCTAAGCAGATAAATATATGTACTGTAAATTATATTACACCATGGGATTGAGGGCAGGAGGAGAAAGGGACGACAGAGGATGAGATGGCTGGATGGCATCACTGACTCGATGGATGCGAGTTTGAGTGACCTCCGGGAGCTGGTGATGGACAGGGAGGCCTGGCGTGCTGCGGTTCATGGGGTCGCAAAGAGTCGGACACGACTGAGCGACTGATCTGATCTGATACTTTTTTCACTGCTTTTTTTCTCCCTTATGTTTTCTTAAATTAGTCTGTTTACCAACAGGACATTAGTAAATAAAATGCAGATTTCTAGAATTTAAGAAGCTTGTATGAAATAATAGTTTTCATCTTAGTAACTTTAGCACACTTCTTTGAGAAACCCATAAAAATCAGTTCAAGGGCAATCAGTCTGAGTTTCTCTTTTGTTTCTCCCCAAAACAGTGTATCCACCAGATGAATGCAGAACTAGAGGAGGCTAAATCCTTTGTTCAGAAAGTCTGTTAGAGATGAGGGAGCTCAGTAAATAACCACCCATTTCTTTGTCCAAATTCAGAATCAATTGATAGAGACATAGGAGTAAAACAGATAGTTCTAGAAACCTCAGCTTTATGACTGACAGAAGCTAGACCAATAAAGCCGCTCAGAGGCAGAGCTAAATGGATGCATAGTGACTGCAGGCCCTTTCCGCATAGGCCTTCCTGATCCATCTTGGCTGGGGGAAGGAACATGGAATGTCTGCAACCTGCTCATAAAGAGGACAGCCCAGTTCCTTCTCCCAGATTCAACAGTTAAGTCACGAGGAGTGAGTTGGAAGAAGAGAGGCTAGAAATGCTCAGTCTGGCCAGAGCCCTCCCCACAGAAACAGGAGTGAGAAGTATTCCCCACAGAAGAATCTTTAGGTATCAGTGGATTTATCCTGTATCAGTAAATAAGACTGAGAATTTTTATAGCCTATGTTTTTTCTTTCTCAGAGACTGTATACCCCAGACCCCTTATGGTACCCCTGTTCCTGCTGAAAGGACACTTGTGCATTTGAACACTCTCAAGGACCGTCATCCGGGGGACTTGTGGGCTCGGATGCACATCTCCTCCCTGGAATATGCTGCAGGAGACATCACCCGGAAAGGGAGGAAGAAAGACAAAGCTCGAGTGAGTGAACTGCTCCAAGGCCTTGCATTTTCTGGTGATTCAGATGTGGAAGACGATAATGGGCCTGAGACCCAGCCTGCTCCAAAAAGGCTAAAAGGGTCAGGTGTCCCAGAGAAGAACTGGACCAAAAGAGATATTAAACCCAACTTTCCATGCTGGTCCGCACTGGATTCTGGACTTTTGAATCTCAAGAGTGAAAAATTGAACCCAGTAGAGTTCTTTGAGTTATTTTTTGATGATGAAACATTCAACCTGATTGTCAGTGAAACCAATAATTATGCTTCTCAGAAAAATGTCAACTTGGAAGTCACAGTTCAGGAAGTGAGGTGTGTGTTTGGTGTCCTGCTTTTGAGTGGACTCGTGCGGCGTCCCAGAAGGGGAATGTACTGGGAAACGTCTGATGCTGACCAGAACCTGGTTAGAGATGCAATCAGAAGGGATAGATTTGAATTGATTTTCTCATACATGCATTTTGCAGATAATAGCAATCTAGATCAGAATGATAAGTTCACAAAATTGAGGCCTCTCATAAAGCAAATGAATAAAAATTTTCTCCTATATGCTCCCCTCGAAGAATACTACTGTTTTGATAAGACAATGTGTGAGTGCTTTGATAGTGACCAATTTCTGAATGGTAGATCTATTAGAATTGGCTATAAAATCTGGTGTGGTGCTACCACAGAGGGTTATCTGGTTTGGTTTGAGCCTCATCAAGAAGAAGCAACTCTGATGGCAGGTAAGGATCCTGATCTTGGTTTCGGTGGAAACCTCGTGATGAATTTTGCTGATGTTCTTTTAGCAAGGGGTCAGTATCCATATCACCTGTGCTTCAATGGCTTCTTTACAAGTATCACATTAGTGTCAGCCTTGAAGAAGAAAGGGGTGAGGGCAACAGGGACAATTCGTGAGAGCAGGACTGAAAAATGCCCCCTTATGAGTGCAGAACATATGAAAACAATGAAGAAGGGGTACTGTGATTTCCGAGTAGAAGAAAATGATGAGATAATTTTGTGTCGTTGGCACGGTGATGGTATTATCAGTCTGTGTTCCAATGCTGTTGGCATAGAGCCAGTCGATGAGATACACTGTTTTGCCAGTGACAAGGAGATCCCTCAGATAAGTCAACCATCCATAGTGAAACTGTATGATGAATGCAGAGAAGGTGTAGCTAAAATGGAGCAGATCACTTCCAAATACAGGGTGAGAATAAGAAGCAAGAAATGGTACTCAGTTTTGGTGAGCTATATGATTGACATAGCCATGAGCAATGCATGGCAGCTACACAGAGCCTGTAACCCAGGTGCCTCTCTAGACCTCGGGGATTTTCGGAGATACGTTGCACATTTCTACTTGGAGCATAATGCGAATATGTCAGATTAAGGCAAGTGAAACAGACACAATGAAGACATTAATAAAACACAGAAAAGTCACAACTATACAGCAGATTGTACCCAAAGAAAACATGATGTATGTATACAATTAAATAATATTTCTGTTAAGAATGTAGAGTTTCAAAACCTTATAACAAATGATCTGTAAAAATGTTGAAATCCATTGGTACCTTTTGTATGTCTAATTTTGATATAAACATATGGGAAACCCTTTATTAGTTGCATTGAATTGATTATCCATTTAAATAACGAAATCCTGCCTTTTTTTTTTCTGGTGTTTTTTTCTGGGGAATGCCATTTATAAATGCAGGCAGAATTTAATATAACCCCTATCAAATCACTCATTAAAATTTTTCACAGAACTAGAACAAATAATTCCACTATTTATATGGAACCACTAAAGACCCAGAATTGCCAAAGCAGTCCTGAGAAAAAAGAACAAAGCTAGAGGCATAACCCTCCCAGACTTCTGACAATACTACAAAGCTAAAGTAACCAAAACAATGTAATACTGGCACAAAAAACAGACACATGGATCAATGGAACAGAATAAAGAGCCCAGAAATAAACCTACACCTATGATCAAACTTCGACAAGAGGCAAGAATATACAAAGTAGAAAACAGTCTTCAGGTGGTACTGGGAAAGTTGGACAGTCATATGTACATCAATAAGGTTAGAACACACCCTCATACCACATACAAAAATAAACTCAAAATGGCTTAAAGACAAATATAAGACATGATATCATAAAACTAGAAGAGAACCTAGACAATTTATTCTCTGACATAAATCAGCACTTTTTCCTTAGGTCAGTCCCCCAAGTCAATAGAAATGAAAGCAAAAATAAACAGATGGGGCCTAATCAAACTTAACAGACTTTGGCACAGCAAATAGAAACATATAAGCTTTTGCACAGCAAACAATAAACAAAATGAAAAGACAACCCATAGACCAGGAGAAAATATTTGCAAATGATGTGACTGACAGGCCATAAATTTGGCTTAATTTCCAAAATATACAAATAGCTCATACAACTCAGTAACAGAAAAATAACTCAATTGATAAATGGGCAAAAGACCTAAATAGACATTTCTCCAAAAAAGACACAAAAGTCCAAAAGGCACGTGTGAAAAGATGCTCAACATTGCTAATTATTACAGAGATGCAAGTTAAAGCTACAATGAGGTATCACCTCACACCAGTCAGAATGGCTGTCGTCAAAAAGTCCACAAATGGGTCTTTGCTGGGGCACAGTGAATAAGAATCCACCTGCCAATGCAGGAGACATGGGTTTGATCCCTGGTCTGGTAAATGCCTCAGAGCATCTAACCCCTTGCACCACAACTATTGAGCCTGTGCTCTCAAGCCCACGGGCCACAACTACTGAAGCACCCGCATGCCTAAAGTCTATGGTCTGCAACAAGAGAAGCCACCACAATGAGAAGCCCACACACTGCTATTAGAGAAAGCACGTGTGCAGCAATGAAGACCCAGCATAATCAAAAATAAATAAAAAATTTTGAAGACTACAAATAACAAATGTTGGAGATGATGTGGGGTGAAGGGAACCCTTCTACACTGTTGATGGGAATGTAAATTGGTGCAGCCACTATGGAGCCTGGGCTTCCCAGGTGGCTCAGTGGTAAAGAATCTGCCTGCCAATGTAGAAGTCATGGGCAGATTTTCCTGAATTGGGAAAATCCCCTGGAGGAGGAAATGGCAACCCACTCCAGTATTCCTGCATGGAAAATTTCATGGACAGAGGAGCCTGGTGGGCTACAGTTCATGGGGTCACAAAGAGATGTAACTGAGTACACACTATGGATAACAGTATGGAGGTTCCTTAAAAAGCTAAAAATATATTGCAGCAATCCCACTCCTAGGTATATATCAAGAGAAAAACCCTAATTCAAAAAGATACATGTACCCCAGTGTTCACAGCAGCACTATTTACAGTAGCCAAGCCATGGAAGCAACTAAATGTCCATTGAATGGATGGATAAAAATGTGTTACATATATACAATGAAATACTGCTGCTGCTGCTGCTAAGTCGCTTCAGTCATGTCCGACTCTATGCGACCCCATAGACAGCAGCCCACCAGGCTCCCCCGGCCCTGGGATTCTCCAGGCAAGAACACTAGAGTGGGTTGCCATTTCCTTCTCCAATGCATGAAAGAGAAAAGTGAAGGTGAAGTCGCTCAGTCGTGTCTGACTCTTAGAGACCCCATGGACTGCAGCCCACCAGGCTCCTCTGTCCATGGGATTTTCCAGGCAAGAGTACTGGAGTGGGGTGCCATTGCCTTCTCCACAATGAAATACTACTCAGCCATAAAAAATAATGAAGTAATTCCATTGGCAGCAACATGGATAGAACTAGAGATCATCATACTAGGTAAAGTGGGTCAGAGAAACACAAAATCACTTATGTGGAATCTAAAATAGGATACAAATGAACTTATTTACAAAACAGACTCATTGATGCAGAAAACTTATAGTTACCAAAGGGGAGAGAGTGGGAGAGGGATAAATTAGGAGTTTGGGATTAGCAGATATGCAGTACTATATATAAAACAGGTAAACAACAATGTCCTACTGTATATAGCACAGGGAACTATATTCAATATCAAAATAAATGATAATGGGACATAAAAATAACCACAGGATGGCACTGAATCCATAGTTGAAAATCAAGACAGATCCCATGAGGTCAGTAAGATCTAAATAAAACAGGTGTCAGAGGCTGATGACCTGAGGATTGGTATACCCACTTCCGATTGTGTGTAGGGAGGGATGTTGAAGGAGTGAAGCAGTGTCTTTGAGTACTGAAGTAGAAAAAAAAAGTGTGTCCTATTGTGACTGTGGAAATTGGCAGCATAAGCCAAAGGAGTCAAGAAAACAGTAAATATGGAGCAAATCAGGGTAACAATAGAATCATCATGAGAAGAAAGGCAAGGGTAGCAGTAAAGCTGACATAAAGCCTATGGTGAAAACTACTAAGGAGATTAAATGAGTCCAGGATTCAAGTCATCAGAGCAGGTAACCAAAGGAGAAATACTTGGTGGGGGGTGTGTGGGGGGGAGTGAATGATGTGAACTGTGACTCTAGTGCTGAAGTTTAGTATTGATGATTTAGACAGATCTCACTCATTTCTGTGTGACATACATTGAATTCCTTTCTCACCCTAACCTGTACCTTCCCAATCCTGGCTGGATGGCAAGTAGTCTGACTTGAATTCTTTCAACAGGCATGAAATTACCCACATGCTGAGGTGCAAGTGTAAGCCATGCATAACAGTAACAGATTCACTTACTCCACACTCAGATGCTCAAATGTTATTTTCTTTAATCTGTTATTCCTTGTGAAATACATCACTAAGGTGGATTGGCTTCTGCGTTCAGTGGAATGTCTGGTATCTATGTGAAAGTGTTAGCCACTCAGCTTTGTCCAATTCTTTGCAACCCCATGGACTGTAGCCTGCCAGGCTCCTCTGTCCATGGAATTTCCCAGGCAAGAATACTGGTATCTACAAATACCCACTTACAAGAGTATTAATAGAATGCGGGTTTCAATTAAAAGATAAAGGACTTCCCCAGCAGTCCAATGGTTAAGATTGTTTCCAATGCAGGGGGCATGGGTTCAATCCCACTGTGCCACATGACCAATAAATAAACAAATGATAAATGACTAGTACAGATAGTGGTTGCTAATGTGGGCAGGAATTATTACAGAATAAACTCTTTTCACTTTCTATTTTGATCTTTAGAGCCCTCTGTCCATCCTCTACTTGGCAGTTATCAAAGGTTGTATTTATTATCTCCCCCTTCCAAATGTGTTCTTCTCAAGGGCTCCATAATTAAATACATAAATGACTTCAGTACCCACCCAGGGACCATAGATGTCATCTGTGATTCCTTCCTACCACCCACCTTTTAATCTCTCTCGAGTCTGTCTGTAGGTCTCTAACCTGGCTTCCCTGACTATCATTTAGATCACAGTTCTGTGATATCAAGGGTTTCCCAGGTGGTGCAGTCGTAAAGAATTTGCCTACCAATGCAGGAGACACAGGTTCGATCCCTGGGTCCGGAAGATGCCCTGGAGGGTGAAATGGCAAACCACTCCAGTATTCTTCCCTGGGAAATCCCATAGACAGAGGAGCCTGGCAGGCTATAATCCATGGGGTCGCAGAGTCTGACACGACTGAGGGACTGAGCACATGTGTGCACACACACACACACACACACAGTGATGTTGCCTGGCTGCCTGAACACGTGCACACACACACACACACACAGACACTGTGATGTGGCCTGACTTCCCACCACAGCCTCCCTCCACCAGCACCATGCCCCCCACCCAAGCCCTTCTCTGAACCACATCCACAGTGAGAGTTCTAAAGAGCAAATCAGCACCAGCTATGCAGGAGGTAGAGACAGTGTGAGTAATATTTATAAAGCAGCATAAATGTGACACTGGAAAGTCTTTGCTTTGGGCAGATTACCCTCTCTGAGCCTGGCCTACAACTCGTACATAACCCTCAAAGTGGCTCCACAGTTAAGAAGAATCAGTGATCCAAGGGATATGGTGAGGGACTCTAGTCCTAAGACTAAGGCAGAACTGGCCCAGGCTAGCTATACACACCAGTCCCTGCTCAGGAAGTGATGGAGAAATAAGCTAGAAGGAACCTAGTTCACTAAGTGCTGGAACAGAACCCTGGCAATCGCCTTCCTCCAAAGTTTACACGTGAGGACCTAAACTTCTATCTTGGTGAAGTCATTGCTCCTGGGGAGAGAGAAGGTTGGGTCTCTGTTACCCCTATGTCTCCCAGAGATGGTCAGAGTCAGGCCCAAGGAAATCCTGGTAGCAGAAGTGCTGTTTGAAGACTTCCTGCTGTGAGGGACTCTTCCCTAGCAGGCTAGATTCCTGATTCTATATGAAGCTGTTTTTTTCCACTTTGACTCATGTAGCTCTTTTTTGTTCCAGAACTGGCATGACCACAACTGGGACTTCTCTTGCTTCTCCAGATAGTCCAGATAATTTAGTTGCAGGTGCACTCCACCTGAAGTCTGGGATTCAGCAGAACTCCCATTCAGTATCTTATGCTCCAGAGGTAGTCCAGTTTTTTTAATGACACACATATATACACACACTGTACATTATACACATATACAAATTACACACATATTAATATGGTTTATTTAAAAATTTTTATTATGGGTTAATATATAGACTATGGAGATGGTGGGGAGGAGCTGGTGAGTGAGTCCAGGGGGGGTCGGACACACATATTAATATGGATTTTCTATTGGAGAAGGAAAGCATCTTGGGGTCACAAGAGTTGGACATGAAGTGACTTAGCAGAGTATATAGACTATAAAGAATTTCTACACATCAATAAGGAAAAGTTAGGGAATTCCCTGGCAGTCCAGGGGTTAGGACTCCATGCTCTCACTGTTCAGGGTCCAGGTTTGATCCCTGGTCAGGGAACAGAGACCTTCCACAATCCACATGGTACAGCCTGGGGGCGGAAAAAGTTTAAAAGCCCAAAAGGAGGCTGGACAAAGGATATGAATCAAAAACTCACAAAGGAAGAAATGCAAATGACCAATAAACATATAAAAATAGGCATAATTCCATTAATATTTGGAGATTAAAAATAAAAACAAGACACCATTACACACCTAACAGATTGGCAAGTATTTAAAAGTTTAATAAAATATTGGCAGGGATATGGAATGTAAATTGGCACAGCCAATCTGGATGCACTTAAATATCAAAAATTTAAATGCATAAATGATGTAATATGTTAATTTTATCATCCCACTGTCCTTGAGAACTAGAAGTCTTGACATGGGAGGAAAGTGTGGTAGGCAGGCTCTAAGATGTCCTCCAGTGACCACAGTTTCCAGTATTCAAAACCTTACATAATCCCCACAACCTCTAAATAGCTTGCTTCTAACCAATAGAATGGGCTTCCATAGTGGCTCAGATGTAAAGAATCTGCTTGCAATGCAGGAGACTTGGGTTCGATCCCTGGGTTGGGGAGATCCCCTGGAGAAGGGCATGGTAACCTACTCCAGGGTTCTTGCCTGGTGGAATCCCCAAGGACAGAGGAGCCTGGCGGGCTACAGTCTATGGGGTCACAAAGAGGCAGACACAGCTGAGCCACTAAGCACACACAACCAATACATACAGTGGTGTTGAGGGGATGTCACGTCTGTGACTAGGTGACCAAAACACTGTGATTTCTGTTTCATAGCTGACCCCTGGGGATTTTGATGATGCAAGCAATCATGATTTAAACAAAAACACAATCTATAGACTGCAAGAGAATAGTTGCAAATGATGTGACCAATAAGGGATGATTTCCAAAATAAACAAACAGCTCATGCAACTCAATAACAACAATAACACAGCCCAGACAACCCAGTCAAAACATGGACAGAAGACCTAAATAGACATTTCTCCAAAGAAGACATACAGATGGCCAAAAGGCACATGAAGTGTTCATCATCACTAATTATTAAACACAGGTGATACAATGAGGTATCGCCTCACACCAGTCAGAACGGCCATCATCAAAAAATCTACAAACAATAAATGCTGGAGAGGGTGTGGAGAAAAGGGAACCTTTCAATACTGTTGTTGGGAATGTAAATTGGGATAGACACTATGAAGAACAGTATGGAGATTGCTTAAGAAACTAAAACTAGAGCTACCATATGATCTTGCAATCCCACTCCTGGGCATATATCTGGAGAAAAATATGGTTTGAAAGGATACATGCACCCCAATGTTCACTACAGTGCTATTTACAATAGCCAGGACATGGAAAACCTGAATGTCCATTAATAGATGAATGGATAAGCAAGATGTGCTTACCATCGCACCACCTGGGAAGCCCCAGCAAATAAGATGCAATAGGAAAAAAGAAATGAAGGGGAAATCTAATTGAAAGAGACAAGACCTATCAGCTGAACATATTTGGCAGATATCATGGGGGTCCTGATTTAAGCAAATATTTAAAGACATGCCCTTCATGCAGAGAGAGGTGAAGTAACTCACCTACAGCCACACCAGTGGACAGGAACCAACCATAGCACAGCAGCGCCCTGCCACCAAGAAGCAAGTGTTGTCTCTCCTTCTCCCACCATTCAGCTTTCCCCGCTCCTCTTCCCATCCAGCTCTGGCTGCCTGCAGAGGTCCTGCACCTGGCTGCCCTCACTCCATGTCTCCCGTCCTATCACCATCATCATTAACATCACCTGACCTCCAGGAGTCCATCCATATATATTAACATAAAGAACTGGAATGTAAACACTTACTGGGTATGTAATAATATAAGGTAATCACTCTCTGAGTCTCCCACCCCACCATTAGCATCACCTGACCTCCAAGAATCCATCCATTTCTTCCTCTGTGCACCACCATGGTATCTGTGCCACACCCACTTCCATTGCTTTCAAGACAGAGCTAGTCACACAAAATACTTGACACCTGCTAAGTGGTTTCACCTACATTTTCTGGATAAGGAAGAACAACTTTCTGGGGGCTAGGGTGGGTTGTTGTTGTTCAGTCGCTATGCTGTGACTGACTCTTTTTGATCCCATGAACTGCAGCACGCCAGGCTTCCCTGTCTATCACTATCTCCCTGAGTTTGCTTAAACTCATGTCCATTGAGTTAGTGATGCCATCCAACCATCTCATCCTGTTGCCCCCTTCTTCTCCTGCCCTCAGCTTTCCCAGCTGTGGGGTGTTGGGGGAGGACAAAGTTTCTGGATGTGAAAATCGCATGGATAGAGGAGCCTGCAAGGCTGCAGTCCATGGGGTTGCTGAGGGTCAGACACGACTGAGCTATTTCACTTTCACGCATTGGAGAAGGAAATGGCAACCCACTCCAGTGTTCTTGCCTGGAGAATCCCAGGGATGGGGGAGCCTGGTGGGCTGCCGTCTATGGGGTCTCACAGAGTCGGACACGACTGAAGTGACTTAGCAGTAGCAGCATGTACTAAATAAATGTTTATTGTTGTTATCCTGCCAAAGACTTGTAACTGTTTGTTACACCACATTATTATGGCAATGAAAAACTATTACAGAAGGATGGCCTCTGGGAAGGGAACTAGGATAATAGAGGAAGAACATTTTACTTTTCACATAACACCCTCTATATTTTTTATGATTCTTGAATCATTTGAAATAAAGTACTTATTCCAAAAAAATAAACAAAGGGACTTCCCTGGTGGTCCAAGGGTTAAGAATCTGCCTTGTAGTGCAGGGGATGTGGGTTCAATCCCTGGTCAGGGAACTAAGATCCTGCATCCTGCAGAGCAACTGAGCCCACATGCCACAATTAGAAGTCTGCATACTGCAACAAAAGAGAAGATCCCAAGTGCCGCAACTAAGACCCAAGGCAGCCAAATTAATTATATTTAAAAAAGAAAAGAAACAAGAGGCATTAACCAAATGTCTATAGAGCAAAGAGTAGGGAAAACATGATTCTGACAAAGCGTGAAGCAGTGAAACAATGTGGCTTAGGAGCAAGTACATTTGAATTGGGCCTGAAATAACTAACAGAAATTAGTCAGGCAGAGAAAGGGCACTGGCAGGAGATTCAACATCACAGGCCAGGCAAACAACAGACTCTGACCCTAACCCATTTAACATGCAGCAGAGGATAAACAACAGAATGGACACAGCTGAAGAGTAACAGTGATTATGAGAATAGAGACTTTACTATGAATTCAACAGGATATTAAAAAATATGAAATAGCAGTTAATGTTAATGCTCTTTCAAACATATAATATATATACATATTATAATATAAAATATTAAGACACTACAACATTAATATACAGGAACTTCAGAAGAAAAGAATGTAGTGAATGACTAAGAAATAATGCTGCTAAGTTACTTCAGTCATGTCCGACTCTGCGTGACCCCATAGACGTCAGCCCACCAGGCTCTCCTGCCCCTGGGATTCTCCAGGCAAGAAAACTGGAGTGGGTTGCCATTTCCTTCTCCAATGCATGAAAGCGAAAAAGTGAAAGTGAAGTCGCTCAGTCGTGTCCGACTCTTAGCGACCCCATGGACTGCAGCCCACCAGGCTCCTTCATCTATGGGATTTTCCAGGCAAGAGTACTGGAGTGGGGTGCCATTATAGTTGATGAGAAAAAATTAAGAATTTTCCAGAAATGAAGGCCTGACCTCTCAGATCAAGAGTGCCCATCTAGACATAAAAGAGTGAAAGTGAAGTCTATTGTGGATAAAGAGACAATCTTAATAGCCATCAGAAGAAAAGAATAAAGAGAAAATCTTAATAGCTACCAGAGGAAAAGAGATTACCTATGAAGGAAACACAGCAAAGTGCTCACTAACAGAGTCTAGAAGGCAATCGGAGTGGAGAAATGACTGTTAACACAGAATTTACCCCGAGCTAAATATAAGTAAATAGAGCAAAATAAAGTCATTTACAACCCACAAACACTTCCTACGAGAGTAAGTAAAGGATGTAGAGTTCAGCAAAGAAAGGTGAACTCAGAAAGAAGGTATGAAATAGAGGAAACAACATAAGCTCAAGAACTGACAAAATATGGTAATAAATTTAAATGATTATGAGAGGAAATCTCTTGTAAAGTAATTTACTCACTCACATGTAAAATGATGTACATAAAAGGTTATTTACTGCAGCACTGTTTGTGAGACAAAGGTTGGAAACAACCCAAATGGCCACCAAGATGGGACTAGGTAGATAAATGTTATAGTAATCCATAACTACTGCTATGCAGTTTTTTAAAATGAGGAAGCTCTTTATGTACAGATATGAAAGGATGGGCAAGATCCATTTAGTGAAAAAAAGAGAGTAGAGAGCCACTGTGAAAAATATTAACAAAAGGGAAAGGGGAAGAAAAAATATATACATATATATATTTGGATACCTGAGCAACATTACTTGTCCCTGGGAATGGGAAATAAGTGGTTGGGAGCAGGTATGATGTGGAATTTTTCAATGGATAGCCCTTATTACATTTTTTACATGAGAATATTTTACTACACAAAAGGGGAGGAATATAAAACTAAAATTCTTTATAATAACAAGATGTGGTAGATGGTCAGTTCAGTGAAAGGAGTGTATTAATGCCTTTGGTGTCAGGAGAATAGAAATACTGAACAATAGACTTCATTTTAAAAATTCTAAAAGTAAATACACATCTTATAATTTAAGGGTAAATTAACAAGGAATTGGAGCAAATGGAACTCTCCTACATTGGTATGATACTTTAATGGGTACAACCACTTTGGAAAATTATTTAGAACTATCTCTTAAAGCTTGAGAATAAAAATGTTCTGCAGCTGTGGTATAAGTAGCCCAGAACAGATCTATTCAATTAACAATTCATTTCAGAGAACACATTTTTGTAAGTCTATCAATTAGTGACAACCCATAGCTTTCGAAAATCAGTCAGGAATGACTTGTTAAAATCAACAGCTCTGAGTGCCAACTAATGAACAACAGTTTGCCCCATGAAACCATGCCTCCACAGATGTCAGCCCAATGAACCCCATGTTTCTCAAAACCCTTATGTAAGAGCAGCAACATCTTCTGTACCTAGTGAGGACTGTACCTAGGTCTAGTGAGAGGATCTCTTCAGCTGTCTTTTCATTTCAGATACTGAGTGATGGTCTCAACATTTTTTGACAAGATGAATGTCTGTGTACCCCCTGACCCAGTAATTCCACTGTTGGATTTACACCCCAAAGAAACAAGTGCTTATGCCCACTAAAAGCTAAAAATACAGGAATGTTCAGAGTAGTTTTATTCAAAATAGTTCCAAACTAGAAATAATCCAACTGTCCCTCAACCCTCAACTTGCAGAATAAATAGAGTGGAACTGTGTTAGGCAGAATTCTAAGATTGCCCTATGATCTCCATCATGTTATCATGTCCCTTAAGATTGTTAGTTTACATGAAAAAAGGTATTAAGATGTAATTAAGTTTAGCAATCAGTTGACCTTAGGAGGTCTCTGCTGCTGCTGCTGCTGCTGCTAAGTCGCTTCAATCGTGTCCGACTCTGTGCGACCCCATAGACGGCAGCCCACCAGGCTCCCCCGTCCCTGGGATTCTCTAGGCAAGAACACTGGAGTGGGCTGCCATTTCCTTCTCCAATGCATGAAAGTGAAAAGTGAAATTGAAGTCGCTCAGTCGGGTCTGACTCTTAGCGACCCCATGGACAGCGGCCCACCAGGGACCTCTGTCCATGGGATTTTCCAAGCAAGAGTACTGGGGTGGGGTGCCATTGCCTTCCCCCTAGGAGGTCTCTAGGTCTCTAGGTGGGTCTGACTCTTAGCGACCCCATGGACAGCGGCCCACCAGGGACCTCTGTCCATGGGATTCCAAGCAAGAGTACGGGGGGGGGTGCCATTGCCTCCCCTAGGAGGTCTTAGGTCACTACATAACTCCTTTAACAGCAATTTTTTTTAGTAGAAGAGGAAGTCAGAGAGTTGAAGCATGAGAAGGATTAGATACACAACCACTGACTTGCTGATGGAGGGAGCCACCTGTAAAGGAATGCAGGCAGCCTCCAGAAGCTGAGACCTGTCCCCCAGGGGCAGCTAGCAAGGAAAGGGAGACCTTAGTCCTATCATGGACTTCAGTTCTACAACTGAAAGAAACTGAATTCTGTAACTGGTTTAAGACTCTTGTATTTTCAAAACACAGTCAATAAATTTGGTGCCATTTACATTAACTACTCAAAGTTTTCCTATTTGATTCCTTCTGCTGTCCTGCTTCGGGGAAGGCAATGGCACCCCACCCCAGACTGCTGGAAAATCCCATGTACGGAGGAGCCTGGTAGGCTCCAGTCCATGGGGTCGCAAGAGTCGGACACGACTGAGCAACTCACTTCGCTTTTCACTTTCATACGTTGGAGAAGGAAATGGCAACCCACTCCAGTATTCTGCCGGAGAATCCCAGGGACAGGGGAGCCTGGTGGGTTCTGTCTGGGGGCGCACAGAGCGGACATGACTGAAGCGACTAGCGGCAGCAGCAGCAGCTGTCCTGCTTCGTGGCTCTGTTCCAGGGAGGAGGAGTCCCTGTGTTGCTGAAACTTTCACTCTAATGGGGAAGATTTAAAAAAATTAATTAACAGCAACAACAACAAAAGTAAGGAGGCAGATAAAATAATGAGCAGTTGTGATAAGTACTGTGAGGAAAACCAACCAGCATCAAGTTATCAAATAAATGTAGGACCTATTAAGATAGGATGATGAGAGGTGAGGTAGCTAATGAGCCCTAAGAACAGTAAGGACTGAGCTCTGCAGAGTAGAGGTGGGTTGTAGGGAGAGAACGGTTCAAAACTCCCAACAGGACATAGAAGTTTATTTTTTATTCTAAATGCACAGGAAAGCCACTGAAGGCGTATAGGAGGCTAAGTGACAAGGCCGGGTTTATGTTTTAAGAAGCTCTGCTACTGGATAGTAAGCGAGCTGAGGGAATGAAGATGGAGGCAAGAGTGGAAGAAGAAAAAAAGGCAAGCATTGAAAGAGTGGAGGTGGAGGCTAGTGCAATGGACCCAAAAGACAGCCACTTAGGTATAATGTCAATATATTCATCAAATTAACTTTGAAAAAACATAACTGAAAAGCAAAAGAGCTTAACTTTTGTTTGAAAAAAGAGCTTCAATCTTTGGGCAGACATTTACGAGCTGTGCTGAGAGCTGGGTATACACAGGAGTTTATAACTCATGGGGATAAAATTATAATACAGTGAAAGCCATAATCCTGAAGATGTGTACAAGGAAGTAGGGCAATTCATCCTAAATTCAAGATTCAGTTTCTGTGTATTACATGATATTCACAAAGGGGACTCACTTCAAAAATATTCACTAAGTGCCTATATGTGTCAGGCAGCAAGGATATGATAAAAGAGTGATACAATTACAGAATCTGAAGTGTCCTCATCTTCCTTAATTGAACTAAAAAAACCACGAGGTGGCAGAGTGTAAAAGAGCGTTTCTCTTTTTTTCTGACACCACACGTGTGCCACCCAGGGATCTTAGTTCCTTCACCTGGGTTCTAACCTGCCCTGTGCACTCCAAGCGCCACGTCCTAACCGCTGGACAGCAGGGAATTCCTGAGCTTTTTTATTAGCTTCAGCATATTAGCAATTACGAAGAGACAATGAAAATAATAAACCACCTGCGTTGTAAAATAAATTCCAAAGGAAAACTGATCACAATGGCAAAGAAAAAAGGAATAACTTAAATACTATGAGGAAACTGGCACATTCGGAAATGGAGATACTCTAGGAAAGGACTGGAATATCCTTCAACCAGGCAATAGGGTGGGGAGAAAGGAGGGGAAGGATTATTGTTGGACATTCAGAAAACGAAGATCATGGCATCTGGTCCCATCACTACATGGGAAATAGATGGAGAAACAGTGGAAACAGTGTCAGACTTTATTTTTCTGGGCTCCAAAATCACTGCAGATGGTGACTGCAGCCATGAAATTAAAAGACGCTTACTCCTTGGAAGGAAAGTTATGACCAACCTAGATAGCATATTCAAAAGCAGAGACATTACTTTGCCAACAAAGGTTCGCCTAGTCAAGGCTTTGGTCTTTCCTGTGGTCATGTATGGATGTGAGAGCTGGACTGTGAAGAAGGCTGAGCGCCGAAGAATTGATGCTTTTGAACTGTGGTGTTGGAGAAGACTCTTGAGAGTCCCTTGGACTGCAAGGAGATCCAACCAGTCCATTCTGAAGGAGATCAGCCCTGGGATTTCTTTGGAAGGAATGATGCTAAAGCTGAAACTCCAGTATTTTGGCCACCTGATGCGAAGAGTTGACTCATTGGTGAAGACTCTGATGCTGGGAGGGATTGGGGGCAGGAGGAGAAGGGGACGACAGAGGATGAGATGGCTGGATGGCATCACTGACTCGATGAATGTGAGTCTGAGTGACCTCCGGGAGTTGGTGATGGACAGGGAGGCCTGGCGTGCTGCGGTTCACGGGTCGAAAAGAGTCGGACACGACTGAGCGACTGACCTGATCTGATCTGAGTCGCTAAGTCGTGACCAAGACTTTTGAGACCCCCATGGGCCACAGCCCGCCAGGCTCCTCTGTCTATGGGATTTATTTCCCAGGCAATAATATTGGAGTGGGTCGCCATTTCCTTTTCGACCCAGAAGTGGAACCCACATCTCCTATACTGGCAGGCAGTTTCTTTACCACTAAGCCATCAGGGAAGCCTAAGGGAAGGATAGGACTGTTTTAAATTGAGAGACTTAACTACATGCAACGAATGGTCTTTAATTGGACCCTAGTTGGTGTAAACCAATTGCAGAAAACACTTGTAGGACAACGAGGGTAAATTCAAATATGTAGTAGGTGTCAGGTAATATTAGGGAATGCGCTTACGTTTAGTTGGGTGTGTTGATATAGGGGTTATGATTTGTGTATGTAAAATGTCCTTAAGTTTCAGAGATGCACATATGAAACTATTTAAGGGTGACAAGTCACGATGCTTGTAATTTATTGTGAAATATTTAAAGAAAAAATAGATGCGATACTGTTTAATGTTAACACTTGTTAAACAAAAGCGATGGGTATATAGGAAGTTGGGCTTTTGACAGGGAACGAAAGCAAGTTCTGGAAGCCCCTCTTCCACCTCCTCACCTCGGGTCTGGTCACAAAGCTCCGCCTCCACAAGGGGGTCTTCTCCCACGACCCCAGCGGGGGCAGGGGCGGGACCTCCTTCTACTCGAGGTGTGTGTCCAGGCGACCACGAGAGGCTGGCGGGGGCCACGCCCGGGCAGACGTCCGCTCCTCACCTACTCCAAGGCACCGATCTACTCCAAGGCACCGATCTTAATTTTCCTGGGGCGGGCGAGTCGGAACAAAGTGCCTGAGTCTCACCTTCGGGATCGCGGGAGCTCCAGGTCCGCCGCGCAGGCAGCATCACTCAGAAAACCTACAAAGGCCGGAAGTACGTCATCGTTCCCGAGCTCCGTCGTCGAGCAGCCCTTTCCCTGCAAGGAGCATTGTTGTATTCTCTAGGAGCTCCGGAGGTTAATGCACTTGGTGACTACTTCATTGCAAAGCTTGGAGCCAGAAATACAGCCCTAGGAGGGGAAACCCTCGCCCCCCGAGATTTCTGTGCTGAGTGGTTCCGGGCATCTAGAAGTCAATGGTCGTAGCAACGCAAAATATTAGGGCCGAAAGGGACTTCATTGTTCCTCCAGTTCTGGTTGTTACCATCCATTCCTTCCCGAGGCTCTCCCCTAACTGTAGTCCCTTTAACACCACAAAGGAGAGATGGTAGCTGTGGTTGGGTTTTTTATTTGTTTTTAACTCTCAAACTCTGTTTTCTGGAATTGCAGTTTAGTAGGAGAGACACAGGCACATAAACGAAGGAGAGGTACAGGCACAGAAACCAGTGTACAGCTGGTTTGTATGTGGAATGAAAGAAAAATGAAGTAAATGTAAGTCGTTTAGGATAGTCCCTGGACCATAGTTTGGCAACCTCATGCGAAGAGTTGACTCATTGGAAAAGACCCTGATGCTGGGAGGGATGGGGGCAGGAGGAGAAGGGGACAACAGAAGATGAGATGGCTGGATGGCATCACCGACTCGATGGACATGAGTTTGAGTGAACTCCGGGAGTTGGTGATGGACAGGGAGGCCTGGCGTGCTATGATTCATGGGGTCGCAAAGAGTCGGACACGACTGAGCGACTGAACTGACCTGCTAAGTCGCTTCAGTCGTGTCCGACTCTGTGCGACTCCACAGACAGAAGCCCACCAGGCTCCCCCGTCCCTGGGATTCTCCAGGCAAGAATACTGGATTGGGTTGCCATTTCCTTCTCCAACGTATGAAAGTGAAAAGCGAAAGTGAAGTCGCTCAGTCGTGTCCGACTCTTAGCGACCCCATGGACTGGAGCCTACCAGGCTCCTCCGTCCATGGGATTTTCCAGGCAAGAGTACTGGGGGGGAGGAGAGGAGCAAGATGGCGGACGAGAAGACGGGAGAATACTTTCTCCTCCACAAATCCAAAAAGAACATTTGAATGCTGAATAAACTCGATAAAACAACTTCTGAACGCTGGCAGAGGACATCAGGCACTAGAAAGACAGCTCATTGTCTTCAAAACGAGAAAGAGCCCTGCGGTAACCGGGAGAAGGCGCGGACACCAGCATTTGCTATTGGCAAGTGGGGGCTGGGCTAGGAGGAGCGGCGAAGCCTGCAGCTGAGAAGGATGGCCTGGCATCTCGGGGCACGGCGAAATACCAGACGTCGGACACACACAAAGGCCAGCCACTGGGACACCACCAGGACACTACGGAACAGGGGGCTGCACAGAGTTGGCCGGCTGCAGGCATCCCTCCGGTGACGGGCAACCAGGGCAGAGGCGGGCACAGCCCAGAGAGACACCAACGGAAGGAGTAGGTTAGTGTGACTCACGCACTGGGGCCGGAGTCAACACGGAAAGGCGTGGAAGAAGAGTGGGGGAGGCGAAGTCGCAGCACCTGCGCCGCGAACATTCACACCTGCGCACTCGGGGGGAAGGGCGAGAGAAGGGGAGAAGGGAACCGAGAGGGACCGCCCCGAAGGAGAGATCAGAGAAAGACTGTACCGCAAAAGAGTAAAATACAGAAGAAGGACACTATGGATAACAAAATGAAGAGAAAAAGAATACCAGCAGTAAGGAAAGGGTAGATCCCACATAAAAAAGAGGAAGAGAGGGTTACTAAAAGAATAATGATAGTATAATAGATAAGTAGAGTTGGAGAAAGGAGAGAAGATGAAGAAAGGAAGGATAGAAGAAAGAGTAAATAGAGAGAACTGAGGAAAGTAGAAGAGGAGATAGGAAGTGTAGAGAAGATAAAATGTAGAAAAGAAGCAAAAGAAGAGGACGAAACCTCAGATATCCGTAAAATGAATAGGAGTTAGAGAGAGAAAGAAGATATGAGGAATGAGGAGAAGTTAATAAAAGGAGAGGAATAACTCAAGTTAAGAAATAGAGAGTCCTACAGAAAACCAAGCAAACACCAAGAAAAGATAAAAAGATTAAAGAAATAAGCAGAGGAAACATCAAATAACTCAAAGGGAATTATAAGGATAACAGCTGATCTTCAAAGAAACTCTCAAGCAGGAGGGAATGGAAGAGAATTAAAGTGATGAAGGAAAATACAGCCTAGATTATTGTATCAGCAAGGATTCATTCAAAATGAGGAGAAAAAGCTAGAAAGAAAAGTTGAGAGATGCACCACTAAACATTTCTCAACAAAAATAAAGGACATCTCTAGAGCAATACAATAATAGTGGGAGACTAACACCCCACTCAATAATCTGCTGTAATAGACAAAGAAAAGGAAAACATATTACCGAGCCTCAAAAATTAGTTCACTCAGGAGAGCTTAAAAAAAAAAAAAAAAAAGACTTATTTGCTCACTCTGTGGAGGTTTATTGACTATTTTGTGGGTTTGGTACCACTTTGGGAAGTAGGCAGGAAGAGGTGAAAATGGATCTGTCTAAATAATATATTGTGGTAAGATAGACTTACCAATACAAAATACCAAGATGTGCCTAAAGATGAGGACACCCAAACTGACTTTTTGTTTCCTGAACTTTTCATTTGAGAACAAACCTCCTAATATAAGATGAACTCACCATGATTTTTTTTAAGTGTTTTTGTGATTAAAAACAGAAAGCCATTGTTAAGAAATCACATATACTCCTCCCCACCATCACTCCCCTTCTTTCTTCCCATTTCCCTCCCACCCTCATTGATCCTTTCCTTGTCCATTTTCCCCTGCAAAAAAAAAAAAAAAAAAGATGCGATGAAAAAAAAAAAAAAAAAAAGAGTACTGGGGTGGGGACCTGGACCATAGTAAATGCTGCAGGAATAGTATATGTTAAGAAGTTGAATTTTTTTAATCCATTCATTTAACAGATTCTCTTTGAAAGCATTCTTTGTGTCAAAGGTTCCCACTAAGGACTGGACACATAATAATGAACACAGGTCTTGACCCTTATGAAGCTTAAAATAGAAATATATAGACACTGGGAGATCCAGTATATATAATTTGAGTGAAACATAGGCATGAAAGTGGAAAATTACATATTACAAATTTTGAAATCTTAAAAACATCGCAAACATGAAAGTCAGAAAAAAAATTTTATTAATTGCCTGACACGTCTATAATAATTTTTAACTAAAATTTTGACTTTATATTCTTGAACTGTCTTTTAATGTTTATTTTGTAATTTAATTTTTCTAGAAAGAATGAAAAGATATGTCGTCTATCCTCTAGCATAGCGGATTATGGTTGGTATCTGGGTAGCCCTTTATCGAGTTCTTTCAGTTATGAGCTACAAGATGTTAGGATGTTTTAAGTTTTTTGTATTAGGACTAATCTGAAAATCTCTTATATCAATGACACTAGCTAGATTGTTTTGATGTCCTCATTGTGTCAGTATTATTTATTTATTTATTTTTGGCGGCACCAAGGGCAGCATGCAGGATCTTAGTTCCTCCACCAGGGGTCAAATCTGTGTCCCCTGTGGAGTCTTAACCACTGGACCTCCAAGGAAGTACCAGTGTCAGTATTTTAAGTCAAAAGTTCAAGAAATACTAATCTCTTTCCACAGTGCTCAGTGATTCACATCACTTCATTAATTACATTACTAAATAATCCAAGAGCCAATGGATTTATTCAAAATTTAGCTTTCCTCTTACTGTTTTTGTGTAATCTGAAATTTGTTTTGTTATAATTTGCTTCTTTATATCAGAATTAAAATATTTATTTTATTGAATATCTGTTTTTCTCATTACATTTTAAATTTAAATTTTCTCTATTCTGTAATAAATTATCTTTATTTCAGAACTTATCACTTGTTCCTTAAATCATATCAAAATTTATTTCTAAGTCATTATCTTATTTCCTCAATACAGGTTTGGATTATACAGGGGCATGTATTTATGAAAACACAAACTCTACAATGAAGATAATACATTTTAGGATTCCTCTGGTGGTCCAGTGGTTAAGAATCCACCTGCCAGTGCAGAGGAGACAGGTTCCCAGGGGGATCTCACATGCCGCAGAGCAACTAAGCCTGTGCACCACTACTGAGCCCACACTCTAGAGCCTGGAAGCCAAAACTACTGAGCCTCTGTGCTGCAACTATTGAAGCCAGTGTGCTTAGAGCCTGTGCTCCACAACAAGAGAAGCCACCTCAATGACACGCCCATGCACCACAATGAAGAGTACCCCTCACTCACCATAATTAGAGAAAGCCAGAATGCAGCAATAAAGATCCAGTACAGCCAAAAATAAATAAAAATTTAAAACTTCTACAAGTTTGCTAAACTCTTTTATTAATCACCATAATTTGTTCAATTATCTTGGACTTTCTATTTAAACAATTCAGCATATTCCTTAAGAGTTATGCATTGTAAAAAAGAACAGAGAATGTTGTACATCATCTAGTTATACAAAGGGTTAAGTCTCAACCTGCTGCAGTTGCCCGTCAACAGTTGGGAAAAACAGAATGAAGTGTTCTGGGCTTTGGATAAAGGAGCCCCTAGATGATTAAGATGGAAATCTAAAGAAGAATTTCAATGACCCTAGATTCTTGCATCTCTCATTCATAGAAAAGCACAAAAATCATTAACTTGAGATATTTGTTCTTTGTGATTAGCAGTGATTGTTTTACACGATGGTGTGATCACTCACCTAGAGCCAGACATCCTGGAATGCAAAGTCAAGTGGGCCTTAGGAAGCATTACTACAAACAAAGCTAGTGGAGGTGATAAATTCTAGCTGAGCTATTTCAAATCCTAAAAGACGACTTTGTTAAAGTGCTTCACTCAATATACTAGCAAATTTTGAAAACTCAGCAGTGGCCACAGGACTGGAAAAGTTCAGTTTTCATCCCAATCCCAAAGAAGGGCAGTGCCAAAGAATGTTCAAACTACCATACAATTGCATTCATTTCACATGCTAACAAGGTAATGCTCAAAATCCTTCAAGCTAGGCAACAACAGTACGTGAACTGAGAACTTTCAGATATTTAAGCTGGATTTAGAAAAGGCAGAGGAACCAGAGATCAAATTGCCAACATCCATTGGATCATAGAAAAGGCAAGAGAATTCCAGAAAACAAGCACTTCTACTTCATTGACTACACTAATGCTGTTGACTGTGTGGATCACAACCAACTGTAGAAAATTCTTCAAGAGATGGGAATACCAGACCACTTTAACTATTTCCTGAGAAACCTGTATGCAGGGCAAGAAGCAACAGTTAGAACCGGACATGTAACAATGGACTGGTTCAAAATTGGGAAAGGAGTACGTCAAGGCTGTACATTGTCACCCTGCTTATTTAACTTCTGTGTGTGGTGTGTGTTGGAAAACCTTTAGCCAGAGCAGCCACCTCCTTGGGCATCACAAATCCACACCAGGGAGAAGCCATACCTGTGCAAAATGTGGGGCAAAGCCTTTATGTAGAATTCACATCTTCTGAGACATCAGTGTATCCATAGTGATTAAAAATCTTTAGAATCCTGACCCTTGACAGACCTAGGAGAGTCAGGGAAGGAAGGAAAACCAATGGGAAAATGTTGAGGCTCCTGTGTCTTATGAATGTAATGAGGATGAGAGAAGTTTCACTAGGAATATAAGCCTTATTAAGCATCAAAACGGGGAAGGCAGTGGCACCCCACCCCAGTACTTTTGCCTGGAAAATCCCATGGACGGAGGATCCTGGTAGGCTCCAGTCCATGGGGTCGCTGGGAGTCGGACACGACTGAGCGACTTCTCTTTCACTTTTCACTTTCATGCATTGGAGAAGGAAATGGCAACCCACTCCAGTGTTCTTGCCTGGAGAATCCCAGGGACGGGTGAGCCTGGTGGGCTTCCGTCTCTGGGGTCGCACAGAGTCGGACACGACTAAAGTGACTTAGCAGCAAGCATCAAAACATCCACACGAGTGAGAAACCCTATCAGTGCGATACATGTGGAAAAGAATTCACCTGAATTTCATTCCTTATTTACCATCAAAGAAGCCACATTAGGAAAAATATTCTATCTCCATGACCCATGTCTTATATGCCAGAGTTGGTGTTCATTCCTCATTGAACTGAGGCCACCCTGGAGTCCTTGCTGACTAGATAATTGTGAACTTGGCTTTATTTATCACCACACATTATCAGATGTTTGTTAGAAAATAGAGTCTGGTTGAGATGAATTGTCTTCTACATCCCAGGTGATTGAAAAACAACACCACAAACTTGTTTGATGGAGGACATGGGAGAGTTTTCTTGGAAGAGGTCTGACCTGAAATGGTTTATTCTCACCTATTGAAGCTAAAAGGGCTCCCAGATTGACTAATTAATCATCCTCAGCCACACTTTATGATAAGTAGAAGGCTGTGATCTGGAGACTGTTGCTCTATTTATCTCACTTATAATGAAACCTCCATGGTTTGTCGGATTCATCAAATCATACACACACATATACACCCTTCCACAAACACATATACCATACCAGTGAGATACCTTCACAGCTCTGAAAATCTGATGTCCTCCAGAGTTCTGAAGAATTTGTCACCAAAACTGTTTGTGCTTGTGCCTAACTGTGAGGTGCTAGATTCTGAGTCAATCTAGTGTGTTTGACAATTGGCACACAAAACACACAAAATCTGTGTTTTGCCAAGCACATAGGATTGACAGAGTAGGGATAAGGGTGGGGTTACTTGTGACAGAATCAAAGGGAATGCAAATTTCTTTACCAGACTAGGAATGCTAGTATGAATGCCTTAAATAGCTTCTTTTTCATTAAATCAATGTGAATTATGATTCACATTGTAATCATACATTGTGATTATTAATCATACATAATTACATATTGGAGAAGACAATGGCACCCCACTCCAGTACTCTTGCCTGGAAAATCCCATGGACGGAGGAGCCTGGTGGGCTGCAGTCCATGGGGTTGCTAAGAGTCAGACACAACTGAGCGACTTCACTTTCACTTTTCACTTTCATGCATTGCACTTTCATGCAAGAAGAAAGCAACCCACTCCAGTGTTCTTGCCTGGAGAATCCCAGGGATGGGGGAGCCTGGTGGGCTGCCGTCTATGGGGTCGCATAGAGTTGGACACAACTGAAGCGACTTAGCAGCAGCAGCAGCAGCAGCAATTACATATGGAATTACATTTTTATTAATGTTTCACTGACATTAATTTTGCTACTCTTGAAGAAAAAAAATGTCCCTATGCAGGCAATGTGAACATCAGTTATTAAGTCAGAATAAAATAATAGATTCTCTAAAGCTTAGCATCTTGGTTCTTATCTTTTAGTTCTCTTGGCCCTGATCAAGGGCTCTCTAAAGCCTCTACCATCCTCCTCACAAACCTTCTCCCTCTCCCCAGCTGTAACACAGACTATATCAAAACTTACAGTTACTAAGTTAAAACTTCTTTGGGTCAGTGGGTTCATACCAGGTATTTAAAACAAGTATGACTTATGGTTTCAAAACTCCATATTTAGTGTTGATTGTCTTGGTCTTCTTATATATTGAATCCCAAACCAGCTGTGTGGTACCACCTCCTCCAGTATTCATGATAACTTTAACCATTAACTTCACTTCTCAGGTTACCTACTTTCCTTTGAACATATTTTGTAAACCATGTTATTTTTTTCTTCATGACGGTCAATATTGCAGTCTTATGAATTCAAGTGACAAGTTTTTTTTTTTTAGTCAGCATTATGAAAGAAATGCTGACTCAGCAGTGGCCACAAGATTGGAAAAGGTCAGTTTTCATCCCAATCCCAAAGAAAGGCAATGCCAAAGAATGCTCAAACTACCGAACAATTGTACTCATCTCACACGCTAGTAAAGTAATGCTCAAAATTCTCCAAGCCAGGCTTCAGCAATATGTGAACCATGAACTTCCTGATGTTCAAGCTGGTTTTAGAAAAGGCAGAGGAACCAGAGATCAAATTGCCAACATCCGCTGGATCATTGAAAAAGCAAGAGAGTTCCAGAAAAACATCTATTTCTGCTTTATTGACTATGCCAAAGCCTTTGACTGTGTAGATCACAATAAACTATGGAAAATTCTGAAAGAGATGGGAATACCAGACCACCTGATCTGCCTCTTAAGAAATCTGTATGCAGGTCAGGAAGCAACAGTTAGAACTGGTCATGGAACAACAGACTGGTTCCAAATAGGAAAAGGAGTACGTCAAGGCTGCATATTGTCACCATGTTTATTTAACTTATATGCAGAGTACATCATGAGAAATGCTGGACTGGAAGAAACACAAGTTGGAATCAAGATTGCTGGGAGAAATATCAATAACCTCAGATATGCAGATGACACGACTCTTATGGCAGAAAGTGAAGAGGGGCTAAAAAGCCTCTTGATGAAAGTGAAAGTGGAGAGTGAAAAGGTTGGCTTAAAGCTCAACATTCAGAAAACGAAGATCATGGCATCTGGTCCCATCACTGCATGGGAAATAGATGGGGAAACAGTGGAAACAGTGTCAGACTTTGTTTTTCTGGGCTCCAAAATCACTGCAGATGGTGAGTGCAGTCGTGAAATTAAAAGACGCTTACTCCTTGGAAGGAAAGTTATGACCAACCTAGATAGCATATTCAAAAGCAGAGACATTACTTTACCAACAAAGGTTCGCCTAGTCAAGGCTATGGTCTTTCCTGTGGTCATGTATGGATGTGAGAGCTGGACTGTGAAGAAGGCTGAGCGCCGAAGAATTGATGCTTTTGAACTGTGGTGTTGGAGAAGACTCTTGAGAGTCCCTTGGACTGCAAGAAGATCCAACCAGTCCATTCTGAAGGAGATCAATCCTGGAATTTCTTTAGAAGGAATGATGCTAAAGCTGAAACTCCAGTATTTTGGCCACCTCATGCGAAGAGTTGACTCATTGGAGAAGACTCTGATGCTGGGAGGGATTGAGGGCAGGAGGAGAAGGGGACGACAGAGGATGAGATGGCTGGATGGCATCACTGACTCGATGGATGTGAGTCTGCGTGACCTCCGGGAGCTGGTGATGGACAGGGAGGCCTGGCGTGCTGCGGTTCATGGGATCGCAAAGAGTCGGACACGACTGAGCGACTGATCTGATCTGATCTGATGAAAGAAATATTTATTATGTATATTTCAAATGGAACTGCTTTTACAAGTGTTTCAAGATGACTACTTTCCTGCAAACTTTGTTAGTGCATCCCTTCTCTTTATTACAGAAATATGCTTTTGCTTTTGAATCTGCTCACAATTTTCACTTGGTTTCTGGCATCACAAACAATTTCTTCCTTTTTTACAATATCACTCAAAGACTCATGAATTCAGTTATTTCAAGGTTTTCTGCCACCTTTCACAGTGGATGGCTTTACCATTGTGATACATTCTTACTTGCTTATCCAAAAGTTTTTGCAGATCTGTCCAAGTCCCTGTTTTTATGCCAGGTTCCAGGCCTTGGTATTTCAAAGTTTTCAAGAGACACAAAATTAAGAAATCCTAATGTAAATGATTTTTACAATAATAAACAATATAGTTATTTTTAATCCTTAAACTGATAAAAATCTATTTTATGATTTTCAAATTTCCTGAACATACTTGTATTAGTCTGTGTTCTCCAGACAAACATAACCAATAGGATGTATATATAATGAGATTTATTATAAAAAATGACTCACATGATTATGAAGGCTGAGAAGATGTGCAGCTGGCAAGCTGGAGACCCAAGAAAGCTGATGGTGAGATTCCAGTCCAAAAGCCAGCAGGTTTGAGAATCAAGAAGAACCAATGCTTCAAGTTTGAAGGCAGGAAAAGACAAATCTGAAGGCAGTTCAATGCCGTCAGGCAGGAGGAGTTCCCTCTTACTCCATACAGGATCAGACTTTCTTGTTCTATTTAGGTCTTCACCTGATTGGAGGACGACCATCCACATTAGGAAGAAAAATCTGCTTTATGCAGTTAACCAAACACTAATCTCATCCCAAAACACTTTCACAGACACACCAAGAAAAATGTTTGACCAAATATCTGGGTATCCTGTGGCTCAGTCAAAAGGACACAAACTTATCCATCACAATACTGTAGTTAGGGCATTAGCTAAGTATTAAAACTGTTAACCATGCTTCCCCCTTTTGATCTCTAGTTCTTACAAGTAACAGTAAGAACCTAGGAAATAATGTTTGGAACCTCCTAACCCTGCTTACAGATCAAGACAAAGAAGGGCTGGTATGAGGCTGAGACACAGGAGATAATGACTGGCTCACTACTGTATTCAGAGCACCTAGCAGGCTTCCTGATAAATGAATGATTCCAAAGATTCGTTGATTCTACTTGCTCTTTCACATCAACATAAAATCCCGCTGGCACCTACTGCTAGAGACTGAAGTGTTCACATACCTGTTTTCACAACTAATGGTTTTTCTGTTGTACCTATATCACATTGGCTGAGATACAGGATATAAAAAGACTTCCCTGAGATTCAGCAGTGTATCCTACCTGCTGATGAATATTTAGGAGTTAAGTACCTAAAGGTAGGATTGCATCCAGCTGCATAATGCCTAGTTATTAAACATTTGTTTCTTGGGTCTGAGTAGATTACTTAAAGTCAGTGCAAATCTATGCTTGCTGATGTGGGGCTGATCTTTCTGTGCCTCCTGGTCTCTTCCCAACTCAGCTACTTTAGGGAAAAAAAGGGTCCCCAATGCTCCAGCCACCTTTGCAGGATAGAGTCCTTCATATTACTCCCTAAGCTCCCAGTCAAGCAGACAATACTCTTCTGGTGTTTGGTGTTTGTAACCCTTGAAGTGCTTATATTAAATTTCTTTCTTCATGTTTTTGTTTTTAAAAAAGCATGCCTAAATTCAGCTGATAGAATTTAAACTTACAATGAAGAAAAAGAAGTTAAAATAACTTTAGGAGTGAGGGTGATTGGGAGGTGATGTAGGGGGCATGAAATAGTGAATGACACAGTGCCTCCATTGTTTGAGGAAGCAATTTACTCATCAGTAAAATGTCTGTTCATGATTTTGCCCATAGCCAATTGAATTGCTTAATTGCTGCCATTAGGTAAATTCTTTTTATATGCTCATTACAAGTATTCTGTCAGATGAAGTGAAGTGAAAGTCACTCAGTCATGTCTGACTCTTTGCAACCCCATGGACTATACAGTCCATGGAATTCTCCAGGCTATAACAGTGGAATGGGTACCCTTTCCCTTCTCCAGGGGATCTTCCCAACCCAGGGATCAAACCCAGGTCTCTCGCATTGCAGGCAGATTCTTTACCAGCTGAGCCACAAGGGAAGATATATGATATAAATTATATCAGATATATGGTATAAAAATATTTTCCCATTTCTTTAGTTTGTCTTTTAATCCTCTTAACAGAGTCTGTCACAGAGCAAAAGTTTTAAATCTTGATGAAGACCAAATTATTAATTTTTCCTTTAATAAATCATGCTTTTGACATCAATTCTCACCATCTTTGCCTAACCCTAGGTCCTGATGATTTCCTCTTATGTGTTCTTTGAAGCTTTATGGTTTTATGTTTTAGCTCCATGATCTATTTTCAGCTTTTTGTAAATATAAGGTGTATGGTTCAAGCTGAGTTGTTTTTACGTTTTTGGCTATGGATGTCCAATTCCATCAGCACCTTTTTCTCAAAAGGCTATCCCTCCTCCACGAAACTGTTTCTGTACCTTTGTGAAAAATCAGTTGGGCATTTTTGTGTGGACCGACTTATGGTTTCTCCAACCTGATGCACTGAACTATATGTTTACAATATCACATTCTTGATCACTATAATATCAGGCAGAGTGATTGCTCCCACTTTATACTTTTACAAAATGTAGTTTTTCTAGGTCCTTCGCCTTTCTGTATAAATTTCAGAACAAGCTTATCTATATCTTCCAAAAAAATTTTGCTTGAATTTTGAAATAATAATTTATATTGGACCTGTAAATCAATGTAGGGAGAATTGGTATCTTTACTATGCATGTCTTCTAATCCATGAACACCACATGTGTCTCCATTTACTTAGATCTTTGATTTGCAACAGGTTTTTGTCATTGTCTCAGTCCAGATATAGATCCTGTACATTACTGTTAGATTTATACCCAAGGATTTAATTTTCTTAGGAGCAACTACAAATGGCATTGCATTTTACACTTCAATTTCCAATTGTCTATTATTAGCATATAGAGATAGGACTGATTTTTGCACATTGATTTTGTATCTTTCAATCTTGTTGAATTTGCTTACTAGTCCTGAAGTTTTTTGTAGGTTCCTTGGGATTTTCTATGTGCACAATTACATTACCTATAAATATGCAGTTTTTTCAATTCACATCATTTTTGGTCTTAGTGCACTTCCAGTAAGTACTTCCAATATATGTTAAGTAAGAATGATGGGAGTGAACATACTTACCTTGATCCCAGTCTTACAGGGAAAGCATTGTATTTGAAATTAGCTGTAGGTGTTGTGCAGATCTTTTTTTATGGAGAAGTTACCTTCTATTTCTAGGGTGCTGAAGGTTTCTATTATGAATGAGAACTGGATTTTGTCAAATGCTTGAGACTGAAACAGCTTTACATATTGGAATAAATCTTCATTATGGTATATAACTCTTTATAAATACCTTGATTTCATTTGCTAATATTTCATTGCATCTGAGTTCATGAGAGATACTAGTTTCCGGGGGAGGTGGTTTCCATTCATTGTTTCATTATGGTATCTGAGTAATATTAGCAACATGACAAAAGAGTTGGGAAATATAACGTTTTCTATTTTTTGAAAGAAACTAAAATTGCTGATCATCCTTACTCCAATGTTTGGTAGAATTCTCCAGTGAAGCCCTCTGGGCCTGAAGATTCAGATCAGATCAGTCGCTCAGTCGTGCCTGACTCTTTGCGACCCCATGAATCGCAGCACACCAGGCCTCCCTGTCCATCACCAACTCCCTGAGTTCACCCAGACTCATGTCCATCAAGTCAGTGATGCCATCCAGCCATCTCATCCTCTGTCGTCCCTTTCTCCTCTTGCCCCAATCCCTCCCAGCATCAAAGTCTTCTCCAATGAGTCAACTCTTCGCATGAGGTGGCCAAAGTACTGGAGTTTCAGCTCTAGCATCATTCCTTCCAAAGAAATCCCAGGGCTGATCTCCTTTAGAATGGACAGGTTGGATCTCCTTGCAGTCCAAGGCCTGAAGATTGGAGAACTTGAAATTATGAAATCAATTTTTTTTAATGGCCAAAAGATTATTCAGATTATCTATGTCTTGGTTGGGTTTTGGTTTGAAGAATTGTTCTAGTTGTCAGAGTTATAAATACAAAGTTGTTCAGTTTGCCCTCATGAAGCTTTTAATAAATAATGCAAGATCTGTAGTGATATCCCATGTTCATTCCTGTTACTAGTGATTTGTATCTTCTCTTTTAATCTTGTTGGCTTTATTAAAAATTTATATTTTATTGGAAAATTTTTTTGAAGAGACGGCTTATGTTTTGCTGATTTTTCTCGCTTTCCTATTCTCAATTTCATTAATTTCTGCTATTATCATTATTATTTTCTTCTTTCTACTGCCTTGGTTTTATTTTGCTCTTGATCTTTAGTTTATTGAAGCAGGAACTTCAATTACTGATTTCAGACTATTCCATTTTTATAATATAAGCATTTAGTGCTATAATTTTCCTTCTCATTTAGTGCTATAATTTTCCTTCTCAACATTCTTTAGCTGTGTCTCACATCTTGTCATAGGTTTACTTATTTCCCTTCAATCTATGTATTTTAAAATTCCTTTGAGAATTCCTTCCTGACCAGGGAATTATTTAGAAATATTTTCCTTAGTTTCCAAATGTTTGGAGATTTTTCTGTTGTCTTACTGTTATTTCATAGTTTGGTACCATTGTGGTAAGAGAATATACTCCGTATGATTTCAATTACATAAATAGCAATTTTCCCACAAAAAAGCACCCACCCCAGATAGTTTTACATCAGAATTCAACTTTCAAATACAAGATAATTTCAATGCTTTACAAATGTACTAGAACATTAAAAACAAACAAAAAAGAACAAAAACTTAAAGTTTTTTTAAAATGTAGTAAAATTAAAACCTAACCATGAATATAGAATAAAATGACAGATCTAAAAAATGACAGCTTTTTATATGAATATTTAGTAAAAATACACTAAATAAAGTATTAGCAAGTAGAACCCATTAACACATTAAGAAAACACCATGACTAAGTGAAATTTATTCCAGGAATCCAAGGTTGGTTTTATATTAGGAAATCCTTTCATGTAATACAAGGTGATAATAAAATTAAGGGGAAAATGTAGTTTCTATAATGCTGAAAAAGTCTTTAATAGAATGCAGTCTGCCTTTAAAATAGTGACTATAATACCTATTCAGAAATTTCAGGCATTTGCAGCAAATATAAACTCCTAACTGTGAAATAATCATTGCAATCTTATAAAATCCATAAGCTTCATTCTCATAGAGATTGGGCTATACTGCCAAATTGCTGAAGAATAGCTTTGATAGATTCTTTCCTCTTTTAGCCTGTAGGTTTTAGAACTGAAAGTAATGTTACTTCAAAATATTAGCCTCCAGGATATTAGATTGTTATCTATAAAAGAAAATAACCTATTATCTGTCAAAGCTGTATGTGAAGTATCATTTTCTATCTAAAAAAAAAAAAACAAAGCTGGGAAATATATACTCTGTGATCGATACCTCTATGGCCTTGTGTTAGAACACAGAAGCAGTGCCAAATTTTAAAAAGTACTAACAAAAGTACTAACAATTCAATGACATGGTTCCTTTCATTATGCTTACTGAAACTTTTAAAATGTCATTTTTATGTCCTGGGGTACTCATACAAGCCTATTTAGCCCATAAAAATTAATTTACAACAAGCAGTAGACAATATTATCTATACTTGAATGAATTTAAGATGTGAGATTAGAGTGGGCATGGGAAAATCCCATGTCCCCAACACACAGTCCTCTTGGAGACAGCAGCACAAGGCCAGGGATGCAGGTAAACATCTTCATTTCAAAACTCCTGATCGTTCATGTTTAGACTCCTTTCGGAAGCAAAAAGAACTTATGACTTTCCCTTGACTTGAGAAATTCACTGAATGTTCTTTGTGGCTACAATGGGCAATTTAAGATATCCATTCCCCATCCATCTTGCCCATTTACATTAATTATATGAATTTTCCAATATCATGGAGGCTTGGTATCTGTCCATACAACTTTCTACAATCTTCTCATTTATAAGAGCCTCTCTAATATGGACTCCCTGATATTTTCTAAGGTCCAACCTCTGAAGACTTTTCTAAACCCATGACACTCAGTTTTTCTTCAGTGTGATCTTCTCCCCAATGCTGAATAATACTGATTCCATGGAAAACATTTCCACATTCACCACATTTAGTAGATCTGTCTCCCATGTAGAATCTACAGTGCAGTTGGTTCTGACTTTTGGCTGAAGGCCTTCCTTCTTGCTTCCTTCACATAATGTTCTAGAAGGTTTCCATGATGAATGAAGGCCTCCTTACAGTCATCACACGTATGCAGTTGCTCACTTTTGCAGATTTTCTAATGTCAAATATGGCTTTCCCACATTCTTTATACTGACAGCATTTCCCTTGTGACAGATTTCCTAGTGGGAAAGGAGGGACCCACTGTAAACAAAAGCCTTTATAAACATGTTGTTCTCAAGCATTTTCTTTGATATGTGCTCCCTAATGCTGAGTATTGACTCACCAGTGAATAAAGCTTTTACTAACTTACTGTACTGGTGTTGTAATTCTGCAGACTCCCCCCACATGACAGCATCTTCAGATTTTTTTGTGTGTTGGAGACAAGTCCTTATTTTCATTCTCAGTCAGACCAGATCAGATCAGTCGCTCAGTTGTGTCTGACTCTTTGTGACCCCATGGATCGCAGCACACCAGGCCTCCTTGTCCATCACCAACTCCCGGAGGTCACTCAGACTCACATCCATCGAGTCAGTGATGCCATCCAGCCATCTCATCCTCTGTCGTCCCCTTCTCCTCCTGCCCCCAATCCCTCCCAGCATTAGAGTCTTCTCCAATAAGTCAACTCTTCGCATGAGGTGGCCAAAATACTGGAGTTTTAGCTTTAGCATCATGCCTTCCAAAGAAATCCCAGGGCTGATCTCCTTCAGAATGGACTGGTTGGATCTCCTTGCAGTCCAAGGGACTCTCAAGAGTCTTCTCCAACACCACAGTTCAAAAGCATCAATTCTTTGGGGCTCAGCCTTCTTCACAGTCCAGCTCTCACATCCAACTGTGACCACAGGAAAGACCATAGCCTTGACTAGGCGAACCTTTGTTGGCAAAGTGATGTCTCTGCTTTTGAATATGCTATCTAGGTTGGTCACAACTTTCCTTCCAAGGAGTAAGCATCTTTTAATTTCATGGCTGCAGTCACCATCTGCAGTGATTTTGGAGCCCAGAAAAATAAAGTCTGACACTGTATGCACTGTTTCCCCATCTATTTCCCATGTAGTGATGGGACCAGATGCCATGATCTTCGTTTTCTGAATGTTGAGCTTTAAGCCAACCTTTTCACTCTCCACTTTCACTTTCATCAAGAGGCTTTTTAGTTCCTCTTCACTTTAAAAAATGCACTGACAATTCAAATGTCAGTTGTCTCTTCTCCTGAGATCATGAGATTAATGATGAGAAACAGTGATAAAGATAAAACTCAGTTTTACCTAAAGTGCATGCTTTTTCAGTTTCCCTAAACTGCCAACTCAGTTTTGAAAAATACCCAAGAAGGCATATGAGGTTCCAGTTTGAGAAATGAGAGCTGGGAAGAAAGAAACTGGAAGAGCATGGAGAATTTTCTCACAAAATGTGACAAAGAATCAGGAAGGTATACTCAAAAAAGTTAAGAAGAGATCAGTTTGAATCTACACATTAAAAAAAGAGAATATCATGAAACCAAGAGAAATTTAATTTGCTAAAGAGTAATTATAAGTACCATTTATACCAAATGAAATGTATTGAGGCCACTACTACAAACAAACAAAATGTTCCATAAATGTTTGTTAAGTGGATCCACAAACAATGGTAACAGGTAAATTAGTTTCAAAAATCCATACTATTTTGATGTGGGGAAATAAGTAAACTGGAAAAATTACAGTGGGGAAAATAACTTTTTCAGGCAATATTCAGGATTGAAAGATAATAAGAAAAACATTTTGAAGCTAAAGAAGTTGAAAAAGTCAAAACAACAAAACACAAACACCTCCACAAATATGAATAACAGCTTCTACCTAAAGAATTGGGCAATGAGGAGATGGGTAGGTGCACGGTTCCCAGGGAAAAGATACTACTTACAATAGTTCTAAAAAGCTGCCTTTCAAAGATGTCTTCTTTCTCAGAAGATTTGCTTTCTCATCTGCTTTTCACTTCATAAGGTGATACTGTGAGAGTAAAACTAAGCATTTTAACAGGCTTGACCTGACACTTCTGATTCCAGGGTACTATCTTGCCAAAAGCATATCTTGTTCTGTCCTTGTTCTACCTGGACCCTAAAAGCAATGGGATGAAGAGATGGTCTTGGAAAATTGAATATGAAGCTAGTCCCTCAGTAAAAATACTCATACAACACCACCAACAATAAAAACCCAATATAGAGAAGGTTCCAGGGGGGGGGGGGGGTACATGAATACCCAGGGGAATTAAAGCCCATGAAGGTGATACGGGGTTATGGCTCCAAATACATCTGATGGGTCCTGAAGTTCAGTTTTGCTGCTTTCTATATTATTCCTTTCACTACTCAAGCCATAAATCATCCTCCCAACCCTTCCCGCCTTAAGGCTTGTCCATCAAGCTGTCTCTTTAACTTCTCCAGCATAACTGATGCCTCTTCTCCACATTCTGGATGACGGTATCCTCCTTAGGTCTGCAGTGCTCCAGGCAGAGGGCAGGACCTACTTTAGCACCCGCTCCTTGGCCTGTATCTCTGCTCTCTGCATCTGTGGGCAGAGATACCCATCTTCTGACAGACCTGTGAGGTTCAAGTATCTATTTCCTGGTAGCAACAACTTAAAATTTGAAGAAAGATTTTGCTGTGCCAGTCTGATTCTTGGACAGGCACAACCCTGCCCTCTACCATCAGTCACTAGTAGAGATCTTTTCTGCAAGAGGACTGCCATTCTGGAATAAGTGAGCTCAGAAGAAGATTCACTCCAGCTTGTGGTTCACATTGATTTTTCAGAAGTATTTCCTTGTAGCTAGTCTTCTTCCTGAGGCATAAAACAACACAATTAACAGAAACTCTGAATTTTATTTAGCTCTTACTCCAAAATTCACTTACCTGGTAACGCACTGAAAGAAAAAAGGAACTCTGTCAGAAAACTAAAAAATATGAGTTGGAATGACTGCAAATTATTATCCAGCACTATCTGCTAAAACTCTTACTTCCTTAATGTTTAAGTTAATCAGGCTTGGGAGAAAGACCATGACCCTCTTCCCTTTGGTTCCCCTCTTCTGAGAATCTCAAACAGTAAACTATCAGAGATCAGAAAATAATGGTTATTGAAAATTGACTATAAATTTAACTCATCTAAGATTTTATAATTCCATCTGACACATAAATGATACTGAGGCACAGAGGGATTAAGCTATTTGCTAAAAGTCCCACAACCAGTAAGTGGACTCCTAATTTGTTCCTATTTATTCTAGGGAGAGTCAGGAGTGGGATCATCTCAAAAGAACACAACTTTCCTTTTACCAAACTGAGGTTCAGGACTTTCCTTTTTCTCAACATCCCCAATATCCTATTACAATTCAAGACCTGGAAACCATCTTTAACTTTCCCCTGCATATCAACCATCACACTGAACTTCAGCAGAGTCCCCAAAGGGCCAGATATACACGGAGTCAAAGCCGGAGTCTAGGAACCGGTGACCACCAACCCCTACAACACAAAGGCTGAAAGAGCTTGCAGTTCTAAGCCTTCAGCAATCAACGGCTGCCTCATCCTTCAGTCTTCTCTAGGAACCTGGAGGTTCTCTCCTATGGTTGTCTGGCAGCATCCCCACCCCTGCTGAGCAGCGCAGGTTTGGGCAGCTGAGTTGGGTAACTCCAATGGGCTGCGCTCTGAGGCTGAGGCTCGACAGTCTCCCCCTAAGGGTTCGCCTTCCCGCTACAGAACCTCGAAAGAGCAGCTCCCAAGACAAAAAGTGAACCCCCCTGGCTGCTAGTTATAGCTGATAACTAACAAGGGTAGGTAGAAACAAAAGATAGGAAAATCTTTCCCAGGCAGTTTAGGCAATGTTTATCTCCTGCCATCCACTGTTCATCAGAGTCCAAGATAAGAAAAAGTAGAGCAGAGAGAGAGCTTTCCTCTCAGCGGCAACAATGCAGCAGTCTTGGGAAATCTACAGTGTGGTTACAGGTATTCTCTGGCCTGGGGCTGGAGCTTCTAGCCAGCCAGTCAGTTCAGTCACTCAGTCATGTCCAACTCTTTGCGATCCCATGGACTGCAGCACACCAGGCCTCCCTGTCCATCACCAACTCCCAGAGATGACTCAAACTCATATCCATTGAGTTGGTGATGCCATTCAACCACCTCATCCTCTGTCCTCCCCTTCTCCTCTCGCCTTCAAGAGGAGAGGAGAGGAGAGAGGAGCTTCTAGAGGCCACGCATTTGAGAGAACCCTGGGCAATAAACAAAGCAAACGTCTATAAAGCTCTTGAATCTCAAGTGGGAATCAAGATTGCCAAGAGAACTATCAACAACCTCAGATATGCAGATGATACCACTCTAATGGCAAAAAGCAAAGAGAAACTAAAGAGCCTCTTGATGAAGGTGAAAGAAGAGAGTGAAAAAGTAGGCTTAAAACTTAACATTCAAAAAACTAAGATCGTGACATCTGGTCTCATCATTTCATAGCAAATAGAGGAAAACTGGAAATGGTGACAGATTTTTATTTTCTAGGGTTCTAAAATCACTTCAGACGATGACTGCAGCCACAAAATTAAAAGACGCTTGCTCCTTGGTAGGAAAGTCATGACAAACCTAGACAGAGCATTAAAAAAGCAGAGACGTCATCACGTCACCGACAAAGAGCCACTGAGTCAAAATTATAGTTTTTCCATTAGTCACGTACAGAGTTGAAAGTTGGATTATAAAGAAGGCTGAACACTAAAGAATTGATGCTTTCAAACTGTGGTGCTAGAGAAGAGTCTTGAGAGTCCCTTGGGCAGCAAGGAGATCAAACTAGTCAATCCTAAAGGAAATCAACCCTGAATATTCATTAGAAGGACTAATGCTGAAGCTCCAATACTTGGGCCACCTGATGCAAAGAACCGACTCATTGGGAAAGAACATAATGCTGGGAAAGACTGAGGGCAAAAGGAGTAGGGGATGACAGAAGATGAGATAGTTGGATGGCAAAGCCAACTCAATGGACGAGTTTAAGCAAACTATGGGAGATAATGAAGGCCAAGGGAAGCCTGGAACGCTGCATTTCATGCAGTCACCGAGTCAGACATGACTTAGCAACTGAACAACAAATAAAGTACTTAAGTGCTAAGCACTGTTCTAAGCACTTTATATAAAACTCATTTATCCATATAACTATTATCCTATAACTCCCCAGGCAGAGGAAGGTACTTTAGCAATATTTTACATTATGAGGAAACTGAGGCCCAATGTCACTCAGCTAATTTGGCTATAGCAAGCTGTAGAGTTCCTAAATTGCCTCCTTCTTTATTGGGAATAAACTGGTAAGACACATACTTTTAAATATTTCACTTAAGTAGGCTGAGCTGAGGCACTAGGTCAAAATGTATGAAATGCATATAAAGTGCAGACAGGAATAATGAAACTCTGCATAAATCAGAGGTAACAAATGGCCTCCTCTTAGGAATCCCTGGGATACCCAGGACCAGGCCATTTGGGCTTAGGAAAATGACTGGTGGAGCAAACATATATTCCCAAAGATCACCTTGAACTGTGATGGGGGAAAGCTCTGGGAGCCTTGACTTCTGGATTTTCAGACCTGGAAAAGGCCTTTTACATGAGTGAAGAGAATCAACTGTTTCCAAGAAAGCAATGGATAACTTCTGGCTCTTAATAACGACCTCACAATGTGAGCTAGGGAGCTAATCAACTGAGAAGTTTAAAATACTTATCAAAGTTGGTTTTGTTGAAATCAAATTATATATATAATCAGATTATATATATAAATACAATATATATTTATATATATATATATCCATACCTACTTTATAAATATATTAAAGTACTATGTACAAGAATAATGTGCAAGAACTCCTTACCAGTTATACCCAGAAACATTTGGAAGGAGAAAAGATCCAAAGAAATTCTTATAAAACGATGAACTGCTGGAGGAGCTTTATAAGGTAAAATCTGCAGTGTAAAAGGTTGAAAGTTGAAAAAATTCAATTAAAAGTTTATCAAAATAATAGTTTAGTCGCTTAGTCATGTCTTACTCTTGCGACCCCATGGACTGAAGCCTGCCAGGCTCCTCTGTCCATGGGACTTCTCAGGCAAGAATACTGTAGTAGGTTGCCATTTCCTTTTTCAGGGGATCTCCTCAACCCAGGGATAAAACCCACTTCTGAATTGGCAGGCACATTCTTTGCAACTGAGCCTCCTGAGAAGCCCCAATCAAAATGATTATCCTCTGTTAAATAAATACACTCATTTTTCAAATAAATTCTGGGCTTGTGGAGTCAGGAAGAGTAACTCAAAGAAATATATATTTATCTATGGCTTTTTAAGTCCAAGAAATGGTACTAGCTACAAACATAAAATCGCTTTTAAAAACCCTCATCAAAGGTATTGATATACCCATAGTGAGTTACTGGATAGATCCATAATGGGGATATTATCTGATCACTATGACTTGTATTAGACAGTCAAATAACCCTTATTCTGTCAGAATAATGCAGAAAACAATGATTCTAAGCTAGGAGTGTGATCCTTTCCTATAAAGAGCCCATTTTTAACTTGAAATGTCTCCTGCATACATCCTCATTCTGCAGGCAACAAGAATTAGATATTTACACTGGCCAAACTTCATCCAAGATTTAGTATAGAAGAGGATGGGATATTATCACTCTAGAAGTATTTTCCATAATATTGATAGTTGAAAATTTTTCTATAGGTAATAACTCAAAGAGGGCTTCCCTCCTGGCTCAGTCAGTAAAGAATCTGCCTGCAATGCAAGAGACATGGGTTCGACTCCAGAGTCAGGAAGATCCCGACTGGAGAAGGAAATGGAAACCCACTCCAGTATTCTTGCCTGGAGAATCCCATGGACAGAGGAACCTGGCAGGCTACAGTCCATGGGGTCGCAAGAGTTGGACATGACTAAGTGACTTTCACTACTAATAACTCAAAGCCCTGAATACCATTGCAATATGCAGTTTGTTCTGAAACAGAGTGGGTTCTGGATCTGCTGAGTTCATATCCTGGCCCCCCACATACTAACTGTGACCTCAAGTAGCTTTACTGACTTCCGTTTCCCCAGGTAAAAATGAAATAGTGTGAGCAAAGCATTTAGTAATGTCTAGCCCTTAGTAAGCAGTTAGTAAATATCACGTAACACTATTAATGAATCCCTTCATCTATTCCTAAAGATTGCCAATAATAATGACTTTGTTTTAACTGTAACAACTCTAATGGTCAATCACTGGATATTAATGGAAGAGGCTACTTCTGTTGTGACGACAGGAGTGCATAGCTTTTCTAAGTGCTTCCATCTGATCACTCTATACCTCCATCCTCATCCACCAATGCCCCAGGAAATTTCTCAATCCTACAGCCCTGGTCAACCCCTCCCCACATTTTTTCTTTTTTATCAGAGGGGTCCATCTTCCTTCCTTTCAGTCCCTATTACACTCTCTGGAAAACTTTTGTGATTGTCAGGATACCTTTTCATCTGAAACCCATGTTTAAAGCTCACTTTACTTTTCATTGTTTTAGAAATTTGATTCTCCCTCAACCTCTCCAAGTGCTTTTGCCTTAGTAAACACACTCTCTTGGTTCTGTTCAGTTCAGCTGTTCAGTCATGTCTGACTCTTCGCGACGCCATGGACTGCACCACACCAGGCCTCCCCCCCTGCCCATTATCAACTCCCAGAGTATATTCAAACTCATGTCCATTGAGTCAGTGATGCCATCCAACCATCTCATCCTCTGTCATCCCCTTCTCCTCCCACCTTCAAACTTTCCCAGCATCAGGGTCTTTTCAAGTGAGTCAGTTCTTCACATCAGGTGGCCAAAGTATTGGAGTTTCAGCTTCAGCATCAGTCCTTCCAATGAACATTCAGGACTGATTTCCTTTAGGATGGACCGGTTGGATCTTCTTGCTATCCAATGCACTATCAAGTCTTCTCCAACACCACAGTTCAAAAGCATCAATTCTTCAGCGCTCAGCTTTCTTTATATTCCAACTCTCACATCCATACATGACTACTGGAAAAACCATAGCTTTGACTAGATGGACTTTTGTTGACAAAGTAATGTCTCTGCTTCTTAATATGCTGTCTAGGTTGGAGAAGGCAATGGCATCCCACTCCAGTACTCTTGCCTGGAAAATCCCATGGATGGAGGAGCCTGGTAGGCTGCAGTTCATGGGGTCGCTAGGAGTTGGACACGACTGAGCGACTTCACTTTCATTTTTCACTTTCATGCATTGGAGAAGGAAATGGCAACCCACTCCAGTGATCTTGCCTGGAGAATCCCAAGGATGGGGGAGCCTGGTGGGCCACCGTCTCTGGGCTTGCACAGAGTCGGACACGACTGAAGTGACTTAGCAACAGGCTGGTAATAACTTTTCTTCCAAGAAGCAAGCATCTTTTTAATTTCATGGCTGCTTTATATTCTTTATTCTGAGGTTATTGATATTTCTCCTGGCAATCTTGATTCCAGCTTGTGCTTCCTCCAGCCCAGCGTTTCTCATGATGTACTCCATATATAAGTTAAATAAGCAGGGTGACAATATACAGCCAGGTGTCAGCAATACATGAACCGTGAACTTCCAGATGTTCAAGCTGGTTTTAGAAAAGGTAAAGGAACCAGAGATCAAATTGCCAACATCTGCTGGATCATCAAAAAAGCAAGAGAGTTCCAGAAAAACATCTATTTCTGCTTTATTGACTATGCCAAAGCCTTTGACTGTGTAGATCACAATAAACTGTGGAAAATTCTGAGAGAGATAGGATACCAGACCACCTGATCTGCCTCTTGAGAAATTTGTATGCAGGTCAGGAAGCAACAGTTACAACTGGACATGGAACAATAGACTGGTTCCAAATAGGAAAAGGAGTACGTCAAGGCTGTCTTGGTTATCTTCATTCAAATAGAAAGGAGAAGCTAATCAATCTTATTCTCATCCTTAATGTTATTTCTAAGCTGCTGTTTCATGATTCATTTGAGCTTTACACCAGCTGCTCTATTTGGCTGGTGTATTACTGTCAATACTTCTCTTGTGGACTGGCTTTACTTTCATATCACCTCCTGTTTTGTTGATTTAAAAAATCCACATTAATGAACTCATTTCCTAGATTTCCCAGATCTTGTCATTATCATGCCATCTACTATACATAAAAATGTAGTCGACTTCGTCATGAGGTATTCTGTTACTGCACTCTCCAATTCCTTATCTAACATGTCCTCCACTTGCCCTCTCACAGCCTTCAGTGTTCTCTGTTGCCGATTTAGTTCCATTTGGTAACCTTTTACCTTTTATCATGGATCAGTTTGACCCCTTTGATGCCTACCTGGAAATCCCATGCCACTGCTCCCTTTTTTTTTTTTTTTTTTTGGCATAACTGTATTTAAGCGTAAGAAACAACCAGAACAAACCTCCCATATTTTAAATAAGTTATGAACTGTATTCTTCTATATAATAGGCACAGTCCATTGTTCTGGGTCTTTGTTTATGGTTCCTTTACAGTTCTCTTTACTTGAGAGGGAAATGGAGGAACTTGAGTGCATCGAGAGAACATGTTAAGCAGATGAACTGGAGACTGCTAATAACACCACTGGAGAACAGAGAGCAAGTTTAAAATAACAATTGCATTCTACTGAGCAGTCAGATTAGAGAGAGAGGCTCTGACATTACTGTGAAGAGTAACTTCAGTTTGGAGAACATGTTTGTGAAATCTGATTAGATGACAAGTATGGACAAGCATCAGTTTGGCAGAGATGTTCTCATGAAGGTTCTTGTTACTAAGTCAAGCCCCCTCTAAATGGTTGAGTTTACATGAGAGAAACTTGAGACTGAGTAACCTTAGGGAATAGGCCTCATACATTAATACTTATGGTGGTTGGTGCTAGTGGTAAAGAACCCGCCTGCCAATGCAGGAGACATACGAGATGTCGGTTTGATTCCTGGATCAGGAAGATCCCCTGGAGGAGGGCATGGCAGCCCACTCCAGTATTCTTGCCTGGAGAATCCCAGAGGAGGAGCAGGCTAGTCTATAGTGTTGCAAAGAGCTGGACACAACTGAAGTTTAGCACACATCAATACTTACAGCTAGGGCCTTCAGGCTTAGTTCTAGGATCCTTGTTTCCCAGACATAAAAAATTAGGTTTTCAATCCTAGCTGCCTCAGTGCCTATGTGCACAATTCCAATGTTGGTCTTATTATTAAATAAACAGTTCACTTGTGAATGAATTGTTTTCCAAATGTTAATTTGCTTTCCTATGTTGTGAACCCAGAAAGTTTTCCCACAATCATTGTAAATTCTAATCCCAAAACCAGTATGACACTTTATATAACTAAAGTACTATTATCATTTTTTAAGAGAAAATGTGTTCACAATTTAGGAAGCTAGGAACATATAGATTTCTATAGAACTAGGGACTCTTCTGGTTCAAAGCCAATGATGATATTCTTATGTCTTATACAGGGATTGGACAGAGGGACAGGAGATAGGCGCACTAGGGAAATGGGGGTAGAGTCTTTTACAGAAGCGGGAGGTGGATAAAGACAGGGCTGGGCAGAAAGGTTGTTAGGACTAAAGAGCGGTGAATTACCCTTCTTTTTTCTCCTCTACCTCTTCTGTCACTATCTCACCACTTCAAATCCACTGACCAGCTAGAAGTGAGGGGAGATGAGGGGACTGAAATTGGGTGGGGTGGGGTGGGAACGTAGTCCTAGGAACTGTAGAGTTTGCTGTGGTAAGGCAGAAAGGAAAAGAAGTAAATGAACATCTCAGCAGAGATCAAATATGATTTCTGTAAAAAGATAAAACAGACCAGGAGCTATATGTACTTCTGTGGCTTGCCTGCTACCTAGTACAGTAATCATCATAGGTTCTCATCAAAAACATAATTTAGTCAGTAATATAGGGGAAATGTCAACCAGTTTTCAGTTAATTTATTTCCTGAAGCCTGAAGGAAAGAATCACTAATCTTTGGCTCTTTTAATATGCTCAAGAAAGTAAACAAGTTGTATACTTTCTTTAGTACAGTAATCATCATAGGTTCTCATCAAAAACATAATTTAGTCAGTAATATAGGGGAAATGTCAACCAGTTTTCAGTTAATTTATTTCCTGAAGCTTGAAGGAAAGAATCACTAATCTTTGGCTCTTTTAATATGCTCAAGAAAGTAAACAAGTTGTATACTTTCTTTTAAAAAATTGTAAAAATTCAGAACACAGAGGTGGGAAAAAAGAGAAGTATGAAACAGAGAACACTAGCATCTCCCTCCCCACACACACACACACACACACACACAAAGCATGCACTCAGAAGATCCCTGAGAGCCTTGGAATGTACGTGGGTCTGTTTTGAAACATTTAAATTTGAAGGGCTAGAAAGGTCATCGTGAAGCCCTAATTTTTAGGCATGATGGTGGTCTAATTCCCTGTTCATTGTAAAGAGCTGCTGGCACATGTCTCCTGAAGGGCTTTCCTCATGCTAAAAATCTGCAGTGGCCTGTACTCATGCCCTCACTTCACTGGCAACTGTGATTCAATGCAATGTTTCTCAAATCGTATAGCACATCCCTGGTGGCTCAGAGGTTAAAGTATCTGCCTGCAACGTGGGAGACCTGGGTTCGATCCCTGGATCGGGAAGATCTCCTAGAGAAGGAAATGGCAACCCACTCCAGTAGTCTTGCCTGGAGAACCCCATGGACAGAGGAGCCTGGTGGGCTATAGTCCACCGGGTGCAAAGAGTCGGACACGACTAAGCGACTTCACTTTCACTTTCATAGCACATCAAGTGACTGTGGAGCTACAGAAATGAAGATTCTCAATCCCCATCTCAGACCTAATGAAGCATAGTATCTGCAAGTGGGACTCAGGTATGCTCAACAAGCACCATAGGTGATTCTGATGTTCACTGATGCTGAGGAATCACTCCTGTAATGAACAGTACTTAATGAACTATAATGACCTGCCCTTAAGCCTCTGGTCTCTTCCTTTGTGTAATACTGTAGCTGTGTCATCATCTCCATAAGCAAGAATATCCTTATTTTTACAATGGAGAATCATTTTAATTTATATAAATATTTTAGAAATTAAATGAGAAAAATTCTTCAAGTGTCAAAATATTCAGTGAAATCACTGGCATTCTGACCTCCCAGTGTCTGTCCTTGTTGTGTTTCCAACACAATACCATCAGCTGCCCAACTGAATGAACTTTCTTTAGGTTGCCTTCTTTTGTCACTGATGCTTGCAAACCACATGAACTCTGATTACAATTTGTTCTATTCTAAATGTTTTCTCCTTTTTGCCTTCCAAATATCCCCATCAAACATTTATCTTTAAAATCTTTCCTGACCACTTCAAACAACAGTGATCTCTCCTTCAGAGTTTATAGCACTTACTGCTTGTCAAATGGCACTTTAATTCTATAATATTTGAGCATCAATTCTACTGTCCTGTGGCCTTAACTAAATAGGTGGACCTATTATATTCGAAAGTGGGTTGTAAACTCTTTTGAGAAAAGGAGCACACAGTGAATTTTTTATGAAATATCCAAGGTTTCCGTATAGCTATAGTGACTAACATTTTGTCCTGATCATCTCATAGCTAGTATTTCTCCCTAGCCTGAATTCTGTGAGATAGTTTCCCTGCAGTTATCACACAGAACCAGATTTTTCTGCTTTGTGGGTAGTCTGATGTTGAATAAGAGCTGAGTTCTGTGTAAATGACTCCCCACACACTTTACATGTATAGGGATCACCTCTGTTATGGATTCTCTGGTGTTTACTAAGATCTGACCTCTGTCTGAAGGCTTTGCCACATTCGTCACATTTCTCCCCAGTGTGGATTCTCTGATGCTGAATGAGGCTGGTGATTCCTCGGAAGGCATTCCCACACCCATCACATTTATAGGGCTTCTCTCCGGTGTGCATTTTCTGATGTTCCTTGAGGACTGATCTTTGAGTGAAAGCCTTCCCACACTTGTCACATTGATAGGGTCTTTCTCCAGTGTGAATTCGTTGATGTTCTATAAGACTTGTCCTCTGAATAAAGGCTTTTCCACATACATCACATTTGTAAGGTTTCTCTCCATTGTGGATTCTCTGATGCTGACTAAGGCCGCTCTGACTGAAGGACTTCCCACATTCCTTACACTGATAGCATTTTTCTTTGTGGTGGATCTCCTGATGGGAAATAAGGGAGGAGTTATAAACAAAGGCTTTTCCACACTCACTGCACTCATAGGGCTTTGCCCCAGTATGGACTCCTTGATGTTGGGTAAGAATTGAACGCCGACTAAAACTTTTATTACACTGAGTACAATGATAAGGTTTATCTCTTGTGTGGATTTTGAGATGGTGAAAGAGGCCTGCTTTCTGGCTAAAGGCTTTGCCACATTCATTACAGTGGTAGTGTTTCTCTCCTGTGTGAAGTCTCTGATGTTGATTAAGAGCTGACCACTGGCCAAAGGCTTTGCCACACTCATTACATTTATAGGGTTTCTCTCCTGTGTGTATTATTTTGTGTCGAATAAGCACAGTTCTCCCACGGAAAGTTTTTCCACATTCTTTGCATTTGTAGGGCCTATCTCCAGTATGGATCCTCTGATGTTCTACGAAATGTGAGTGCAGACTAAAAGCTCTTCCACAGACATCACATACATAAGGCTTTTCTCCCGGACAAACTGTCTGGTGTTCAGAAAGATCTAAGTTCTCAGTCAAACTTACTCCATTTTCATCACATGTAGGTTCTTTATCTTCCCTTAAATATTCAGAAGACTCTCCTGTTTTTTCTTCAGGTTCATATGTTTTTTCATACCTAGCTGGTTGAGACATTTCATTTTCAAATTTGCTAGCTATATTCCCATATGGTTTCATTTCTGGAGAAACTTCTTGCTTTAAATTCCTATACTCATTTCCAGTCTCAATATCTGAAATTAAAAATGGATCATACTCATTAGTTTCTTATGGTTGCAAAAAGCAACTTTCACTAGGCAACATAAAATTATTCAAATGAAAAATTTCAGAAGAACTTAGAGATCCCACATGACTATAAAATGGCACTAGAATATAGAACTAATAAACTCAAGCACTCCAAAAACTGTTAAGAAAACAGCCAGTAACCAAATAGAAAACTGCACAAAGAAAAAAACTGATGGCTTCCAAGAAAGGAAATAGAACAGCTCTTAAACACAAGAAAAGATGCTCCCCCTCACAATAAGGGAAAAGCATATTTAAACAATATTGAGTATAATTTTCACCTATTGGATTTGTCAAAAGCTTGATGTAACACTGTGCTCATGACATGAATATCAAACATTGTCAGTAAGAGTGTAAATTGATCTAAGCTTTATTAGAGGGCAATTTGACAATATATATCAAAATTACAAATATATATATAACCTTTGACCTAGTAATTCCACCTGGAAGGAATTTATGCTACAGATATATTCACACATATGGTTACTTATCACAGCACTATTTGTTATAGTAAAAGAGTGGGGCCAACTTAAATGTTATTAGCAAGAGAAGACTAAGTTAATTGTATGATATAGCCATATTGTTGTTGTTGTTTAGTCACTAATCCGTGTCCAACTCTTTTGTGACCCCATGGGCTGTAGCTCACCAGGCTTCTCTGCCCGTGAGATCTCCCAAGCAAGAATACTAGAGTGGGTGGCCATTTCCTTCTCCAAGGGATCTTCCTGTCCCAAGGATTGAACCCTTGTCTCCTGCATTGGCAGGTGGATTCTTTATCACTGAGCCACCTGGGGAGCCTCATATAGTCATATGTTTTAATATTAAGCAGCTGTTAAGAAATAAAAAATGCAAGGTTCTATAATCTTAGTGATAAAGAGAGGAAAATATATTTGAATATGAGAAATATACACATATGGTTAAAAATCTCTAGGACACACAAGAAACTAGTAACAGTGACAACCTATTTCAAAATAGAGGTAATCAGACCAAATGACTAGGGTAACTGAGTGGCAGGAAAACTTTTCACTGGGTAACTTTAGGTTATTACTTTTTTCAACAATGTGAATTTTCACCTGTTTTTAAAAAGTAAGTGAAAAAACAGAGAAAGTGGAAATAAGGAAGGTACATTCTTTCACCCCTTCACCCACTTTGAACATTTTGCCACATCTGCTTTATTACTCCTTCTTTTTATAAGAGTAATATATATATATATAAAATATATATGTGTGTGTATACATACACACACATATATGTATTTTTCCCTGAACCATCTGAAAGTTAGCTGAAGAGATCATGGGGCAAAGGTTTATTTACTGAAGGACACAGAATAAATTGCAAGACAGTGGTACTGTCTGGTAGCATAAAGGCTATACATAGGAAGGAAGTCAGTATAGAGGAAAGTAACTATCGGAAGGACTAAACTAAGTGTTTTCAAATAAAATACAGCCAGGATTTAGAAAATAGTAACATAAAGAGAAAAAGAGTTTCAGAGTGATAAACCAGGCTGCCTCAGGTCTATGCATGAGCCATCAGAGTTCTTGAGGGACCTTCCTGACTTCCATGCTCACAAACAGCACAAAGTACAAAAGAGTCCCAGGTTCCTACATTGGCCCCCGTCTTCCCCTTCCTCCCAGGATGGGTCTTCCTTCGTTACCTTGCTTCTCTTGGGCCTCAAGTTCTGCAGATTCACACTCTGGCTGGGCTTGCACAGACGGAAGGCACATTCTAGGTTCTTGTTCTGTTCTTAGAGGTGCGATCTCCTGTAAGAACATTTCCTGTTCCTGAGTGAGGACTGAGACCTGAGGTAAATGAGATATAGCTTAGAACCTCGCTCTGGTAACATTAAATAAGAATATACTATCCGGGGCACTGGCACCCAGCTCTCTGAAACTTGAAATAAACTTCTTTCCACATAACAGCCTGCCATAATCCTACTCAAGGCCAGTACAAATGTCACTTCTTCTGGGAAACTTTCCCTTCCGCAGTTGGAAGTAAATTCCCCTATCTTGACAGTTAAAGTATATTAAATGTACCACTTTTACATTTTTATCTATGCTCAAAGAAATAGAGAGGTGACAAAGAGAGGGAAAAGAAGGTAAAAAGAAGCAGAGGCAGAAAGGAGTGGAAAAGAATTTATGGGGAAATAAGACAGAAGTGAGAAAGGAGGAAAGGAAGGGGTAAAAGTAAAGGGAAATAATGAAAGAAATTACAAAGAAAGACAGAAGGGAACAAAGGAGAAAGAAAGAAAAGAAAGAGGGTATGAGAAGGAAAGAGGAAAGGAAAAAGAGAAATCTCTCATATTCCTAGCAGACAATGCTCTTTTGAGGTCCCCATCCCCCTTCTTTCTTTCTCCAAGATCACGACCATCTCAAAAAAATCCTCTCTCCTTCACTTTACCTATCTCCACTCTCTTACTCTTCTCCTTTCCTTCTATCTTAGAGGAAGAAGTCTTTTCTTTTTCAAGGCTTGTATCTCTACTTTTGCCTTCAATCTCATCCCTTTCTGCTTCCCTTTGACCCTTGCTCCTTCAACTAACCCATTTACTCAGCAATTTCAACCACTCTGTAGCTTCCATTCCTCCATGGGCCCATTTGCCTCTTGCACTTAAAAAAAATAAAAGAAAAAAGGTTTCCCCAGCATGGTAGTATAAACACAGGAATGATAATCTTTAATTACTTACCCTGCTTCTTAGTTTAGTATTGATAGCTCTGTCACCTTGGGCTAGGCATCATTCTGAGATTCTATGACATCTCAGATTATATGACATGCATGTAAAGCACCTCACACAGGCATGTGGTAGGCCCTCAAATTACTTCCCCGTTCCTCTTCAATAGTTTGCCTAGTGGCTCAGACTGTAAAGAATTTACCTGCAATGCAGGAGACCTGGGTTCAGTCCCTGAATCAGGAAGATTCTGTGGAGAAGGGAATGGCAACCCATTCCAATATTCTTGCCTGGAAAATCTCATGGACAGAGGAGCCTGGCTATAGTCCATGGGGTCACAATGAGTCAGACATGACCGAGCAACTAACACACACACACACACACACACACACACACACACACACCCTTCAATGGCTAAAGTTTGTAAATAAAAAATTACCATACACTGACACTATTTCTCTGACAGTTTCATTTTGTAATCTTTCCCTCAGAATAAGAGCCAAAATCAGCAGAATACTATCTCAAATGTACAAAAAAAGATGTTTTGATACTTCAAATTTTGGGGTATGTGTGCTCAGTCACTCAGTCCTGTTCAACTCTTTGCAGCACCATGGAATATAGTCCAGCAGGTTCCCCTGTCCCATGGTATCTTCTAGACAAGAATACTGGAGCTGGTTGCCGTTTCATCCCCTAGGAGATCTTCCCAACCCAGGGACTGAACACACGTCTCCAGAATCTCTTGTACTGCAGGCAGATTCTTTACCACCAGCACCACCTCCTGCTGCTGCTAAGTCACTTCAGTTGTGTCCGACTCTGTGCGACCCCATAGACGGCAGCCCACCAGGCTTCCCTGTCCCTGGGATTCTCCAGGCAAGAACACTGGAGGGGTTGCCATTTCCTTCTCCAGTGCATGAAAGTGAAAAGTAAAAGTGAAGTTGCTCAGTCGTGTCCAACTCTTAGCGACCCCATGGACTGGAGCCTACCAGGCTCCTCCGTCCATGGGATTTTCCAGGCAAGAGTACTGGAGTGGGTTGCCATACCTGAGGAGCCCTCAAATTGGGAGGAAAAGAGAAAAAAAAAAAAAGCCCAGTACAGTAAACTGTGCCTTCTGTCCTTGGATCTTTGACTAGGCCTCATAAACCACTAGCTACCTACGCCAAGCCTCAAAGGAAAGGACTGGTTGGCAATACAAATTCATCATGACTAAAACCAAGTTACTTCTGCCTACACCTAAGAATCTCATTCTTTCTTTTGGTTCTCTTCCTACCTCCCTGGCCACTCTCCAGTTTCCAGTCTGGTTACTCCCCTGATGTTCTTTTTGTCTCATGGCTTTAAATACCATTCATATTCTGGCAAGTCCCAATTTTGTATTTCCAGAACAGATTTTCACCTCCCACCCCCCGTGAATCCCAACTCTTTATATCTAGTTGCTTGCTCAAACTTTCTACTTGGATTCTAATGAGAATCTCAAAATTAACACATCTAAAACCTAGCTTTTGATTCCTGTCCTTCTACTCCAAACCTATGTCTCTCTCAATCTTTTACCATCTCAGTGAATGACGAATTCATTTTACCTGATGTACAAACCAAAAACCTTGGCATAATCTTTAACTCACTTTCTCTCATATCCTGCAACCTATATAAACACAAATCCTCTCAAGCTCTACCCTCAAAATGTATCAGAATCCAGCTACATTTTGCCACTTCCCATGCTATTATCCTAGTCAGGCACCAGCATCTCTTGCCTGGATTACTGCTTATAGCCATAGCCTTCTCAACTGGTTTCCCCGCTTCCAACTTTGTTCCCTATGTTCTCCTTCCCCACCCCAGGCCCAATGTAGAACTTTCCTAACATAGAAGCTAGAGTGATTATGTTAACTTTAAATTGGAATTAAAGGTCAGATTGGGGCTTCCCTGGTGGTCCAATGGCTAAGACTCTGTGCTCTCAATGCAGGGGGCACAGGTTTAACCCCTGGTTAGGGAACTAAGACCTGTATGCCACATGGTGTGGCCAAGAAAAAAGAGCAGCAACCCTCTATACTTTTTCACTGGTGCATTCCCAGTGCCTACTAAACAACAGATGGCCAATAAATATCTGCTGAATGATGATGCTACTGCTGCTAAGTCTCTTCAGTCATGTCCAACTCTGTGCGACCCCATAGACGGCAGCCCACCAGGCTCCCCCGTCCCTGAGATTCTCCAGGCAAGAACACTGGAGTGGGTTGCCATTTCCTTCTCCGATGCATGAAAGTGAAAAGTGAAAGTGAAGTCGCTTAGTCGTGTCCGACTCTTTGAGACCCCATGGACTGCAGTCTACCAGGCAGGCTCCTCTGTCCATGGGATTTTCCAGGCAAGAATACCAATTCACTTTCCCCTACGATCTTGAACTCGGTTAGGAGTGTTTCCATTATACTAGTCTTTCAAGCTTGAAAATCCCTAGTGCTTAGCCCAGAATAGACTGCTGAGTAGCGTTCTCCATTCTTTCTTCCTTCTTTATACCCCCATCTGTATCATTTTCAACTAATTCTTACCTAAGATATGCCTCTTCCTTTGCAGTCACACTTTCATGATCCTATTTTCAACTTAGATCTTTTTGCCACATGGTCCTTCCCTCTTCAGGCTTTGTACTTCGATGCTAGATTATACTTCCTTTTCATTAGCACTGTGATTATCTAGCAGTATCCTTCAGCAACTAGATGCCAGTAGTACCTCCCATCTATGGCCCAAAAATGCCCCAAGACACTGCCAAATGCCCTTTGAGGTACTGAAAAATGTCCCACGACATTGCCAAATGCCCTTTGAGGTACTGGTTGAAAACCACTGTCTTTATCAATGTTAAAACAAAACAAAATGGTACAACATAATTTGCCTCATTTTTTTTTTTTTGTATCTTGGTTTTAGTAAAACTCACTTAGACTCAAAGAGAACAGATTAGGAGCTTCTGTCCTACAGAATTAAATCTAAACTCCAGAGGTTGATATTCAAGGTCCTCCAGTCTCTGTTTTCAACTGTTCTACTGACATCTCACCTTTTCAACTCAACTGGGCTTTCAACCACTCAAAGAAACATGGGTCCCCTCCATACCCCTCCCTCCTAACTTTCCACTCTGCTCCTACATCTCATTCCTCTGAGATGGTGACTTTGATTTCTTAATCTTTTAATCCTTTAATGGAGACAAGGCAGTGATATATCTACAAAACCTTATTTCTTCATTACTTGTGTTGTGCAGAAGTGATGTCCCTTTCAACAGGGTACTGCCCACCCTTTAATCATCTAACATTTTCTCTGTACTAGAAGTCTGTTTCTGGGCAGCATTTCACCAAACAGAATTTTGCAGCTTAATAAAGAAATACACCATCCTTCCACAAAAAATATATAAATAAGTTAGGATTATATTAACCAATGTTCTGTGACACTTAGGCCCCTTTCTGATGCACCAATTTTGTCAAGGATACATTTTGTGAAATAGTATTAGACTTCATTCTGGCCTAGAAATCCATAATTCACTTCTCAGACACCACATCTATGTTCTCACCTGATATCCTGGCTCATCCAACTCTCTCTCTAAATTCTCCAACACAGTCACCGCCTCTTCCCCACTCTCTGGATGCTGTTCCTGGACCCAGGCTTGGAGCTCCTCAGGCAAGATGGTCAGGAACTGCTCCAGCACCAGTAGTTCCAGAATCTGCTCTTTGGTGTGGGTCTCTGGCTTCAGCCACTGATGGCAAAGTTCCCGGAGTCGGCTCAAAGCCTCACGGGGCCCAGATGTTTCTTGGTAGCAGAACTGCCTGAAGTACCGTCGGAAGACCTCCCTGCTGTGGGTGTTGTTCTTTTGCAGGTTCTGATCCTGCGCAGTGGCATATTTATGCTCCTCCTCCAGCTCGTCTTCCTCTATCTTTACTTCCAAAAGTTCTTCCCGGTCCTTCTTGGCCTGGATAGACCAAGTATATGCCATCATTGCTATACAAAAGCTAATCAATGCTTCAAGGAAGATCTCCTGTGTCGTTTCTTTCTGGCTGGAACTGAGGGAGAAGCTATCATCATTAACCCAAACTACACCATAAACAAAAATTGCAAATTCTAAGAATTTAAATATGCACCTGAAAGCTGCCTCCAGAGTAATCTACTATACTCAGAGAAATGCTCTGATAAAAAAAGACTCAACAGACTAAAGGAAAAGTAAAAGGTGCTAAGTTGTTTCAGGATTTTCAGGACAAGAAAAGTAAGACTAAGAAGGAAATATTTCCACTTAGTAATAGAAAAAAGGAGAATTAAATGGAATAAACAAACATTTAGAGCAAACAAATTATAACAAAAAGCTGAGACATCCTTGAGTAGTTTCTTTTTAAATTCTTTAAAAACTCAGATGATGCATAATGAGAAATCACTGTCATAAAAGCTGCAGTTACATGAATTTATTTCCGCAGGGACTTAATCTCTCTGCTCCTGATTCTTTATCAAGCAAAAAAGCTTGAGACGTTGGTTTTTCAGGCCCTCTTCTACCCTAGTATCTGTAATTCTAAATATAAAGGGATGCTTGGAAAAGAGCCCCTAGGACTTGGGTCAGCGCCTGTGACCGACGAGTGTTCGGAAATGTCAGATGGCGCAAAAGCACGAACGGTACACAGCGCGAGGCAAGCCCGGGAGGTATGAGGCGCACAGCCGGGTCTCCCCCTCATCCCGGGCTGTGACCCCCCATTCTCAGAGGGCTGGGGGCTAGCTTCTGCCTCAAATAGCTTCTCGCGGACCCACCTGGGCAAGTGAGTACCAGAGAACGCCCCACTCCAGCTTGGCCCGATGACCGCCAGCAGCCCACCCGCCGCGTCCGCAGCAAAAGCTTGCTCAACCGCAAGCACAGGAGGCCAGCAGAAGTTTCCCTCCCGGATTCAAGGGGGTGAAGTCTCGAACGATTTCCGAACCGGAACCCACCAATAGCGACCCACAAAGGCCGGAAGCGGCCAAGGAGTACGGAGCATCGGGTCACTTCCGCCGCCACTCTAGGAAGAGTGAGCTCGCTACTCGGTAGTTCTCTCGTGCACTCTCGAGATGACTACCGAGGAGTCACAGGCCCGCAGTTTGACGATAGTTTTCGCCTTCTGCTAGTCTTCCGCTTGCTAGTATCCCCATTCCTCCCAACTGATGGGTGGTTGAGGCATGGCGAGCCTATCTGAGCTTGGTAAATCCTATGCTTTTTCACTCACGTTTATTTGGGTTTCAGCACCCTTGATATTAAAGATGTCTCAAAGGGATTTCTCCTGAGGTCTTCCAGACTCAGGAGGGGACCTCTTCTACACACTTCTCAAGGGTCAACCTGGCGGTTTCTGCTTACGTTTTCACCTTCTAGAGTTCTCTTTTATGCGCTAATGATAATGGGTATACATCTGAAAACCCATAGAGTTCAATGGGAAAACTACAAGAAAATTTAGTAAAAAGAGTCGGACTCGACTGAGCGACTTCACTTTCACTTTTCACTTTCATGCATCGGAGAAGGAAATGGCAACCCACTCCAGTGTTCTTGCCTGGAGAATCCCAGGGACGGGGGGGGGCCTGGTGGGCTGCCGTCTATGGGGTCGCACAGAGTCGGACACGACTGAAGCGACTTGGCAGCAGCAGCAAAAATATAAAATTAACACACTGAAAGCAGTACTTTCCAATGTGCAAATAACCAGTGATAAAGTTACAAGATATAATGGAAGAGAATACCTAATTTGTAATAGTAACAACAGCAGCAGCAACAAGAGAAAGAAAGAAAATAAGTGGGACTAAGTGTAGGGAAAAAATTGCAAAACCTGTATGGGGAAAATCTCCTGAAAGGCCAAATGTATAGTTAGACAAATAGAAAGCCACATGCTAAAAAGACGATTCAAAAGACTCAACGAAGAAGTCAATCTTCTAAAATAAAAGTATCAACAAATACTGTTCTAGAGTTAGACAAATTGATTATAAAGTTCAAATGGGAAAATAAGAATAGCCATGAAACCCTCTGAAGAACAATAGTGAGGGACATACTAACCAGATATCACCACAGGTTATAAAGTCCCTACAATTGAGTGTGATACTGTGTAAGAACAGACAGAAATAGACCACACCCCAGGATTCTTGCCTGGAGAATCTCATGGACAGAGGAGTCTGGCTGGTTACAGTCCCTTGGGTCACAAAGAGTTGGACATGAATAAGTATGCACGCACCACACACTAGACCGAGGTACATATGGGTATTTAGTAAATGATGGTGGCATCTCAAATCAATGGGGGAAATGAAGGGCTTGTAGATAAGTTGTTTTAGGACAACTGATAGCCATTTGGTCAAAAGTAAAATTGCATTAATATCACCCATCACATGTCACAATCAGGATAAATTCCAAATGGATCAAAAAAACAAATGTAAAAAATATACCTATACATGTATTAGAAGAACATGAGTAATAATTCAAACATCTGGGAACAGGAAACCTTGCCTCAATTTCCAAAAGCAGTAAAAAAAAAAAAAAAAAAAAGTAAATCTGCCTAAAAATAAAATGAATTGATTATCAAAAAATACCACAAAGAAAAGTCAGAAGAAAAATGATACTCTGGAAAAATGTTTGCAACATATCACAAAGGACTAATATCCCAAATATATAAAGGGTTCCTAAAACATTTCCTAAAAAGAAAATAACTGAGGACTTCCTTGGTGGTCCCGTGGCTAAGACACCGAGCTCCCAATGCAGGGGGCCTGGGTTTGATCCCTGGTTATAGAACTAGATCCTCACATGCCACAACTAAGAGTTCACACACTGAAGTAAAGATCAAAGACCTCACGTCCCTCAACTAAGACCTGACCCAGTCAAATAAATAAAATATTTTTAAAAAAATAAAAGAGAAAAAGAAAACCAATAACCCCATGGAGAAAATGGACAAAGGAAATGAAGAGCTGACAGAATAAGAAGTTGCAGCAGTGCTCAAATGTCTGTCAAGATGCTCAACTTCACTCCAAATATAAACATACAAACTAAAAACTACACTGAAGTACCATTAGTCATTTTATCAGACTGGAAAAAATTCAGAAGTTTGAAAATATACTCTATTCATGAGGAAAGAGGAGCTCTTATGCACTCTTAATTGGAACACAAAATAGTACAGCCCCTATTTGGAAAAATAATAAAATGTAGCAAAATTGCTTACATAAGTTTATTCTTTGTCCCTGCAATAGAAATCCATCCAAAAGATATATTGACAAATACACAAAATACATATGCACAAGGTTATTTATTTAGATAGTTAAGCTAAAAGACGGGAAACAAACCTAATGTCCATCAATAAGTGACTGATTGAATAAACTGTGGCATAACTACCAAGGCAGCTATAAAAAGAATGAGAAGTATTTTGATGTACTGCTATAGCGTGATTGTTGGGTGCTGACAGCAGACTACTGGTGGTAGGTAGAATAATGACACCACCTGCCCCACCCTCACCAAGTCTACTCCTCACCTAATCTCCAGAACCTGTGAATTTATTATATTACCTGACAAGAGGGATTCAGGTTGCAGATAGAATTCATCTAATTCTATCCAACTGACCTCAAGATAGGTTTCTTAGTTGAGAATTAACTTTTTTGTTCCAATAAAGCTTGATTTCTGCACACTGAAACTTGAATTCAATATTACTTTCTCTACTCACAAAACACTATGCTTATATTTTGCTTTTTAAAGTTAAATTTTATTTTAATATAATTGTAGATTCATATGTTTTAAGAAAGAATGCAGAGATCTCATATACTCTTTACCAAGTTTCTACTAATAGCAATATCTTGCAGAAATACAGTACAATCACAACCAGAGCATTTACATTGTTACAGTCAAGATACAGAACATTTCCATCACTACATTAATCCCTTTTATGAACACACCTAATTCCCATCTTCTCATTAATGACTGGCAACCAGGACTCTGTTCTCTGCTTCTATAATTTTGCCATTTCATAATTATTTTTTCATTTCTTTTTTGACAGAATTGTGCAGCTTGTAGGATCTTAGTCTCCCAAATCAAACCTGATTTGATCACTGCAGGCTCTCTGCAGTGAAAGCACGGAGTCCTAACCACTGAACTGTCAGGGAATTCCCACATTTCTCTATTTTCTTTTTCTTGGCTTCTTTTAGGTTACTTCAAGAAGTCGTTTTTGCCTTTTTACTTGCATTTTGATTTATCTATTTTTGGTATTTTGTTGCTGTTCAGTTGCTAACTAGTGTCCAACTCTGTGACATCACGAATAGGCTCCTCTGTCCTCCACTATCTCCCAGAGTTTGCTCAAACTCATGGCCATTGAGTCTGTGATGCTATCTAGCCATCTCATTCTCTGTCGCTCCCTTCTCCTCCTGCCCTCAATCTTTCCCAGCATCAGGGTCTTTTCCGGTGAGTCATCTCTTCACATCAGGTAGCAAAAGTATTGGAGCTTCAGCACCAGTCCTTCCAAGGAATACTGAGTGTGAATTTCCATCAGGATTGACTAGTTTGATCTCCTTGCAGTCCGAGGGACTCTCAAGAGTCTTCTCCAACACCACAGTTCAAAAGCATCAGTTCTTAAGCACTCAGCCTTCTTTATGGTCCAACTCTCACATCCGTCCATGACTACTGGAAAAACCATAGCTTTAACCATATGGAACTTTGTCGGCAAAGTGAGGTCTCTACTTCTTAATATGCTGCATAGATCTGTCAGCTTTTCTTCCAAGGGGCAAGCATCTTTTAATTTTGCGGCTGCAGTAATCATCTGTAGTGATTTTGGAGCCCAAGAAAATAAAATCTGTCACTGCTTCCACTTTTACCATCTTTGGTAAATCTTTTTGTACACTTTCTTAAGTAGTTGCTCTAGGTTTCCAGTTATATATACACACTTATCACGTTCTATTGGTATCATCTTTTTACCAATTTGAGTGAAGTATATAAACCTTACTTTCCTTTACATCTCTTGCTCTTCCCATTTATAATTCTCTTAATTAGATATTTCCTCTAAATATATTTAGCACCACAGCAGACAAAATTACAATTTTTGCTTCAACAGTTAAACATAATTTAGAAAAATCAGGAGAAGCTTGCTGTATTTACCCATATTCTTTCCTGATTATTCTCTATTTAGAGATTGTCCTTTTGCCATTTTTTTAAAATGTAGGTTTCCTGGTGACAAATTCTACATCTTACTCATCTGAGGATGTCTTGATTTTTCTGTTGACTCCTGAAAGATGTTTTCACTAAGTACAGGATTCTGGCTTGATAGTTCCTTTCTTTCAGCTCTTTAAAAATACCATGTCAGTCTCTTCTGGCCTCATTACTCATAAGAAATCCACTGTCATTTGAATTTTCTCTTATAGATGTCATTTTTCTCCGGTTGCTTTCAAAATCTTTTCGCTGTCTTAGGGTTTGGGGAGTTTAATTGTGATGCTGTCTTGAAAGGATTTCCTTCGGTTTGTCCTGTTTCCATTTTGATCAGCTTCTTGAATCTGCAGGTTTACTTGCCTTGACAAAATTGGTGACTTTTCAGCCACTATTATAATTATTAAGCCCCATCCTCTTTGGGACTTCAGTGATATGATCATTACATCTTTCTACAGTTGCACAAGTCCCTGAGGTTCTTTGGATCACTACAGTAGTTTCCTTTGGCTTCTGTAACAAATTACCACAAACCTGTGGCTTAAAACAACAGAAATTTATTCTGACAATTCTAGGGGCCAGAAGTCTACACTCAAGGCTCTGTCCAGAGACTCTGAGGTAGAGACCCCATTTCCTGTCTCTTCCACTCCTGGTCATCCTTGGTGTCCCTAGGGCTCGAGGTCACACCACTCCAATCTCTACCTCCATCTTTACATCACCTTTTTCTGTGTGTCTAATTTCCCTCTGCCTCTCTCTCTCATAAAAATATTTATTATGGCATTCTGGACCCCTTCTGGATAATTCAGGATAATCTCCTTTTCTCAAGATCCTTGATCACTTATTTTGCCATATAAAATAATATTCACTGTTCTGCCACATAATATTTATAGGTTCCGGTGATTAGAAAGTGAACGTATCTTTGGGTGACTATTTTTTCAGCCTACTACGCTCTGTTCCTCCTTTTCCCCATCTCCAGCTTATTTTCTCTGTTGTTAGAACTGGGTTATTCCTGTTGTTTAGTCTTCTAGTTCCAATTTTCTCTAGCCTCCATCCTGTTATTAAGACCACCCACAGAGCTTTTAATATTGTAACTGTATTTTTCAGTTCTCAAATTTCAACTTGATTTTTTTTACATTTTCTATTTACTTGCTAGGACTTTCTATTTCCTTGCTGAGGGTTTCTTTCTATATTTTCACTTCTTTTATATGTGTTCACAATTTCCCATTGAAGCTTTTTTTAAAAAACGTTTATTTGGCTGCACCAGGTCTTAGCTGCAGTACACCAGATCTTTGATCTTCTTGCAGCATGCAGGATCTTTAGTTGCAATAGAAGTGAAATGAACTTGCTCAGTCGTGTCCAACTCTTTGTGACCCCATGGACTATAGTCCACCAGGCTCCTCCGTCCATGGGATTCTCCAGGCAAGAATACTGGAGTGGGTTGCCATTTCCTTCTCCAGGGAATCTTCCCTGACCCAGGAATCGGACCCAGGTCTCCCGCATTGCAGGTGGACGCTTTACCTCTGAGCCACCAGGGAAGCCCCTAAGTTGCAATATGTGAGAGAAGAGCAGTCTTAGCCACTGGACCACCAGGAAAGTCCCTCATTGAAGCTTTTTTTTTTTTTTTTTTAAATCATGGTTGCTATAAATTTGTCTAAAACCTCTATTCGCTTGGTGTTGGCATCTCTTTTCATTCCATTTGCAATCTTCCTGGCTCTTGGTATTTTGAATTTTTTTATTGCTATTTTGTACTGTGTTATGAGACTGGATCTTAATTAAACCTTAGGTTTTAACTGGTTTTCCCTGAAACTACGGTGGCAGGGTAAGTAAGGAATGGTGACACTAAGGCAATGTCAGAAAAGGGCCAGAAAGTACAGAAGTGAGGTCTGGACTTCTACCACCACTCAGCAATAACTAATCAGCACTCACACAGTGTCTGTGGTGACCACATGGAACTCAGAATTTCTACCCCTAGCCAACAGTAAGGAGAACCTAAATGGCAATCAAGTAGAAACTTGGACTTCTACATTTACCTGACAGTAATGAGCTGCCATCCTCCTCTACTTCCCCTGCCACACTTTTGAATCTGTTTTCTTAGCCACAGAAATGAATGAGCACTTCCCTTTGCTTTGAAAACCTGTGAGGATAGCGTTATAGTTTTTTGTTTTTTGTTGTTTTTTTTTTTTTTAAGAATTAAACCTCTACAAATATGTAATCATGACCATTACTATAAGAGCTTTTCATGAAAACTGAGAAACTGCTCAGTTAAGTTCATGAGAGGTGTAAGAAACCATCTTTTAGCCTTAAGGGTCCGTCAACTGATGGACACTGGAGGAGTTTCCCTGCTAGTAAATGTGTCTCCTTCGAAAACCAGATGGTCTGCACAGACCCAGCCCTATGCCGTTTTTGTGTTTAGCTCTCTGCATCTCTGAAACCTACAGAAGCTCCGACATGGAAGAGTCCGGTCCTGAGGGATCTATGTAAGGCAAGGAAGAGGAACCCAAGCCAGGCCTAGGAAAAGAGGACAACACCCCCAATCCAGCCCCAAGATCGCTGCAGAAGTAAATGGCAACCCACTCCAGTATTCTTGCTTGGGAAATCCCACAGACACGGGAGTCCGGTGGGCTGCAGTCCGTGGGGTCTCAAAAAGAGTCCGACATGACTTGGCGACTAAACCACAAATGGAGCATCCAGCCTCGGGATGAACCAAGTTTCCACCTACTCCCAGTTACAGTCGTGAGTCAACCAAGGAAAGGGGTATTTAAGCCACAGCTCACACCAGGAAATGGAAATACGTCACAAAGCTCAAACACATCTCCGTTGGTTCCTCAGCCCCCTCTCTAGGAAACTTGGGGAACCTGTCATTTTCATGGTTAGCCTGGCAACTGAGTTAAATTCACCCATTCCAGTCCATTTTAGTTCACTGATTCCTAGAAAGTAGACATTCACTCTTGCCATCTCCTGTTTGACTACTTCCAATTTGCCTTGATTCATGGACCTGACATTCCAGGTTCCTATGCAATATTGCTCTTTACAGCATGGGACCTTGCTTCTATCATCAGTCACATCCACAGCTGGGTATTGTTTTTGCTTTGGCTCCATCTCTTCAATCTTTCTGAAGTTATTTCTCCACTGATCTCCAGTAGCATATTGGGCACCTACCGACCTGGGGAGTTCCCCTTTCAGTATCCTATCATTTTGCCTTTTCATACTGTTCATGGGGTTCTCAAGGCAAGAATACTAAAGTGGTTTGCCATTCCCTTCTCCAGTAGACCACATTCTGTCAGACCTCTCCACCATGACCCATCAGTCTTGGGGGGCCCCACAAGGCATGGCTTAGTTTCATTGAATTAGACAAGGCTGTGGTCCGTGAGATCAGACTGGCTAGTTTTCCGTGAGTATGGTTTCAGTGTGTCTGCCTTCTGATGCCCTTTTGCAACATCTACTGCCTTACTTGGGTTTCTCTTACCTTGGACGTGGGGTATCTCTTCACGGCTGCTCCAGCAAAGTGCAGCCGCTTCTCCTTACCTTGGACGAGGGGTATCTTCTCACGGCCACCCCTCCTGACCTTGACCGTTATATCTACTACTGTGGGCAGGAATCCCTTAGAAGAAATGGAGTAGCCATCATGGTCAACAAGAGTCTGAAATGCAGTACTTGGATGCAATCTCAGAAACGACAGAACGATCTCTGTTCACTTCCAAGGCAAACCATTCAATATCATGGTAATCCACGCCTATGCCCCAACCAGTAATGCTGAAGAAGCTGAAGTTGAATGGTTCTATGAAGACCTACAAGACCTTTTAGAACTAACACCCCAAAAAGATGTCCTTTTCATTATGGGGGACTGGAGGCAAAAATAGGAAGTCAAGAAATATCTGGAGTAACAGACAAATTTGGCCTTGGAATACGGAATGAAGCAGGGAAAAGGCTAATAGAGTTTTGCCAAGAGAATGCACTGGTCACAGCAAACACCCTCTTCCAATAACACAAGAGAAGATTCTATACATGGACATCACCAGAAGGTCAACACCAAAATCAGATTGATTATATTCTTTGCAGTTAAAGATGGAGAAGCTCTATAAAGTCAGTAAAAACAAGACTGGGAGCTGACTGTGGCTCATAAACTCCTTATTGCCAAATTCACACTTAAATTGAAGAAAGTGGGAAGAACCACTAGATCATTGAGGTATGATCGAAATCAAATCCCTTAAGATTACACAGTGGAAGTGAGAAATAGATTTAAGGGACTAGATCTGATAGATAGAGTGCCTGATTAACTATGGACAGAGGTTCGTGACATTGTTCAGGAGACAGGGATAAAGACCATCCCCATGGAAAAGAAATGCAAAAAAGCAAAATGGCTGTCTGGGGAGGCCTTACAAATAGCTGTGAAAAGAAGAGAAGCCAAAAGCAAAGGAGAAAAGGACAGATACAAGCATCTGAATGCAGAGTTCCAAAGAATACCAAGAAGAGATAAGAAAGCCTTCCTCAGCAATCAATGCAAAGAAATAGAGGAAATCAACAGAGTGGGAAAGACTAGAGATCTCTTCAAGAAAATTAGAGATATCAAGGGAACATTTCATGCAAAGATGGGCTTGATAAAGGACAGAAATGGTATGGACCTAACGGAAGCAGAAGATATTAAGAAGAGATGGCAAGAATACACAGAAGAACTGTACAAAAAAGAGCTTCACGACCCAGATAATCACGATGATGTGATCACTGACCTAGAGCCAGACATCCTGGAATGTGAAGTCAAGTGGACCTTAGAAAGCATCACTATGAACAAAGCTAGTGGAGGTGATGGAATTCCAGTGTAGCTATTCCAAATCCTGAAAGATGATGCTGTTAAAGTGCTGCACTCAATATGCCAGCAAATTTGGAAAACTCAGCAGTGGCCACAGGACTGGAAAAGGTCAGTTTTCATCCCAATCCCAAAGAAAGGCAATGCCAAAGAATGCTCAAACTACCGCACAATTGCACTCATCTCACACGCTAGTAATGTTCAAAATTCTCCAAGCCAGGCTTCAGCAATACGTGAATCGCGAACTTCCAGATGTTCAAGCTGGTTTTAGAAAAGGCAGAGGAACCAGACATCAAATTGCCAACATCCACTGGATCATGGAAAAAGCAAGAGAGTTCCAGAAAAACATCTATTTCTGCCTTATTGACTATGCCAAAGCCTTTGACTGTGTGGATCACAATAAACTGGAAAATTCTGAGAGAGATGGGAATACCAGACTACTTGACCTGCCTCTTGAGAAACCTATATGCAGATCAGGAAGCAATAGTTAGAACTGGTCATGGAACAACAGACTGGTTCCAAATAGGAAAAGAAGTACGTCAAGGCTGTATATTATCATCCTGCTTATTTAACTTCTATGCAGAGTACATCATGAGAAACACTGGACTGGAAGAAGCACAAGCTGGAATCAAGATTGGCGGGAGAAATATCAATAACCTCAGATATGCAGAGCACACCACCCTTATGGCAGAAAGTGAAGAGGAACTAAAAAGCCTCTTGATGAAAGTGAAAGAGGAGAGCGAAAAAGTTGGCTTAAAGCTCAACATTCAGAAAACGAAGATCATGGCATCTGGTCCCAAAACTTCATGGGAAATAGATGGGGAAACAGTGTCAGACTTTATTTTGCGGGGGCTCCAAAATCACTGCAGATGGTGACTGCAGCCATGAAATTAAAAGACGCTTACTCCTTGGAAGGAAAGTTATGACCAACCTAGATAGCATACTGAAAAGCAGAGACATTACTTTGCCAATAAAAGGTCTGTCTAGTCAAGGCTATGGTTTTTCCTGTGTTCATGTATGGATGTGAGAGTTGACTGTGATGAAAGCTGAGTGCCAAAGAATTGATGCTTTTGAACTATGGTGTTGGAGAAGATTCTTGAGAGTCCCTTGGGCTGCAAGGAGATCCAACCAGTCCATCCTAAAGGAGATCAGTCCTGGGTGTACATTGGAAGGACTGATGCTAAAGCTGAAATTTCAGTACTTTGGCCATCTCATGCAAAGAGTTGACTCATTGGAAAAGACTCTGATGCTGGGAGGTCTTGGGGGCAGGAGGAGAAGGGGATGACAGAGGATGAGATGGCTGGATGGCATCACCGACTTGATGGACATGAGTTTGAGTGAACTCCGGGAGTTGGTGATGGACAGGGAGGCCTGGCATGCTGTGATTCATGGGGTCGCAAAGAGTCAGACACGACTGAGCAATGGAACTGAACTGAACTGAACTGCCAACTGACCCAACTTTGCAAGCTCAGAAAGTGAAAGTGAAAGCTGCTCAGTCGTGTCCAACTCTTTGCGACCCCATGGACTGTCCATGGAAATCTCCAGGCCAGAGTACTGGAGTGGGTAGCCTTTCCCTTCTACAAGCATCTTCCCAACCCAGGGATTGAATCCATGTCTCCGGCATTGGGGGCGGATTCTTTACCAACTGAACTATCAAAGTGTGTGCTCAGAGGTTTCCTCCTAATCACTCAGGCAGGCAAATTGATGAGGGTTTGTTTGTAACTTCTGGTGTCCAGGAGCTACTCAATCTGGGCTTTTATCTTTCTACCCCAATGAGGACACCTGGCCACTCTCACGGGATGCTGCGCAGCTCTAGGTTCCCTTAGGACCGGGTCCTCTGAGCTTCCAGCCCTTAGGATCACTCTCCCAAAGAGTCTCTTAAGATACCAACTGACAGTTACCCTCACTTGGTTCCCAGGGTCAGAAGAGCTAAGGTAGCTAGCATGGAAATCTGAATGTGGAGACCTAAAAACATCACAGGGTAATTTACAGACTGTGTTCTTCTCCCAGTTCTCCTTTTTATGGACAGTATTAAAATAAATGAGAACCAAAGGCAGAGATTACCACTGCTTGAGACACCAGTACCTAAGACACTTGAAACAACTGAGATGGAGGGATTTCTAATACCTACTGTGAAGATGAAGAACATCACTTGGTAATCAGTATCTGTCTTTTTATTTTTTATTTTTTCTCTTTGGACACCATTGTTGGCCAGAGTTTTAGGGTCTGATTTTGCCTTCTGATTCCTTTTTATATTCTCACATTTTGGCCATCATTTTCCTCTTTTCACCTGTTTTTTGCTGATGCCTAAAATGTGTCTCAGGGCTCCAAGTCTAAGTGTTCATGAAACTACATATAATTCACAGTGATCTTTGTTCATAGTTTTTTTAAAAAAAGTTTTTTAATGTGGCTAAAAAACAGATCACCATAACTGCTTAACCACTTGGGTTTCACTTTTCTCAGGTAGGTATGAAATGAGCTAAACTCCAAAATTTCTTTTTAAATCTCACTGTTTTTTTTTATTCTTGGAATAGGAGAATCAGAGAAGGGCAACCCACTCCAGTATTCTTGCCTGGAGAATCCCACGGACAGAGGAGCCTGATGGACTATGGTTCATGGGGTCGCAAAGAGTCGGACACAACTCAAGCGACTTGCATGCATGTATGCGTTCTCTGACTATATACTGAAAAGCTCCTACAATACCTTTGATGATTCTACACTGCCTATCAAACAAAGACTTAATGCATTAGGAAAGTGTTCAAGGCCCTCAATCTGGCCCCCATCTACAATCTCCAACTCCTACACTTCCCTGCAGGAACTCTGTGACCCAAACAAACTGGAAACCCCTTGCCTCTTGAACATGTCTTAAATTGGGGTCTTGCCACACCCTAGTCCTTCTGCCAAAAACACTTTCCTCTATCCTCCATCTCCCTTTGCAAAGAATCTACATTTCTCTCTATCATTAACTCAACATTTAACCAATGACCGACATATGTTGGTATATATTTTATATTTCAAAATTCTAAAACAGAAAATCTTTATATTTTATAAAATTTTGACCTTAGGTATACTTTTATTTAGAATCTCCTCAGAAATAACTTTTGTCTTACTAGGAAAATATAAAAAAATCTTATACTAGAAGTTACTTTTTTTAAAGGAAAGCATTGTCAGATACAGAAAATAGGAATCATTTCCAAATATAAAAATATGGGCAGTCTTAATTCTCCTAGAGTCCTGACCTTCAACTCAAAATTATAGTGAAAGAGAATCTTCAGGGCTCTATCCACAACTCTAGGTAGGTTTTAGTTACAAGATACTTAGCCATTTCTTCCTCTTTTTTTTTTTGGTTGCACCTAAGGCCACCTCATGCGAAGAGTTGACTCATTGGAGAAGACTCTGATGCTGGGAGGGATTGGGGGCAGGAGGAGAAGGGGACGACAGAGGATGAGATGGCTGGATGGCATCACTGACTCGATGGATGTGAGTCTGAGTGACCTCCGGGAGTTGGTGATGGACAGGGAGGCCTGTCGTGCTGCAGTTCATGGGGTTGCAAAGAGTCGGACACGACTGAGCGACTGATCTGATCTGATCTGAAGTCACGCAGGATCCTAGTTCCCTGATCAGGGACAGAACCATGCTCCCTGCAGTGGAAGCAGAGTCAACCACTGGACCACCAAGGACATCCTACTTAGCCATTTCTTGATGTAGTATCCACTGTCCTAACTGCTGAAAGGGGTGCTGGACTATCCTTCAAGAACCAATAAGCCTATTTAATTGGATTTGAATCAATATTTCTTATACCTTGCTCAATCATAAAACTGAATTTCTTACATCTTGCTCAAACATAAAACCAAAAATCTCTTTCAGATTGGACTTTTCAAGGGCACAGGGAGGGATGGATACTGGTCCAGGGAACACTTGAAACGAGTTCAACACTAGAGACTTCATAGGCTGAATAAAAGGAGCCAGGATGGGAAAAGAGAGAAGTGAGGGAAGTTTAGAAATGTGGAGACAACTAAGAACTTCTGGTCTGGAAGACTGGAATAATCACAGAAACAGCCAAGGTCTTCATGCCATTGTCTGTGTCCATGCTCAGTCACTAAGTCATGTCCAACTCTTTGCGACCCCATTACCTACAGTTTAAGTCAAATATTACTTCTCAAATAATGAGGAATGTGGATCCTAGACAAAATAATTAGCATAAGAGAATTAGTACAATCAGTATCAGAAAACAAGGAAAGTTAGTTTGGTGAACCGTAAGTCATTTTAATTGCGTGAACCATCATCGCATTCTAAGAGTACATCTGTTTCTACAGCATATATAACATATTTTGTTTCTTGGTGTTTTACCAGCTGCTGAGAAAATTAAGAATTTTTGAAAAGCTATAAACAAAACAAAACAAAAAAACAAGCACAGAACAAATCAAACATTCAACCTTCAATTGCAAATGTAAAAACTCAGTTCATTAGAAATACTTACTCTAAAATCCTAATCTGTTCATATTTTAAATATTTTAAAAGCTAACAAACATGCTGCTTCAGCATATTGGAGAAGCATTTAAAATACTTATGAACTCAGACTATAATAGTATATATACTATATAACTATGTGCTCAATTGCTTAGTCGTGTCCAACTCTTTGCAATCCTATGGACTGTAGATCCTGTGTCCATGGGATTATCAAAGCAAGAATACTAGAATGGGTTGCCACTTCTTTATCCAGGGATCGAACCCACATTTCCTGTGGCTCCTGCAATAGCTCTGTGGATTCTTTACCACTGAGCCACCTGGGAAGCCTATTATATCACTATATAGAGTATATATTTAACTTGAGAAGTTGACTTTATTGCAAACTTATCCTACTTTATTTTCTTTAACTTCATCCTAAAATCCCTATGTATTTATATTGGATATAATTTAAACCTCAAGACACAATAAACTATATACTCTTGAGGAAATTTAAGGTTTTCTTCTTCTAAGATTGTTGATAATACGTACAATTAGTCACAGGTAGTGACACTAACAGTTTGAAATGTTAGGTTTAAGAATATATATAACAGAACAAAATACATGAAACCAAAAACATCACCCATAACTTCATTTCTCAACATAAGCATTATATACAATTCTTATCATCCAAATCTTGTTTTCTAGCTCATGTGGAGGTTGTTAGCTTTTAAACAGAAAGAGTTTGACTTGAACCAAACTAGGGAAAAGAATAAAACAATATATAACATTCTGAAGTAGCAATTTTTCATCTGTAGGAGTACATTGAACTGTGCACCACCAACAAATGATATATCACCAACTTGTAAACAGAATAAGGAAGCTTTCTGTTATAAGGCAGAAATATCTGAAGATTACACTGTTTCATGAAAACAACAAGATGTAGAAGGGTGTGAATAGTATGCTATCATTCTGTGTAATCAAGAGAATAAAATTATATATTCATATTTTCTTGTATTTACATAAAGAAACCCTGAAAAGTATTAAGAAACTAGTTAATGACTACCTACAAGGGGAAAGATAGGGACCTTTTTTAATGTTGTTTTGATATTAGAACCAGGTGCAGAATGAATTATCTTTTTTAAAAGTCCTTCTAAGTAAATTAAAATTTAAAGTTAAAAATAATCACTCATTACAAAAATAAATAAAATTCCTCAAATGAGAAATAAGTGGGAGGAATCGTTCTTGGGACTCCACTATAAATTAAATAGGCTGTGCATCTATTGAAATAAATAAACAGGCAGGTTTGTTGAGCTAAAAAGCAAAATTGTAATGCCTCGTAAGTGCTCTAAGTTGCATATGGCAATACAATGCTTCCAATGGCTCAGCAGAAAGAGCACTGCACTAAGAATAAGGAGAGAGGGTTCTAGTTCCAGCTGCATTAACTAGCTGTGTGATGTTACACAGTCACTTCTAGAGCTTCTGTATCCATATCTGTTAAATAAGGTCATGCAGAAATGATGCTGAGGTCCCTTATTGTGTTCTATTACTCTTAAGTTACCTGCATGTGTATATAATATTCCAATCCAGATTGTTATCACCATAGATTTTCCACTTCTTTGTCTCCTGGCCTTAGTATAAAGCTTCATAACACTCAGTGTTAAAGGAAAGGAGATTTTTAATGTATGACTTTGGTAATAATCAATAAATAGCACTGAGAAGCATGGAGGCTATAAAAAGCAATCAGCATGGAAGACCGATCATACTTTTCTCCCTACTTTTGTATATGTCTGAAATTTTCCTTAACAAAAGGCTAAATAAAGAAAAACCCCAAAATGGTCAAAAGTCACAGGAAAAATACAGTTAGGCCTATATTTTCACAACAAAGATCTTAAGTGAGATATTAGATTTTTAATAATCAATTTCTTGGTTTTTAACTGAAGGCTGAATTACTAAACCTCTATAGGGAGAAGCCTTTTGTGTATGGAAAGATCCAAGTGCCCCCTTTTGTAGGTTAAAAGGCACATTTTCCTATCTTATGCAAATAGAAACTAATCTAATAGTTTACGTTATAGATTTTACTGAAATTATTTTTAAATTAATTTTTAAATACTATCTTTGACTTTTTGTATTCAGGTTGCATATAATTTTTAAGACTTAAAATAAGTTTTAAAAAAACTAGGATAAAGTTTTCCTGAAGCATATCTAGAAAATTTTCTGGACAGATATGTGTGAAATTATGAAATCATGCAATAATAGTCAGTGTTGCAAAGTTATGGATGTCACTGACCAAAGAGACTTTGACAGTTGTATTTAAGATATTATGCTTCTCTCAGACTAAAAATCAGGATACTTTCACTGGCTTTCTCTGGAGCTTCCTATTACTAGACGATTAAATTATTAATACTAATGTTCTCTCAGGGACAAAGTAAGAACCAGGACCCTGGCTTCCTTGCCCAGCAGTCTGGCATCAGGAAATGTTGCCCTACCTGTTCCAAGGAGCTAGCTGGATTCAGCCATGGGGTGGACTTTCTGATGCTGGATGAGGTTGCAATGATAGATGAAGTTCTTGCCACATTTGTCACATTTAAAAGGTCTTTCTCCAGTGTGAATTCTCTGATGCTTAATGAGGACAGAACGTCGACTAAAGCTCTTACTGCATTGATTGCACTGGTAAGGCTTTTCCCCCGTGTGGATCCTGAGATGATGAAAAAGCCCAGCATTCTGGCTAAAGGCTTTGCCACAAACGCTGCACTGATAGCGCTTCTCCCCAGTGTGGAGTCTCTGGTGCTGGAACAGGCCTGACCGCTGGCTGAAGGCCCGCCCACACTCATCACACTCATAGGGCTTCTCGCCCGTGTGCGTTCTCTGGTGCTCAATAAGGATGGAATTCTGGGTGAAGCTTTTCCCACATTCACTGCAGATATAGGGTCTTTCCACTGAAGAGCTTCCCCGTTGCCTCTCCAATCTACCTTCATGGTCACAGGTCTCTCCATATTCAGGCACTGGAATAGTATCACCATTCAGTTTTTCAGGTGCCTTCACAAGAGATTTCTTTTCTTTAGACAGCTCCTTCTTTGGGGCTAACTCCACATTCCAAGTTCCAGTCTCATTGTCTGAAATAATAAATGGATTACATGAATGTTGTGTTCCCAAAGAAAGAAAAATACTGGTCAGGAGAGTGGGTGGAAGGGGACAAGCAACCATGTTTCTATTTACTTTCCCACTCTTAACAGTTATACTTGGGCTTCAGTGAGAAGATGCCCTGTATCACAACTGCCTGTTTATTGTCTACCTCTCCCACCAGACTGTAAACTCCCTAAGGGCAAGGACCATGTCTACCTTGTTCATCACTGTTTCTCCAGTACCCAGCACAATGCCTGGCCCACAGTAGACAAGTAAACACGCTGAATTGATGACCATTCGGGGAATGACTCAGGCTTCCTGAGCAAATTCTAATCCTCACCAATCTCCTGAATCGGGCACACCCCTCTCAAGTTCCACTGAGGCTGCTCTTCCAAGGTTTGGAGCTGGCTACCTGATGACTCCTGGGCTGTTCCTAGAGCTGCTTTCTCCTTCACAAGCTCCTTTTGTTCATGATCACGGGCTGGGATCTGGCAAAAATTAAGGACAATTGGAAACCAAATATCAGAGAAGATACTGCAAGGCCTTCTCAGGATCAATGGATAGGAAAAGATGGATCAAGAAACTGGCAAAGAGAAAAAGTGGAGAGATTAAAGAGTCTATTACAGATCAAGTCAGGTATAAAGAAATCCATCTTTTCCTCTTCTTCCTCTTACTGCACTGAAACCCCATGCTTCACCATACAAGCACAAATCCTTGTTCTCCCTTCTTCCCACCTGCTCTCTTGGTTCATCCAGCTCTCTCTCCAAATCCTCCAGCACAATTACCGCCTCTTCTCCACTCACTGGGCAGTGCTCTCTCACCCAGGCCTGGAGCTCCTCGGGCAGGATGGTTAGGAACTGCTCCAGCACCAGCAGCTCCAGGATCTGCTCTTTGGTGTGCATCTCTGGTCTCAGCCACTGATTGCAGAGCTCCTGGAGTCTTCGAAGAGCCTCTCGGGGCCCTGGTGTCTCCTGGTAGCAGAACTGTCTGAAGCGTTTACGAAAGATCTCTCTAGTATGAGGGTTATCTCTTGACAGGCCAGGTTCTTGGACCATTCTTGTGTGGTCCCCCTTTTCCTCTTTTACTTTCACTGCTAGAAGTCCCTTGTGCATCTCTGGAGTCTGAAGGGTCAAGGCTGTGGCTATTCAGAAAAAGAATCCAATCTTAATAATTCCCTCTTGATCTTTTCTTCTGGAAATTCCAAAATCTAAAAAATAATTTGCAGGAAAAAAAATGAAGAAAATTCTTTTTGCTGGTAGGCACTGGAAGTATTTATACCCAAATCAGTAACTCTAATGAAGAACATGAATGCATGATTAATAATAATAATGATTAAGCAAATACTGGTGAAGGTAATATAGGAAGCAAAACAAAACCAAAACAATGCCCCCACCCTGAGTTTTATTGAAGGGACTGTTTGATCATCCTGAATGAATCAGCTCAAATAAATCAGTTTGAATATACTGGGTTTCCATTTGAATGGCAAGATACTAGACTCAGGCAGTTTTTAGTTGAATGGAAGTAAACAAACACTTGGTTCCAAGATGTAACAGAAGACACTAAGAATTAAGGACAAAAAGGGGAAAAAAAGGAGTAGGGAGGGAAAGTAAAGAAGATAAATAAATAGAATGAGGAACAACAACAACAAAAATGTGCCTGGGGAAAAGAAACTGAATCCTTTGAAGCAGGTTAGGTCTGGAGGAAAGAGATGTCTGCTTGGAGCAGGGAAACCTGGAATTGAGACTGATCCCCAGGTACCCCCTCCACAGTCTTGGGCTTCACCCATTGCACTTTAGTCTACTTAATCTATAACATAGGACTCCTAAAGCCAACCTTGTCTACCTTTCTAGATTGATATAGAAATTAAATAAGAGCACAGCTAAAGAGCACAAAGAAGCAGGCAGTTTGGTAAACTCTAAAGTATTATAAATAACCATGACTGTGATGCTTCTCTGGTGGTTCAGTGGCAAAGAATTTGCCTGCCAGTGCAGGGGACATAGTTTCAATCCCAGGTCCAGAAAGATCCCACATTCTGTGGAGCAACTAAGCCCGTGGGCCACAACTACTGAGCCTGTGCTCTAGAGCCCATGAGCAACAACTATGGAACCCAAGCGCCACAACTACTGAAGCCCGTTTCTTTGCAAAAAAGAGAAACTATAGAACTGAGAAGCTTGAGCACCACAGCTACAGACCAGCCCCCTCACTCACTGCTAGAGAAAGCCTGCATGCAGCAGTGAAGACCCAGAGCAGTCATGAATAAATAACCTTTTTTAAAAAATTAATCACCACTATTGTTATTTTTCTTGAAAAATTTTCAAATATTTTTTCTTATAAATTTTATTGAAAGATTAAATGAATATCCTAGTGATCTAAACACAATGGCAAAACAATCAGGAAGTAGTCAACTGGAGTGGTCTTGGCTCATAGATAGTAAAATGAAGGAAATGTTAGTTTTAATATTTTTAAAATACATAATTTTAGCTCTTTCTTGCCTTTTAATTTCTTGCAAACTGTTTTTCTTTGAAGCTCCTCAAGGACGGAGAGTGGGCAACTGTATGTAAAATAAGTGCTAATAAAGAGACAAATGTCAGAATTTCCAGTGGTGGAATTTCCAGTGATCCAGTGGCTAAGACTTCACACTCCCAATGCACAGGGCCTGGGTTTGATTACTGGTTGGAAAACTAGATTCCACATGACACATCTAAATATCCTGCATGCTGCAACAAAGGTCAAAGATCATATGTGCTGAAACTAAGACCCAGAACAGGGAAATATATATAAATATTTTTTTAAAAAAGAGACAAATTCTATGACCACTTAACCTTATGAATAATCTTAATCAGGACAGTAATTAATTAAGGCAATCTTCTGAAAGAAAAATAATTATGTGACCTAGTGATTTCCAAGCACCATTTTTGGGCACAGGCTTTCAAATTTTTTTGACCAGGGCCTTTAGTAAGAAATATTTTATATTGTGACCCAGAACACATATACATGTGCATATGAGTATATTCTTGTGCATGTGTGATATATACGAACACAAAAATGGAAATAATTGTGTTTTTTTTTAATAAAATACCATGTATACTTACCTTATGTGAGATATACTCTTATTTTTAAAATCCTATTTTGTAAAATGAAAAAACAAAAAACCCTGGTCATAACCCACTATATAGATTACCCACCCCAGTACTCTTGCCTGGAAAATCCCATGGACGGAGGACCCTGGTGGGCCGCGGTCCATGGGGTCTCTTGAGGGTCAGACGCGACTGAGCGACTTCACTTTCACTTTTCACTTTCATGCATTGGAGAAGGAAATGGCAACCCACTCCAGTGTTCTTGCCTGGAGAATCCCAAGGACGGGGGAGCCTGTTGGGCTGCCATCTGTGGGGTCGCACAGAGTCGGACACGACTGAAGCGACTTAGCAGCAGCATATAGATTACACGACCCACATAGGGATCATGACCTATAGTTTTTTAAATATTTTTGTTCTAATTTTAAGTAAAATTACTGTAATTCACTGTAGAAATAACCCTACATCATTCATAAGTATTGGCAGGCTTCACAAAATTTAAAAAACTAAGGATAGATTATTTAAGTTGTTAGTGAACATTGATCATACTACAACTAAAAGAAAAGTTAAATTCATATTGCCATTATTGGTTATAGTCATCAAAGAAAAAAAAGCACACTGGTATGAGACAGCATCCTTCTGGGTAACCTGTGAACATTATCCCTTCACAAATTTCTAACATCTTTGGCTTGCTTGACTTCTATAGACCACCTCAGGAAGAGCGGAGACAGTTTCTACTCAAAAGATAGGATCCCTGAGTTCAGGTTTTCCCCCAACTCACCACCACTCTGACCACATTATCTTTTTCTGTTGAACTTTTCATACACCAATTCATTCATTTAGCAAATATTTACTCAGAGCCTACCATATTCCAGGTACTCTTCTGGGCTACAAACAAAAACAGTTTTCAACTCAAGGAATTTACAGTCTTATAATAATAATTGACATTTACAGTGCTTTTAATGTACTAAGCACCATTTTAGATGCTTTACATATATTAACTCAATTAATCCACAAAGCAACCATGAGTTAAGGTACTACTATTAACCCCATATTGCAGATGAGAAAACTGAGGCATAGTCTATATCATTCACCTAAAGCGTCACAAGTAGTTAGTGGTGAGGCTGCAATTCAAACTCAGAAAACCTACCTTTAGAATTCATATTCTCAATCACTATACTACTATCTCTCCTCTATGTAGGGGGAAGAAGGGGACAGGCAAACAAAAGGGGGTCAGAGGTGCCAGACGATAATTAAATGTATGTCACATAGTGATAAATCCTATGCAGAACAATAAATGTAAAGGATATAGTAAGAGGGAAGAAAGGTTTCTATTTTATGTGGGTTAGTCAAGGAAGACCTTGTTGATAAACTATTATTTGAGCAGAGAACTAAAGGAAGTGAGGAGCAAGTCAAGGGACTATCTAGAGAAAGACTGTTGCATGCACCGGAACATTGAGTTCTTAGAGGCAGGAGCATGTATGCATTTTTCAAGGAACAGTGAGTTAACCAATGTGGCTAGAAGAGAGAAGGCAAACAAGACAGGAACAGGAGATGAAGTCAGGTTAGGAATAGATCATGAAAAGCCATTATAAGGGTTCTGCCTTGTATTCTAAGAGACGAGGAAAGCTACTGGAAGTTTCAAGCAAGAGGGGTGATAAAATTTTACTCAGTTTTAATATAAAAACATAACTGGCTGCTGCTACAAAAGACTATGGGGAAAAGCAGAAGCAGGAAGAGAAGAAAGTAATAATCTAGGGGCAAGATGATAGTAGCATGAACCAGGTCTGCTGAGCTTGTTCTAGGGTGAGAAAGTTTTGGGGTACAAATTACTCAATTAACCAAGAATGGGTTCAAAGGAATAAACAACCACTTATTTAGTCAACCTTTCAGGCCCCTGAAAAATATCTTTTTCCTATTTGCTACCTACTCATCTTGGTTTCGAGAAGGAAATGGTAACCCACTCCAGTGTTCTTGCCTGGGGAATCCCAGGGACGGGGGAGCCTGGTGGGCTGCCATCTATGGGGTAGCACAGAGTCGGACACGACTGAAGCGACTTAACAGCAGCAGCAACAACAGCATCTTGGTTTCAAGTCAAAGTTTTTCTGTTCACAGACAACGCAACTGAAGCTTTGAGCTCTGCCAATAGAAAACCATTTGATATGCGCGGCTGCTAAGTCGCTTCAGTGTGTCTGACTCTTTGCGACACTATGGATTGCAACCTGCCAGGTTCCTCTGGCAAAAGGAAAGACTCCAGGAAAGACTGCTGGAATGGGTTGCCATGCCCTCCCCAGGTCATCTTCTCAACCCAGGGATCCAACCCGCGTCTCTAATGTCTCCTGCATTGGCAGGCAGGGTCTTTACCACTAGCGCCACCTGGTGCTATTCTGGTACATGGTGTTTCAAATTTTGACTCAGTTTCACTAAGATCAATTTCCCTTTTTGTCATCTTTTCTACTGATCAAAGAGCAACACTAGCGAATGGGTGGGAAAACAGGTGTACACACACAAATGAAATGGCTGTTTCATCAGGTTTGCAGATGGCACACGTCCTCAAGTATATTCCTCTCTCTAAACTTAAATCCTAACTAGAAGTTCAGGATTACTAAGGTGTAAAAGGGGAAGGACCATATTCAAATAAGGGAACTCACTTCCCTTACAATAAAGCTAATACAGAAAAAAAAGAGCTGACTCAGCACGGCCAAGGGTTTAAGAGAATGGACTCTGAAGTCAGACTCCCTGATCTGAATCCTGACTACACCCCCATTACCAGCTGTAAAACCCGGGGCTAGTTACTCAACTTCATTTTCTTCCTGGACCTTAAAAAAAAAAAAAAAAAAGCTGGCGGGACGGGGAAATAACATACTACTAGTGTCTGCTTCATAAAGTTATTAGAAGTAACTAAGTTAATATCGGGAAAGTGCTTTGAACAGTGCTGGCGGACATGTAAGTTCTATTTAAATATTCGTGTTTTGTTTTTTTAAATCAACAGTTGGCAAGAGACTATACATTCTTGAGTGAATCAGACTAAAAGAGGCTGTGGCAATGTTATAAAACTATCGTGCTCATTGTTTACAATAAGCTCCCAGTAGAGAATGGCAGCCGTAGGAAAATACAAACCATTCTGGCTGCTGCTGCTGCTAAGTCACTTCAGTCGTGTCCGACTCCGCGTGACCCCATAGACGTCAGCCCACCAGGCTCTCCTGCCCCTGGGATTCTCCAGGCAAGAAAACTGGAGTGGGTTGCCATTTCCTTCTCCAATGCATGAATGCGAAAAAGTGAAAGTGAAGTCGCTCAGTCGTGTCCGACTCTTAGCTATCAGAACCTAATCTTATCCTAGGATGCGGGGAAAGAGAGTTCCGAAGGACACCGGTGCTAGGACCGAGTGTTCGAAGGGCTCAAGAACAGACGAAGGGGATGGGGGTGGGGGCACGGACGCTGACTTTCAACTAACAAGGCCCTTCCAGGTTCCGGGGCAGCCTCCTCTGCCCCTCACCTTTCCAGCCAAGCCCTGGCCAAGAAGACCCGCTGCCTCCTCCCCACACCCAGTCCAGAGTCACAGCGCACAGTCCGGACTTTTCAAAGGCCCTGCGGTAGCCCGACTCCGAAGCTCACCGGGCAGCCGTAGTACCACCTTCGAATCCTTGACAATCTCAGCCTGGATAATGATAAACTACAAAGGCCGGAAGTGCGTCACACCGCGGCTCTCAGGGTGTGTTCCTTCTAGTAAGCCCGGAGGTTTTCACACCTCTGTGGTCGCCGCTCTGAATCCCCTGCTAGGCGTAGGGAGGCGCTGGCTTTCAGAGTCTCTTTCAAGGGGCTGGGGGTGGGGTAATACAATAACTGTCCAACACAGCGTTTTCTGTACACTGTTTCACTTACACGTACTAACTCACTTATACTGCATAACAGCCCTGTGGGTTCGGTATAATTATATCCGTTTCAGTTCAGTTCAGTTTAGTCGCTCAGTCGTGTCCGACTCTTTGCGACCCCATGAATCGCAGCACGCCAGGCCTCCCTGTCCATCACCAACTCCCGGAGTTCACTCAAACTCACGTCCATCGAGTCGGTGATGCCATCCAGCCATCTCATCCTCTGTCGTCCCCTTCTCCTCCTGCTTCCAATCCCACCCAGCATCGAAACCTAAGGCACATTCTGTCTACATTTATCAATTACTATTTCCTGCAAACAAAGCTTTGTATGCACCTTATTTTCTAGCACAAGATATTCCAGGCTCATTTTATACTTTTTCTGCCTTAGACCTGAAATCCGCCATTGCTCCATGAAGCTGTAGTTCCTTTTAATGTAGAATGATATACAGAAACTAAGATCTGAATTTTTGAATAATAAACTTATTGCTACTGGGATAGATCATTGTTTTTAGGCCCTATCATTACACCCCCCCCCTTTTTTTTAGTAACACATGCGTGCGTGCCAAGTCGCCTGTCCCTACCGTCCAACTCATTTGCGACCCTATCCCTCTGTCCATGGGGATTCTCCAGGCAAAAATACTGGAGTGGGTTGCCCAGCCCTCCTCCAGGGGATCTTCCTGTCCTAGCGATCTAACCCGCGTCACTTACATCTCCTGCATTGGCAAGTGGATTCTTTACCACTACGGCCACCTGGAAAGTCATCATTAGACCTTAGGACGGGAATAAAATATACATATGATAAGGATTTTATAAAATATTTCCAATTCAAATACAACGTCACAGGTTTCTTTTTCATTTTCACCATTGCACATACGATCTTCCCTTCTTCCACAGGAAAAAAAACCCTGTTCCCAACAACATCCATATAGTCACTCAACTTGGTCTTACAATATATATTTTTAAAATTTTCAAAATTATAATATCAATATCATTAGCAATAACACATCTACTATGTACAGTTCTAAATTTCTTTGCTTGCTTTATTTGTTCTTGAATTGTATCCCATTAAGGGAGATAGACTACATATGCATAACTTATTTGAATTCTTTTCTCTGTATAGTTATATTATAAACTTAATATACAGTTAGTCATTTGTTTCTGTTTTATTCAGTTTCAAGATTTGCTTTCCTTTCTTCCTTCTCCTTTCTGAATATGCAAAACAGTTCAAAATTTAAATTACATAAAAATATACAGAGTTTTGTTTCCTCCCTAACTCTTTTATCTCATATATACTCTTGCCCCATTTTTACTAGTTTTATCCTTTCCTTCTTCCTACTTTCTTCTCTCATCCCTTCCCTTCCTTTCTTGTACAAAAACAAACTTTTACCCCCTTTATATCTATAAATAATGTTATATATACTTTTGCATCTTACTTTAATAAAATAAGCTGGTGCATGTGCCTGCTCAGTTGCTTCAGTCGTGTCCAACTCTTTGCAACCCCATGAACTGTAGCCTTCCAGGCTCTTCTGCCCATGGGATTTTCCCAGCAAGAATATTGGAATGGGTTACCATTTCCTTCTCCAAGAATAAGCTGGAAATCATCCTAAATCTGTTGATGGAAATAGTCTTTTTTTTTTTTTTTACCATGACATGGTGCTTCATTGCATTGGAAAAGGAAATGGCAACCCACTCCAGTATTCTTGACCGGGAAAATCTCATGCACAGAGGAACCTGGTGGGCTACAGTCTGTGGGATCGCAAAGAGTCAGACACGACTGAGCAACTAAGCAACACACTATTGTTTTTTTAATCAATCTTTTAGGGATCGGTATTTGGATTCTTTCCAGTATTTTTTTTTTAACAAATAATGCTGCAGTGAACAATGAAGAAAGAAGGGAGGTGTCTTTGTATCATTTTGCACTTTCAACAGCAATGTGAAATAGTGCCTGCTTTCATACAACCTCCCTAACTGTATGTTTTCAGGCTTTTTAATATTGCCGATCTGATAGGTCATTAGGTACTGTATGCAGGTCAGGAAGCAACAGTTAGAACTGGACATGGAACAACAGACTGGTTCCCAATAGAAGAGGAGTACGTCAAGGCTGTATATTGTCACCATGTTTATTTAACTTCTATGCAGAGTACATAATGAGAAATGCTGGGCTGGAAGAAGCACAAGTTGGAATCAAGATTGCCAGGAGAAATATCAATAACCTCAGTATGCAGATGACACCACCCTTATGGCAGAAAATGAAGAAGAACTAAAGAGCCTCTTGATGAAAGTGAAAGAAGGGAGTGAAAAAGTTGGCTTAAAGCTCAACATTCAGAAAACTAAGATCATGGCATCCAGTCCCATCACTTCATGGGAAATAGATGTGGAAACAGTGGAAACATTGGCTGAAAGCTCTACAGTGGAAACAGTGGCTGACTTTATTTGGAGGGGCTCTAAAATCACTGCAGATGGTGATTGCAGCCATGAAATTAAAAGATGCTTACTCCTTGGAAGGAAAGTTATGACCAACCTAGACAGCATATTAAAAAGCAGAGACATTACTTTGTCCACAAAGGTCTAGTCAAGGCTATGGTTTTTCCAGTAGTCATGTATGGATGTGAAAGTTGAACTATAAAGAAAGCTGAGCACCGAAGAATTGATGCTTTTGAACTGTGTTATTGGAGAAGACTCTTGAGAGTCCCTTGGTCTGCAAGGAGATCCAACCAGTCCATCCTAAAGGAGATCAGTCCTGGGTGTTCATTGGAAGGACTGATGTTGAAGCTGAAACTCCAATACTTTGGCCACCTGATACAAAGAGCTGACTCATTTGAAAAGACCCTGATGCTGACAAACATTTGAGGGCAAGAGGAGAAGGGGACGACAGAAGATGAGATGGTTGGATGGCATCACTGACTAATGGACATGGGTTTGGGTGGACTCCAACAGTTGGTGATGGACAGGGAGGCCTGGTGTGCTGTGGTTCATGGGGTTGCAAAGAGTCGGACACAACTGAGGAACTGAACTGAACTTAAAGAACTACAAACTAAATGCTAAAATCCCTGTTAAAAATAAACTCACTGTGCCAAATGTTGGTGAGGATTATGGAGCAATGGAAATTTTCATTCACTGTTGATAACAGTGTAAATTGGAACACCATTTTTGGGAAATTCTTTGGTATATCTACTGAAGTTGAACATGTGCATATTCTATGACACAGGAGTTTCACTTTTAGTTATATTGCTGCCAGCAGTGTATATATATTTACATCTTAAGACACACTTCAGCTTCATTTTTTATAGTTCTAAACCAGAAGCAATCCAAAAATCCATTAACAGCAAGATGAGTACAAAAATGGAAGTTTATTCATAAAATGGTATACTATGAATGATGAAAGTGAATGAACTACAGCTACAAGCCACAGTGATAAATTTCACAGGCGTAAGAATGAGTCAAAGAAACCAGACACAAAAGATGCATATTTCATGATTCCATTTATATACAGTTTAAAACAGGGAAAATGAATCTCTGTGTTAGAAGCCACAACAGGGAGTAAGAAAGGAATAGTTAGGGAGGGAGCACAACTGGGGTCTTCTGGGGAACTGGTAATGTTCTATTTTTTGATGTTGGTGGTGGTTGTGTGGGTGATTTCACTTCATTTAACTGTACACCTAAGATTTGTGTACTTTTAAAATATATATACTATATTTCAATAGTTTTTTTTTTTAATCAAACCATTTCTATAGATGAAGAAACTGAGAAATGGATTTAAATTCTTTTTCCTCAAGGCTTTTAAGTATTATTATTATTACTGAAAAACATTGTCATTAGTGAAGTTTAGTGAGTTTAAAGACACTCCAACTCAGGAGTTTCATCAGTTATCATTCTCCTTATTCTATTCCTCCCCTCTTAATAACCACTAGACCACTGTATCTCTGGGTTCTGATTTTGTTTCTTGCACCTGTTATCATTCATTCATCCATCTATTCACGGATCTTTTAGCACACGTTCATTAAGAGTAGGTACATGCACTTTAGAACTCAAAATGCCATGACTTTATTTAGGACTGAGGCAGTCTGTTGATTGCCCACTAAGTAAGTAGCTCCTTTTTATTAGATATCAGAACTCAAATTATTTTGTCTGTGTCCATTGGCACCTGGAGTAAAAATTAACTGAACAATGAAGTTTGGAGAGCTTCCTAACTGGTGACCACACTGAGATGCAGGAGAGGCATGCCCTGAAAGTGAATGGATGCTCTGCCTACTGCTCCTCACTGTCATATCTTGCCCTATGCATATCTTGAATTTGGCTATTCCTGAGTTATATTTTTTATAATAAATTGGTGCATGTGTGCTAAGTCATGTCTGACCCTTTGAGATCTATGGACCATAGCCCTCCAGGCTCCTCTGTCCATGGGATTCTCCAAGCAAGAATACTGGAGTGGGTTGCTGTGCCCTCCTCCAAGGGATCAAACCCATGTCTCTTAGGTCTCCTGCATTGGCACGCGGGTTCTTTACCACTAGCGGCCTGGGAAGCCCCCCCAAAAGTGCTTTTCTGCCAAAACCTGGGATTGAACCAGGGACCTTTAGATCTTCAGTCTAACACTCTCTCAACTGAGCTATTTCAGCCACAAGATAAGTTGGTAAAAGTATGTAAAATGTTTCCTTGAATTTTGTGAGCTATTCTAGCAAATTATCAAATCTGAGCAGGGAGTTGTAGAAGCCCTTGACTTTATAGTTGGCTGGTCAGAAGTACAGGTGGTCTGAATTTGTTATTGGCTTCTGAAGTGGAGGTATGAGAGCAGGTAGTTAACTGGATGTGAGCTGAGAAAGGGGAGGGGGGAGCAAGAGCCAGGTGACTGGAAATGGTCCATCTTGTGGCGACAGGAGTCCTAGAGGCAAAGAAAGGCTGCAATAGATGGGAATTTCTGGTCTCTGAATGTCACCTTTTGCTCATTATGCCCTCATTACAATAAAGTTAGCCTTGCAGAAAAGAAGTACCCATTAGGCACTGACACCATGACGCTTCTGCTCAAGACCAAAGAGGGGTGAAAATCCCTCTTCCCCTGGGAAAGGTAGAGCTGGGATGAAAATCACGAGATTTGACCCGAAACCCCTGTCTCTTCAATGAATATTGTCTGTGCAATCATTTTCACATTCCATATAACCAGCTTGCCGAAGGAACTCAGAGCAGCTGCTCACCTGATCCTGCCCACTCTCCCTCCTGAGAGTGTACTATTGCTTAATAAATTCTCACTTTGCTGTCTTAGCTTCCCTGTCTCAACTCTGAATTCTTACTGCAACTAGAAGAGAACCTATTCTCCAATAATAAAATTTTGTGGAATTGAGCCCTTAATCTGTGAGGTCCATGCTAACTCTGGGTAGTGTCAGAATTAAATTTTCCTGGTGGTTCAGTGGCTTAAGAGTCCACCTTGCAATGAAAGGGACACTGGTTTCATCCCTAGCCTGGGAGGACCCCACGTGTCCAGGGAAACTGAGCCCACGTACCACAACTAATGAGCCTGTGCTCTGGAGCCCATACTGAAGCCTATGAACCCTGGATCCTGTGCTCCACAACAAGGGAAGCCGCTGCAATGAGGAGACCTCTCACTGCAGCCAGAGAGAGTAGCCCCCACTTGTCGCAGCTAGAGAAGGGCTGCTCTGAGCAAGGAAGACCCAGTACAACCAAAAAATAGAACTGAACTGTAGGACATCCAGTTGGTTTTAGAGAACCGGTTATTGTGGGGAAAAAAAACAATGTGTTTGGTATCAGAAGTGGTAAACAGAACACAAAGGTTTTCTTGACTTTTGAGCATGATTTTGATGGAACATCTATTTAAAGGAGGATATATTTCACATTATTGTTGAGCTTTCCTATTCAGAATAAAGCATCATATTTTCTTGGACAAAATGGCCCTCCTCAGAAGTCTCCTCAAAGCTCTTTTAACATCCTTGTTCCTTAAGGTGTAGATGAATGGGTTGGCCATGGGAGTAATAACACAGTAAAACAGCGTCAGAACTTTGATAAGGTCTTGAGAGCTGTCCCCTGAAGGCTGCATATAGATGTAGATGCCAGGGCCATAAAATAAAGACACCACTAATAAGTGTGAAGAACAAGTGTTGAAGGCCTTAAGTCTCCCATCAGCAGAAGGGATTCGAAATACAGCTTGTGCAATATAACTGTAAGAGACAAGAATCATAGAGAGGGGACCCATTATCAGGAAGGTGGCCACCACCGCTAAAGTAAGCTCGTTGACTGTGGTGTCCACACAAGCCATCTTAATTAGATCAGGCAGTTCACAAAAGAAGTGGTCCAGTTCTTGGTTCCCACAGAGGGGCAGCTGGACCGTGAGTGTGGACTGCAGTAGTGAATTGGCCAGACCAATGAGCCAAGCAGTGCTGGAGAGCTGCCGACAGAGCTTGTGGTTCATGATTACAGGGTATCTCAGAGGCTTACACACAGCCACATAGCGGTCTAAGGCCATGGTGCCAAGCAGGACACATTCAGTACAGCCTAGCCAGTGAAATACATAGGCCTGGGTCATGCAGCCTGTATAAGTGATGTTCTTGTTGGGTCCGCTTAAGTTGAACAGCATTTGGGGTACAGTTGTGGTGGTGAAACAGAGGTCCAGGAGGGAGAGGCTTGTGAGGAAGAAATACATAGGACTTTGGAGTTGGGAATCTAGTTGGGAAACCAGAATAATAGCAATGTTTCCCGATAGTGTGAACATGTAGGAGGTTAGGAGGGCAAAGAAGAGAGGAACATCCAACCATGGATATTTGGTAAAGCCCATGAGAATGAAATCCTCTGGAAAACTTTCATTCATGTGCTTCATTGAATTTTGATGAGCGACACCTGCTAAAATCAAGAAAAAGAAGGTTGATTTTAAAAACCCTGATTTGGTTCTTCCCTAGTGATCCAGTGGCTGAGACTTAGATATTCCAATGCAAGGGGCCTGAGTTCAACCCCTGATTAGGGGATGCCACAACTAAGACCTGGCATAGCATGCATAAATGAATGAATGAATAAAAACATATCTTGAAAAAAAAACCTGAGTTGGCAGAAGTTTTGATGATACCTGGTGGAAAATTATACCTTTATGGGGGAGCAATGGGGTATATCCTCAATAGAACCATTAAGGAATATAATAATTAAAATTAATATTAAAAGTCACATTTGAAAAAAATCCTCTCAGTAGAGAAAGTGGCTTAATTTTTCCCCCTATATCAATACCCTATGTGATAGGTTAGTGGACATTCATCACTTGTTTTGGCTCTTCTGTATGATTGAAGAAGCCACTGGGAGGCGGTCTTCTCCTAGCTACCTTGCAGCTAAATGAGTGTACGACCTAAGAGGTGGGGGCTTGGGTAGGTGCTTAGATCATGAAGGTAGAGCCTTTGTGTAAGGGGTTAGTGCTCTTATAAAAGAGAACCCACAGTGATTCCTGTCCTTTCCACCAGACAAAGTTACAGCTATAAGGTGCTATCTATTAACCAAAAAGTGGGCTCTAATCAGACACTGAAACTGCCAGTGCTATGATCTTGGATTTCCCAGTTTCCAGAACTGTGAGATAAATGTTGTAAATAGGTCTTCTGGTCTCTGACATTTTGTTACAGCAACCCAAATGGACTAAGACATATGTCATCAGGGAAATGCAGATTAGAACAACAATCAGATTCCACGACACACCTATTAGAGTGAATGAAATCCAGAACAGTGACACCAAATGCTGGTGTGGATGTGGTACAACAGGAACTCTCATTCACTGGTGGGAATACAAAATGGTATGGCCACTTTGGAAGACATTCTGGCAGTTTCTTACAAAACTAAACATACTCTTAGTCATGTGATCCAGCAATCACACTCCTGGGTATTTACCCAAAGGAGCTGAAAACTTATATCCACACAAAAGCCGGCACAAAGGTGTTTGTAACAGCTCTACTCATAATTGCCAAAATTTGGAAACAACCAAGATGTCCTTCAGAAGGTGAATAGGTAAATTAACTGTGGTACATCCAGACAATTCAGTGCTAAAAATACACAAGCTGTCAAGCCACAAAAAGACATAGAACTTCGAATGCTAATTACTAACTGAAAGAAGCCATTTGAAAAGGCAACATAATATACTGTATGATTCCAACTATCATACAGTATGTTTGGAAAAGGCAAACCTATGAAGACAGTAAAAAGATCAGTGGTGGCCAGTGTTTAGGAGGAAGGGAGGGATGACTAGGTAGAACACAGAGGATTTTTAGGCAATGAAACTACTCAGTATGATATAATGGTGTATGCTTGTCATTATACATTTTTCCAAACCCACAGAATGTACAGTACCAGAGGGAATCATAACGTAATTATGGATTAGGGGTGATTATGATTTCCTGGGTAGGTTCATCAGTTGTAACAATTGTACCACCCTGGTGAGAGATGTTGATAAAGGGGGAGGTTATGCATGTGTGGAGAGTAAGGGTTATAAGGGAAATCTCTGTACTCTTGCTCAGTTCTGCTGTGATATAAAACTGTTCTAAAGAAAAATCTTAAAAATCCTAATACTTCCTTACCGAGTGGGATGCAGAGTAAAAGGAACAATTCTCCTCATGACCCTCTCCACCAAGTAAACAGGGTTAAGATTGCTGCAGGCTCTGCCAGGGCAAGAAACACTACAGATCAGATCAGATCAGTTGCTCAGTCGTGTCCGACTCTTTGAGACCCCATGAATCGCACCATGCCAGACCTCCCTGTCCATCACCAACTCCCAGAGTTCACTGAGACTCACATCCATCGAGTCAGTGATGTCATCCAGCCATCTCATCCTCTATTGTCCCCTTCTCCTCTTGCCCCCAGTCCCTCCCAGCATCAGAGTCTTCTCCAATGAGTCAACTCTTCGCATGAGGTGGCCAAAGTACTGGAGTTTCAGCTTTAGCATCATTCCTTCCAATAAAATCCCAGGGCTGATCTCCTTCAGAATGGACTGGTTGGATCTCCTTGCAGTCCAAGGGACTCTCAAGAGTCTTCTCCAATACCACAATTCAAAAGCATCAATTCTTCGGTGCTCAGCCTTTCTGCTTTATTGACTATGCCAAAGCCTTTGACTGTGTGGATCACAATAAACTGTGGACAATTCTGAAAGAGATGGGAATACCAGACCGCCTGATCTGCCTCTTGAGAAATTTGTATGCAGGTCAGGAAGCAACAGTTAGAACTGGACATGGAACAACAGACTGGTTCCAAATAGGAAAAGGAGTACATCAAGGCTGTATATTGTCACCCTGTTTATTTAACTTAAATGCAGAGTACATCATGAGAAATGCTGGACTGGAAGAAACACAAGTTGGAATCAAGATTGCCAGGAGAAATATCAATAACCTCAGATATGCAGATGATACCACCCTTATGGCAGAAAGTGAAGAGGAACTAAAAAGCCTCTTGATGAAAGTGAAAGTGGAGAGTGAAAAAGTTGGCTTAAAGTTCAACATTCAGAAAACGAAGATCATGGCATCCGGTCCCATCACTTCCTGGGAAATAGATGGGGAAACAGTGGAAACAGTGTCAGACTTCATTTTTCTGGGCTCCAAAGAAACACTACAGGTAGGTCCTTGCTAATTTGGGGCAGAATTTGGAGATAGTATACAAGAATGAATTCTGAGATTGTTAAACCAAAAAAATTAGTTATGAATTTGTTATCATTGTTACCTTTACCAGAGAGGCTTGTTTCAATTTACTGGCTGGAGCCATGGGTATGATTTTAATTTTTTTCCCTGCTGTTTTAGTTAACACTAAAACCTGGGTTTAAAGAGTCCCACCTAAATGATGTTGACTTGTCAGAATTCCCTTAGCATATAGTAGAAGGACCCTGAAGACATGTGTGAGTTATGTAATATTTGCATTAACTTGATTGATGAAAACAGACTGGTGATGAGGACAAGATTCCTTGTAATGTCTACAAAAACAAACAAAAAGAGGAATTGTACAATTTGTTCATCTATGAGAACTGAGAGATTTATTTTTTAGGTGACAATAGTTCATTACATGATTCCACTGTGGCTAATGTTTATAAGGTCGTGAAATTGTATACACTCCATGGTGATCAAACCAAAAAGATATAATAGGATCTGGAGAGTGAAGCATAGATCTCTCTCTCTCACTCTCATTTTTGCTCTCTCTTTGTTATGTAAGGGTTAGAAGTTCTCATTTTTTTGTAGTAAGTAATAAATCATATTTAAAACTAAAAATGCAGATAGAATAAAAGCATGTTATAAAGCTCAACATTCAGAAAACAAAGATCATGGCATCTGGTCCCATCACTACATGGGAAATAAATGGAGAAACAGTGGAAACAGTGTCAGACTTTATTTTTCTGGGCTCCAAAATCACTGCAGATGGTGACTGCAGCCATGAAATTAAAAGGCGCTTACTCCTTTGAAGGAAACTTATGACCAACCAAGATAGCATATTCAAAAGCAGAGACATTACTTTGCCAACAAAGGTTCATCTAGTCAAGGCTATGGTCTTTCCTGTGGTCATGTATGGATGTGAGAGCTGGACTGTGAAGGAGGCTGAGCACCGAAGAACTGATGCTTTTGAACTGTGGTGTTGGAGAAGACTCTTGAGAGTCCCTTGGACTGCAAGGAGATCCAACCAGTGCATTCTGAAGGAGATCAGCCCTGGAATTTCTTTGGAAGGAATGATGCTAAAGCTGAAACTCCAGTATTTTGGCCACCTCATGCGAAGAGTTGACTCATTGGAGAAGACTCTGATGCTGGGAGGAAATGGAGGCAGGAGGAGAAGGGGACGACAGAGGATGAGATGGCTGGATGGCATCACTGACTCGATGGATGTGAGTCTGAGTGACCTCCGGGAGTTGGTGATGGACAGGGAGGCCTGGCGTGCTGCGGTTCATGGGGTCGCAAAGAATCGGACACGACTGAGCGACTGATCTGATCTGATCCGATCTGATTAAGAAATATGGGTAAGTAGAAGAAAACACTAAGTTATTAAAAATGTGTTACCTCAGGAGAATGGAAATTGAGAATGAGAAATGATGAGGAAGGGAACTGCTATTTTTCATTGTAACCCTATATATTATTTTATTTTTTGAACTTTAAACACATATGTCTTTAATATAAAAGAAAATTAAGCATGAAGGAATGGAAGGGATCTGAATATTTACCAATGATGGTGAAGGCATTGGAGGGATATACATTATTTGAAAGCATGGAAAGCACACATCATCAATTACTGCAGCACAGGGTGCACAATGTGAGGTGATGGAAAATCAAGTTGTAAAAACAGCGTGGGTCCAGGATATAGAAAATCTTGAATACTAGGCAAGGAATCTAATCAAATTCATTTAAAAATGAATTTTTAAAATTCATTTTTAAAAAAGAAGAGGTGTGAAATGATTAGAGCAGCACTTTAAAACATTTATTATGACTGAATAACGAGGGATTCAAAAGGAGACAAGAAGCTGGGAGGTTACTACAAGAGTCTATCGGACAGAGGCTGAGAACATTAGCTCTGATAGTGGCAGTGGGAATGAAGAGCAAAGTAGGAATGTCGGAGAGAGGAAAGAGCTGAAAGAACGTTTGAAGTTTCAGTCTAAGGTGCTGAGAGAATGAAAATTCAGTTAACAGAAAGAAGCATGTATATGAAAATTGATAGGAATACATGATTTAACCAAGAAAAGAGCTCAGAAAAAAAATAAATTTAAAACTTGACCTATAACAAGTGGCCCTGAGGATCCATTCACTAGAGGATGGATTCCTGCTTCACCCAGGCATCTCTAGTTCAACTTGACCAACTACCCATTTATAGAATATCATACAGCTACCTGAATTCATGACTAGGATGGTTTGTTGTGGTTGTTTAACCACCAAGGACAGGGACACAGATAGAAGGAGGCAGAAGCAGAGGCAATGGAGTATGTCTCCAGAAAAGATAATAGACTACATTTGCCAGGAAGTTCATACATTTGAGTATAAAATGGCTTAAAACCAAGATCCCATTGCCCCCACTCCACTTTGCAAATCCTCATTTTTTTTAACCATTGGTTATTGTTTATATTTTTTAATCCTCAAATTTATCTTCAGAGTACTGGCCTTCATTCATTCATTTTAAAGCAAAAAGATAAAGAATTTATTACTGAGAAATTCTTTCTGATCTTCACATTGGGGTGTAACAAAAATGACAGTATTGGTCTTTAGAGAATTGCTTTTTGGTGGCTGACCTGCCTTCTGATTCCTCCCCATCTCCTAGATAATTGGATTTTTTCGGACATAATTCTGGGATTAACATAATTTTGAACAAATGACAACCATTAGTCTGGCATAATGAGAAACGATTTAGCTCGTAGAGATATCTTATCCTGCCTGATCTTGTCCAAAACTCAGAACCTTCGTTTTCTATCTCAAAATAAAACTGAACAAAACCCAATATCATCTAGGATGGTGTGAATAGAAAGAGACATAACTAGAACTTACCTCTTCTTATTTGAATTTGTATTTAGGAGATGTCTTTAGCTATAGAAGTTTAGTCAAGAGAAAGGTTGCAAAAGGGTTGGATTCCAACAATCCTGAGAGAGGGAAGCAAATATGATAAGGTCAGGGCTTCAGTAAAAGTCACTAAAAGTCTCCATATGCAAGTAGGGTGAATGTGATTCTGGAGGCATTGAATAATCTGTTTTGGTTCCAAATTTGATTTAAAGGCAGATAAAACCAGTTTGCACCCAGTGTGCCAGTGATCCCATAGAGGCTGTCATTGGTGAATTAATCTCCTTGGAGATAGTGTCTATCTTTTGTTTATACTTTTGGTCACGATTGAAGATTGCCTCAGTTCTTCCACTCATTAATTCCATCTTAACAGCCTGGTGACTCAGACGGTAAAGAGTCTGCCTGCAATGCAGGAGGCCTGCGTTTGACCCCTGAGTCAGGAAGATCCCCTGGAAAAGGGAATGGCTACTCACTCCAACCCACTCCAGTATTCTTTTTTGGAAAATTCCATGGACATAGGAGTTTGGCTGACTACAGTCCACAGCGTCACAAAGAGCTGGTCATGACTGAGACACTATCACTTTTCACTAGCTGACTAATACACTATGTTTAAATCTAAAGAATCAGGGCATGAAGAGAGCATGTCCAAGGCAAAACAAAAACAAACAAACAAAACCAAAACCAACCAAATAACAGAGTCTAGGAGTTGGAGAAGATTAATTCAGTTTGTCTATATGGCCTGCTCATTTTTTCATGGAGAACCTCTTACATAGACTTATGAGGTTTTATATTTTCCTCCTCCCTAAGTTAAATGCATTAAGCAACTATTCACTGGGCTGAGTATCTTCCAGCAGAAAACAGAAAGTTATCTCAGGATCCCCAACCAATAGGACTAAGGATTGAGATCAGTCTAAGTCGCTTTATTTTATTTAGCTCTGTGGCCAAAGACTTCATTCTTGACTCTAATGAAATAGAAGATAGATATCATGAGAAAAGCATGGATTCTAGAATTAGATATGAATTTGAAATTTAACTTTGTCACTTTGTTACCATGAATATTATTGAATCTGTTTCCTCATCTTTAAAGAACTCATTATTTGACAGGATTGTTGGGCTAATTAGATGACAGCATGTCTGAAAACTCTTGGAATGTAGCAGACTTCCAATAATGGTAACTTGATGATAATGAGAGTAAGCAGATGTTCATGAATCAGTACAAACGTGCCAAGAGTGTACAAAAGTTACCTCACTTTCAGTTCTGCTCTGTGTGCAATATTTTAAGCTGGATACTTGCACATGTGATTCATTTACTTCAAAATCACCTGGAGTGCTTGTGAAAAACACACATCTGTGGGACGTCCACCAAAACAGAATTAAAACCTCTGGGGATGAGTTTTAACTAGTTCCCAAGGCAATTTAAATGTATATTGGGCTTGGGAATCATTGCATTATAGAATCATTCTGTTGTTTTCTTTTTAATTATAAAATTAAAGTTTAGGTTCTAGTGGGGCTAATTTATGTATTTCCTTTGGGACTAAAGCCCTTCCATGAAGACTGAAGGAATATAAGCAAATGTAAATTACCATTATTATAACATAGTAATATTTGGAAAATCATATATAAAACAGATAACATAGTACTGAGTTCCCTAAAATCACTAATAAGTTGCATGGGAGCTCAGAAATAGGCTTTAAGAGTTGGTACAGTTTTGTCGCCAACCCCACTCCCCACCTCCCAGTTAGAAATGAGAGGACAGCTAAAGATGAAAAACAAAAGGCCATCTTCTTTGTTTCCATAAAGTGAATCACCATCTTCTCTTCCAAGTTTTGTTTGTTTGTTTACTTGTTTCTGGCTCCAACCCTGCAAGGATGAACCTTCATCTCCTGCATTGGAAGGGCAGTGTCTTGAGGCCGGAACGTCGGCAAGTCCTCGCCTTTTCTTTAGAACTGAGAATTTTTGCAGTTACAGCTGCTTTTGCATGATAGAATCAAAATTTACAGTGATACCTAGTACACTGGAGAATTAGAAGCAGTTGGGAGTTAATGAAGAATTTGGGCCCCTATGAAGAGGGGAGAAAAAAAGGTATAGGCCCCACTGGGATTCGAACCCAGGATCTCCTGTTTACAAGACAGGCGCTTTAACCAACTAAGCCATGGAGCCCGCACATACTCGGTCCATCCTAACCGTGAGATTAAATATTCTTGAGGCAGTTTGTGGGATTTAGAGTTTACCATGAAAAAAAAGACAAACTTCAAGAAGACGTTTGGCTTACTTAGACGTGCTGCAGAACAAAAACAAGCTGGAAAAGTTTCGGGCAGCCTAAACGTTGGAACCAACAGGACTTCAACTAATTCAATGGGAATCGTCAATAAAAGTCGGAGCTACTCACTTTTTCTAAAAGGGATGCTGCTACTGCTAAGTCGCTTCAGTCGTGTCCGACTCTGTGCGACCCCATAGACGGCAGCCCACCAGGCTCTCCCGTCCCTGGGATTCTCCAGGCAAGAACACTGGAGTGGGTTGCCATTTCCTTTTCCAACGCATGAAAGTGAAAAGTGAAAGTGAAGTCGCTCAGTCGTGTCCGACTCTCAGCGACCCCATGGACTGCAGCCCACCAGGCTCCTCCATCCATGGGATTTTCCAGGCAAGAGTACTGGAGTGGGGTGCCATTGCCTTCTCCCTAAAACGGATAAATTCTTCTAAAAGCAAACTTTTATTTTACTGCACCTCGTCTTTCGTAACTAAGTTTCTTCATTCCAGTATCCTAAGTGAGGGGCTCTAAAAATGGAACTCCACTAACTAGTCTAAGCTCGTTAGACCGCCGAGTCGGGGCACCTAGCGTTCCTACACGTTTGCACTCAGCAAGCGGTGACTTGAAGGACCGCGATCGGAGAAGGAGGCTGGAAGTGTAGAGTTAAGCTACAGTCAGGCATATCGCTCTCTAAAAATCCAAAAACGCCAGTGTCAAGGTGGTTGTAAAGACTCAGATCACACAACCACAGTTGTAAAGCCCCTCGGAGTGCTGAACGGGGAGAGGGCCTAACGGTCCCCTGCGGACCACAGAGTGTTCACTGGATCCACGTGCCATCCTCCTTAGGTGGAGAGCCTTACAGTTCCAGAGAACCACTCACTGAACCCTACCCACCAAGGGCCCGCTTTCCAGAGCAACAGGTCTTCAACTCGCAAAGAAGGCAATGCCTTCTTCCCTCTAACCAGGTTCCTGCACTCCGCTATGACCCGCCCTTCCCTCTCCCAAGTCGCATCCCCGGAGGGGACAGGCTAAGATCTAGGTCTGAGGTTAGAACCCTGATCGCGACTTCGGTCCACCTGAACGCCCAGAAGGCGACAGAGGTAGCTGACTGGGGGGAATCGTGGTAGGATAAAGCAGGTGAGGCTCGCACGTGGGCCTCTGATATTCCCAAGGGTAGGAATCAACGCTCCTATTTTGTACAAAGGAAGCAGAAAAAGCAGTCTATTTAAACACACAGACTACAATAGTTTCTTAATATGTTTTTGAAGTGAGAAAAATGTTTAATTAAAAGCCCTTTTGGAGGCAGTGTGGGAGCCCTTCTAGGATGCAGAATTAAGTCTCTAATTTCTTTAGAAACATGGGTTCAGACCCCACTGCCATATCCCAGGCCCCACAGGTCCGCAAACGGAACCAAAGTAAATAGGCTCTTCCTTAAAAGCTAAAGGAAAACTCCTGCTTCCGGAATTAGTTTAGACAAGAAGAGTTCTTTCACCGAGGGCAAGTAGCTAAACGTGTGTGTGTGGGGGGGGGGGGGGGGGGGGGTGGTGTGTGCAGCTCAGTCGTGTCGGACTCTTTCTGACCCTATGGATTGTAGCCCACCAAGCTCCTCTGTCTATAGGATTCTCCAGGCAAGAATACTGGAGTTGCCATTTCCTTCTCTAGGGTGGGAAACCTTCCTAATCCAGTCCTTTTCTCTGTCCTAGTTCGTGGAGTTTCCCAGAGACATTCAAACTAAAGAACTACAATGAAATAATATTTTCTATCAAGCAGACTGGTAAAACAAACAAACAAAAAATAATTGTTTGTAGTAGTGTTGCCTATTAGCACTTGAAGTCATTGTATGAGTTTCCTGTGGCTTCTGTAACTAATTACCACAGCTCAGTAGCTTTAAAGAACAGAAATTAATTTCCCCACAGTTCTGGAGGTTGGAAGTCCAAAGTCAGTATCACTGGGCAGAAATCAAGGTTTTGACAGGGTCATAGTCCCTGTGGAGGCTGTAGGGGAGAATCTGTCCTTGTTTCTTCCAGCTTCTGGTGGCTACCAGCCTTCCTTGATTTGTAGTTGCATTTCCACTGCCTTTGTATTCACATTGTCTTCTGTTCCATAATCTCCCTATGCCTCTCTCCTTTAAGAACATTTGGCATGGCATTCAAGCTCCATCTGGATAATCCAGGATAAATACCCCATCTCAAGATCCTAAACTCAATCCCCTCTGCAAAGACGCTCTCATTTTTAATTTTTTTTTTTTTTTTTTTGCCATATAAGGTAATATTGACAGCTTCCAGGAATTAGGATGAAAATATTTTTTGAAGGATCATTTTTTTTTTCAGTCTGCCCTACAGAAGTAACATCCTAATTCCTCCACCTATAGACAAGAGATTAACCGGTTATAACTTCAGTTTCTTTCTCTTAATAAAATAGGAATAATAATATGAACTTTCTTATATATTACTGAGAATATAAAAGAACTATGACAATATCTGGGGCTCTGTAAGAATTTAATGGCTGTTAATTCTCAATGTCACAGCAATGTTCTGTGTGGGTCATGGTGTCAAGGAAACAAGCCCTTCCTTGGCTCTCGGGATAAATTAGTAACATTTAGGAAAGACTAAGACAAGAACAACCAAAATTACCATCACACACATTTAATCTAGCAATTGCATATTCAAAAATTTCTCTAATACACACACTTATGAAATGCAGATAGTATTTATTTGTGTTGTTTATATTGTTAAATGTGGCTTGTTAAATAAAAATATATCCATAACTTGGAATATTTTTGAGACAAAAGTAAAATAAGCTATTTCTATGCTGATATGGAAATGGAGGCTTAAAACTCAACATTCAAAAAACAAAGATCACAGCGTCTGGCCCCATCACTTCAAGGCAAAAAGATGGTAAAACACTGGAAACGGTGACAGATTTTATTTTCTTGGGCTCAAAAATCACTGCAGATGGTGACTGCAACCGTGAAATTAAAAGACGCTTGCTCCTTGGAAGAAAAGCTATGACCAACCTAAACAGCATATTAAAAAGCAGAGACATTACATTGCTAACAAAGGTCCCTATAGTCAAAGGGTTTTTCCAGTAGTCAGGTATAGATGTGAAAGTTGGACCATAAGGAAAGCTGAGCACCGAAGAATTGATGCTTTTGAACTGTGGTGTTGGAGAAGACTCTTGAGAGTCCCTTGGACTGCAAGGAGATCCAACCAGTCAATCCTAAAGGAAATCAGTCCTGAATATTCATTGGAAGGACTGATCAGAAGCTGAAGCTCCAATACTTTGGCCACAGGATGAGAAGAACTGACCCATTGGAAAAGACCCTGATGCTGGGAAAGATTGAAGGTGGGAGGAGAAGGAGATGACAGAGAATGAGATGGTTATGGTTGGATGGCCTCACGGACTCAATGGACATGAGTTTGAGTAAGCTCTGGAAGTTGGGGATGGACAGGGAGGCCTGACGTGCTGCAGTCCATGGGGTCGCAAAGAGTCTGACACGACTGAGTGACTGAACTGAACTGAACTGAAAGGCAAGGTGCAATAGAATAGATTTGAAAAGTGCAAAATATGAGAAAAATAATAGGCTTCTTCTGGTTTGCATGCAAAAAGCACATCTTTAACTTCAGGCGTGAAGTTATCATTCCTTATATGTTTGTGAGAGGAATCAGAATCCAGTGCTGGAGTGGAATGAAATAGGATGAGGACTGATTTTCAATTAATACATTCTAATAACTATCAACCAATTTCTGCTTATCTAATAACTATCAAAGTTCTGCTTTTTTCTTTAATCTATAAGACCATTTCAAAACCATTTGCCATACCCTCTTCCGTAGAAACTTTTAAAGGGGTCACACGACTGCTTTAAAGAAATGGGTCCACAATAGAGATGGCAGCGGTGGGATTCGAACCCACGCCCCCGAAGAGACTGGAGCCTTAATCCAGCGCCTTAGACCGCTCGGCCACGCTACCACACCTATACCCCAACTCAAACTTCTTAGCAGTTTAAAAGACTTGCACAAGCCTATGTTATTTTTCCTAGAGTATTTTCCCCCTCTACATACAATTCTGTCATCTCATCCACGAATAAAATCCGCAAATAGGTTCCTATTTTAGGAGATTCACATTTGCCTTCTGTGCTATTTTTCTGATACTCGAAAGTAAAGGGAGAAGCAGCCAATGCATACATAATATCCGTCAAACTCGAAGTCATAAACTCGAATCAGTCATTAAAAAAAAAAAAAAAAAAGGATGAGAAATCGCCGCACAGCACCCACCGAAACTCGGGATGGAGAGATCAGGAGTCTCCAACTTGTCAACTGAGTTTGGGACTCAGCAGTGGGAAGTTATTTTTTATTTCTTCACCTAGAAAACAGAGACGGTCTTCTCCCCGCTCACACGGAACTTGAGTCAGAGTTTGTGTGTCTTTGTGTGATTTCTTACTAAAGAAAACAACCGCGCAAACCGACCTACTTTTGGCTGAATGTGATCATGTTCTTAATTTACAAAGTTCAGGGAGGGGATTAGTTTGCTTTCAATACGTGGTGTAGCAGACTCTCTAAGCCCAGAGACGACTTGTTCTACCGGCTCCAACCTCACCTATGCGAACTTCGCGAGTCCCCGGGGCTCCTCCCCACCTAATCCATGTCTCCAGACGGCTCATCCTCTAGCTGAACGGCCTGATCCATTATATGCTACACCGTTTAAGTGAGTCCTACTATGATCAGGGTAAGTGGTGTGTAATTCTTCAAAAGGTCTGATTATATTATATACAGGGAAGAAGTGGTCTTTAAAAAAAAAAAAGAGAGAGATTCAGTTCAGTTCAGTTCAGTCGCTCATTCGTGTCCGACTCTTTGCGACCCCATGAATCGCACCACGCGAGGCCTCCCTGTCCATCACCAACTCCCAGAGTTCACCCAAACTCATATGCATCGAGTCAGTGATGGCATCCAGCCATCTCATCCTCTGTCGCCCCTTCTCCTCCTGCCATCAGTCTTTCCCAGCATCAGGGTCTTTTCCAATGAGTCAGCTCTTCGCATGAGGTGGCCAAGTATTGGTTTCAGCCTCTGCATCAGTCCTTCCAATGAACACCCAGGACTGATCTCCTTTAGGATGGACTGGTTGGATCTCCTTGCAGTCCAGGGGACTCACAAGAGTCTTCTCCAACACCACAGATCAAAAGCATCAATTCTTCGGCTCTCAGCTTTCTTCACAGTCCAACTCTCACATCCATACATGACCACTGGAAAAACTATAGCCTTGACTAGACAGACCTTTGTTGGCAAAGTAGTGTCTCTCTGTTTTTGAATATGCTGTCTAGGTTGGTCATAACTTTCCTTCCAAGGAGTAAGCGTCTTTTAATTTCATGGCTGCAATCACCATCTGCAGTGAATTTGGAGCCCAAAAAAATAAAGTCAGCCACGGTTTCCACTATTTCCCCATCTATTTCCCAGGAAGTGATGGGACCAGATGCCATGATCTTAGTTTTCTGAATGTTGAACTTTAAGTCAACTTTTTCACTCTCCTCTTTCACTTTCATCAAGAGGCTTTTTAGTTCCTCTTCACTTCTGCCATAAGGGTGGTGTCATCTGCATATCTGAGGATATTGATATTTCTGCCGGCAGTCTTGATTCCAGCTTGTGCTTCTTCCAGCCCAGCGTTTCTCATGATGTACTCTGCATAGAAGTTAAATAAGCAGGGTGACACTATACAGCCTTGACTTACTCCTTTTCCTTATTTGGAACCAGTCTGTTGTTTCATGTCCAGTTCTAACTGTTGCTTCCTGATCTGCATATAGATTTCTCAAGAGGCAGGTCAAGTGGTCTGGTATTCCCATCTCTTTCAGAATTTTCCCCAGTTTATTGTGATCCACACAGTCAAAGGCTTTCTATACTTTTTAGTTAAAGGGAAAATTTATGGAAAAGTATCAAAGGAGAGTGCCTGAGAGCAATTTGAAAGTAGAGACTAGTTAGGATATATTCAGTCTACTACTATTGCTGACATCACTTAACCCGTGATGGAGGGACAGGGATGTTTTTAAAAGTAACTGAAATAGTATATGAAATATTTGGGAACTTAGGGTAAAAAGTACAGCATTTTGAAGGTAAACTTTGTTATAAAGTGTTGCTAAATGAACTAAATTATGTAGAATTTCAATGAAGTAATCACATAACATTTTATCAATAATAAAATATTCCTGTTGAGTAGAAAATTGAAATTTTATCTGTGATTGTTAGTTCTGTAAAATCACAGATGATTGCCGGGAGCCACCATGGGAGATCCCACCCATGACAAAGGTCATGTGGAGAGAACCTGACAGGCAAAGGCAGATCAGGCCTCAAGGGACCCCCTGAATCTGCTCGAGCATCCACCCCAAAACCAAAATCTGTCTTACTATTTTGTGCCTTTCGCCAACTCTTCTGACATTAACAGGGGGCTATCCCCAACCACCTTTCTCTGGAAAAAGTCAACTTAGGGCTTTAGTTAATAAGTCTCCTGGGCATGAAAGGAATATTTCTATTTTAACCCCTCTGTTGGCATTCTAGCTTGCCTGACAGGTTTACCCATACTCTTGCAATTAACACACATGATTGTTCACAACTCCCCAACCTTGAAAGGCACAGGAAGTCAAAACATTCTAAAAGTCCTAATGAGCATAGAGTCCTTTAAGGGATGAAAAATTATTAGAACAGATAGTACTGGTAAAGGGCTTCATTATTGGTCCAATGCTTGCTGCCAAGTTCCCCTATCCCTTATCCATTGTGCACCTGGGAATGCATTAGTTAACATAGTTGGGATGTAAGAAAAACAAGTAGTAGCCTTGGAATTAACCACATCAGACCTTTGAGCTAATTGGTTCTTTCCTTGTTGTGACCCACTGCACCTTTGCTCCGTGAGAATGTAACTCTGTTTAGTACTTTCTGAGGCTGGGATAAATAAAGAAGAAACACTTTAAGGGAAAACAAGTTTTCTGGCTGATCAGCCTTTATCAAAAAAGGGTCATAAAATGTTCACAGGCCTCCAAGGCCAGAAGATAATGTACACAACATTGTTTATGGGAAAGGCATGCAGAAAAAATCCTGGTTTTGATAAAGACAAAACAGATGTAATGTTTGGGCTGACTCTATATGCCTTTGCATCTTTCATTTCCCTCTATGTACAAGTCAAGGTATAAAAGTTCCTTTTGAAAATAAAGTTATGGGCCTCACTCACTGAAGCTTGGTCTCCCTGTGTCGTTTTTTCCTTTTCTTTTTTCTCTCTCTGTTCTTCTTTCAGGATGACTCCTTGGAACACAGGAGCTTTATTGGCTTTCTGTGTCAATCAAGGAAGATCAAGCCTCTTTCTCTTTGCTTTTTTTACTTTCCTTATTGCCTATGCTGTCATCCTGAGGGTACCCCTGGATCCTGTTGGGGCTGGACCCCAGCAGATGATAACCACTCTGTCACAACACCTTACTAGCACAGGGCTTGACACATCATAGGTACTCAGTAAAATTTTAGTCAGTTATATAGTATCCATACATTAAGGTAGGGGTTTTCATCCAATAAAAACTTACTGAAACCATACAATGTACCAGTCACTATTTTAAGCTCTGGGACGGGAACAGTGAACAAGAAAAATATAAAGTCGATGGCCTTGTTGAGCTTATATTCTAGAAGAAAAGACAAACAATAAACAATGCAGGACACTGGGGTTTGATCCCTGGATCAGGAAAATCCCCTGGAGAAGGGAATGGCAATCCACTCCAGTATTCTTGCCTAGAAAATTCCGTGGACAGAGGAGCCTGGTGGGCTATGTAGTCGATGGGGTCACAAAGAGTCAAACATGACTGAGTGGCTTCATAGTAGTCATAGTTAAGTGAGCCCGAGTTCTACTGCTTCTCATCTACTGAGTAGCCACAAGCCTATCGGCAAGTCATTTAAACTTATTCGGTCTTACTTTTATCATATGTAAATGATATGACAATAATAAAAGCTGCCTACAGTGATAGACGATAGATGACCACTACAAGTAACACACATGTAAGAGTACCTTGCCCGTAATATGCACTCAATACAGTTTGCTATCATCATTTGTATCATTTATTAGTATTCATTGAACAACTTTTTTGTATGTTGAATTCAGTCTTTTAAATAATACTGTGAAATATTATCCTATTTTACAGATAATGAAGTTTTAAAAAATTGACATATTCTCAAAAAAATCAAGTGAATTATTTTTCCTAACTTAATAGATGGCACACACAAGATTTACACTTCAGTCCTACAAGATCTATTTTAGGACATTTTTCACTTTGCCAGATTGAAATCCAGTGTATTTTTTCTCCATTTTCAATCATCTCACCTCATTTCTTCCACCTTATCTCGCTTCTGTTTACATTATTCTGGACTTTTAGCCAGAATAGAAAGGCCTTCAGATCATGGACTTGGTCAGACATGGATTTTAAGGGGAATACTGACAGACAAGGAAGATGCAGAGCTAGATAAGGATACTCCAGCTTCACCCTCAGCAGAGCTAAGCATATTTCTGTGTCTCTCACTGTTTCAGTCTGGAAATCTTCCAGCCTGTGGACCCAACTCAGGCCCCTCGTATCTGTATGCCACTTTCTACACACGTAGTTGTGAAGTAGGGCACAGTGAAATCTAATGAAGTCTGATGTCTGCCAGCAGTAAGTGGTATTTAAAGCATGTGTGTGTGTGTGTTAGTTGCTCAGTCATGTTCGACTCTGTGACCCTATGGACTGCAGCCCACCAGGCTCCTCTGTCCATGAGATTTTCCAGGCAAGGATACTGGAGTGGGTTGCCATTTAAAGCATAGTGGGAGAAAAAAATTCACCATGTTGCATATTTATTCATGGTTGAAATCCTGAAATAATTTTGATCATTGTGACATACTCAGAGCAACAGTATGTATGCCACAGTACATACTCTTATCTTGCACTCTGTTTGAAAAATATAACTTTTCAAAAAATCTGTATAAATATGAAAGAGAATCGATAGTTCTACCGAAACCCTTTTGTCTCAGAGCCTTCTTAGCGCAGTAGGCAGCGCGTCAGTCTCATAATCTGAAGGTCCTGAGTTCGAACCTCAGAGAAGGCACAGTAGTTTTGTGACTCCTACATGCTTTCATTTGAAAAAGAAGCAGGGTAAGGAACAAAATTCCCTATCCCACCAATCAAGTTCTATGTGAAATCTAGGCCCCAAGACTCCCTGTCAACATGATGCGATTATAAATTATAAATGGAACTGTAGTCCTTCAAGAAGTTTAGCTGATTTCTTTCGAACCAGGTTCCTTAGGCAGCAAAGCAGTTTTTCAATATGTTTCCTATAACCATATATCTGGATTAACTGTCTCTTTGCTGCACTAGAAAATTAGCAAAAATTTATTTCCTTAAAATAGCATAAATTTATTATTTTACAACTCTGGAGGTCAGAAGTCTGAAATGGGTCTTGTGGGGTTAAAATCAAGATGTAGCAGAGCTGCCCTCTCTCTAGAGGTCTTGGGGAGAAATTACTCCTTGCTTTTTCTAGCTTCTAGAGGATGCTCCTATTCCTTGACTCATGTTCACATCACTCTGACCTCTCTTCTGTTGTCTCATCTCCTTCTCTAACTCTGACCTAGCTACCACCCTCTTATAAGGATACTTCGATTACATAGAGCCATCCAAATATCCAAGATAATCTCCCTATCTCCAGATTCTTAATCACATTCCTTTTGCCTGGCAAGATAACATATTACCCAGCTTTTAGAGATTAGGAAATGGGCATCTCAGGGTGGGGGGTGCGAGACATAATTACACCTACCATAGTCTACCTGCTGGTCCCCAAAGATTCACACTTGTGCCACATGAAAAAAATATTCACTCCATTCCAATTCTCCCCAAATCTTAACTCATTTCACCATCAACATATCTAAATCTTGTCCTTTCAAAACTTCCAAATATCATCACCTAAATCACCCAGATTTGGAATGAGTGAGGCTCTGTGTATAATCAATTCTTATTTTATTTTATTGATTGCTTCTTTATGTGCTAGATATCTTTCTAAAATATTTTATGTGTATTTACTCCACAAGTCCTCCCATTAACTCTGTTAGGTAGGCTTATTACTATTTCTCTTTTATACATGAGGATGGAGAAGGCAATGGCACCCCACTCCAGTACTCTTGCCTGAAAAATCCCATGGACGGAGGAGCCTGGTGGGCTGTAGTCCATGGGGTAGCTAAGAGTCGGACATGACTGAGCGACTTCACTTTCACTTTTCACTTTCATGCATTGGAGAAGGAAATGGCAACCCACTCCAGTGTTCTTGCCTGGAGAATCCCAGGGACAGGGGAGCCTGCTGGGCTGCCGTCTATGGGGTCACACAGAGTCGGACATGACTGAAGCGACTTAGCAGCAGCACGAGGATAGTGATGTCCATTGAGAGAAAGCAATTTACCAAAGCTCCTGTAACTAATAAGTTGAACAGTTGAGATTTGAGTATAGGCAGTGGGAACTAGTTAAATAAAGCCCTAATCAAAATGAACAGAAGTGAGATCCAGGCATTGTTGGGGGAAGGGGCATCAGTTTTCTATTTAATATTGCTACTCAAGTTCTTAGAGTAATAATAGTAGCCACTTTGTAACTATTTCTCATTAAAAAGTTAAAAAATTATATTTTAACATGTCAGTGATTTTATTAAAGAACAGATGATTCTCTGGTTAGTCCAGCTCTATCCTATGCTGTCCTCATACTTTCATTGCTTTCTTCTTCTCCGCAGACTTCATCAGTATCTTATGTGCTTATTTATTTTATATATTAATTTTCTTTATTTTTCATATCACCCCCAGCAGAATGTGAGATCCGTGACAGCAGTGCTTTTTGTTAGCTTTGTTTGCTACTGTATTTCCTGCCCTTAGAAATATTCCTGGGGTGGTTACTGGAGGCAGGGATGAGGGGTGGCAGGCAAAATGAGTGAATGTGGTCAAAAGGTGCAAACTTCCATTTATGAGATAAATGAGTCCTGGGAATGTAATGCACAGGTTGGTGACTATAGTTAACAATATTGAGTTGCATATTTAAAAGTTGCTAAGACAGTACATCTTAAAAGTTCCCATAATATGGGAAAAAATGTAACTGAAAATATAAGAAAAAAAGACAGAAATATGCCTGGTATATAAAAAACCAGCAGCTTACATTGTTGAATTAATTGATGAATCAATAGGAGACAAAAAGATAAGGAAGCTCTGTAAGTCTCTAGGGCTGAATCTAAGTTTCTTTAGATATCTGGCAGAATTCTCCAGCTTGCTCTTTTCACAGCGACTTTGTCCTAGCTCTAGGGTGTTTGTATCTAGGACATTTTTCCTTCCAGTTGATCATCATGCCTGAAATACTCTAATGTTTTCCTTAAGAGAGATAGCATGGGAATATACTGTTCTTCCTCATATTCCCTTCAAAATGTCAAGCACGGTCCTGCAAACATCCTAATTTTCCTTTGTAGCTAGTAATAGATTCATTGTTCATTATTTTATTTAATGAAATCAATTGTAGAGCTAGAGATTGTTAGAGTCTAGAGAGATTTAAACATATCTTTCTCTCTGGATACTTTAAACAGTAACACACTGTAGGCGATCAAAAACATTTTACCACAGTTTAATGCAAAACCTATTTGAAAAGTGATTGAGGTATAAAGTCACATGCATATTAGGTGGCTTGCATTTGAATTGTCATCTCCTAAGAATGAACTTCTTTTTAAAAGTAAGGAATCTGAGGCAGTTGCAATCAAACAACTTATAACGTATCTGATAGACTTCTAGGGCTGTTAACTTTCGTTGAGAATTTGTGGAGGATCAGTAAGAAGACACAGTAAACTAGCCAAAATAAAATTTTCAGGAGTTTGCCCTACCTTCGAGCTAAAAGGTAAGGCCCTACTGGGAGTCGAACCCAGGATCTCCTGTTTACGAGACAGGCGCTTTAACCAACTAAGCCATAGAGCCACCTGAGTGTCTACCACAGAGTTAAATCTACCTCATTTTACTTTGCTCCAGTAGGGAGCAAGGATGGGGGAAGCTTAAGAAAAAAAAAAAAAGACTACACTACCCTGTAGTTGGCTCTGAGATGAATTGAGAAAGTAGCATTGACATGTATAAATACTATCATGTATAAAGTGGGAGGTTGCTATATAACACAGGGAGTCCAGCCTGGAGCTCTGTGATAACCTAGAAGGGTGGGGGATGGGAGAAGGGAGGCAAGTTCCAGAAGGAGGGGATATGTATATAATTACAACTGATTCGCATGGTTGTACGGCAGAGACCAACAGAATATTGTAAAGCAACATTCTCCAATTACAAAAATAAAAGGTTGACAAATAAGTTTGAGCAAATCAGCACGAGTTATGAGTGACAAGTTTCAACAGGTAGGAAAAACTAAGAACCATTTTGAGTAGTACTAAAGAATTGCTACACAAGGAGCCAAGTCCTAACTGGAGGTGCCGGGGATTGAACCCGGGGCCTCGTGCATGCTAAGCACGCGCTCTACCACTGAGCTACACCCCCTACAATATCACCCACTTTGTGGAAAATATTTAATGGCAATCGCTATCTGCATTATTTTTCAAGAACCCTAGCCTAGTACCGGAGAAGGCAATGGCACCCCACTCCAGTACTCCTGCCTGGAAAGTCCCATGGACGGAGGAGCCTGGTGGGCTGCAGTCCACGGGGTCACTAAGCGTCAGACACGACTGAGCGACTTCACTTTCACTTTTCACTTTCATGCATTGGAAAAGGAAATGGCAACCCTCTCCAGTGTTCTTGCCTGGAGAATCCCAGGGACGGGGCATCCTGGTGGGCTGCCGTCTATGGCGTCGCAGAGTCGGACACGACTGAAGTGACTCAATCTTGTCCATGCATTTGCCCTCCTCACATGAAGCTCTTGGCTCTACAAGAGTATGAAGAGCTAGAAACTAGAGTAACATCTACTCTAGGGATATAGTTGATTTAAGGAAGGTTCCTTACAACCTTAAAGAAGAAACTATTGCTTTAAAGATTACAAATTTTGAGCAATGTAGTAACAATGTAATTAGGGATGAAATTTGTAAACTAGGAAAGGTCAGTTAAGATTTTTGTTTTACAAGTCACTGATAAATTAGAAATCTTAACAACTTATTTCTAGACAAGATGATTGAATTACTGGGTGTGAGTGAGGAGGTGGCCAGCATTAAAAGATCCCCGACTTTTTCTCTGAGGGTGGTAAAGAGTGGTTATGATGTCTGTCAAAGACCTTGGGGACTTCCTGAGCTTAAGTTTGACTTGAGAGACCAGTGCCCAAACAAACTAGTCAGACACTTGTTGAATAAAAATGATAAAATCTCAGGTATTTTGGCTAGAGTAAGACTCCATACTGTCATTGTGATTTCATTCATAGAAAAATCTAGGGCCATTTTGTGATCATCAATGTTGCCTCAAAGACTGGTGAGCTAGAAGATACAAGTAACCACAACATCTTAAAATAGGACCATTATCTCTTGATTGCTGTCATGGCTCCGTTGTTTGAATAGGAAGGAAACTTTGGGAGCAGTGACTGAACACCAGGAACTGATCACCAGATTCTCTACCTTGTAGAATACAGTGGCAGAAAGCAAAGGGAACAAAAATGTAGCCAATGGTTTCACTGGGATGATTTTTTCTTTCATTGAAATTACCTCAAAACCCCATGTTCTTCTCTATAGAGAATATACACTGCTTTATCCATCAAACTAGAGGAACTGGGGTGAGTGTTTCAACTTTTTTCTTGTTTTATGCCATTTAATTGATTGGTTCCAAACTTTTCTCAAATCTAGGAACAGTATGCTTGAACTGAATCAAGATGTCTTCTCCCAGTGAGTAATAGATGATGCTAACAAAGTAATGCTCAAAATCCTTCAAGCTAGGCTTCAGCAGTATGTGAACTTCCAAAACTGTGGAAGTTCTGGAACTTCTGAACCAAGATCTACCAGATATACAAACTGGATTTAGAAAATGCAGAGGAACCAGAGATCATATTGCCAACATCCATTGGACCATAGAAAAAGTAAGGGAATTTCAAACAAAACATCTACTTCTGTTTCATTGACTACATTAAACCTTTGTGTGGATCATGACCAACTAGAAAATTCTTCAAGAGACAGGGATACCAGACCACCTTACTTGCCTCCTGAGACACCTATATGCAGGGTAAGAAGCAACAGTTAGAACTGGATATGGAACAGTGGACTGGCTCAAAATTGGGAAAGGAGTACATTAAGACTGTATATCATCACCGTGTTTAAACTTATATGCAGAGTATTTATCATGCAAAATGCCAGGCTGGATGACTCACAAGCTGTAATCAAGAAATATCAACAAAAGCTATGGAAAAAACATAGCTTTGTTTATAGGGACCTTTGTTGGCAAGGTGATGTTTCTGCTTCTTAGCAAGTTTGGTATAGGTTTGTCATAGCTTTTGTTCCAAGGAGCAAGTGTCTTTTAATCTCATGGCTGTAGTCACCATCCACAGTGATTGTGGAGCCCAAGAAAATAAAATCCTCAGATATACAGATGATACCACTCATGGCAGAAAGCAAAGAGGAACTAAAAGCCTCTTGATGAGAGTGAAAGGAGAGTGAAATAGTTGTCTTAAAACTCAACATTCAAAAAACTTAAGATTATGGCATCTGGTCCCATCACTTCATGGCAAATAGATAGGGGAAAAGTGGAAAAAGTGACCGATTTTATTTTCTTGAGCTCCATATCACTGTGGATGGTGACTGCAGCCACAAAATTAAAAGACACTTGCTCCATGGAAGAAAAGCTATGACACACCTACAGGGTATATTAAAAAGCAGAGAAATCACTTTGTTAACAGAGGTCCCTGTGGTCAAAGCTGTGGTTTTTCCGGTAATCACATACAACTGTGAGAGTTGGACCATAAAGAAGGCTGAGTGATGAAAAATTGATACTTAGGAATTGTGGTGCTGGAGAAGACTCTCAAGAGTCTCTTGGACTGCAAAGAAATCAAACTAGTCAATCCTAAAGGAAATCAACTTTGAATATTCATTGGAAAGACTGATGATGAAGCTGAAGCTCCAATAGTTTAGCCACCTGATGAAAAGAGCTGACTCATCGGAAAAGACCCTGATGCTGGAGAAGGGCAAGAGGAGAAGCAGGTGACAGAGAATGAGATGGTTGGATGGTCCCATGGACTCAATGGACCTGAGTTCAAGCCAACTCCGGGAGATAGTGAAGGACAGGGAAGCCTGGAAAGCTGCAGTCCATGGGGTCGCAAAGAGTCGGGCACTACTTAGTCACTGAACAACATTCTGGTTGTTGGCTCATTGGTAAAGAATCCTGGCAATGCACCAGACGGGGATTCCATTCCTGGGTCGGGAAGATTACCTGGAGAAAGAAATGGCAACCCAGCCCAGTATTCTTGCCTGGGAAATGGCAATCCACCGCCGTATTCTTGCCTGGGAAATCCCATGGACAGAGGAATCTGGTGGGCTACAGTCCATGGGTTCGAAAAGGAGTCAGACAGGACCTAGCGTCTAAACAACAATCCAGTTGTTAATCTTTTGCCTTCCGAAACTATGCTGTACTATGCCAACTCCAGGGAGATGCTTCACTTTCTAGAACGCGTTGAAGGCAGAAAAATAGGACAGCAACGGTAATAGGCAGGTGCAGCGTTAGACAAGGGTATTTCTGTTATCCCAAGGAAAAGAGTCACAGAAACTCGCGGCTAGGAAATAAGTGATAAACACTATTATATGTATTTTTAAAAATATATGTAATCTTAAGAAAAAAACTTCAAGGATTTGCAGGAAATAACGGGCCATATGTGATAAAGTAACTCATTTGAGGTACCTGAAGGCGCCAGACTGGTGGGAGGAGGAACCTGCATCTTTCGGGTGGAGCCGAGGGGCTGGACCCAGGGGCCATCTTCCTTCAGCTACAGGTGTCAGCCCGTGCAGTTTCTCTTCAAACCCCGCGCTGTCGTTCTCAAGAGCACGGTCAAAATCTGTTGTGACATCTTTCCACCCGGAGCCTTTTGAGATGGGTGTGGAGGTGGGAGTGGGGATAGGGGTCGGCAGGAACCTCGGCAGCTTCCGCCTCAGGAAATTTGGTGAGCGCTTGAAAAAGTCCAACCCGGAAAAAGACTGTTCACTTCAGTTCCCCCCGACTTCTTGTCCTCCTCTGTTTCTCTCGGACTCAGGTAGTCTTGAAAATCAGCTCGTAGAAAAGGTAACGCCTTCTCCCCTCTAACCCTGTCCCTGCACCCCCGCGCTGAGCCCCTCCCCCCTCCCCGGTGCCCTCCACCCTCGGACACATCCCCTCCCACTCCTGGGGACCACGAGCAGAAAGCCGGACTAGGGGGCGCTGCGCACAGGTTCGTAGCTGCGCGTCCCCAGCAGGCCCGTGTGAGTGGGGCAAGGGCCGTGGGAGCTGGGGTGGGTCTGGGGGCCCCAAGGACAGGCGGGAGCTGAGACGACTGAGGTGACGTGGGCAGGGAGGCCCGGGACAGGGGAGGAGAGACCCGAGGAGCGGTCCAGACTCCGTCCTTAACCCGCAGAGCCCGGGTGGGTACGAAGATGCGCATCACAGATCCCAGCCCTGAACTTTGGGAATTAAGGCCATGAACGTATTCCGCGAAAAAGGGCGTCTGTCGCACAGATGTTTCTTTCCATATCTTTTACAACAGGTTCTTTAAAAGGTCGGGCCTCGAATTCCAGGTGGTTAGAGATGAGGGGGCTGGGAGTGGGGAGGAGAACTCATCTGTTTTCCGGTTGCGGACAAGAAATGTAACATCTTTTCGCTGACCCCTAAACTCCGCCGGCAAACCTGAGACTCTTCTCAGGGTCGTCACAGTTCCAAAGCCAAGTCTCATTATCCACAGCTGCCATCTTCTTCAGAGAATTTCCTTTAACCTAGGGGGGCCATCTCACATTGGTTATGCCTCTGGGGTCGGAGGGTGAGCCCATAGCTAATGATTGATGGATGTGAGTTACAAAAGTCCATCCCTCTTCCTTCACGGTGGAAATAACTATAGTGCAATTTATCTGAAACTAAACTCCATCAGAAATTGCATCCTTACTTCTCTCTTTCCCCTACTCTATCTTTCTTCACTGATTCCCTTAGACTACTCTCTCAATAAATTACGTGTACCTGAATCCTAGTCCGCCTAGTCAAGGCTATGGTCTTTCCTGTGGTCATGTATGGATGTGAGAGCTGGACTGTGAAGAAGGCTGAGCGCCGAAGAATTGATGCTTTTGAACTGTGGTGTTGGAGAAGACTCTTGAGAGTCCCTTGGACTGCAAGAAGATCCAACCAGTCCATTCTGAAGGAGATCGATCCTGGAATTTCTTTGGAAGGAATGATGCTAAAGCTGAAACTCCAGTATTTTGGCCACCTCATGCGAAGAGTTGACTCATTGGAGAAGACTCTGATGCTGGGAGGGATTGAGGGCAGGAGGAGAAGGGGACGACAGGGGATGCGATGGCTGGATGGCATCACTGACTTGATGGGTGTGAGTCTGGGTGACTTCCGGGAGCTGGTGATGGACAGGGAGGCCTGGCGTGCTGCGGTTCATGGGGTCGCAAAGAGTCGGACACGACTGAGCAACTGATCTGATCTGATCTGAATCCTAGTCTCAGCTTCTGTCTACTGGGACCTGAAGCCAAGTCAAGGAGTATTCATGAGATCACAGAGAAAGATTCAATGTGCTGTGGAAGAGACTTTGGCTACTCTTTATCAGGTTTTTGGAATCCAGCTTCCAGAACTACTGTAAGGACTTTCAAAGCCTAAGAATCACACAATCCGTAGGGAAAATACCACATTTCTGCAGCATCTCTCATGGGGGAGACTGTATTGGGGTCTTACTTCCAGGGATGGGCTGCTTAACAAACTGGGAAAGGACAGTTTGAGAAGGTCTGAGTCCTGCTTCTCTGGGACTTTAAAACACTGTCCCCAGGGACTCTCCTCAAAGGTTTTGTGATTAGCAGAGCCTTACTGATTCTAGATGCCTGCTGGATGGTCTGTTCCGGTAATAGATTCCTGTGACAACAGTGACAACATTGGTTTTGGAACCAATTAGCTCAGGTCTTTCCATGACAGATTGTACGAACCTCTGGTTCAAAAAAATAAAAAATTCACAGCAGTAGTAGTGCCAGTAATGAGAATAATGATCACCATGATAGTCACAGTCAAGTTTTAACTGCTGTAACAGACTAGAGTTTCTGAGACCCTCCTGGGCAGTCTGCCCTTCCCAGAAGTTTCTGCCTGTGGCTTTCTCTGGGGCTAAGATCTGTTACATGGATCGGTGAGGAAGGGAGAAGTGGAGAGTTGTATCTCTTGATCTTCTCTTTTTATAAAGACTACCATCATCATCATCAGAAGCAATAGTCTCATCAGGACTGCTGCTTTCACACCTGTCTCTCACCTGCCCTCATCTCCCAGTGCAAGGGAATTTTTTTTTTTTTTTTTTTTCATTTTTCTGGTCTTGGCTATCCCCAAAACAACTTCTCTTTTTTTGTCTTCAGGGCTAGCCACTGGAGGGCATAAGGGGTATGACATCTGGACTTTCCAGAGCTGGGGCAGGATTGAGACCTCCTAGACGCTCAAGTATAACAGACTCAGGTTGATGCCAGTTCTCTGCCTTCATCATTTTAGGTCTTCACTGTGGAATAGGGGATGTTGCTCCCCTGGGGCATCCACTTTTGTCCAACTAGTTTCCTGGTTTGGGCTGGACCAGTATCTTGAGAGGATTTTATGCATTGTATCATCCCGTCATCCTCCACCCACTTCCTGCACCTTGAGTATTCTGATCTGAAAATTTCTGAGCAAGGGTCAGGTCCTTGGGGGTTCTCAAGAACTGCAGAAATTTCAAGATAACTAAAAAATGAAGCACACATTTTTCAACACCACTGGTAGCTGGTTCTGCAATCCTGTCACTGCCCTAATTACCCTGCTACTGCTGCTAAGTTGCTTCAGTCGTGCCCGACTCTGTGCGACCCCATAGATAGCAGCCCACCAGGCTCCCCCATCCCTGGGATTCTCCAGGCAAGAACACTGGAGTGGGTTGCCATTTCCTTCTCCAATGCAGGAAAGTGAAAAGTGAAAGTAAAGTCGCTCAGTCATGTCCGACCCTCAGCGACCCCATGGACTGCAGCCCACCAGGCTCCTCTGTCCATGGGATTTTCCAGGCAAGAGTACTGGAGTGGGGTGCCATTGCGCCCAGTAAAAGATGTATGGTGTCTCAAATCCTGTGGGTTATGACCAAGGACAGGCTTCCCAGGTGGCTCAGTGGTAAAGAATCCCCTTGACAATGCAGGAGATGCAAGAGATGTGAGTTTGATCTTTGTATCAGGAAGTTCCCATGAAGCAACCCACGCCAGTATTCTTGCTTGGAAAATTCCATGGACAGAGGAGCCTGGTGGACTGTAGTCCATGGGGTCACAGATTCAGACATGTTCAAGGACATTCAGTCTTTTAAATATATACATCATTTTTTTTTTTTTTTTGGCTCTGCTGGGTCTTTGTTGCTTCGAGGGTTTTTCTCTAGTTGTGGCAAGCAGGGACTACTCTCTAGTTGCGGGACCTGGGATTCTCATTGCTGCGGCTTCTCTGGTTGGGGAACATGGGCTCTAGGGTGCCCAGGCTTTGGTAGTTGTGGGCTCCTGGGCTCTAGAGCACAGGCTTAATAGCTGTGGCGCATTGGCTTAGTCGCTCTGTGGCATGTGGGGGCATGTGAGATTCTCCTGGATCAGGGATCAAAGCTGCCTCCTGCATTGACAGGTGGATTCTTTATACCACTGAACCACTAGGGAAGCCTCAGTTGTTTTTTTTTTTTTTTGGCTGTACTGGCTCTTAGCTGCGACACACAAGATCTTCAATCTTTGTGGCAGCGTGTGGGCCCTTCAGTTGCAGCATGTGGGATCTAATTCCCTGACCAAGGACTGAACTCAGGCCTCCTATTTTGGGAGCATGGAGTCTTAGCCACTGGACCACAGGGAAGTCCCCCCCAGCTTTGTTTTTTTTTAATCCATTTTTTTTTCTTACTAGATTTTGAGTTCAAAAGACAAAACATCCAAATATTTTGAAAATATTTTCCATTTCTCATGTGTGCCTATCATCTATGAATATTTAGAGTCTTAAGAATCACTTTCCTGGTCATTTCTGGCTTAGTCTGTCAATTTTCATGTTGCTGTATAAAGATTAAGTCAGGGATCACATCTATTTAGGTACAAACCAGAATTATATTTTATATTACTCACTGATACTTATATTTTGTGTACTTTTTTAAAAAAGACCCTTTAAAGTGCAAGTAGCTGTGTTAATAGTAATTTGTGAAAAGAGAAAGAAAAAAACACCATTTTACTCTTCATACAATCTTTTCTTTCCTGTTTCTGATATTCTTAAATTTGTCTTCATATAAAGATTGAAGTTTTAATTATAAAACAGCATGGGCTAGATAGGGCTTCAGTATATTCTTGACTCCTCTGATTAGAAGTGAGGTTTGGTATGTTTTTCTTCTACTTTTATATGTTTTTAGATTTTTAACAGTGAGCAGAAATTAATTTTGTAAACAAAAATGTATGCATATTTGTTGAGAAAGAGAGAAGATTCAAGAAGGGACTCCCCAGGGGATCTGAATGAGGAAGTAAATAGGGGGCTGTACTTCCCCTGTTCGTGTCACAGCAACTCTATGCAGCCAGTCAGTCCCACCCAGTGTTTTCGGATGAGCCAACAAAAGGTCTAGTGCACTTATGAGAAAAACAAAATACTTCAGAGCTAAGTGAGCTGGATACTTAAGGAAGCAGAAATGAAGTGAGAGGAAGAAGTGGTATGACTCCACACATAATATAGGACTGGAAAAACACCACGGGAAACCAGCTGCTGCAGAATTCTTTTTAATTTGAGACAGTGATAAGGATGAGTTTAAAGGGTGAGGAGAGAAACCCATCATTTGAATGAAGGAACATCCCTGCCCAGGTGCCATGACCTGAATGCACTAAGGGACAGGCACCAAGGAAGGTTCTGGTTGGGTCCTGCCCACAGGGGCTTTGGGACCCACCATCATGGAGATGCCCCTCCGCTCATGTGAGATGAAGTTTCTGCTCTCACTCTGCCTTCAGAGATCCTACAAGAGAACTCAGGGTGTCAGGGGATAAATGGAAACTAACTAGGGAGAGGAAGAATTGAACAACACATGCCTGTCTTAGAGGAGAGAAGAGGCTATTAAGGAGATGTTGAGAGTCTTGCTGCCAGTTTCTGCTTTTCTTAAACCTTCAGCATTGGGAAAGGATGGATGTCAGGACTTCTGGGGACTGCGTTTTTAGGGACATGGGTAGTCCCTATCTATAATATGATTTTCCTTTGGAATGGAGTGGAAAAAATATGGTATTTTGAGATCAGAGAATTGGGAGACAGGTTTTCTTTTCCTTAATCCTCTCTCTCTCTCTCTCTCTCTCTCTCTCTCTCACACACACACACACACACACACACATTTGGGCTGTACAGGATGGTTTGGTCATATGGAGGCTGGGTGGGAAAGGACTTGAAGCAAAGATGGGATCCTTAAACGTGTTCTTCAGATGGGAGGCAACTTCTGATGGTGTCTGGCCCTTCCTATTCACTTTTGAACTGCTTCAGGTACTCTAGCATGTCTGATTTAACTGTGCTGACTGAAGCCCGGTGGTACCAACGCATGACAGGGACGCCATCAGGCCCCACTAGAAACTTCTCAAAGTTCCAGCGAATGTCATGGACCTTCATGGGCTCCCAGAAGAGCTGACTTGATGAGCCCAAAAGATCAGAGGTTGGAGGGCAGGCGTTCTGGAGCAGAGATAGAGAAATCAACAATGTTTTTTCTATTTCTATGTGGTCTTGTCTTATCCCCACCCCTAGAATGTCTACTCACCAGTATGTATCTCAGTATATTAACTAGTTGACATGCTCCTAATGAACCGTAGACATTTCAATACATCATTACCAGTACAATCAACAACCAAGAGTTAGTATGATAGCAAATAGAAAAGTTTATTCCTTTCCCTGTTTCTCCCTCAATCCCATGATTATATCACAGTGCTTCAAAGAAAGACTATCTTCTGTTTGTTTTGTTTTGTTTTTGGTAACTCGTAACACTTCTAAAGCTTCAGTTTAGCTACAAAAAAGGGGGTCCTTCTGTTCTGGGTTTCTGTGGTTCTAATACTCTGTGACACTCTTTATTACCTATTTCTGTGTTTGTCTCCCCGATTAGATATGAATTCTTTCAAGGAAGAAATTATGCCCTATTAACATTTGTTAACTCATTGTGTAGCACAGTTCTTGCACACATAACTAAAGATTTGATAAATGTTGAATAAATGAATCACTAGCATTCAGTAAGGAAAGTTAGTCTATATTAGAGAAATCATATTTATATGTTTCCATTACTTGAAGCTAAAGCTTCATGACAAATATTGCCACCATCCATGAACTTATCTGAGAATTTCTTTCCACGGAGTCCAAACTCAGTCCTAGACTTGAGTGAGCCCCATGCTTTCAGGGCATTGTTACCTACCTGACCAATTCTTGCCAGGTTTATGCTCACTTACCTTCAGGAAGGTAAAGACCTTCTGTTCTTTTTCTCCATTCACATCCCCTTTTTCAAAGAGCTGAAAATTGGGAACAAAGCCACCACCTGGACGTACATATCTGCAATGAACCAGAACAATCCTGAGACCACTCAAATTAAGAAAAGGGTGGATAATAATGGCCACCACAATTTGGCCACAAAGTGAAATTAGAGATAAAGAAAGAGAGGTCGTAGATAGGGAAGATGAGGAAAGAGTGGTCTTTGGGAATCAGGACTTCATGCATATGCTTTAAGGAGCCAATAGAGAATTCCAAGAAAATTGGAAGCAGGATATTCCTCAGCCATAAAAAAGAATGAAATAATGCCATTTACAGCAACATGGATGGATCTAGAGATAATCACAGTGAATTAAGTGAATTAAGTCAAACAGAGAAAGACAAATATATGTTATCACTTATATATAGAATCTTTAAAAAATGGTACAAATAAACTTATTTACAAAACAGAAATAGAGTCACAGATGTGGAAAAGAATCTAATGGTTGTGTGTGCTCAGTCCTATCAGACTAATTGCAGCGCCATGGATTCTAGCCCACCAGACTTCTTTGTCCATGTAATTTTCCAGGCAAGTATACTGGATCAGGTTGCCATTCCCTTCTCCAGGGGATCTTCCTGACCCAGGGATCAAACCCAGGTCTCCTGTATTGCAGACAGATTCTTTACCATCTGAGCCACCAGGGAAGCCCAATGTTATGGTTACCAAGGATAAACTGGGAGATTGGGATTGACATATACACACTGCTGCTGCTGCTAAGTCGCTTCAGTCGTGTCCGACTCTGTGCGACCCCATAGACGGAAGCTCACCAGGCTCCCCTGTCCCTGGGATTCTCCAGGCAAGAACACTGGAGTGGGTTGCCATTTCCTTCTCCAATGCAGGAAAGTGAAAAGTGAAAGTGAAGTCGCTCAGTCATGTCCGACTCTTAGCAACCCCATGGACTGGAGCCTACCAGGATCTTCCGTCCATGGGATTTTCCAGGCAAAAGTACTGGGGTGGGGTGCCATTGCCTTCCCCGATATACACACTACTATATATAAAATAGAAAAGTAATAAGGACCTGCTGTATAGCACAAGGAACTCTATTCAATACTCTATAATGACCTGTATGGGGAAAAGATCTAAAAGAGTGGATATATGTACATGTATAACTGATTCACTTTGCTATACATCTGAAATTAACACAATATTGTAAATCAACTATACTCCAATAAAAATATTTAAGAAGAAAATTGGAAAGCAATATTTTAAGGTTAAAATTCTTGATTCATTTCTATTTCCTATCCTTTCTCCTTTTTCATGTGCTTCTTTTCATTAGATTTCCTGTAGTCTTATCATTAAACAACTCAAAGGTAGAGAGAATTGTTGAGCACTACCAGAAGGGCATAACTGAATTCAAGGCATCAAAATGATGTTCTTGAACCAATTAATCTGTCAATCACCCTGGAAGTCTCCAGAATGAGAAGCTTTAGGTGGAATGTGGAAGGAAAATTCTAACACAGTCTCACAGGGTCCCAAGCAGGCACTTACTTGAGCCCCATAAGGATCTCTGAGTTCTTTGCTGGCTCTTGTTTTCCAAATTGGTTGCAGGGAAAGCCCAACACAATTACACCGAAAGGCTTCAGCTCCTCCTGTAGTGCATTCAGTTCTGTAAGCAGAGGGTGAACAGCATGGGTAACTCTTATCTTGAGCAGTAAAAGCAGTATCTGTCTATCACATGAATAAGCTGAGGACTATGAAGGGAAAGATTTAATATCACAAAGTTTGAGGAAACAGAGCAAAAGGCTAGAACACAGATTTCCAGAAACACATCCAAACAGCTGCCTTTTTTCTTGTGCAGAAGTTACCATAAGTGGCTCCACTTCATCATCCAATAGGAGCCCTTCTTTAAAAGCACAGATTGCTTAGATTGTTGTATGTGTGTGTGTGTTGGGGGCGGGTCCCATTTGATTCAGAAGAGAAGTCGGATTTAAATACCATTGCCTTCCTTGGTTGATTGATCAAAAAATGTTTTAAGGAATGGCAAACAAAATGGACATTCTAGCCCCATCCTCCCACTCTGCCCCATGACACAATGTTACACTCCAGTCACCCTCCCAGGAGCACTCTTTGTGCTCTAACCTGGGAGTTATAGAGGGAATCAGAGAAATGCTAAGTCTAGCCCCAGAGCATTCTTTTTTGTCAGTTCCAGTGACATAAATGCTGCCATTTCCCTTAAAGACTCATTGGGATTCTAAGGCTACAAACTCCAAACTGCTCTTTCCCACTGCCAGGAAGCTTCCCAGTGTCTGTCTGGACTTGTGCCATTATTTCCAACTTCAGCCATTTTCAGTTCAGGTTTACTGACTTCATGACCAGCACCAGCCAGTCCTAATCAGACTCAGCTCTATCTGCTAGCATCTCCTCTTAGCCCTCACTCCAACTAAACAGTGCATAGATGGTAACTACGTTTCCTCTTTTCTGACATTTGGAAGTGCCTGCAGAACCCAAGGGTATTTTTCCAGAGGCTCAAAGGTCAATCTTCTCTCCTGTTACCAGAAGTTACCAGTGAGAAAGATAAAATTCGCCCCTAAAAGCTAGATTCTGGCCTGGGAGTTATAGCTAGAGCTTGTTGTTCTCCTCCTGAACATAAACAGTTTCACAGAAGATCAGTATCATACAAGAGACCTTTAACCAGACAAAACATGAACATTATTCAAATCACAAAAATGACCAAGTATCACCCTATTCTTACCAATCTAAGTGATTACTGTTTGTTTATCCTTGCTTTATTCCTCCTACTCTGTAGATATGATTTATTAAGATACCAATAACATCATTGTGCCCCTTTCCTCATTCCCTGACAGCATCCAATCCAGAACCAAGCTTCAATCCCTTGAACCCTTCCCCAAATCATGTAATACAAGCTCAGATCCTCAAATAAGTCCTTTCTATTAATAACATCTTACTGAGAAGCCCCATGGCTCCCTACAGTATATGTTTTCCCTCAGAACGTTGAGCAACAAACTCAAATACAGATACATTCCTGGTGGTCTTTGCTAAATCTTTAGGAAAATCTTAGTTCTCAAATCCCGAGACAATTCTCCTAGCATTTCTAAGGAGCAGAGCAGTGGCAGGATGTAGGGGATAGAGTCACATGATCACCTACCTTCCCCCAGCACCTTGTTTCCTCCCAATAACAAATTAGCAAAACCTTTTAGAGTTAGGACTTCCCTGGTGGCTCAGATGGTAGAGGGTCTGCCTACAATGCAGGAGATCCGGGTTTAATCCCTGGGTCAGGAAGATCTCCTAGAGAAGGAAATGGCAACCCACTCCAGTATTCTTGCCTGGAAAATCCAATGGACGGAGGAGCCTGGTACACTACAGTCCATGGGATCGCAAGGAGTCAAGACACAACTGAGCAATTTCACTTTCACTTTCTGGAATTAGACTATGGCCATCTGACAACGCTAGTTCCAAGAGAGTTGAAACATGAGTTCTTACCTGGATACTGAGCTGTCAAGCCTCAATAGGTGGCCACATTTACAAACAGGACATGCTTGCCCGCATACTGCTTGAACTGGATATACTCCTCACCATTGAGGGTGAGGGCTCCATACTCATAGATGGTGCCTGTCACCCCCTTATAGCAATCCACCTGAAATATAACAAAAATAACCATAGTGATGTGATGATAAAGCAAATAGTAATCTCTAACATCTGTGAACTTTTTGAAACTCTAAGAACTGAAGAGAATATTCCAAGTAATATTTTTAGTTACGGCTAATGCCACAACTGGGACTTTCCAGGTGGTTCAGTGGTAAAGAATCCGCCTGCCAAGCAGGAGACTCGGGTTCGATCCCAAGATTGGCAGGATCCCCTGGAGAAGAAAATGGCAACCCACTCTAATATTCTTGCCTCGGAAGTCCCATGGACAGAGGAGCCTGGTGGGCTATTGTCCATGAGATCACAGAGCCGGACATGACTTAGCGACTAAACAACAATGCCACAACTAGAATTTATACCTTCTAATTTAAAATCTTTTTTGCAATGGTGGGACAAGCACTTTATAATCATCTTTCCATTCCTGGAATCTTAATACAATTTACTGCCATCCTCCAATTGACAATTTACAGTTTACCTGCACTCTCTTCCACATCCTAACACCTCATTCCAGTCATCATATCTCTTTGCAAATATTTTTAACAGATTTTGGCAGAGTTTCTCACAACAGAAATATGTTTTATATAAATTTCTCATCTATATGTTCTCACATTGTAGTTTCCTTCCCCCAGAGCCCAGCAAATAACTTGTTCCTTCTCTAGATCCCAGAGGCATTCTCCAAAGCTTTGCCAGTAGGGGCTTATTGGTACCTACAAAATTCGTCCTTAGTGCCCTTTCTTATCTCTGTGTAAAACAAGAAGCAAAGGGAACAGACTTCCTACCTACAAGCATGGCAAGGGAAAAAGGCCAACAGGATCTGGAACAAAAAGCTAAAATGCCTCAACAACTTCTGGCTATCTTTATCATGTACAGATGCCACCTTGTGAACTGGCATGTAGAATCCCAAGAATACTGCAGCTTGGAAGAGCCCGATCTTTCCTTCATGGCTTTCAGTTCTGCTCCAATTTGCTTAGGTCTGTTGGAAGAGATCAGGGTACTCTAAAACACAGCCTTTTACTCACAAGATAATATTCTACAGCAGAAATTCCACACCCAATCAGGCAGCAGTTGCTGACACAGACGTGGATGGCCCTGAATGGATGCTTGTTGTCTTTTTTTAATTTCAGAGAAGGGAGATGATCTTACTACAGCTACCAGTCTTGATATTACATTTATAATAGATTCATATTATATACACCATTTTACACTTCACATGAACCCAATAATAGAGGACTTGAAGTGTGGTTTGAGGACCTGCACAAGTATTATCTGAGAACAAATAAGAAAAGCAAATTTGGACTCTACTAAAACCTACTGGATCAGAAGCTTTGGAGGTGTGACCCAGTAACCTGTGCTTTAACAAACTTTCTAGGTGATACTTATGTGAGTTGAAATTTGAGGATCGCTGTACTACAAGATAGGTTTTCTCCAACTTTTAGAGAGGAAAGAAAGGGGTCAATAAAAGATGTCTAACTGGCTTAACATCACAGTTAAGCTGGGGTTTTGAATGAATATGCCTGATTTTAAACTTAAAACTTGTTGCCTCAAGTCATTTACTTCATTTGCCACTTTGCATCCTAAGACACATATACACACCCTTAACAGGGTGCTACTGACAGCAAATGTGGACATTTTTCCTGGGGTGGGGGGGAAGCATTGTGTAATTTGGAGCAGTACCAAGATTTAAAAGCAAAGATCTTACTCTCATCTGAGCTCTTGCCACATCACTTCCCCTGAAATTAAAATCAGCAAGCAACTCTCCTTGCCTTTTGCCTTTTATTATTACCTGAAAGGGAAAAAAAAAAGCCCCTCTTTCCCGACTCTGGAACTCCTTAGGGCACATTTCAGCACCAGCTTCTTTTTCCACCTGCCCAAGGGTTTCAGCTTCTCCAAGAGCTGCCAGTTCAGCCTCCTTCTAAATCCAGTTACTACTTCACATCCCTGTTTCCCGGACCTGCAAGATTCCCCAGTGTTCCAGACCAGGGTGGAGGGGATGGGTTCTGGGCTATCCAGCGGCCACCAGGGGCAAGTGGCAAAGCAGAACACAGGGTGAGCAGCGTTTGTCCTTCATCCACTTTTCCACTTTCTGCCCAATGACCCACCAGGCTAAGGGGAGATGATCCACGTAAAGACAGGCAGTTTAGGAGAGCCTCTGCCTCAGAGAACAGCAGTGGCAATGGCAAATATCAGTTAAGAAAGGCTGGGGAGATGGATCTTGTCCTTCCTAGGAGAGGAGAAGGGAGAACTCCTGGCTTCCTTGGCAGCCTAGTTCACCATCAGTGCTGGAATCCACCTGGGTTCCCTGCGGGACACTTACCTTCATCGGTTGCTGCTTTGGAATCAGCTGAGCTAAGCCGACCAGGAACAGTGGGAAAAGACAGGAGGCCCAGAGCTGCAGGATCATGGCTCGAACCAGGAGTTCCAGGCAAGTCTCAGATCCCCAGGGATCTCAACCCGTTTTGAGCTCCCAGCAGGGACCAGTTTGAAGATTCATCCTCCAATCACAGAGAAGCATTAACCCACGGGCAAACCTCCCTCCACCCTGCGATCCCTCCCCCTTCCTCTTCCCTCTCCCCAACATCCACCTCCCCCTTCACTGTCCCACCCCAGACCACAAGCCCTGAAGGCTCAGTGCACCCAGTACCTCTCCCTGACAGGCCACCCACTGGTGGTTCTGGCACCCATATCCTGGCAGATGAAGGTGGAGGCTTCCCCCTTTAGAACTTGAAATACTGTCTCTACCTTCTCTAAGTGCCTGGCAGTTCCCAGGTGCCAGCTCTGCACCCAGGAAGTAAAGTCACCACCACTGAATCAGAATCTGCTTTTTAAAATCAAGATTCTCATGTAATTTATATGCAAACTAAAGTTTGAAAAGCATTGTCCCACATGACTATTAATCCTCTGTCCTGTCCCCTTAAACTTCCATCACTTAGTCCACAGCACACTGTATTTTCTAACTATGAAATCCAGCTGTGGGGGCCTGAGTGTCTCAGATACTCTTGAACCTGTCCCCTGGAGAAGGGCTTGTTAGTGTAGGAGTAACACAAATGATGGGTACACATTCACAGGGCAAACTGTCTAGGAGAAAGCTCTAAAATATGAGTTAACTTCCCTGGAGAAGGAAATGGCAACCCACTCCAGTATTCTTGGTGGGAAAATTCCATTGACAGAGGAGTCTGGTAGGCTACAGTCCATGGGGTCGCAAAGAGTCAGACAAGACTAAGCATGTAAGCAGGAGACTCCTCCTTGGTTGCCTTGGGCTTGACTAAGCTTCATTTGTTCTAAATAATCATCTCTACCCCCACTTACTCCATAAAACTATTTCTAGTAAGGTCCTAATAAGGTAACAATCTGAAATTTGTTGGAAAGCATTAATATTTGAATTGGTGAAGAGTCAGAGTTATTTTTCCCACCCATTCTCACTCCCGTCTGCTCCCCTCCAGGTTTTCTCTGACACCCCAGCTTTACCAAACTCCCCTGTTTATTGAAGTGATACCTTCTTCCTCCAGTTCTAAGCCCTTTTACATCCAGTCCCTTCCATCTGCCCTGCCTCTTCCAGGTTCACACAAAAGGCTTTCTCTGCTCCTGAAACTGAAGTCTGGATGGGGTTGAATTCTCATGAACTCTGCTGGAAGATAAGCTTTCTGTTATCTCAGATTTCTTCTCTAAGACCTTATAATCTGTGGCCTGCTCGCTGATATCCGATCCAGCCAAGCAGGTCCTCAGGCATTTGGAGCAGCCATGTGAAAGTGTCCTCGTCTTGACACAGGCTTAACACATTCATGAGCTCCTTGGCCTCTCACCATTCTCATTTTTAAAAATGGCTAAACCTTAGACTATGATATATACCGAAGACAAGGGTATTGACTAGCTCCTTATCGAAGAAAAAGTTAATGTCTCTGTACCTTAGTTTTCTCATTTGTAAAATTAGAGTAGTAACAATGTTTACCTCCTAGGGCTGCTTTGAGAATGCAGTGTGATTCTAACTGTAAAGAACTCAGCCCAAGGCCTGAAACATTTAAGCAACTATTTTTCATCCATATGTTTATCTTTTTGCATGAGAAAACAGAAGCTCACAGAGAGAGTGACATCTCAAAGATCACAGGTTAGTAACGGTGAAATGAAAGCAAACTCTTGACTCTTACCATGGAGTCCTTGCTCTGGTTCCACATGGATCATCAGTTGTTGCAACTAAATCTTCACTGTCTGAGGTGATTTACATTTGCTCTTTTTGCAATAACTGGCCCCTGAGTGGTGAGGAGACACTTCAGAAGAGACCTTATCAGTAAGTCAAATGGTCTAAAATTCCAACTGCCCAGGTTCCTATTCCAATATTCCTCATAAGCTTTTGAGCACCTTGGTTTCTGGCCTTTGAGAATCGAAGGTACAGAACACACTGAGCAGGAGGAAAAGAGGCAGACGTGGTCCAGCGGCTAAGAATCTGCTTTCTAATGCAGAGGACTTGGGTTGTATCCCTGGCTGGGGAACTAAGATCCCACATGCTGGGGGGCAGCTAAGCCTAGATGCCAAAACTAGAGAGCCCACTCAGAACAATGAAAGATCCCGCATGCCACAACGAAGACCCTACGCAGCCAAGTAAATGGATCTTTCTTTTTAAAAAAGAAAGAAATGACTGATGCAAGAGCAGAGAATCTGTATAAACCAAATTTGTTACTTCCTTCATTTACTACCCCAAGCCCAAATTCTATTTAGATTTTTCACTGATTAAGCACCCAAGTCCAAGTTTCTGTGTCCTGTCAATTCCTCACAAGTTCATTGTCTTTGTCTGAAAAGTATAAAAGCTGCCTGCTTTGACCACTTCTGAGAACACATTTCTGTAAGACCTCCTTGCATACAAATTAAACTGTTTCTTCTCCTCCTGTCAATCTGTCTTGGGTCGCTTTTTTAAATTAGTCCAGCCACAATCATTCAAGAGGGGTGGGAGGAAGGTTCCTCCTCCTCACACTTCCCAGATCTTTTCCAGTCTCTCTTCTACACCCAGCTTTTATTCTATGACTTTTCTAAAGGTCTGTTTTGTTGACATCACTCTTATATTAAAAATAATTTGATTCCTCCCTAATCCTTACACTTTCAATTTTAAATTCTCCCATGGAGCACTCACCCTTCCTGATTTGACATTAGTTAAAATTTTCAGGTGTATCCTTCTCTCCATAAATGTTATGTTTTTGGCAGACTCAACTGTCTTCAACACTCAAAATCCATCTATTTAGGTATTGATTCTTGACCTTTTAAGTAAAATCAGTGGTAGTACTTTGAGGTAATTTTTGAAAGATTTTTTTGATATATGAATTATATGTTTTTATTTAAAATGATGCAATGCAATTATTAAGCAAGACCTCAGAGACCTGAGTCACAAATCAGGGTTCTGGGGAGCTTGACCAGGCCTTGAATTGGACTCAAGGTCAGTCTTGCTCCCTTTCTCAAATAGCCTAGGTAGGGCTAGGGCAGGAAAGACTGGGAGATTCAGATCAACTTGTCTCAACCACTATTTCTTTGACCCAGTCAGGATGAAGCAGTTTAGATGACAGAGGATTCTTAAGAAATGATTTGTACAAGGTTACAGGATGTTACAGGCTGAGTTATATTCTCCCCAAAAGATATATTGAAATCCTTCCTTGCACGACCTCAGAATGTAACTTTATTTGAAAATAGGATCTCTGCCAATGTAATTAGTTAAGATGAGGTCATAGCTAGAGCAAGATGGACCCTTAATCCAATATGACTGATGTCCTCATATAAAGTTGACTTTGTAAAGGATGTCCTGTAAATGGAGACAGAGATGAGAGTTGAGCTGCCACAAGCCAGGGGATGTTTGGGTGTAGCAAAAGCTGGAAGAGGCAAGGAAGGATCCTTCCCTACAGGTTTCAGAGGGAGTATGGCCATGGTAACTCTGTGAGTTCAGACTTCTAGCCTCTAAAACTGTAAAACCATCCATTTCCATAGCTCTAAGCCACTTAGTTTGTGGCACTTCCTTATGGCAGCCCTAGAAAACTAATTCTTGCAAGTAAGTTTCAGTTCAGAGATAAGAACTGAGTTTTATCTGGTTTCCAGCAAGTTTCATCCATTGCCTTATGTCTACCCCACATTCACCATGAAATTCTTTCATTCTCAGTTTCTTTGATCATAAAGGAAACAAGATTATTTATTACTTCCATACAAGCCTTCATTTTACTTCCAGAATGAAATTACTACTTTATTAACCTGAATCTCAACTTAGAAATTCAAGCCTATGCTTGATTCTGCCTGAAATATTTTTTTGATTTACTTTATCTCCCTTTGTACATGGGCCTTCCTCTTAGGACTCTAGGGATTTTCTTCTCTGCTTTGCAAAGGAAAGACAAAGACTCTCATTGCAGATTTGCCATAATTTTGTAATACTATCCCTTTTGTATTGTAAATAATATTTTCATATCTACCATCTCATCTTGCCCTCACTATCAGAGTAGAAATTACGTAGGGGAGGCACACTTTCCTCAATTTATAAACGTAAGATTTAAAAATAGAGAGTCACTTAACTTCAAATCTAACTATTTTTGTCTGTTTTAAAAATCTCCTTTGACTTCTTTAAATTCATTAACCACATATATTAAGAATTTGAGTGTGTAACAGGGAAGAACAAACCTGATTCCATATTGAATCTATTTCTTTAAGTTCTAGACTTTGCACTCTATAGCTAATTGCCTCCTGCCCAGCCTTGCTAACTCTGTACATATGCGTGTTAATCATAAAATGAATGTGGCCTGTAGCTTGAAGTATAGAAGAATAGTCCCCTTCCAGAAACTCTGCCTCCCATGCCTAAACTTTAAAACTTTTGCTTGCTGCTGCTGCTGCTGCTAGTCGCTTCAGTCATGTCCGACTCTGTGTGACCCCATAGACGGCAGCCCACTAGGCTTCCCCCGTCCCTGGGATTCTCTAGGCAAGAACACTGGAGTGGGTTGCCATTTCCTTCTCCAATGCATGAAAGTGAAAAGAAAAAGTGAACTCGCTCAGTCGTGTGCGACTCTAGCGACCCCATGGACTGCAGCCTACCAGGCTCCTCCATCCATGGGATTTTCTAGGCAAAAGTACTGGAGTAGGGTGCCATTGCCTTCTCCGAAACTTTTGCTTAGCTTGTAGGTATACTAATCATTAGAAAGATAATTTTCCCTTGCTTGGTGACCATTCATCTACATAGAGATAAGGAGTTGCAGAACAGGAAATATCATCCATTTTGTTGAATATTTATAGTTGCAACATGGCCAGCCCTATGTTGAACAACTCAAAAACAAAGGATTACCATGTCGCCTCCAAGATCTGGCAGGCACCAAGGAGTCTGCAACAACTCATCACCTCTTGACCTCTCTCCCTCCCATTTATTCCTCTTTGTAGCATAAAAGAAGCTTTATTCAAACCGAGCAAGAAGAGTTCTTTAGCACATTAGTCTGCCATCTTCTTGGTTTGCAGACTTTCTAAATAAAGTCTCTGTTCCTTGCTCTAACACCTTATTTCTTTATGGTTTGGCCTGCTGTGTGATAAGCAGTATGAGCTTGGACTTAGTAACAAGATGAATGATGGTATGCTATACTTCCTTTTTTGTTACATTTTTATCCATATTTGTGTCTACTATTGCTCCATCCTTGAGGACGCCTCAGATTCAGGCTGGCTATGGCCCTAATCCTGAGTCTTCATTAAGGCAGCTGGCCCTGAAGCAAAGTACTCCTGTAGGCTCTGCCCCTATTGTCAAAATTTCTACCTCATCTGCACCAAGAAATAATTCTAGGGTCTGGTGAAACAAAAGGGATAACGTGTAAAAAAGAATGTGTACTTTCCCAGGTAAGGTCCAAGTCCATTATTTATACCTTAATGTACCAGGGAGGTGCCACTGCATCCATGCACAGCCATGGGCATCTGAGACCCCACAGCACCCACAGGAACCAAGCAACTCCTTTGGCCTCAGAATCAGACATCCCCACCAAGCGTAGTCCCAAAGCTTCTGTGACTCAGGCCTTGTTACTCCCACAGAAGGAAAGACTATGCCCATCTCTTCAATACTGCAAACCACAATCCAACAGTTAACCTAGGGGGAGGGGATTGGACTAAAAGATGACTGCCTTCATACTCTTTCACATTTAATAGTCTCATCTTTTAGGAGATTCAGTTCTCTTGGTCATCTAATTTGACCAATTTTCACCTTGAGAAGATTGAGGAGTGGGAATATTGATCCAGAAACTCTTAAAATTTTAGTGTTCAAGTACTGCAGTTTTCTTATTCATGTATAGAAAGGCAGAGGCCCAGAAACTGAAGTGATTGAAACTTCTGACCAGGGAAAGCGTCATTCAGTGGACCATGCTTGGTCAAGTGAGGGGCAACTGAAAGAAGTGGGCCAAGCTTGACTTCCCCCATTTGATTTTCTTTTTTTTTTTTTTTTTTTTTTGCCTCACTGAACCCATGAGGGGGATCTGAGAATCTGTGCCCTCTGCAATGGAAATGAGGAGTTCTAACTACTGTACCACCAGGGAAGTTCCTCCCATTTGTTTCTTACTTACAGTTGTTCAACACTAGCTGTTAGGTTGCTGCACTTCTCAACTGATCTCAGGGCCAACTCTGTCTACTACCTGAACAACCTCAGGAAGAAAGGTCAGTAGAAATGAGAGATGCTAGGAGGAATTTTGTCCCAGAGACAGAATGGGGAGCGGAAGGATAAAGAGAGATGGGAGATAAAGGAAAAAAAGAGAGGGGGAAAGAACAAAGTATGAAGGAGAACTAACGGCACTGACTCCCTTCTTATTCTGTATCAGGCATATTTATACAGATTTTCTTAATCACCACCAATATAATCATAAGGTTAATATTTTCTCCATTTTATAAATATGTATATGAATACAGAGTAGAAATAGTTAATTTCCCTAAGTTACAGATCAATGTCAAACTGGTACTCACATTCAAGTGTGTTCTGATCCCAAATCCAAGCTCTGTAGTAGCCTAAATAATAGCATCCAAAGATATCATATTTTAATCCCTGGAACTGGTAAATGTTATTTTATATATTTTATCAGCAAAGATTTTGCTGATGTGATTAAGGATTTTGAGATGAAGGGATTATCCTGGATTATCTGGGTAGGCCCTAAATATGATCACATGTATTCTTAAGAGGAAAGCAGATGGAGATTTTACTATAGAAGACAGAGGAGATGGAAGCTAGAGGTTGGAGTGATGCCAAATAGGAGTCACAAACCTCCTTTTCTATTTTCTATAACATATTCCTTATTTTCTTCTGATTTTTTACCAGAAGCATCCTTGAATATCATATTCCTACCAGTAGTTAATTCAAAGCATTCTAGACTTTTCCCATCATGTATTTCAAAATTATTCCAGCCTCAACCCATTTACCAATTCTAAAGCCACATCAATATTTTTAGGTATTTGTTATAGTACCACCCTGCTTTTAGGTACTAAAATCTGTATTAGTTTCCTTTGGCTGCTGTAAAAAGTTACCACACAGTTGATGACTTAAAAGAGCAAACCTTGGTCTCTCATAGATTCTAGAGACCAGAAGTCCAAAGTCCGTTTCATTGGACGAAATCAAGTGGGGCCTCTAGGGGAGAATCTGTTTCTTGCTTCATGTGGTTTCTGGGACTTCTGGCTTTCCTTGGTTTGTGGCTTGCATCACTGTAATCTTTGCCTTCATGGCCACGTTGCCTTCTCTTTTTCTGTCTCTAGTCTATTTCTCATAAAGCACTTGAGAACTGGCAAGATGATAATAGACTACCAAGCCAATTGTACAAAAAAAGAAACTAACACTATTAACATTTATTTTCTCAAAAAGGGCTAGTATCTCTGCAGATAGACTTGAGTTTCTGATTTGAAGGCCTCTTGTGTCTAGGGGGTCTGTGATTCTCCAGAGATCAATTTGGTGTTCAGTAGTTCAGTTCACGGGGGAAGGCAATGGCACCCCACCCCAGTACTTTTGCCTGGAAAATCCCATGGACGGAGGATCCTGGTAGGCTCCAGTCCATGGGGTCGCTAAGAGTCGGACACGACTGAGTGACTTCACTTTCACTTTTCACTTTCATGCATTGGAGAAGGAAATGGCAACCCACTCCAGTATTCTTGTCTGGAGAATCCCAGGGACGGGGGAGCCTGGTGAGCTTCCGTCTATGGGGTCGCACAGAGTCGGACACGACTGAAGCGACTTAGCAGCAGTTCAGTTCAATTCTGACACCAACTCCCAACTCTTCACAGTTTAAAGATCCAGTTTCACAAGACTGCCACTACTTCAGGGACCATTGTAAATTCCAGCCTGGGGGCATGCAACTACTAATTCAATTCAATTCAGTTCAGTTCAGTTCAGTCGCTCAGTTGTGTCCAACTCTTTGTGACCCCATGAATCGCACCACGCCAGGCCTCCCTGTCCATCACCAACTCCCGGAGTTGACCCAAACTCACATGCATTGAGTTGGTAATGCCATCCAGCCATCATATCCTCTGTTGTCCCCTTCTCCCCCTGCCCCCAAACCCTCCAAGGATGGGGTCTTTCCCAATGAGTCAGCTCTTCCCATGAGGTGGCCAGAATTTTGGAGTTTCAGATTCAGCATCAGTCCTTCCAATGAACACCCAGGACTGGTCTCCTTTACGATGGACTGGTTGGATCTTCTTGTAGTCCAAGGGACTCTCAAGAGTCTTCTCCAACACCACAGCTCAAAAGCATCAATTCTTTAGCGTTCAGCTTTCTTCACAGTCCAACTCTCACATCCATACATGACCACTGGAAAAACCACAGCCTTGACTAGACGGACCTTTGTTGGCAAAGTAATATCTCTGCTTTTTAATGTGCTATCTATGTTGGTCATAACTATCCTTCCAAGGAGTAAGTGTTTTTTAATTTCATGGGTGCAATCACCATCTGCAGTGATTTTGGAGCCCTCAAAAATAGTCTGGCACTGTTTCCACTGTTTCTCCATCTATTTCCCAGGAAGTGATGGGACCAGATGCCATGATCTTCTTTTTCTGAATGTTGAGCTTTAAGTCAACTTTTACAATCTCCTCTTTCACTTTCATCAAGAGGCTCTTTAGTTCCTCTTCACTTTCTGCCATACGGGTGGTGTCATCTGCATATCTGAGGTCATTGATATTTCTCCTGGAAATCTTGATTCCAGCTTGTGCTTCTTCCAGCCCAGTGTTTCTCATGATGTACTCTGCATAGAAGTTAAGTAAGCAGGGTGACACTATACAGCCTTGACGTATTCCTTTTCCTATTTGGAACCAGTCTGTTGCTCCATGTCCAGTTTTAACTATTGGTTCCTGACCTGCATATAGGTTTCTCAAGAGGTAGGTCAGGTGGTCTGGTATTCCCATCTCTTTCAGAATTTTCCACAGTTTATTGTGACCCACACAATCAAAGGCTTTGGCATAGTCAATAAAGCAGAAATAGATGTTTTTCTGGAATTCTCTTGCTTTTTCCATGATCCAGCAGATGTTGGCAATTTGATCTCCGGTTCCTCTGCCTTTTCTAAAACCAGCTTGAACATCAGGAAGTTCACGGTTCACATATTGCTGAAGCCTGGCTTGGAGAATTTTGAGCATTACTTTACTAGCGTGTGAGATGAGTGCAATTGTGAGGTAGTTTAAGCATTCTTTGGCATTGCCTTTCTTTGGGATTGGAATGAAAACTGACCTTTTCCAATCTTGTGGCCACTGCTGAGTTTTCCAAATTTGCTGGCATATTGAGTGCAGCACTTTCACAGCATCATCTTTCAGGATTTGAAATAGCTCAACTGGAATTCCATCACCTCCACTAGCTTTGTTCATAGTGATGCTTTCTAAGGCCACTTGACTTCACATTCCAGGATGTCTGGCTCTAGGTGAGTGATCACACCATTGTGGTTATGGGGGTCCTGAAGATCTTTTTTGTATAGTTCTTCTGTGTATTCTTGCCACCTCTTTTTAATATCTTCTGCTTCTGTTAGGTCCATACCATTTCTGTCCTTTATCGAGCCCATCTTTGCATGAACTTTTCCCTTGGTATCTATAATTTTCTTGAAGAGATCTCTAGTCTCCCATTCTGTTGTTTTCCTCTATTTCTTTGCATTGATCACTGAGGAAGGCTTTCTTACCTCTCCTTGATATTCTTTGGAGCTCTGCATTCAAATGGGAATATCTTTCCTTTTCTCCTTTGCTTTTGGCTTCTCTTCTTTTCACAGCTATTTGTAAGGCCTCCTGAGACAGCCATTTTGTTTTTTTTGCATTTCTTTTCCATGGGGATGGTCTTGATCCATCCTTGATCCACCCCATGAACAGTATGAAAAGGCAAAATGATAGGATACTGAGAAGCACTCCCCAGCTCGGTAGGGGCCCAGTATGCTACTGGAGATCAGTGGAGAAATAACTCCAGGAAGATTGAAGGGATGGAGCCAAAGCAAAAACAATACCCAGTTGTGGATGTGACTGGTGATAGAAGCAAGGTCCGATGCTGTAAAGAGCAATATTGCATAGGAACATGGAATGTTAGGTCCATGTATCAAGGCAAATTGGAAGTGGTCAAACAGGAGATGGCAAGAGTGAATGTCAACATTCTAGGAATCAGCGAACTAAAATGGACCGGAATGGGTGAATTTAACTCAGATGACCATTATATCTACTACTGTGGGCAGGAATCCCTTAGAAGAAATGGAGTAGCCATCATGGTCAACAAAAGAGTCTGAAATGCAGTACTTGGATGCAATCTCAAAAACGACAGAATGATTTCTGTTTGTTTCCAAGGCAAACCATTCAATATCACAGTGATCTAAGCCTAAGCCCCAACCAGTAATGCTGAAGAAGCTGAAGTTGAACGGTTCTATGAAGACCTACAAGGCCTTTTAGAACTAACACCCAAAAAAGATGTCCTTTTCATTATAGGGGACTGGAATGCAAAAGTAGGAAGTCAAAAAACAACTGGAGTAACAGGCAAATTTGGCCTTGGAATATGGCATGAAGCAGGGCAAAGGCTAATAGAGTTCTGCCAAGAGAACACACTGGTCATAGCAAACACCCTCTTCCAACAACACAAGAGAAGACTCTACACATGGACATCACCAGATGGTCAACACCAAAATTAGATTGATTATATTTTTTGCAGCCAATGATGGAGAAGCTCTATACAATTAGCAATAACAAGACCGGGAGCTGACTGTGGCCCAGATCATGAACTCCTTATTGCCAAATGCAGACTTAAATTGAAAAAAGTAGGGAAAACCACTAGACCATTCAGGTATGACCTAAATCAAATCCCTTAATATCTACTAATTGAAAGTGAAAGTGAAGTCGCTCAGTTATGTCCGACTCTTTGCTACCCAATGGACTGTAGCCTACAGCACTCCTCTGTCCATGGGATTTTCCAAGCAAGAGTACTGGAGTGGGTTGCCATTTCCTGCTCCAGAGGATCTTCCTACCCAGGGATCAAACCTGGGTCTCCCACATTGTAGGCAGATGCTTTACCATCTGAGCCACCAGGGAAGTCCGATCTACTAATTGGTTAACTATAAATTAGGGAAAAAGAGAAGCTAAAGGCAAAGAAGAAAAGGAAAAATATAAGTATCTAAATGCAGGGTTCCAAAGAATAGCAAGGAAAGATAAGAAAGCCTTCCTCGGTGATCATTGCAAAGAAATAGAGGAAAACAATAGAATGGGAAAGACTAGAGATCTCTTCAAAAAAATTAGAGATACCATGGGAACATTTCATGCAAAGATGGGCACAGTAAAGGACAGAAATGGTATGGACCTAACAGAAGCAGAAGATATTAAGAAGAGGTGACAACAATACACAGAACTATACAAAAAAGATCTTCAGGACCCCGATAACCACAATGGTGTGATCACTCACCTAGAGCCAGACATCTTGGAATGAGAAGTCATGTGGGCCTTAGAAAGCATCACTACAAACAAAGCTAGTGGAGGTAATGAAATTCCAGTTGAGCTATTCCAAATCCTAAAAGGTGATGGATGCTGTGAAAATGCTGCTCTCAACACGCCAGAAAATTTGGAAAACTCAGCAGTGGCCACAGGACTGGAAAAGGTCAGTTTTCATTCCAATCCCAAAGAAAGGCAATGCCAAAATTGTTCAAACTACCACACGATTGCATTCATCTCACACGCTAGCAAAGCAATGCTCAAAATTCTCCAAGCCAGGCTTCAGGAGTATGTGAATGATGATGAATTTCCAGATGTTCAAGCTGGTTTTAGAAAAGGCAGAGGAAACCGAGATCAACAATGCCAACATCCACTGGATCATCAAAAAAGCAAGAGAGTTTCAGAAAAACATCTACTGCTGTATTGACTATGCTGAAGACTTTGACTGTGTGGATGACAGCATACTGTGGAAAATTCTTAAACAAATGGGAACATCAGACCGCCTTACCTGTCTCCTGAGAAATCTGTATGCAGATCAAGAAGCAACAGTTAGAACTGGACATGGAATAACAGACTGGTTTCAAATTGGGAAAGGAGTACACCAAGGCTGTATATTGTCATCCTGCTGATTTAACTTCTATGCAGAGTACATCATGCAAAATGCCGGGCTGGATGAAGCACAAACTGGAATCAAGATTGCCAGGAGAAATATTAATAACCTCAGATACGCAGATAACATCCTTCTTATGGCAGAAAGTGAAGAGAAACTAAAGAGTCTCTTGATAAAAGTAAACAAGAGAGTGAAAAAGTTGGCTTAAAGCTCAACATTCAGAAAACTAAGATCATGGCATCTGGTCCCATCATTTCATGGGAAATAGATGGGGAAACAATGGAAACAGTGACAGACTTTATTTTTCTGGGCTCCAAAATCACTGCAGATGGTGACTGCAGCCATGAAATGAAAAGACGCTTACTCCTTGGAAGAAAAGCTATTACCAACCTAGACAGCCTACTAAAAGTAGAGACATTGCTTTGCCAACAAAGGTCTATCTAGTCAAAGCTGTGGTTTTTCCAGTAGTCACATCTGGATGTGAGAGTTGGACCATAAAGAAAGCTTTTGAATTGATGCTTTTGAACTGTGGTGTCGGAAAAGACTTGAGAGTCCCTTGGACTGCAAGGAGATCCAACCAGTCAATCCTAAAGGAAATCAATCCTGAATATTCTTTGGAAGGACTATTGCTGAAGCTGATATTCCAATACTTTGACCACCTGATGCAAAGAGCTGACTCACTGGAAAAGACCCTGATGATGGGAAAGATTGAAGGCAGGAGGAGAAGGGGATGACAGAGGATGAGATGGTTGGATGGCATCAGTGACTCAATGGACATGAGTTTGAGTAAGCTCCGGGAGTTGGTGATGGACAGGGAGGCCTGATGTGCTGCAGTCCATGGAGTTGCAAGGAATCAGACATGACTGAGCAACTGAACTGATATCAGGATTTCCCTGGACCTTCTCCTCACTTTCGATAATTTACTAGAATGACTCCCAAAATTTGGGAAATCACTTTACTCAGACTTACTAGTATATTGTAAAGTATATAACTCAGGAACAATCAAATGGAAGAAATACAAAGCAAGTTATGGAGGGTATGCGGATATCCCTCTCCAGGTATGTCATCCTCCCAATATTTCCAGGGTTTATCAACCAGGAAGCTCTCAAACTCTGTCATTTAGAGTTTTTTACAGAGCTTTCCTACAAAGGCATGATTGATGAAATCAGTGACTATGAGTAATTGAATCTGTTCTCCTGGCCTCCATTCCCTGGAGGGAGGATGTGGCTGGACGTTCTAATTCTCTAATAACGACCTGGTCTTCCTCTCTATGACAAATATAAGCTATAACTCAGCTATGACAAACCTAGACAGCATATGAAAAAGCAAAGACATCACTTTGCCAACAAAGATCCATCTAGATAAAACTGGTTTTTCCAGTAGGCATGTACAAATGTAAAAAGGGCTGAGTACCGAAGAACTGATGCTTGTGAACTGTGGTGCTGGAAAAGATGCTTGAGAGTCCCTTGGACTGCAAGGAGATCAAACCAGTCAATCCTAAAGGAAATCGACTCTTAATATTCATTGGAAGAACTGATGCTGAAGCTGAAGGTCCAATACTTTGGCTACCGATGCAGAGTCAACTCATTGGAAAAAACGTGATGCTAGGAAAGATTGAAAGCAAAAAGAGAAGGAGGTAGAAGAGGATGAGATGTTTAGATAGCATCACCAACTCAGTGGATGTGAATTTGAGCTAACTGTGGGAGACAGTGGAGGACAGAGGAGCCTGGTGTGCTGCAGTCCATTTGGTTGCAAAAAGTTGGATACAACTTAGCAACTGAACAATAACAACAAAGTAAATGTACTATGAAGACTGTGTAAACATATTTCTCTTTATATATTTAGATAGTAATATCTATTTGTGTTCAAATATACCAGTGATATAACATATAATTTGTAAAAAATTAATAAACAGAAGCCTCAGTTAAATAGAGCTGGGAAACCAAAAGGGGGAGCTCTCACATTCTGTGGCCACAGCAGAGCCCAGCGGGAAGAAGAAAAACTTTTCTGGCAATTGAACTCAGCCAATGAAAAGCCATGGACTCCTTGTTTACTGTAGCCCTTCCAACTTCCTTTTCCTCGCTATAAAAATCGATCTATTTTCCATGCCTGTGGGGACTTGCATGTGTCTTGCCATAGTTGCAGATCCTGAAATGCAATTCTTTGATCATCTTGAATAGACTCATCTTTGCTGGAGAAGTATCTGGCAGCCTATTTGTTTCAGAACAACAACTCATATTTTAAACTCACAGCAAATTAAGAAAACAAGAGATCTTTTCAACATGATAAAGAGTATCTAACAAGTAATCATTACCCCTTGAAATAATGTTCAAGGAAAGAATCTCTGTTACTACTTTAATTCAATATTGTATTGGCAAAACTGAGCAGTGAATCGAAGGCAAAAAAAAAAAAAAAAAGGGAAATTAAATGTACAAAGATTAGAAACAAATGAAATTACTGTTAGCATACCTTGTAAAAGTTAGAGTCAGTCAGCTGTCTCCTGCTCTAGACTCTGTCCATGCAATTCTCCAGGCAAGAATACTGGAGTGGGTAGCCATTTCCTTCTCGAGGAGATCTTCCTGACCCAGGGATTGAACCCCAGGCTACCTGCACTGCAGGCAGATTCTTTACTGTCTTAGCCACCAGAGAAGCCTACCACCTTGCAACCATATAGTTTAAAAAGAAATAAGCAATAAATTATTATGTGAATTTAGCAAAGTTGTTAGATAAAACGTCAATACAAATTTTATGTATATTTCTGTATATTTTTATATACGGTTAAAAATAAATCTAATATTTATTTATTTTAATTTAATTAAAATAACATAAAAATAATCAAATATCTACTAGTAAACTCAACAAAAGATGTACTAGATCTCTATGATGAGAAATATGTCTTAATTGCCACAATTTTCAAGAGCTATAGGTTAATTTTAAGGCATATCATTAGGAAAGTAAACAATGTAAAAATGTCAATTCTACCCAAACCATTTTATAGATTCAGTACAATCTCAACCAAAATCCTAACAGACATTCTTGAGGAATTTGAAAAAGATGCTTAAGAAACTTTAATGTATTTAAAAAAAAAAGAAACTGAAGTGTAAATGGTCAAAAATAGTCTAGGGACTTCCTGGGTAGTCCAGTGGTTAAGAATTCACCTTGCAATGCAGGGATCATGGATTCCATCCGTGGTCTGGAAACTAAGATCCCACATGCTGCAGAGAAAATAAACCTGTGCACCACAACTACTGAGCCCTCACGCTCTAGAACCTGTGCTCTGTGACAAGAGAAGCTACCTCATGGAGGAGACCACGAACCCCAGTGAAGAGTAGCCTCCTCCATCTTTAACTAGAGAAAGCCCACACACAACAGTGAAGAGCCCCTGCACCACAACAAAGACCCAACATGCTAAAACATAAAACTAATAATAATAACATTTTTAAAAATAGTCAATACAAAAAAAATAGACACTTTTGAAGACGGTGGGAGAACTTGCTTTATAAAATATCAAAATTCTCTTCCTTCTTCCTCTTCCGGGGACGGCATCTAGAGGCATTCAGGATGGTGCAGCGTCTGACGTACCATCGTAGGCTGTCCTACAATACAGCCTCTAACAAAACCAGGCTGTCCCGAACCCCTGGTAATAGAATTGTTTACCTTTATACCAAGAAGGTTGGGAAAGCACCAAAATCTGCATGTGATGTGTGCCCAGGCCGACTTAGAGGCGTTCGAGCTGTGAGACCAAAAGTTCTCATGAGGTTGTCTAAAACGAAGAAACACGTCAGCCGAGCCTATGGTGGTTCCATGTGTGCTAAATGTGTCCGTGACAGGATCAAGCGCGCTTTCCTTATTGAAGAGCAGAAGATCGTTGTGAAAGTATTGAAAGCACAAGCACAGAGTCAGAAAGCTAAATAAAAAATGAGCCATTTTTGAGTAATAAAAAAAATAATAATAAAATAAAATATCAAAATTCATTTTTAAAGCTACATGTTTAAAAGCTACATTAAGTATTATTTTAAGGATAAACAAGTAGAACAATGGAAAGAAATACAGAGCTCAGAAATAGATTTGTGTCTATGAGGACTCTTGATTTAGGACAAAGGCTCTGCATGTGCGTGCTCAGTCATGTCTAGCTCTTTGCAACTCCATGGACCATGGCCCTCCAGGCTCCTCTGCCCATGGAACTTTCCAGGCAAGAACACTGGAGTGGGTTGCCATTTCCTACTTCAGGGGATCCTCCCAACCTAGGGAACAAGCCTTTGTCTCCTGCATTGACAGGTGGATTCTTTATCACTGAGCCACCTGAGAAGCCCCCTATCATAAAGTACAATATAAAGTAATAGAAAAATAAAGGATGGTCTTTTAATAAATAGTGATGATTCAATTGGATACATATAGAAAAAAATTAGAACTTTATTTCTACCTTAAACAAGCATCCATCTGCAGTTGGTTAAATCCATAGATGTGAAACATGTGGATAAAGAGTCCTGAAAGTAAAAAAAAAAAAAAAAAAAGGGCTGATTGTAGAAATTGTATTGACATTTTCCATGAGGAACTTGAGCATCCACAGATTTTGGTATTCATAGGGGCTCCTGGAACCAATCTCTGGCAGATATTCAGGGAAGACTATACCATTCACAAAATTCCAGTCCATCTAAGTCTTCAACTTCACTGCCAAAACAAGAAATATAGGCACACCTTGGAGATACTGTGGGCTTGATTCCTTCCAGACCACTGCAATAAAGTGAGTCACATAAACTTTTTTGTTTGTTTCCCAGTGGGTATAAGAGATATGTTCATAGTATATCGTAGTCTATTAAGTGTGTAACATAAACACTGTGTCTAAAAAAACCCAAAACCCAATTTACATGCTTTAAAAACTAGTGCTCTTTGAAAAATGGCACCAATAAATAGACTTGCTCAACTCAGAGTTGCCACAAACCTTCAGTTTATAAAAAAATACAGTATCTATGAAGTGCAATAAAGTGAAGTGCCATAAAATCAAGGTCTGCCTGTGTAAAGGAAGAATGACACTTTGAGGAAACAATGAGACAAACAAAAGTGTGGGATATTTATCAGGACAACTGAACTTCCATCTTCAAAAATGCCATAAAAGAGAAACTTACTGGGATTAAGAAGACATAATCAATATTAACACATGAACCTTGAGTGAATCCAGGTTGGAAAGAAAAGTGATTCAATCAATTTAAGAAGTATTGAATAAATTGCTTATTCTAAACCTGATCTGACTGCAACAAGGATAGAGACTGCTGTGGGGGCAGAGCTGTGGATGTGTCTAGCCTTGGCCTTGTGACTTGGAAGAGGCAATTTCTCCACTTTACTGAACATCTTCTTTTCATGTATAGAGTTGTGGCCTGAGAAACATGACCCATAAGATACATTAGAGCTTAAAATTTGTAAAATTTCTGTTTCCCTACTCTTGTTTCCTAATAATCTAAGGGTAATGACTGATCACGGGGAAGGCAATGGCACTCCACCCCAGTACTTTTGCCTGGAAAATCCCATGGACGGAGGAGCCTGGTAGGCTCCAGTCCATGGGGTCGCTGAGAGTCGGACACGACTGAGCGACTTCACTTTCACTTTTCACTTTCATGCATTGGAGAAGGAAATGGCAACCCACTCCAGTGTTCTTGCCTGGAGAATCCCAGAGACAGGGGAGCCTGGTGGGCTTCCGTCTATGGGGTCGCACAGAGTCTGACACGACTGAAACGACTTAGCAGCAGCAGCAGCAGCAGCAGCAGCAATGACTGATCAAATCGATTTTAAGGGTGTTCAGAATCTCTGAAAATCTAAGAAAATAAACCAAGAATGTCAGCCTTAGACGGGACTTTGGTGGTGTATTTTCTCAATGTCCCAGAGTTCTGTTGAGTTGTTGGTGATGGATTGCAGTGCATGTTGGTGATATAAGCATATTTATCTTCTCTCTGGGAGCAGCAATGGCCTGAGACACAGACTGGAGAATTTCCAGGTGGGAGGACATTTGGTTTGAGTGGTGTGGGTTATTCCAATTCTTGTGGCTGTGCATGGACACAGAGCTCTCTCTCCCACGCCCTCCCCCAGCCCATTAAGACAGGGGTAATAGACAAGAACATCACCCAAGGGAGTACACATCCTTCCTCTCACTGCCTCCCCACTCCAATCTCCAAGAAGCAGAGTTCTTCCTGTAGCAGGTTGGAGGAGGAAAGCTTGGCACGAGGGACAGACCCTTCAGAAGCCTGGGTGTCAGGGCCAGCTGTCTTAGTGAAGGCCCAGGGCCAGAATCAGCCTGGACCAGAGGTGAGCTTCCTCTTCATGTTTGAAGAAGGAGGTCAGAAGGTTAAGAATACATGAGAATGAAAATTAAATGCAAAAGGACAATGGTCTCTCTAAAACTTCCCTCCTTTTCCAAACATATATTTTACGGAGAATTGAACCTAGAGTGGAGAGATAAGTGGATTTAAAATAACTCAAATTTACAGTCTAGGTCTATGCTATTAATGAGACTTTACCCAAGTCACTTTCCCTCTTAAACTCATTTTTCCATTGAAAATCTGAGTAAATAATGCTTGTTCTACCTTTATAACTGGCTGATTGTGAGGGCCAGATGAAATCCTTGATGTAAAAGAGATTTTTCAACTACGAATTCCATGTAAACATGAGCAATATAACTTTAAAATGGCAGGGTTAGGAGTAGACCCTATGTTTCACACTTGTAAGCCACACTTGCAACCCAAGAAAATCCTAGAGACCTGAATGGGGATCTCAGATGACAATGAAGATTGTCTAATTCAGGGAAAATATCCAAGTAAAACTAAACGATGGACAAAAATCTCTTAATTATATTTTCGTGGTTGTAGAGACTGTGATTGAATCTGGGTTGAAAAGGTGGACTACATCTCAAAAAAAGTTTAACTTGTTTCCTCTATGGTCAAAGAAGCTAACAAAGAATCCACCTGCCAAAGCAGGGGATATGGGTTCAATCCCTGGTCTGGGAAGATTCCATATGCTGCGGAGCAAGTAAAGCCCATGTACCACAACTACTGAGCCAGCATGCTGCAACAACTGAAGCCCACATGACTAAAGCCTGTGCTCCACAAAGGAGAGGCCACTGCATTGAGAAGCGTATGCATCACGACTAAAAGTAGCACCCACCTCCCCACCGCAACTAGAGAAAGCCCAGTTGTTTTTACTTGTGTAGCAATAAAGAGCCAGCACAACTAAATCAATAAATAATGATAAATGTTGACTCAAAAAAAAAAAAAAAAAGAAACTAACATAAGAAACTTGGTGTTGATTTTCAGGTAGGATGAAGTTATTAACACAGGCTAAGATAGAGAGTCTGAAAGGCTTTATTTCAGTCTTTAAATGGCCACCCATTCGTTGTGTGACCTTTAGCAAACAAGTTATCCTCATAAGAAATCTACCTGAAGGAAATATTGGAGTCTGACTAGGAAAAATAGGCAGTTGTTGAGATGTGTGTTTATTTTTTTATCAGATCTTATTGAGTAATTTACTGCTACTGCTAAGTCACTTCAGTCGTGTCCGACTCTGTGCGACCCCATAGACAGCAGCCCACCAGGCTCCGCTGTCCCTGGGATTCTCCAGGCAAGAATAGTGGAGTGGGCTGCTATTTCCTTCTCCAATGCATGAAAGTGAAAAGTGAAAGTGAAGTTGCTCAGTCGTGTCTGACTCTTAGCGACCCCATGGACTGCAGCCTACCAGGCTCCTCCATCCATGGGATTTTCCAGGCAAGAGTACTGGAGTGGGGTGCCATTGCCTTCTCCGTTGAGTAATTTAGAGAGATCTTATTGCGTAATTTAGATCTGGACTGGTTTTCAGATTTAATCCATGGCTCAGGTCTAAACATTGCTACCTAAAAATCTTGTATGGTAAAAACTAATGAATTTGCTTTCTTGATCTTTCAATGGAAATAAATATATAGATAATTTGGGATAAGGAAAGTGGAATCCCCGAGTAACTGGCCTCCAAAATCAAGAACTTAAATCCCAAGAGATATGATTCAGGGAATGGAGAGTATTTAGCTTGCCTGAAGACTGAACTTATTGAGAGTGAAGATTAAGAAGGAGGCTGAGATCACAGGAGAATTTTGGATACCATACTGGAGATTCTGGATTTGATTCCATAACAAATTGTTAGCCTTGATTGGCTCACTATCGGTGGAGGGATATCATGAGACATGAGTTCAGCAGCTCCAGTGGCAGGAGGGGCAAGAAGGAAAAAAGCATTGAAGGGGAAGAACTTGGAAGAGGACAAATAGGAAATGGCTTCAGCATTCTAGAATGAAAATGATATAGTCAGATAGACTATGACAGGAAGTGCCCCTCATGTAGTCCCGCCTGTTGAGCTTGAGCTCCTAAACTTTTCCTTGTCCTGACTGGAGCTCTTATTTCCAGGGAAACTAAAACAATGAGACACAGAGATGGGAAGGCAGAGATTTTAGGCCCATTGATCTGATCTGCACACTCAGGAAGAATTATGACGAATGTTTGTCTTCCTCTCTGCTGCTGGTGCTAAGTCGCTTCAGTCGTGTCCGACTCTGTGGGACCCCACAGACGGCAGCCCACCAAGGCTTCCCCGTCCCTGGGATTCTCCAGGCAAGAATACTGGAGTGGGTTGCCATTTCCTTCTCCAATGCATGAAAGTGAAAAGTAAAAGTGAAGTCACTCAGTCATGTCCAACTCTCAGTGACCCCATGGACTGCAGCCTACCAGGCTCCTCCATCCATGGATTTTCCAGGCAAGAGTACTGGAGTGGGGTGCCATTGTCTTCTTCTCTAGGAGTTAGTTATTGTGTGATAAGCAAAGAGAATGTAGCTAATAAAGTAAGGAATTTATAACAGCAGGAAAGAAGCAGACTGTAATTTCTACTTTGGATAAGTCAATCTTTCTATCTGAGCATCAGTTCCTTCATCTGTTAAATTAATGATGGGTATTTGCCTTCAGCTAAATCCAGTGCTAGCTGTGACTGGACAAAGGCTGGAGGATCTATGGATGGGAAGCAGGAAATCTGTATAGCTGCCCTAAAGGGCTTTAGGAGCTAGGTAGCTGGGCCAGCAGTCATTGTTTTGGGCTCCTCCCTCTAGATTAGAGGCCTCTGAGAAGAGATCAGATATCTGGGATAACAAAAAGCCTCTGTTTTCCAAGAGAATTCATGAATGCCCAGACTCCACCAGCAGCAAGAATTAAACCCTACTCAGACTTCAGTTTTAAGGAGGGGGAGGCAGCTATTTAAGGCTGGGGCTGGTTAAAAAAGAATAAGAACTGGAAAAGAAGACTTTTCTTGTTCGGTCACTCAGTCGTGTCCAACTCTTTGCGACCCCATGGACTGCAGCATGCCAGGCTTCCCTGTCCTTCACCATCTCCCAGAGTTTGCTTTAAAGAAGACTTTATCATTTCAGTAAATGTGAGAGTTAGTAAAGCTGAGCTCTCAGTGCAAATCCTATGGGAGGAGGAAGAGTGTGGGAGAGTGGTAAAGAAAAACAAATCTGATCCTCTGCACCTAATCCAAATATTTTTCAGGATCTCTTTGTTAGTTATCTCCTTAGGGCACAGTTCATTTCAGTCGCTCAGTCATGTCCGACTCTTTGAGACCCCACGAATCACAGCACGCCAGGCCTCCCTGTCCATCACCAACTCCCGGAGTACACCCAGACTCACGTCCATCGAGTCAGTGATGCCATCCAGCCATCTCATCCTCTGTCGTCCCCTTCTCCTCTTGCCCTCAATCCCTCCCGGCATCAGAGTCTTTTCCAATGAGTCAACTCTTTGCATGATGTGGCCAAAGTACTGGAGTTTCAGCTTTAGCATCATTCCTTCCAAAGAAATCCTGGGGCTGATCTCCTTCAGAATGGACTGGTTAGATCTCCTTGCAGTCCAAGGGAATCTCAAGTCTTCTCCAACACCACAGTTCAAAAGCATCAATTCTTCGGTGCTCAGCCTTCTTCACAGTCCAACTCTCACATCTATACGTAACCACTGGAAAAACCAGGCCTTAACTAGACGAACCTTTGTTGGCAAAGTAATGTCTCTGCTTTTGAATATGATATCTAGGTTGGTCATAACTTTTCTTCCAAGGAGTAAGCGTCTTTTAATTTCATGACTGCAATCACCATCTGCAGTGATTTTGGAGCCCAGAAAAATAAAGTCCGACACTGTTTCTACTGTTTCTCCATCTATTTCCCATGAAGTGATGGGACCAGATGCCATGATTTTTGTTTTCTGAATGTTGAGCTTTAAGCCAACTTTTTCATTCTCCTCTTTCACTTTCATCAAGAGGCTTTTGAGTTCCTCTTCACTTTCTGCCATAAGGGTGGTGTCATCTGCATATCTGAGGTTATTGATATTTCTCCCGGAAATCTTGATTCCAGCTTGTGATTCTTCCAGCCCAGCGTTTCTCATGATGTACTCTGCATTTAAGTTAAATAAGCATGGTGACAATATACAGCCTTGACGTACTCCTTTTCCTATTTGGAACCAGTCTGTTGTTCCATGTCCAGTTCTAACTCTTGCTTCCTGACCTGCATACAAATTTCTCAAGAGGCAGGTCAGGTGGTCTAGTATTCCCATCTCTTTCAGAATTTTCCACAGTTTATTGTGACCCACACAGTCAAAGGCTTTGGCATAGTCAATAAAGCAGAAATAGATGTTTTCCTGGAACTCTCTTCTTTTTTGATGATCCAGCGGATGTTGGCAATTTGATCTCTGGTTCCTCTGCCTTTTCTAAAACCAGCTTGAACATCTGGAAGTTCGCGCTTCACGTATTGTTGAAGCCTGGCTTGGAGAATTTTGAGCATTACTTTACTAGCGTGTGAGATGAGTGCAATTGTGCGGTAGTTTGAGCATTCTTTGGCATTGCCTTTCTTTGGGATTGGAATGAAAACTGACCTTTTCCAGTCCTGTGACCACTGCTGAGTTTTCCAAATTTGCTGGCATATTGAGTGCAGCACTTTCAAAGCATCATCTTCTAGGATTTGAAATAGCTCCACTGGAATTCCATCACCTCCACTAGCTTTGTTCATAGTGATGCTTTCTAAGGCCCACTTGACTTCACATTCCAGGATGTCTGGCTCTAGGTGAGTGATCACACCATCATGATTATATGGGTCATGAGGATCTTTTTTGTACAGTTCTTCTGTGTTTTCTTGCCACCTCTTCTTAATATCTTCTGCTTCTGTTAGGTCCATACCATTTGTGTCCTTTATCGAGCCCATCTTTGCACGAAATGTTCCCTTGGTATCTCTAATTTTCTTGAAGAGATCTCTAGTCTCCCATTCTGTTGTTTTTCTCTATTTCTTTGCATTGACCACTGAAGGCTTTCTTATCTCTTCTTGCTATTCTTTGGAACTGTGCATTCAGATGCTTATATCTGTCCTTTTCTCCTTTGCTTTTGGCTTCTCTTCTTTTCACAACTATTTGTAAGGCCTCCTAAGACAGCCATTTTGCTTTTTAGAGCACAGTTAGTTGCTAAACTCACCCTTCTAATCCCACAGCACTAGGAAACACATTAATCTTTGTTTTAGTCGTTTTGCCTTCTAAGTCATCAGAGAACAGTTTTACCAAATGTTTTGTTGCAACATGACAAAGACTGCCAACTTTCCAGGCTGCAGTAACTGTTTCCTTGCCCCTCTTCCTCTCTGAGAGGTAGGAAAATGGGGTTGGATTGGGGACAAAAAATGTTTTTAAGTAATATAAGAAGAGAATCATTACACAGCCTAATGATGATATAGTGCCATAAATTTAAAAGTGTGATTAATACAACCCTTTAAATCTGAGATCAAAATTAAAAAAAAAATTTTTTAAATTTCAAAGAGTTAATATACAATATACAGATGTTTCAAGAATAAGAACAATATGCATATTAAACATATTTCACCTATAGAGAGAAGGGAATAAAAAAAACAATGAAGTTTGAGTATGAATATAAAACAAAAGGGGTGACCTTGCAAGAACAAATAATCATGAATTTAGGAGTATGATTGACTCAAACCTTAGCACTAGAGGCCCAGAAAGTCAATCCATACTGTAGATAAGAGGGAGAAAGTTATTGGTCAGCACCTCTGCCATGAGGTTTGTGGGCATTAGATATATGTTATTTATGTGAGAAACTCAGCAATTCCAAGTGCTCAAAGCCTGTTACATAAACTCATCTATTCAAAATTTTGGCTGATACTATTGAGCAGTGGTTAGAAACTTTTGCTGAATGGATGGGGGTTCTTAAGATGATTGAGAGGCAAAGCATTTTTATCCTTAGAGGAATGTGAGTCTTACTTCCATTATCCTCCTTGGGCCCTGGGGCTTCCAGGAGATTAACAGAAGTGTTTGTGACTTCCAATACATTTATAATCATTTCAAAATAAAAGAATTTTTAAGTTATTTACTTTAAAACACATTGTATTTAAAATGGCAGATTATCCTCCAGAAAGTTGGTGGCTATTACTTTCTGCCCTCACCTGGAGTATAAGAGACTTCTATACCAGACTGACACCTAGACTGGGTACCTCCATTCCTTTGAACTTGGGCCAATCTGATAACTGCAGAATGCAACTTTTCTTGTTTCTACCTCTTTGATTATTGGCAAGGGAGAACACTGTATCCTACCACAGATGCCATTTGGTTTACTGTCTGGTGCCCAAGTTTCTCTTGGGCTGCTTGGTTTTTCTTACTGACTTATAAGCATGTGAAAACATTTAATGTATAGTGAACATATTAATGTGTAAAGATTTTTCCCTTCCTCAGGCCCAGTTTCCTTCTAACTCTCTTAGAGAGATCACATGTGATCCAGTCTTTGATTTTTTTTTAAGCCAAATAATAATGTTAGGAATCGTATTTGGAATATCCATGTCATGCGTTTTTGCATTGACTTGACTGAGATGTCTGGGAGACTGCATCTGCACCCAGACATGGCTATCCACTCAGAAAAAATAGACAGTCTTGAGGGAGTATGGAGTGCTTGCCTTCACCTTTTCATAATTCTGCCAGAATTTATGTGAGTCCCAGGTCCTCATCGCACTAGTGAGCGCTGAGTACTCATGGGGGTGTGTGTAGGTGAGGATGTGGTTTGAATTCTATGTCCTCTTACCCCACTCACACCCTAGAAATCCTTGCCGCCCTGCGATTGGCCTACATAGGCTTGGGCTAGTCCCTGGCAGAGTATCAAAAGGTTACTGGGTGCCCAACAACCTCAGACTCTCAGACCAGTGATCTGAAGATACTATCATGACTGTACAGTTAAGGGCCTCTTGTCTTTTTCTCCTTTTCCTAGCCGGCTTTGTGCAGACAAATTCGAATCTAGAGAAGGTAAGTGACTTCCAGAGAGGGTGGGACAGGGTTCAAAGGTGGAGTCTTGGGTCCTGCTCCAAGATCCCACCCTCAGCCCTTCTTGTAAGGCTCTGACCTCTGCTTCCTCCCTTTGAACCTTTCTTCGCTTCTTCTCGAATCTTCTTCACTTCTATGGTGTTCCTTGAGCTGAATATGGGTAGGGACAAGAGAACCCTTTTACTGGGGTCCTTTCTTCTCTTCTTCTCCAGGTAGAGGTTGCCTGGACATCCCTCCAGCCACCCATCAGTATGCATCAGAGCTGGGTCTGAGGCATGGACTGTAGTGGGCATCAGAGTGAGGGGGGATTAGGGTTTGGATGAAAGTTTGAGTTGAGTCATCTCAGACACAGCTAAGCAGGAAACATATGAAGAGGTAGAAAAACGAATGTGGAAGTTTTAGGGATGGATAAAATCAGAGTTATCAGAGAAACATAAAACATATGGGAAAAAATAACTGGAGGCCAAAACAATTGGATCTGAAGTTAGAAGTCTTGAATTCTGGCCTCAGTTCTATTTCCAATTCATGGCTTATTGATATAATAAAAAAGTTGCCTTATTGATAAAAATGTGTGTATGGCAATGGCAGGGGCAGTTTAGGAAAGAACAACAATAAATTTGAAGACCCAGAAGCAAAAAGCAATCAAAAGTTAGGGGCAAGCAAACTCTCATTCACATAATGGGTTATCATTTTTGGCCTTAGACAAGTCACTTCACCTCTATTAGTCTCTGCTTTCTCACCATAAATGTGTGTATAAGAGGATCTACCCACTTATTCACCCAGTTATCGGGGGGGGGGGGTGGTGAGCAAAAATTATCGTGCATATGATGTGGTCTATAAATGCAACTCTAGTAAGATCTTTGTTCCTCTTGATTGCTGCTGCTGCTGCTAAGTCGCTTCAGTCATGTCCAACTCTGTGCGACCCCATAGACGATAGCCCACGAGGCTCCCCCATCCCTGGGATTCTCCAGGGAAGAACACTGGAGTGGATTGCCATTTCCTTCTCCAATGCAGGAAAGTGAAAAGTGAAAGTGAAGTCGCTGAGTCTTGTCTGACTCTTAGCAACCCCATGGACTGCGACCCACCAGGCTCCTCCGTCCATGGGATTTTCCAGGCAAGAATACTGGAGTGGGGTGCCATTGCCTTTTCTTGAGTGATTATCCTTATTTTTGAAAGTTGATACAGTGTTTATGCTAACTGGTGCTGGCTACTTGGATGTGGAGACCCTTGGCTGTAGAACTTGCTTAATAAAGGCCAAGTCTGGAGGTATTTGAGACGTATCATGCAGACCTAAATAAATGTGAAATAACAATGAATATCAGGAGTAAGCTGGACTGGACCTAGAGGAGTCTTCAAGATCAGAGTCTTAAGGCCATGCATTCTGGTACCCAATATGATTTTCAGCATAGTAGCAAAGGCAGGAAAAAGGCAAATTCTTAAAAATGTTTAGCTGGGAACTAGGCATAATGGAGATAGGAATGGATACATTGATACAATGTTCTCTTTATATATGTCTCAGTTTTGCTGGTATGTATTTGTACGTGTATTTAGGGAAAGGTGCAAAAGCCTGCATAGAGAAAATGCCTCTCTCCCCAGGAGTAAAAGCTAAGTAGCTAAGTGTGCTAAGGATAGAATCAGTGGTTGAGTTTGGTTTGGTTTTGTATTGGATCACTCCTTTAGGTGATGGTGTTTGATTAAAATCTTTTATAGTCCTTGCATTTCCAGGGAGTCTAGTTTAATCCTAGTTTAAGTCTGGACCTTTCTTATTAGATTATGTCCTTCGCTACTTTCTCTGGTCAGTACCTCTCTGCCTTTTTCTGACTGGGTGGTTTGGATGTTAGCTTTCTTTTCATACTTTGGGATTTTACATTCCCTATATTCCAGAAGCCATGTATAGCAGCTTCCCTGATATAGGGAAGGAAATCAGGACGTGCTGGTGAGCCCTGTGGAGTCAGCATATTTTGGGTACTGCATGGACCCTGCATGGATAAAGACACAGGAGAGATAAGATGAGATCTGCCTGTAGAGGAATTTACCCTAAGGACAGGCAATGAAAATTTCATGTTGAACTTATTTCTATTATGTGGAACTTTGCTCAAATATGCTCCACAGATTGGATAAGGATTAAGGTAGATGGAGCTGGCGGTGAAGGTAGGTATTAGATAGCTAGAGCATGATGGGTAAGGAGTTGGGCATGTGATAAGTTGGATGCTGCCAGACAGTTTAGTGACCTGCTTACAGATGGATTTTTGAGCTCTCCATCTCTTTTCCAGGCAGCGACAAAAAGTTAGAATTTCATAGTATTGGCTTACAAGACCATCATATGAGTAAGAGTGCATTGAGAGAGAAAACTACTCAAGGTAGGAGTAATATTAGATTCTAGAATGTTAAACCTGGAAGCCTTTCAGGATCTAATAGGAATCTAGACAAATGTCTTCATTTTTACCAGTGGGGAAACTGAGGGCCAAGGATGAGAACTTCCCAGGATCACAAGGAACTCTAACAATAGAGCAAGCTTCTGATTCCCAGGTAGAGCTGTTTCCACTCCACCATACTGATGAGTAGTGCAGGAATTCAGAAGACCTAGGAAAGTTAAAGACGTAATAAGGCTATCCTGAAATACTTGGGCAATTAAAAACCTTTTCTCCACTGAGGGAATTCAGGCAAGATGCCTTCAACGGAGAGACAAGGGGTAGCTTCATTTTCAGAGAAGCAAGAAAGGCAGTATGCTTTTCAGTTTGACTCCACTTACTTCCAGGCCATTCCATTCCAGCTCATCAATCTCTGCTTTTTTCTATTCATCCAAGCAGTTCCTGGTATTTTACCTCTGCAAAGATAATAAACAGACTTGACTGCTTGTTCCTCAAAAATACCTCAAAAATACATTAGATGACTCATATTTGTTTTCTGGATCTCAGTTAATATATGTATAGTTCTTTGAATGGTTTGAAAGATTATGCTGACATTAGGAATTATTATTACTAAAATTATGGTTTTTTAAAATCTTCCAGATGGATTGCTACAAAGATGTGAAAGGCACCATCTATGATTATGACGCTTTCACTCTTAATGGAAAGGAACACATTCAGTTCAAGCAATATGCGGGCAAGCATGTCCTTTTTGTCAATGTGGCCACCTATTGTGGTCTGACAGCTCAATACCCTGGTAAGAGTTCATAGCCAAATTTCCTTGGGACTAATTTTCCAGCTTGTTATATTTTAAGTCATATTGGTATTATATTCTAATTTTATATTCTATATATCAAAATAAATACTCATGATCAAGTGACTTTATTCCCTAATGTTAGGAGTCAGAAAACTATGGTCCACAGGGCAAATCCAGTCAGCCTAATTTTGTAAATAAAGTTTGATTGAACACAACTATGACCACTCATTTGCAGATTGTCTATGGTTGATATTATGCTGCAAGACAGAGTTGAGTAGTATGAGTGCTGGTGCCAGAGGCCATCTGAAATGACTAATCTGGACCTTCACAGAAAACGTTTGCTGACCCCATCCTGTGTCCTGCCTCTGCTTTGCTCCTGAGATTTCCAGGAGAACCAATAATGTATTTGAGAGCTAGCAGCCTCTCTGACGGGGTAGGCAATGGCACCCCACCCCAGTACTTTTGCCTGGAAAATCCCATGGATGGAGGAGCCTGGTGGGCTGCAGTCCATGGGGTCGCTAAGAGTCGGACACGACTGAGCGACTTCACTTTCACTTTTCACTTTCACGCATTGGAGAAGGATGGCAACCCACTCCAGTGTTCGCCTGGAGAATCCCAGGGACAGGGGAGCCTGGTGAGCTCCGTCATGGGGTCGCATAGAGTCGGACCGGGGACTAGCAGCAGCAGCAGCAGCCTCTCTGAAGATTCAAGTCTTCTTGGCAAATATAGGAGGTAGGATTGATGTTTTTGAGACTTTTCCAGGTAACTTACAAAGACAGGGAAAAGCAAAAAGGGCTTTATACCTGGAGCACATTTAACTGGAGTGAGGGCTGGAGAGAAAACCGTAAGAGAGGTGAACGCTTCCTCTCCAACCTCAACACCTCCTTTAGGTGTAGATTTTTCCCTTCTCTCCTATCTTAGGCGATATTGATTAAAAGCCAATAAATAATGAACAGGACTAATTTTTATCAGAAATAGATGCCTTTCTTATGTTTGAACTAATAACTTCATTTTTAAGTTTTTCATTATTATATTTTGAATAGGTACTGAACTGAACTATATTCACAAGGCTCAAAATTAAAGGAATAAAAAAGTTTAGAGTAAAAAGTCTTTTCATCTCTTTCCCTTCCCTTCTGATGACCAGTATTACCATGTTTACAAAATATATATGTATTCTTTTTTTTTACTTTTCTACCAACTGATGACATATAATAAATGATGATGATGATAATCACTCAGTCATGTCCGACTCTTTTTGACACATGGACTGTACCTGCCAGGCTCCCCTGTCCATGAGATTCTCCAAGCAAGAATACGGGAGTGGGTTGCCATTTCCTTCTCCAAACAAGTAATAAATACAACCTGCCAATTTGCTTTTTTTAATTAATAAGATACCTTGGAGTTCGGATCATTTCCTCCCTCTGTTTTAAGATTGAATAATATTCTATTGGACCATACTTCATTTTGCCAGTTATAGGGATTTTTAAAATCAATTTATTCAGTTCCAACTCTGTATGTAATAGGTGCGAGAACTGGGGAATAGTTTCTCAGGAACTGGAAGACAGGTTTTCTAATTAATAATCTGTTTCCTAGAGGAGTTATTATCTATAGTGACTAAAGACAAGAGGGGAGGATGTGAGGAAAAGTACTTAGGAACCATGTGGAAATAGGAAAGCAATCTTACATTGCAGAAAATAAAAATGAAAGGACTCAGAGGAGATATCAGTTGACACTGTTGCCTGAGCAGACTGTTCAGTTAGGGACTGGCTAGTGTTTGTTACAGAACTGAAGATGTCTGGCTCACAAAGGATGAATATAAAAGTCCGGGGAAACAAACTGAAAAACTTGGGGAAGAAGGCAATTGGAAGCTTGTGTTTTGGTATATCAGTGAGGGTTTTTAGGTAGAATGTAACTTTAACATCCTGAAGATTGTTAAAGAACACCAGAAAACTCAACTTGAAATTTCTCGGGTTCTTTTGGCCCTGTCATATTTACCCCCACTCCACCCAGGGTGAACTAGTCTGTGAAGAGGAGAGAAGTCCATTCTCACTGTGCGTGTCTCTTCCTTTTAAAAAAAAAAAGATTCAACCTACCAATTAACCAATCAGGGAAGGCAAACTGATGATCAGTGATGTTTAATGTGGTTTTGTTTAAAATTAAAATGAAATGAAATTAAAATTTTCATTTTTAAATTGTAGTACAAAAAGACAAAATATAAAATTTACCATCTTAACCATCTTTTAAGAAGACTGTTCAGCAGTGTTAAAAATATTCATTGTTGTGAAACAAATCTCTAGAACTTTCCTATCTTGCAAAACTGAAACTCTGTACCATTAAATAACAGCTCCTGTTTCTCCTTTCCCCCAGCCCCTGGTAACCACACTCTACCTCCTGTTTCTATAAATTTGACTACTTTAGATACCACATGTATTTGTCTTACCTGCAGTGTTTGTCTTTTCATGACTAGTTTATTTCACTTAGCATAAAGATTCATTCATGTTGTAACATGTGACAAAATTTCCTTCCATTTTAAGACTGAATAATATTCCATTGCATATGGATATACCACATTTTGTTTATGCATTCATCCATCAATGAACATTTGGGTTGCTTCCACCTCTTGATTTTTATGTATAGTGCTCCTATGAACATGGATGTGCAAATATCTCTCTGAGACTCTGTTTTCAATTCTTATGCATATATGCCCAGAATTGGGACTGCTGCTTTATGGTAGTTCTATTCTTAATTGTTTAAGAAACCTCCATATTATTTCCCAGAACAGTTATACCATTTTACAATCCCACCAGCAGTGATCTGGTGAGCTTTAGAATAATAAAGATGACTGGAGAGCCACCTCAGAATAATGTAACCAGAAGAACTTCTGGAAAGGAATCTGGGCATCCCTATTTTTAAGGAAAGGCCCCATCTGATTCTGATGTGCTGCAGATTTGGGAAATACTGCACTCTAACAAAGGGCTTTTGCATACATGTCTGGAGATCTAGTATCTCATTTCAGCCCTGCCATGAACAGTCTTTCTGACTTAGATATTTTTCCCCTTTTCCTGGACCTCTGTTTTTACCTCTGTAAGATGAGTATTCCCAAGGATCACTCTGTCTATATACACAAGGCAAGCTCTCTGGCCAGGCCACCATATTGTCCATTCTCTACCCATAGAACTGAATGCACTACAGGAGGAGCTGAGGCCCTTTGGCCTAGTTGTGCTGGGATTTCCCTGTAACCAATTCGGAAAGCAAGAACCAGGAGAAAACTCAGAAATTCTTCCAGGACTGAAGTAAGTGCCTACTTAAAACCCTATAGATATCTGTCTCTGTCTACCTTTCCTCCATTTCCAGAGGCACTTCCATGTTGGGGACTTCCAGGATGGGCAGTGGGTAAAAGGCTTCGGGTACCTACTAACTGATTTTAAATTTGGCCTCCACTGATGTGAGTCTGGCAGTGTCAGAGATGCTTTCCCCTTCCCTGGGAAGTGAGACCTGGATGGATGGTGGAGGAGTGGGAGCACAGAAATAGCTCCTGGTGTTGCTGGTACAGAAACAATACAGATGGGAGACAGTGACAGTACGTGGAATAGAGAAAAATAAAGTGTCAGGGAGCCCAAAGTTTAACAATTGTCTTATTTTCCCTTCCCCGCCCTGTTTTCTATATCTCCACATCTGTTTCCCCTTTTTCGTAACCTCAAATCCTGGTACCCTATTATAATTTTCTCTCATATTCTGGAGCTTCCTGGGAATATTACGGTTCATTACAGGTATGTTCGTCCAGGAGGAGGATACGTACCTAATTTCCAGCTGTTTGAGAAAGGGGACGTGAATGGTGAAACAGAGCAGAAAGTCTTCACCTTCTTAAAGGTGAGTTAATTACTGACCTAAGCTGCTTCTTCCTTAATATTCCTAATGTAGAGTTGGTGTAGTAGAAATGGACACAAGGGCTCCTGCCTGGAGGAGGGGTTGGACTCTTTGGAAGAGATCTCCTTATAAGCACAGGGACTAGGGTTAAATTTGTTAGTATCTGTGATGCTCTGGCTTTGTGGTACAAAGCATTGTGTAGAGTGCCACTTTTCACGAGGACCACTTTCTTTTGTTCATTGACATTCATTCATTCAAGGAATATTTGTTGAGTGCCTGCTATCTGTAAGGCAATTTGCTAAACAATAAGGGTATAAAAATGAACAGACGCAGTCCCTGTTCCTTGATGAGTTCATACTGGAGAAGACAAAAAAAAAGGCAGTTGTAATACAGTGCAATAAGTGCCTTTTATGAAACACTGGCTCTTAGATACAGAGAACGTGAGAGCTGAGAAGGGCCCTTAAAGATCATCAGAGTTCAGTGTTCTTAAATGCTGTACTGTGGACCAAGGTTGACCCATGTTGAGATTTTTATATATACTCAGTAAACTGAAAAAACAGGGCAATGTAAGGAGGGTTTCATAAACATCAACTGATTTATAGAGCTGCCCTTTATTCTAAGATTAGGACACAGGTAATTTATTCTTATAATTATCTCTTTAAAACTAAATGAATAATGGTGTTTTAAAATTTTTTCTTTTATTTTTCAAAACAAAATATTGGAACTCCATATTGGCCCCCAAAAGGTATTTTCGAAAGATGACTGGCCCATGGAGCATCAAGATCTAGGAAACCACATTCTAATCTATTCCCTTTGTAGAAAAGGAAATTGAAAGCTAGAGAGGTGACATATCTCATTCATAGGAACAGGATTTTGTGATGGGGTCACAGGGAGAAACAGAAAGAGGGAATAGACTTTTGCTATAATATCTACAACTTTCTTGGTAGTTAGCATGGTTGTGATTCAGAGAATATATTAAGAATCATAGGAAATGAAAATATCTCAACATAAGAGGAAGTGGAGTATCTGTGGGTGAAAACAGCCTGGATCATCCATGAGCAGAAATGATCCCGTCATTTCTTTTTTCCATCTCTCTGCTGCAGCAATCCTGTCCTCACCCTTCTGAGATTATGGGCTCAATCAAACATATATCCTGGGAACCCATCATGGTCCATGACATCCGCTGGAATTTTGAAAAGTTCCTAGTGGGACCTGATGGCGTCCCTGTCATGCGCTGGTTTCATCGGACTGCAGTCAGTACAGTCAAGTCAGATATTCTGGCATACATGAAACAGCTCAAAGCCAAATAAGAAGATCAAGTTGGGGGCAGGAGCCATCTTGCTTCTTTACCTGAAGACCTGTTTAAAAACAAAATCTTTTCTCTACATTCTCTTCCTAAATGCCCTCCACTTGACTAAATCACCTCTATAGTGCCAAAATTCCCACTCTCTATCAAGTAGATTTATGTTCAGAAGGCCACTACTATTTCCCCCTGCAGGAGTATGTGGGTAAGAGAAAAGAATGGAAACCCTAAACCCTCAGCTGTTACAAGTTTAATAAAGTATATATATAATCTCCCTAGAGGAGGGCCTGGCAACCCACTGCAGTGTTCTTGCCTGGAGAATCCCCATGGACAGAGGAGCCTGGCAGGCTGCAGTCCATGGAGTCACAAAGAGTCAGATATGACTGAGCGACTAAGCACAGTATATATGTGTAGCTATATATATCTACACACACACACACACACACACACACACACACACACACACACACACATATATATATATATATATATATATATAAAAGCAAAACCATTCATCCACGAGGATAGGTCAATTTGGCATGATATCCTGAAAAAGAATGTTCCTACACATTCTGAGTCTTCCTTCTCTCTCTACCCTAAATGTGTAGCATTGACAATGCGGTGAATAGCCGTACAATTTAAGTTCTACTTCATAACATTTGTCTTCCTCTAGAAGAAACATGTAAAGTCAATTTCCAAATATCTTCAGATCAGTCTTTTTCCATGACACTCCACCCATCCCTGCCTCCACTGATGTGTCACTCTTTTGTAGGAGCCCTAGATAGAGTGGGAGCAAGAAATCGCCTTACGTGAAGGGAAGAGTATCTCCATGATGGTGGCAGTCAGAGCTTCTTTTTAATTCGGATCCTACAAAAACTTTCCTCTGTCTGATCTTTAGTGTATTCAGATTATGACACTTGGGCAAAGCATCCTTTGAAAGATAGGCTTTCCCTTCTCAACCCTAGAACCCTTAGCTTCAGAACCAGACCTGCAACTATCTCCAATAAAATGTTTCCTACAGCATCTGGAATCTGTGGTTGTTTTCAAATCCTAACCAGAGCTCAAACTCATTTTCTCTCTGTCTTCTTCCTCACTGTGACTGTCACAGATGGTGTATTGACTAAATACCTGGACCCTTTGGATAGAAGATTTACCTTCCTAGATCCTTGGAAGGTTGTTACCTGATGACTCTCAACTGTCACCCCTCTTTAGGAGTTGTCTCAGGTCAAGGTCACATTTCATTTCCAAGGGCAGCCTATATCCAATTATTGGTTTATGAGCTGTATAACAGCCAAGATCTGACTTCTTAACTTGGGACACATCTAAAGGGCCCATTCCAGTGGTGGAGACCCCCAGGAGCAGGCAAATGCCCTTTTGCACTTGCACTGCATCCCAGTTTGTTCCTCTGACAAATTTTGATTCTTCATTGCTTCTCAGGTGTTCACCCTGAGATAGTGCCCCAGTAAAGTTTCTGAATGCAAATCCCCATTTTGGAGTCTTTCCAGGGAACACAAAATACAGTAGTTGGTACCAAAAGTATCTGAGAAATAAAATGCTAAGATGAGATTTTTTTTGTTTTTTTGTGTTTTTTTTTTTTTTTTTTTTTGCCGCACCCATGCAGCAAGTGGGGATATTAATTCCCTGACCAGGGATGGAACACATGCCCTTGAAGTGGAAATGCAGTGTCTTAACCACCGGACTGCCAGGAAAGTCCCTAAAATGAGATTTTTGAAGCTGGATTGTCCATCTGGTTGGCAGTAAAGGGATTGGTGGAAGACAAACAGCCATTGGCGCAAAGTAGCAATTTTTAAAACTTTCACCCAACCTTAACTGAGATGCTGTACCCATGGATATGCAAAAGCAGATGTGATGTATCAGGTGCTTGCTAAATATAGCAAAGACGGTAATAATAATGTAATAGAATTCTTCAGTAGAAGAAACTGATGCCTTGGATAGAGATGATTAAATGCTGAGGATGATATCTCATCAAATAAAGTGAAAGTCACTCAGTTGTATCCAACTCTCTGGGACCCAGGCCAGAATACTGGAGTGGATAGCCTTTTCCTTCTCCAGGGGAATCTTCCCAACCCAGGGATTGAACCCAGGTGTCTTGAATTGCAGGCAGATTCTTTTACCAGCTGAGTCACAAAGGAAGCCCATCAAGTAGAGGCTAATGTGAAAGCCAGAGTCTCCATGCTGCTGCTGCTGCTAAGTCACTTCAGTCGTGTCCGACTCTGTGTAACCCCATAGATGGCAGCCCACCAGGCTCCCCCGTCCCTAGGATTCTCCAGGCAAGAACACTGGAGTGGGTTGCCATTTCCTTCTCCAATGCATGAAAGTGAAAAGTGAAAGTGAAGTCTCTCAGTCATATCCGACTCTTAGCGACCCCATGGACTGCAGCCTACCAGGCTCCTCCATCCATGGGATTTTCTAGGCAAGAGTACTGGAGTGGGGTGCCATCACCTTCTCCACAGAGTCTCCATAGGAGGGTATAAAAAAACTCATATCCTGCAACTTAAGGGCAAAAAAAGCTAAGGTTCAGCTCCAAGATTAAATCACAGGAATCAGATCAGATCAGATCAGTCTCTCAGTCATGTCCGACTCTTTGCGACCCCATGAACTGCAGCACGCCAGGCCTCCCTGTCCATCACCAACCCCCAGAGGTCACTCAGACTCACATCCATCGAGTCAGTGATGCCATCCAGCCATCTCATCCTCTGTCGTCCCCTTCTCCTCCTGCTCCCAATCCCTCCCAGCATCAGAGTCTTCTCCAATGAGTCAACTCTTCACATGAGGTGGCCAAAATACTGGAGTTTCAGCTTTAGCATCATTCCTTCCAAAGAAATCCCAGGGCTGAATCACAGGAATAGTAGGACTCTAAAGTATGTTAAAGTCTCAAACCAGATTATCTTCTATGCCTAGGTCATGGCCTCAATTGGAAAAGAACAGAATATTGAGACATTGGATGGAGACATCTGGTGGGATGCATTGTTGTTGCTGTTGAGTCGCTAAGTCATGTTTGACTCTTTGTGACCCCATGGACTGTAGCCTGCCAGGCTCCTTGGTCTATGGGACTTCCCAGGCAAGAATACTGGAGTGGGCTGCCATTTCCTTCTCCAGGGGATGCATTAGAACATCTAAATCTCCAGATTTCCCAAGATCCTTTGAGCTTTTTAGAAGTAGCCCAATCCTCCTTATCAAGGGTTAGTTAGTCCTTCTTCCTTGAAGACAATGCAGAGATCTCTCCTCTGCCAAACATGTACCTCTGCCACCCATTCGGCATCCTTCCATACACAACTAAATTCTAAGTGTTCTGGATCAAGGAGAGTAGAATGCAAAGTTAGTTGATGTAGAATACACCGATACTAGAGCATTCTCCCAAAGTACAGAATTTTTATACACTGGCAATAACTCAATGTACTGTTATGATTCTCCTGCTTAAAACAGCAAAAGGTCTCACTAAACGTGGTAAGAATGCCAGGACTCTTGAGATTGATGGCAGAAAGAAGGATCAAAAACTCAAAGAAGTGAACATGCTAGAGTGGATTTACCATGTAATATTGGAAAACCCATTAGATGAATTGGTAACAGGAGAGCCAAAGGATATTCTGTTGGAGGTGGGGGAAGGCATGTGATGGGATAGGGACACTACCATTACTAAGAAGTTCCATGGTGAATGTCTTCTATTGGCCTTGTGCTGGTGATATGAGATTCTGCTACAGAAGTGGCTTCACTGACAGCAATGGGAATTATAGGATCTTGAAGCAATTCAGGCCAGAAATAGCAGCACTCAACTGGTCAGAATCTGGTCAGTGTGCGCATGTGCATGCACCAGGTGTGGGTGGGCAAAATTAATGTAATGAAAGACAATTTCAGAGAGGTAGCCAACTTTGTAGACAGTGTTGAGATGGTTAATAAAATACAGCATCCCTAGAAACAAAATAGATGGGCAGCCAACAAGCATATCACTGTCTACACAGAAGAAATCAAGGATAATCAGAAGACTGAGGGTAGCTGCCTCAGTTAAAAATAAAATCACAATACCTTGCCCAGTTTCTGATCTTAAACCAGTTTTCAGATCTGACATCTTGGATTAAAGGAGAAGCCAATTCCTGTGGACCCTGCAGTGCCACTGACAATATATAGAATATAATTCCCCCATTTCTTTCCTAAATGGACTTATAACCATTTACTCAACAATCATAGACTCAAGAGAAAAACCCTCAAATTTCAAGGACTGTTGGAAACAAGGTCCAAGTGAATATCGATGTGGAAAGACCCAAAATGTCATCGTGGCCCCTCTGTTAAAATGGAGGTAATGGGGGTCCGGTAACAAGTGAAGTTGTGTGTCTGGTTCACAGTGTGTCCACTCAGGCCATGGTCCATCTGGTGGAAGTTTCTTTTGTCCCAAAATGTATAACTAGAATGAAAAAAGCTGAAATGAACCACAAATATATTTCTTTGAGTATGAGACTTCAGCATTTCCTTAGTCTGTATTGCATTTAATATAGTTTATTTAAACTTAATACATTTAAAACAGTGCTTTTTCTAAAGGAAATACTAGCTCTCTGAATGTTTCAGGATAGCAAAGTATTTTAACATTCTTAAGTTAAAAAACAGTGACTGGGTCAGGGTGGGATAGGTGGCATCTGAAGCACAGGGAAAGTCGGCCGAGCGCAGGGCAGAGCCGAGACAGAGGTGATGCAAGAAAGTAGACCCGCTGAGATGAAAAGTCCCCGGGAATTCGGAGAAAAGAAAATGCACTGTGGTCTTACAGAGTACACACTCCTGAGTGGAAAGCTTCCTGCCTTTGTGGAACCAATGTAATTTTTTTTTTCCCATTCAAATGCTTTCAAATAAGTCTGAATTAAGAGAAGCCGTGGGAATATGAGCGGAAAATCAAGATGGAGATGACTGCGACGCTCAACCGCGGCTGCATCTCTGTACTGTGGGGAAAACGGCAGCAGATTGGCTGACACCAACTGATCAAAGACTGCTGTTGTGAATTGCATATCAGATTCAAAGAGAAAACCCCATATCAGAAGGCGCCATTTTATTCATAATATTGACTACCTTAAACAAGTCTTGATCTGTGAAAGTATATTCACTTACACCTCCCCAAACCTCTACCTAGCGGAGCTCCAGTGGCGCAATCGGTTAGCGCGCGGTACTTATAAGACAGTACATTTGTGAGCAATGCCGAGGTTGTGAGTTCGAGCCTCACCTGGAGCAAATTTTACTACTCTCTAGCCATATGCAACAGGTTAAATTTGAGGTCCCCACAAAGAGATGAACGGTTGGGATTTACATACTAGAGCTTGGTTGTGGGTTGTCTTAAAATTCTGTTTACAGTCGTGCATGGTTTAAGTACCATCCCGCTGATTTCAGTGCCTGCCTTCTTCCGACACTTTGGCAATTTAACTTTTGTCTCTTGCCAAGAGTGTTTCACAGTAATAAACTACGTGTGATTTGTCAATTATGTGAAATATGGACGATCTTGGTTTTTAAACGTATCTCAGTGGAAATTTTCCTGTATTTGAACCTGCTTTCCTCAGTTTCTCCATTCATTGGGGCTTCCTCTAAGGTGCTTATTACTCTTTATAGGTCCATGCTGCCTGTATATATATCAGACACTCAGGAACTCAGTCTCAGAAAAGGAGTTGAACCAGGAGTCTGTGTGTGGGACACTTAATCTCACCCCTCTATCTTAAACATTATCAGAGTCATCCTGAGACAAGGACATGGAGCTCTCTGGCTTTACAAAAATTTATAATTGCACGTGTTCAAATGCTCAGCACTATCAGTGCTTTTTCAGCTGCTGCTACATTTTGGAGTGCTTACATTCTCCCTGGCCCTACCCTGAGCTGCCCACCAGGTAAACGTGGGTTCAAAGCAAGGTTCACAGATCAATTCAGATTAACACTGGTAAAGAAGTAATAACGGATAATTTACTTATACAGTGTTGTTTTTAGTGTTAAATGAGATAACAAAGCATTGTTTGATTGATTGTTGTTTTTCAGTCACCAAGTCCTGTCACAAATTCCCACCATGCATGTCCCTTTGGAATATGATTGTGCAGCAGCTACCATCAAGAGGTGGAGTCTATTTCTCTCCTTGTATATGAGCTGACCTTGTGATTTGGCCAATAGAATGCTGTGGTAATGATGTTGTGGGAGTGAGGTTGTGGGAGTTTCAATATTAGGGTTCAAGAGCCTTATAACTTCTCCTCTTGCCATCTTGGGACCCTGAGACATCATGTGAAGAAATCCTACCTAACTTCCTGAAGGATGGACAATCATGTGAAGAAAGAGTCCTAGTCATCCCAGCCATTCATTCCACATGACACCCCAGACAGTGAGTGGGAACATTTTGGACCATCTAATCCCAGTCAGGCTGCCAGAAAACTGCAATCAACGAGTGACCACAAGCAAAACCAACAAAAGAATTGCCTAGTTGAGCACAGCCCAATAACCGACCTGCAGAATTGGAAACTAAATGTTGTTTTAAGTCACCCACAAAATTTGGGTGAGGTTTGTTACAAAGATGTAGATGACTGACATAAGCATTTAGCATGGAATGCTATGGTCTTTCCTGTGGTCATGTATGGATGTGAGAGCTGGACTGTGAAGAAGGCTGAGCACCGAAGAATTGATGCTTTTGAACTGTGGTGTTGGAGAAGACTCTTGAGAGTCCCTTGGACTGCAAGGAGATCCAACCAGTCCATTCTGAAGGAGATCAGCCCTGGAATTTCTTTGGAAGGAATGATGCTAAAGCTGAAACTCCAAATATTTTGGCCACCTCATGCGAAGAGTTGACTCATTGGAGAAGACTCTGATGCTGGGAGGGATTGGGGGCAGGAGGAGAAGGGGACGACAGAGGATGAGATGGCTGGATGGCATCACTGACTCGATGGATGTGAGTCTGAGTGACCTCCGGGAGTTGGTGATGGACAGGGAGGTCTGGCGTGCTGCGGTTCATGGGGTCGCAAAGAGTCGGACATGACTGAGCGACTGATCTGATCTGATCTGATCTAGAATCCATAACAAGCAAAAAGATTGATTTAGTGAGTAAAATTACCCATAAAGAAAAGCCCAAGTCTAGACATCTTAACTGCTAAATTCTACCATTTTTTAAAAATTGATATTAATTCTTTACAAACTCATAAAAATTGGAAAAGGAAGCCATTATTACCCTGATGCTAAAGTCAAACAAAGACATCATGAGATAAGAAAACTACAGACCAATATCTCTTATAAACATGGACATAAAAATTCTCAACAAAATACTAACAAACAAAATCCAGCAACAGATGAACGTATTACAAAAGGGCCTGAGGAAACGTTTGAGGATGGTGTCTGTGTTCATTATCTCTTTTGTAGTGGTGGTTTCATGGGTTATACATATGTCAAACTATAAGTATAAATACATGCAGTTTAAGAAAATTATGCCTCGATAAAGCTGTTAAAGAAGTACACTCACAGGAAAAAAATTATTACAGCATTTGGCATGAGCAGTTGTGGATTTTTTTTTCTTTCTTTCTCTCGTTCCTATACTATGGAAGAGCTGTGTCTGGTTAGACTTACTTCTTAAGTTCGTAGTAAACGGAAGGACATGTAATTTTCTCAGTAGGAAGACTTGACAACTAATTCAAAATATTTCATAGTTTAAGACCATTTAAAATTTCAATTCCTACTTGAATCTAATTTGAACCGTCCTATTGTTATATGAATGTGTCCATTACACCTAAATATTCAAATGTATTTGACCACGTTCTTTCTTTCCACTTGTGCAGAAGCTGCTCCCTCTTCATTATAATTTGCCTGACCGGTCTCTTCTCATGGGTCCAGGTTTCTGTTTTAACCCTGGCTCCTCAGATACTGAACGTTCAACTAATTCATCCCGCAATGTGTGGGAGAACCCACAGCTGGTCTCTGAGAACCCACAGAAAGACGGTGCGCCTCTCAGGTGGCATCCACGTGAAACCAGGAGCCAGCTGCTCTAAAACGTGGCAAGTTTTCCTGTCGAAAGGGGGCGCCATTTAAACTGACTTCCAAAAAGCAAATCTCAACATTTTCAGCGTCAAAGTACAGAGCGGCACCTGAAAACCAACCGAAGAGTCGTACGCTAAAATAAGAGACGTCCAGACACTGCCGGAAGAGGAGAGCAGAATTCCTTGACATTCGTGCCTTGTGGCACCCATCTCACTCACTGGGTCCACCCAACCCCCTGGAAGAGGCTCCAAAAGACCAGGGCTGGCGCTGTTCGCAATCCCAACACCTGCGTGCCTGCCTGACCAAGGACTCCTATAGTACAAAAGGCTCAATGGAGAGGGCTGGCGCCGACCCCACTTACTGAATCACTTACACCCAAAGGGAGATCTCTGATGCTATAATTTGGGATCTCAGAGCTGGGACAGTGATATCTGGGTAAAGCTAGCAGGAGTGTGAAAAAGGAAACTACAACCACGAAGGGATTCGAACCCTCAATCTTCTGATCCGAAGTCAGACGCCTTATCCATTAGGCCACGTGGTCCTTCGCTTATAGGTTGAAGGAAAATATTACAAGTATTGAGAATCTGGGCTATTCTTGTTACTGTAACTCATGAAAAGATAACCTTTCCCATCAATTTTACTTCAAAGGTGATGTCATTGGTACAAAACCCAAGTAACTTCTTTTAAGAAGTTACGGTTAGAGACTAGGGCAAAATGGAAACTCCGCTTTTCTCCAAACTCCTACCCTTAGCCTGACACCAAATTTCTTTTCTGAACAAAATTTTACACTTGCATTGTAATGTCTCTTCAGTCGGTTGATTAACCTGTTTTTAAAAAAAAAGGATTGAAATGTCTTTCTGTAATCACGGCTACAAAGGCTCGATTTACCTTCAGAATGAAGACAAAGTCAAAATTAAGACCCTATGGGAATAAGTGAAAATTACAATAACAAAAAAAGACCGCTCCTGGCATCCTCTCAGCTGGGCGCCCAATCCTGCCAAGACGTCTTTAATTAGGATTGAATTGGGAAGCGTCTTCCTAGGCCTGGCCCTTCTTGGAAACCACGAAGAGCAGGCCCACTGAGTACCCTCCAGGGACACCTTAGTAAAAACCCCAACAATTGTACTTACTGAGCAATTAGAAAATGGCCTTCTTGTGCAGCCACTGGGTTGCGGGGTTGTGTGACTGAGAGGGAAGGAACCGTTCTTCAGGTTAGAAAGTTGGATTTTGAGTCCGTTTGTTGTAGTTTCCTTTCCAGCTCATTTCCCACAGCCACTCTCAGCGGATCTCGATCCCCCATTAGTGATGGTGCGGGCGAGGAAAACACACGGGTGGTGGGAAGGTGCGCGGGAGGCCTGGAGGAGTTACTCATACGCCTGCTTTGGACCCTGTTCCTGAGGGGTGCGGTGGGCGCGGTGAAAGCAACCCAGCTGGAATCTGAGGCACTTGGGGGGCCTCATTCCCCATTATTAGGAACTGCGAGGGCCTGATTTTGGTCTTCATCCAACCTGCCTTCTCAGAGCATTCCGGCTCCCCGCCCCGAAAAGTTGAGGTTACATAGATTTTTCACAATTTAGAGATGCTGGAGAAACAGCGTTTCCTCAAAAGCTTCTGAGCACCCTGAAGAGGCTGCTCTTTTTTGCTTGCTTTCCAGGAAAGCATCACCCCGGTTCTCTGGGCCACAGCAGGTCAAAGTGACATACTGTCTGGGGTCTGTCCTTAACCCAGCCTTTAGTAAGCATTCCAGGAACTGAAATCTAAAAGATGAGAAAGGTTTGCAAAAAATAAAATAAAATAAAAAACAAAAGAAGAGTATATCCAAAAGGTGGATCAGAATGTGCAAAAGTGTAAGAAATTTTGCCCAATTAATTTGAAGTTTTAAGTGAAATCATAACAAAAAATCAATTAAATTTCACTAAAGAAAAAATAGCAAATATGAATAGTCCCAAATCATTAAATTAAACCATAAATACTCAAAAAATTTTCCCACAGAGAAAACTCCAAACCCAGATATTGTAATTGAAAGTTCTATAAAACATTACAGGGAAAATAATTTCAGTTGCACACAAATACTTCCAAATATAGTAACAGAGGGAAGCCTCTCCATCTCATTTTATAAGCCTACTTTCATCCTAATGAAATCAAAGCCAGGAAACATGAAGAAATTAAAGGGAAAATGTTTACCTCAGTACAGGCAGAAAGGCATTTAATAAATTTCAGTGTCCACTAATGAAACAACAATCTGGAAATAAAAGGAAAGTTTTTTAACCTGATTTTTAAAATACAAAAATAATCTGCAGAAAACATAATACTTAAAGGCAAACAATTCAAAACAATCTGTTTGAAATTAGGAACACATGAAGTAAACCAGAAATTACCACTTGTATTCTCTACCAGAAAAGACCCTGATGCTGGGAAAGATTGAAAGCATGAGAAGGGGACAGAAGATGAGATGGTTGGATGGCATCACCAACTGGATGGACATGAGTTTGAATAACTTCTGGTAGTTGGTGATGGACAGGGAAGCTTGGTGTGCTGCAGTCCACGGGGTCGCAAAGAGTCAGACACGACTGAGGGACTGAACTGACCTGAACTGATTCTCTACTAGACAAAAGGAGAGCAAAAAAATAAAAAGCTGTGATGACTAGAAAGGAAAAAACAGAACTGACTTTTTCTTTTTAACAGATCGTGTTGGCAACCTACTCAAGTATTCTTGCCTGGAGAAGCCCATGGAAAGAGGAGCCTGGTGGGCTACATACAGTCCATGGGATCACAAAGAGTTAGACACAACTCAGTGACTGAACACACACACATACATATGCTTATGTACAAATATCAAACAGAAAAATTATTATAAATAGTGTCAGAGTTTTACCACATTTTCATGACAGCTATAAAAATTTAGTTATATGCAATAAAGAAATACCTAGAAATCACACAAAATGAGATATTATGATAATATTTCAATAATAAGGAAACATTCCAAAACAAATACATGGCTTCATCTATAGAAACTACAAACTAAGCATATTAAATAATCTATTGTGTTAAATACATATATTAGTAGTAAAGCTTAAAAGCAAGGGACTGAATAGGAGGGAGGCTCTAGAGGGAAGGGATATGTATACTTAAAGCTGATTCATGTTGTTGTACAGCAGAAGCTAATACAAAATTGTAAAGCAATTACATCCAACTAAGAAAAAAAAAAAGAACTAAGGACTCAGCCATGTGCATGAGAAATCTTGGGAATAAATTATCCAGTCTCTTCAGAGGGCTGCATCCAGTTCCTCACTGAAAAATTAACTGCAATCCCATGAGAGACCTCCAAGCCAGTGCCACCCAGCTAAGCTGCTTCTAGATTTCTGATGCACAAAAATTGCTTGAGAATAAATGTTTATTGCTGTTTTAAGGTTTAAAAAAAAAAAAAAGGCAAGGGAATGATAATCACAAGCATTAATATAGTAGTTATCTCAAGTGAGAGAGTGATGTAAAGTGGAGTGGGGCAAATGCAACTTACAAAATAAAAGCAATGTTCTCTTTCTTAATTGGAGGCTTTGTTTTTCTTTTTAAATTATTTTTAATTGAAATGTAACAAACATGCAGGAAAGTGTACAAACAGAAGCATATACAGAATACTTACATTTATGTAGATGTATCTCTGAATATATATGTATGTGAGTGAAAGTCACTCACTAGAATACTGGAGTGGGTAGCTGTTCCCCTCCCCAGGGGATCTTCCCAACCCAGGGATGGAACCCAGGCCTCCTGCATTGCGGGTGGATTCTTTACCAGCTAAGCCACCAGGGAAGCCCTTATATATGTATATATAAATGTATATATCACTGAATATTTACAAAGAGAACATGTCTATGAACTCTCAGATCTTTTGTTCCAATTTATTCACTATTTCTATCAAACTGAATCAAAAATTAAGTTTTGTCACCTAGGTTATCTGTGTCAAGAAATACCAGAAGCCCCTCTCATGTGCCTCCTAACTACTTTCTTCTTAAGGGTAATCACATTTTGAACTCTGATATCATCTATTAGCTTTGCACATTTTAAATAACATATAAATAGAATTTTACAGTATGTACTCTCATGTCTGGCTACTTTTGTGCAGCGCTATGAGGTTCGTCCATGTTGCATTCAATGATGTTATTTGTATTTATATATATAGTCATACACATATATAATCCTATTGTATTAATATGCCACAAAAATCTGATCCATTCTAGTGGTGGATATATGAGTTATTTTCAGTTTGTGAAAATTGTGAATAGGACTTTTAGGAACACTTTTGTATATGCTTTTCTGTGGACGTGTACACAGATTTCTATTGAAAACTGTAGTTAAGAAATTGAGCGCATTTTTTATATTTGCTGACAGCTTTCAAGACCCATGACTGTCACATCTAAGCCAGCCCATAAGAAAGTGCTTAAGCTCTCTCAGAGGGAAGATCAAACCACACTAGCCCTGGTTCTCACTTAGGAATCTTCACTCCCTTCCCTCCACAGCCTGCCCCCTAACCCTTTAAAAACCAAAGCCCATCACTGCTCCTTGCTCTTATTTTTGGACTTACCTGAGAGCCTCCCCTAGTCTCCCCAGAAAACTTCATTATGTGAAAGATAAATGTTTTCATATCTCCCTGATACATATGTTGCATTATCAATCTCGCCATTTGAATCATTTGGGTATGGCGACCATTTCATTTTAGCTGAATGATTGCAAGATAGATGTGCACTCATGAGTGGACTTACAGAGTCACAGCAAGTGACTTTACTACACTTTTTTTGGCAAGTGGCATATATGATATCCATATATCTGTAATTACATGTAAGAGAAATGGACAACTGAAAATGAGAAAAAATAAAATATGACAAACTAGATAAAAAGATAGATGAAAAACAATTATCCATAACCAAACAAACTCGGCTGGTGAATGCAAGACTATTTCAACTTTATTTCAATGCTGTAGAAATGCTAGTGCCAGCTGGGCTAATGAGGAAAAATGTTATGTTGATTCAGGTTTTCTTTTGTTTACAGAAATTTTCTTTTTTTAATTGAAGTATAATTGACTTACAGATCTACGTTAGTTCCAGTTGCACAATATGGTGATTTGATATTTCTATTACAAAATAATTACCATAATATTATCATTATTTTTCATCTATGCAGAGGAACCAGAGATCAAATTGCCAACATCCGCTGGATCATCGAAAAAGCAAGAGAGTTCCAGAAAAACATCTATTTCTGCTTTATTGACTATGCCAAAGCCTTTACTGTGTAGATCACAATCAACTATGGAAAATTCTGAAAGAGATGGGAATACCAGACCACCTGATCTGCCTCTTGAGAAATCTGTATGCAGGTCAGGAAGCAACAGTTAGAACTGATCATGGAACAACAGACTGGTTCCAAATAGGAAAAGGAGTACGTCAAGGCTGCATATTGTCACCATGTTTATTTAACTTATATGCAGAGTACATCATGAGAAATGCTGGACTGGAAGAAACACAAGTTGGAATCAAGATTGCTGGGAGAAATATCAATAACCTCAGATATGCAGATGACACCACTCTTATGGCAGAAAGTGAAGAGGGGCTAAAAAGCCCCTTGATGAGAGTGAAAGTGGAGAGTGAAAAGGTTGGCTTAAAGCTCAACATTCAGAAAACGAAGATCATGGCATCTGGTCCCATCACTACATGGGAAATAGATGGGGAAACAGTGGAAACAGTGTCAGACTTTATTTTTCTGGGCTCCAAAATCACTGCAGATGGTGACTGCAGCCATGAAATTAAAAGATGCTTACTCCTTGGAAGGAAACTTATGAACAACCTAGATAGCATATTCAAAAGCAGAGACATTACTTTGCCAACAAAGGTTCGCCTAGTCAAGGCTATGGTCTTTCCTGTGGTCATGTATGGATGTGAGAACTGGGCTGTGAAGAAGGCTGAGCGCCGAAGAATTGATGCTTTTGAACTGTGGTGTTGGAGAAGACTCTTGAGAGTCCCTTGGACTGCAAGGAGATCCAACCAGTCCATTCTGAAGGAGATCAATCCTGGAATTTCTTTGGAAGGAATGATGCTAAAGCTGAAACTCCAGTATTTTGGCCACCTCATGCTTAGAGTTGACTCATTGGAGAAGACTCTGATGCTGGGAGGGATTGAGGGCAGGAGGAGAAGGGGACGACAGAGGATGAGATGGCTGGATGGCATCACTGACTCGATGGATGCGAGTCTGAGTGACCTCCGGGAGCTGGTGATGGACAGAGAGGCCTGGCGTGCTGCGGTTCATGGGGTCTCAAAGAGTCAGACACGACTGAGCGACTGATCTGATATATATATATATATATTTTTTTACTGTATTCTTCATGCTGTATATTTTACCTTCATGACTGATTTATTTTGTAACTGGAATTTTGTGCCTCTAAATCTCCCTCACCTATTTCACTCATCCCTCCACGCCCCCTCCCCTCTGACAACCACAGTCAATCTATGTTGCCCGAAACTGTGAGAATGTGCGTATTCAACACCTCTCTAACCCCTCCCGGGATGAGGACAACCATCCCATAATGGAGGTGAAGCAGGTTTATTTATTTTCCCAGAAAATGACCTTCGCCAGTTCATTTGCCCTTTTGTGACGGGAAGAAGAGGGTTGCAGAGATTTACAATCATACTTAGGGTTCTGCCTTTTTCGGGATCTGGAGGAGGCAGCGGAGTGGTACTGTAGTACTGAATCAGAACAGAACTGTAGTACTGAAATCTAGATCCTTCCTCAGGAACAAAGAAGCGTGCAAAATAGGCCCTACTGGGATTCGAACCCAGGATCTCCTGTTTACAAGACAGGCGCTTTAACCAACTAAGCCATAGAGCCAGACAAGGTACAATCTCCGAAAGAAACTTTGAATCAATTTTCTTCGTTACTTTGAAAACTATCCAGATCTTTTCCAGTCTTACTTATATACAGGTTGTGCCCATTTCGGTGACTGAACAAAGGGCTTGACAATGTGATGATTACTATGCCTCAGAGCGACAAAGAAGTTAAAATGAGGCCACAGACATCACATCCGAGTCCTGAATTTGCGTAAAAATATTCTAATACATTATATTTCCATAGCACTTTGGAATTTACCAAAATTTGCCTCTCTGAACATCAAAGGCAACCCCAAATACTGAGCATATTATCATTCCTATTTTATATTCAACTCCAAAAACGTTTAAGGACTTGTTCAAGTTTGCACAGATAGCGAAGAAGTGGAGTTAAGACGAACTCATTTTCTGATGCTAATTCATTACCATCTGAGTCACCAGGGAAGCCCTCTGATGCTAATTCAACCACATTGTCAGTACAGCATTTTCGCATGCTGCAGAAAGAAACAACCCCAAGAATCATGGCAGCTTAGAGTAACACACCCTGCTCCTGCTATTTGTCCTCCGTGATTCCGCCCAGGAGGAGGGAGCCATCTCTGCCTGAAACATTGATGGTCTCTTGACAAACGAAGAAAAAAAAAAAAATATGGCAAATCAAGAACTGTTTCTTGGTGCCCAAAAGTACCATGTCAATTCTGCTCACATTTATTATCCAGAGTGAAATAAGTCAAATCTGGCATCTGTGGAGTGAGGCAGTACAATCATATCCCAGGAAGAGGCAGTAAATACTTTTGAAAATTATAATTTTTCACAACTACCATCTCATATAGTCTCATTTGTGAAACTCAGAACTTTTTTCTTTTTAAAAATTTATTTGTCCATCTCTTCCTTGTCTGTGTTGAAAATGTTCAATTTTGTGGCTTTTAAGTTTTTAGTTTGGGAAACATGAGTATCAGTTTGTAAAGATAAGCTGGGATAATGTGGGCACTGTAAAAATTCAGTCAATATAATCTATCATTGCTATGTATTTGGAATGGGGAGTAGGAGAAAAGATGAAACCACAGTTAGTTAAGAAGAGTAAGAACAAGGTAGTTCTTGACAGCAGCTGTACACCCAGATACACTCTCATCTGAGACTGTGATTGACTACTTTGCATATGGCTAATAGTAAACACTATTAATAGTGAACACTACCACAATAGAAGATAGAACATTTCATCACCCCCCAGAATTCTCTCCCCGATATCTCACTTTTACTACTGTATTCAACTACTGTTGAATAAACATGATACATTTTATTTTGTGAAAGGATATTTAGGTTTTTCCCACTGAATTTTTATAAGCATTTGATGGTTTTCCCCCACCTTACCCACTTAAACACTGCATCTAAACATGCACCTACAAAACAAACTTATCATCAACTTCCAACCAAACCACCCAAGATCAGTTTTACAAATTTAACATCTTACTGACACGCACCCTTGCATTCAAATTCTAATTCTACCCCTTGAATTCACTTCACTGATCAAGTCTGCCATTTCAAAGAAATTATTCCTGATCTTGAAGTCATTCTTTGATTTTTATAAATTAATAAAAAACAATAATAATAACACATACAATATACAAGACCAAAAATTTTAATGTTATAATGAACAATTTAAAATTACATCCTAATAACTATAACAAATTTGACAGGGAAAATAAGAGAAGTATAAAAAGTGTACACTTTAGTGTACATATAGGCAATTTATATACAGAATTGCTAATTTAATAAAAACTTCTCATAGTTCCATAATGCCTATATGTATACTTTGAATTAACACAGAATAAATCAGTATTTAAAAATTTTAATGTGATAAGTGAGCTTGCTTCTTGCTCGTTAATTTGTCTAATCTAGGTTGGATTGATGACAATGCTACTCTCAAGGGATAATGTATATTTAAACTGTTTCTATGTTTTGTTTTAATAACACTTAAGGTAGAGAACCCAGTCTCACAGAGGTATGTTGAGGGGAACAGAAGAAGAGATTTTAAAGCAATCTCAGCAAGCTCAGGATATTCATTTTTAACTTTTATCCAAAATGAAGCAAGGGATGCTGTATTTTCAAAATTCATTTTCAATCCTTCATCAGTAGCCAGCTTCAACAACTTATCCTGTAGGATTATAGTTAAATTTAAATTATCTTTTGATGAAAGAAATGGATTTTGTATCCATGAATTTCCTATGCGTGGATCTTCCTTCGAAGGAAAGTACAATTCAAAACAATCTAACAAATTTGTAAGATGTTCACTGACAACTTTTCGTAGATGTGCAATATCAAGATCATTACCTACTTCATTGATAACTGTTGTTAAATTATGGAACATGTCATAACAATCTGTAGAAACTCTTTTTTTCCAAGCTTTTAACTTTTGTTTTTGTCCTTCAATCTTATCTGCCATTGAAAAACATGTTGCATTTTTTCCTTGCATGCAAACATTAAGATCATTAAAAATACTGAAGATATCAGATAAATAAGCAAGTTTGGCAATCCAATTCACATCTTTGAAAAGTTGGGACCAAACTGGCTTCTTGCTTTGCAGAAATACTAAGAGTTCATTTCGTATTTCAAACAGTCTTGATAGAACTTTTCCCCAGGATAACCACCGTATTTCAGCATGCAATAACAGTTGCTTATGATCAGCTTCCATATTATCACACAATAAAGAAAATAATCTTGAATTTAATGCATTAGATTTTACATAATTCACAATTTTTACTACATCAGTAAGCACACTATTTAGTTCAGCTGATATTTTTTTCATAGCAAGACTTTCTCGATGAATGAAGCAATGTGTTATTTTACATTCTGGTGCAAGTTCTTTAATCTGCTTAATCACTTCAGAATGTTTTCCTGTCATTGAAGCTGCACCATCAGAACACACTCCTACACAAAACTTAAATTCCAAACCACATTTGTCGACAACATAATTCTTCAGAGCTTCATACAGTTCTGAACTAGTTGTGTTTGTTGGTAAAGAGGCTGAAAAAAAGAATTCTTCTTTTATATCATCATCATGTTCAAATCTCACATATACTAAAAGAATTATCATGTTAGCAGTATCTCTGCATTCATCAAGTTGCAATGAAAAATACTTGGCTAGTTTTATTTGTTCTATGAGTTGGTCTTCCATATCATTCGCCAGTTCCTGAATACGTCGAGCTATGGTGTCATTGGAAAGTGGTACTTGAGCTACCTTCTTTGCTGCAGATTCACCCAACATTTCTAAGCAAACTTCTTTGATGCAGTCCTTCACTAGTGTCTCAGCAATTGTGTACGGTGTTTTAGACTTAGCAACTGGAAGCGCTACTTTATAAGAAGCCCTCAAAGCACTAATGTTTATGTGAGAAACATTTAACACATGCTTTGGTTGGCTTTTCAATTCATTACTCTTTCTTTCAAAGAATTCTTTTGGTTGTGAACTTATTTCTTTATGTTTTGAATATAGATGCCGCTTAAGTTTCGATGGTTTCATCGCTTCATTAGCCAGTACATCTCCACAAATAATACACTGTGGTTTCAGCACTTCACCATCAATTATGGCTATGAAACCAAACTCAATATATGAGGGATCATACTTTCGAGTAAAGCTAGTATGAACTCTTTTGGTTTTCACTCCCTCAAGATGACTTCCGTTGTTACCATTTCTTTTGCTACTATTGCCATATTCAGAATAGGTGTGTCTTTTCTTCACAAAAAAGTCCAGTGAAGCTTGTTTTGTCATCTGCAAATTAGAATTAAAAATAAGCAATACAAATTTTACTTTCCTCTTTATTAATAATGTTAAACTAAAAATTAAAAACTAGGCTTGCATCATCAAAAAATCTACAAATAATAAAAGCTGGAAAGATGTGGAGAAAAAGGAACTCTTCTTCTACACTGTTGGTAGGAATGTAAATTGGTACAGCCACTAGTGCATCAAAAAACAAAAAATAGAGTTATTGTATGATCCTGCAATCTCACTCCTGGGCATATTCAGAGAAAACTATAATTCAGAATGACACATACACCCCAATGTTCATTGCAGCACTACTTACAATAGCCAAGACATGGAGGCAACCTAAAGGTCCATGAACAGATGAATGGATAAAGATGTAGTACATATATACAATGGAATATTACTCAGCCATAAAAAAGAATGAAGTAATGCCATCTGCAGCAACATGGATGGACCTAGAAATTATCATATTCAGCGAAGTAAGCCAGAAAAAGAAAGATAAATGACATTGCTTATAAGTGGAATCTAAAAACAAGATACAAATGAACTTATTTCCAAAACAGAAAGAGACTCACAGACATAAAAACAAACTTATGGTCAGTTATCAAAGGAGAAAGATGGGGGAGGGATAAATTAGGAGATTGGGATTAACATATATATACTACTATATATAAAATAGATAACCAACAAGGTCCTACTGTATAGCATAGGGAATATACTAAATATTTTGTAATGACCTATAAGGGAAAAGGATCTGAAAAAAGAATGGGTGTGTGTGTGTATGTGTGTGTGTGTGTGTGTATGTATATATACATATATAAACTGAATCACTGTGCTGTATACTTGAAACTAACATAATATTATAAATCAACTATACTTCAATTTTAAAAATTTTACGAAACCAGGCTGGATTAAAAACATAAAATGATTTTAAAATTAAGTTATAAAGATAAGTAAATGCTTACATTTTCTCAGTTTTACACACTTCTGGGTTTCAGATGACAAGCTAAACAGCATATCACACATTTTAATGTGAACCTATTATACTTGACTAATTTACAACTGCTATCACATGTGATTCACCTTGAGAGTTTAACATCAAGACTGAATATTCTATTTGAAAAGATGAGTTCATTAATCATGTGCTTTGTATCTGCAATGTCATATTGTTGTAATTTCCAAGTACTCTCAATATGTGTACTTACCTCATTATGAACTAGTATGACAGCTTGCTGACCATCACTGGTCTGAAGAACAAACTCTGAATACCACTGGCCCAAATCATGTGTAACCTCCATATTTCAAAACACTAACCTGAACACATATTAGTTCTACTTTATAAAACTTAATGATTGAAAAATCTCTTTGGCCTTATTTCACACTCTGCATTTTAATCACAAAACCAAACTTTCCCAATACAAACTCATGTCTCCAAACCAAATTTATCATTCCCTGAACTTCCTAAATATTTCTTCACTTGACCTGAGATGCCCTTTCTTAGCTTACTTCTCCACCCAAACTTACATACAACTAGAACAATGTAACAGTAAGTTCATCTGTTCCCAAATTTATCCTTCTGTAGAAACATACCACCAGGCATACTATTTGTCCCCTGGATCCTAGCTTTCTCATCCCCCCAAGAAATGCGTGACATCAGAAAGAAAAGATATTACTGCTGCTCACTCCAGAACATAAACAAAGCAGCATCCAAGGTTATAACTTCCAACTTGAAAAATGAGTGGAGGGAGGACGTTAAAAGTAATTGACCTTTTTTGGAAGAAAATATATCCAAGATGGCCATCATTGTGCTTTAGTGTGCCATGTCAAAACTTTCTCACTCATCATGATCACAGTAAAGAAGAAAAGAGGCTCTTGCCTTGCTTTGATCCACAACAAATTCTTTGATCTACACTCAAATTCTTACCCAATCTCCTACTTTGTCTGATGAAAACGGTGTCTCCGATGGCTTTAATATTTTGAAAGGTTGAACAGTCAAACTTCGTGGAACCTCATCCTGTTTCCTTTTCATTGTAGTGGTCTGGTAGCAAAGACTACAAGTTATTTTGTTACAATAACCGTCAGTCTCAGGTTGAGAGGGCACTCCACAGATTGCATGGATGTTTCTACAACATGATTCACAACTGTTAGCACCTATGCATTCTTTTCCACAACCCACACATGATAAAAAATTCAGTCTGCTTTCAGGAACAGTTTTTTGGGCTACCTTAGGAGTAATAGAAAAAATCTCTTCAATATCACTACTATCTGTTCCAATCTCAATGTTTTCTTCATACTGGGCTCTTAGAGTATTTTCTGATTCTTTATCAGCCTGTTCCAATTCATTTTCTGTGTTCAGGCTGGCAACAAGTTCTTCAGTTGACTGAGAATGAGAGAGCCCCAGTTTAGCTTCAGAGCCAAATGCACCCTCACATAGAGTCTGTTGCATGCCTCTGTGATGGGGTTGATTTTGGGTCATTTGAATAAACCACAAAAATTCAGCCCAGTGTGATGAATTGTTAGTTTGCATCCAGGAGATAATCCGATTTTGGATATCCTCATTAACTTGATTTATAGAACTTAGGCTTTGGCAGGGCTGAGGATTCCCATGAACAATTTTAAGTTCTGGCCAAATATTACTAAGTTCACTGACAATCTGGCTTGAAAATTCCCTCCCACTGTCAGACTGTAGAACACTGGGTGCTCCAATAATTGTAAAAATATCTAAAAGAGCACGTGCAACCTCTTTAGGCCTTTTAGATTTTAATGACCGCAAAAAACTCAAGTTTGTACGAAAGTCTTGATAATGCATAATAAATTTATACTCTCCATCAGGATTCAACTGCATGTCTATAAGATCCACTTGGCATCTTGAGTTAACTTCCTTAATTGGCTTTGATGTTAGAACTTTCTTGATTTTTGAATTTTTCTGTTGGCATGGTTTGCAGAATGTCAAGTATAGCATTATAACTTCTTTTGTGATGTTCTTGTATTTTGCTTGTAACTCTTTCTCCATGCGGGTACGTCCACCATGTCCAATGCTGAGATGTGTTTCATGCAATATGTCAAATAAGTCCTCACTGTGTAAATAAAACCGTATTTTATCTGTTTCCCCATTTATAGCCTCAATTAGCTTCTCATGACCTTGTACAATGATCACATCAAATCTAGCCAAGCGCCGGTAGTCAATTGATTCTTTTTTTTCCTTAGCCTTAGCTTCTTTCACTTCCCTGATTAATTGACAGTACTTTGCTTTAGAAAATATCTTGGTGTTATTACTCTTGTTTTCCAGTAACACTGCTAAGCTTCTGAAGAACTTTTCTCTCATGTTTTCTGGTTCGATTTCTGCTTCATTAGCATCTAAACTACTAAAGTTATCATCACCCATGCTTTGAGACATCATGGAAAGCCACAAAAATGATCCTAAAATATAAATGAAAAACCAATTAGAATATTTGGGAATATAATCTAAATACCATATTGCCGAAATAACCATTAGAGCTTGGAGGAGAAGTAGATAGGAACACATAAGAGGGGCAGCACAATTTTGATTAAGAAGTCTACCTTTGGAGGAATAAAGAGGGGTAGCCAGGAACAAAAAGTTCTGATAAAGAGTAGAAAGCCAGGTTATGACTTTCCAGAGAAGTATCCAGGGTTGACCTTAAAGTAAAGCACTGTTTTATGTAAAACAAAAAAAAAATGATGTTATTATTTTTTTCATTTATTTATTAATTACATAAAAACTATTTTGTGGCTAGAGAAGTCTCAGAAATACAGTAATAGTTTTTTTATAGAATGATAGTTTCTTAATTAATTAATTTACTTATTTTGGTTGCATCCAGGTCTTAGTTACAGCATGCAGGGGGATCTTTTGTTGCAGCACCCCAACCTTCTAGCTATGTGACAAGGCTCCAAAGCCCACAGGTTCAGCAGTTCCTCCATGGCATAAGGGATCTTAGTTCCCACGTGGATCTTAGTTCCCTGACCTCCACTGCAAGGGGATTGGACCACCAGGGAATGGATGCTTAACTATTGAACCATCAAGGAAGTCCTAATAGGTGTTTGTGTCTTTTTTTTAAGTCTCAGACTATACCACATTTTGTTTTATTCAGTCATGTTAGCTGGTATAGCAACATCTGGGGCTTAAGTTGAAAGATCATATATTTACATCAATTCCCTTTTGGTGCTTATAAAGCTATAAACCCAATATAAATACCCTTACTACTGATTTTGATAAAGAGCAGCAGACGAACCTGAAGTAGTGAAAAATCTCTGGTTTAATATAACATATTAAAATAAATGTTTAGACTATTCATAATAATAGAAACATTTAAATAAATCAAATTTGGCTAGTCTTAAGGAAGCTATTTTGAAAAAATCAAAAAGAATAATTTGGAATTAGCATATACCCTCAAAAGTCCTACACATGCTTGGAAAAAATACTTTTTCTCAAGTTGTTTGATAATTTGCATACCAAATATTGAACTGGTAAATTGAAATAATTCTCAAATGTTCATAATTTCCAAAGCTTCAAAACTGTGTTTTGGCCTCATTTAACTCTCAATTGTTCCAACAAGACCTCCTTGATCATTTAAGCTTACAGTGAGTTCTCCTTTCTTGAAGATATAATTTATCAATAACATAAACCAGCACTGTAGTACTTTCTTCTTTCACTGTTTCATATGTACAACTGAGAAGACTATAAGTTTCTAAATAAGCAGGGATGACTTTTCCTTCTAGTATTTCTTCCACTATCTAACATTTTATTACAAAGAAAAGTGTTGGATAGGGAGTTCCCTGGTGGTCCAGTGATTCAGACTTGGTGCTTTCACTGCTGAGGGCTGGGTTCAATCTCTGGTCAGGCAACTAAGATTCTGCAAGTCAAGCCTTGGGGTGCAGCCAAAAAAAAAAAAAGTGTTGGATAAAAATTTGTTAATTAGCTTTATAATGAAGATGACAACACTCCTGAAAAGTCCTATTTCAAAATGTGACTGAAAAGACCATTATATAGATAGTATTTCTTTCCACACTGATACATTTTGTATCATGCTATGGAGCCATGAACATAAAGGAAGGTAAACAAGGATAAACCAGGGGGAAGAAAGAAATACAAGGCAATGTAAATGAGAACCAAGAGAATATGAGCTTCAGAAATTAGTACAATCAATATTAGTAGATCTATGACAAGCAGAAAATATGGAATTGCTAGGGATATAAGAAAAGGAAAAGTGATATCAATTATACTTAGGCCTTTTGGAAAAGACAGGTGCTCCAGAACCAAGCCAGTCTGCACCACTGCCTCTATCACACATTATACTGTTAATAGTCCTTAGCTCTCTAGTGGACATGGACTTCAGAAATTCCATTTTCTTCGGTAGGATTTCTAAGTAATATTTCCGATCTTAAATAGCCACGTGTAACAAGAATTGGGGAGCAGAGGCTATAGAAATGGGACCCATGGCTATATTGACAAGTGATCCACATTTATATACAGAGGCATCTTTGATTTATCTATCCACAGGTACTTAATTCCATTGCAAGTTATCCATGAAAAATACTGTGTTCAATTATTTATTACATTATTGTTTGATTGCTTAAGTCAAGTTCATTAATAGCATTACACTACACTGGTTGACCTTTCCTTCAGCTATATTCACTAGAAGCTTCAATGGAATAAAGTTTGATAACCTTTCAATGAATGGGCCCTTCCCTCTCCCAAATCTCATCCTCTTTCCAAAGACTAAATTATCCTCACCATTATCTTGAAGGAGGTGTGACTCTGGAGATTCACATTCCATTCTGTCTTCTATTGACTGGAGATGGGTACCTAAGGACTCCTTTGCAGTATCCAGAAGAGTCTTCTCTTCCATAGGAACTTCTTGCTCATATGTGCCCTGTGGGACCTGGGGATAAATAGGTACATTTGGAAATTAATATAATGTTAATAATATCACTGCATAAACCATAGCTAAACCTTAAAACATTTTTCTACTGAAATGGAAAGGATGTAAGAAGAAAAAGTCTTCACTGATTTCTTAAGAGGAGTGCTAGATAGAGTAAGAAGAGAAATAAAGAATGCTGGAACAAATAAGGTCAGAGCCATACAACAGAAATTGGACAGGAGTAGGTTGCCAACATCTGCTGGATCATGGAAAAAGCAAGAGAGTTCCAGAAAAACATCTATTTCTGCTTTATTGACTATGCCAAAGCCTTTGACTGTGTGGATCACAATAAACTGTGGAAAATTCTGAAAGAGATGGGAATACCAGACCACCTGATCTGCCTCTTGAGAAATTTGTATGCAGGTCAGGAAGCAACAGTTAGTACTGGACATGGAACAACAGACTGGTTCCAAATAGGAAAAGGAGTTCCTCAAGGCTATATCGGAGAAGGCAATGGCAAGCCACTCCAGTACTCTTGCCTAGAAAATTCCATGGATGGAGGAGCCTGGTGGGCTGCAGTCCATGGGGTCGCTAGGAGTTGGAGGTGACTGAGCGACTTCACTTTCACTTTTCACTTTCACACAATGGAGAAGGCAATGGCAACCCACTCCAGTGTTCTTGCCTGGAGAATCCCAGGGACGGCAGAGCCTGGTGGGCTGCGGTCTATGGGGTCGCACAGAGTCGGACACGACTGAAGCGACTTAGCAGCAGCAGCAGCAGCAGTAGCAACAGCAGCAAGGCTATATATTGTCACCCTGTTTATTTAACTTATATGCAGAGTACATCATGAGAAACGCTGGACTGGAAGAAATACAAGCTGGAATCAAGATTGCTGGGAGAAATATCAATAACCTCAGATATGCAGATGACACCACCCTTATGGCAGAAAGTGAAGAGGAACTAAAAAGCCTCTTGAAGAAAGTGAAAAGGGAGAGTGAAAAAGTTGGCTTAAAGCTCAACATTCAGAAAACGAAGATCATGGCATCTGGTCCCATCACTTCATGGGAAATAGATGGGGAAACAGTGGAAACAGTGTCAGACTTTATTTTTGTGGGCTCCAAAATCACTGCAGATGGTGACTGCAGCCATGAAATTAAAAGATGCTTACTCCTTGGAAGGAATGACCAACCTAGATAGCATATTCAAAAGCAGAGACATTACTTAGCCAACAAAGGTCCGTCTAGTCAAAGCTATGGTTTTTCCTGTGGTCATGTATGGATGTGAGAGCTGGACTGTGAAGAAGGCTGAGCGCCGAAGAATTGATGCTTTTGAACTGTGGTGTTGGAGAAGACTCTTGAGAGTCCCTTGGACTGCAAGGAGCTCCAACTAGTCCATTCTGAAGGAGATCAGCCCTGGGATTTCTTTGGAAGGAATGATGCTAAAGCTGAAACTCCTGTATTTTGGCCACCTCATGCGAAGAGTTGACTCATTGGAGAAAACTCTGATGCTGGGAGGGATTAGGGGCAGGAAGAGAAGGGGACGACAGAGGATGAGATGGCTGGATGGCATCACTGACTCGATGGACATGAGTTTGAGTAAACTCCGTTGGTGATGGACAGGGAGGCCTGGTGTGCTGTGATTCATGGGGTTGCAAAGAGTCGGACACGACTGAGCGACTGATCTGATCTGATCTGATATGCAAACCTATGGTTTTTGTTTTGGGGACTAAGAATAGAAGCACATTAAAGGAATATTCCCTAAACTGTGATAACTGGGAGAAAATTGTAAATGAGTTTCAGTAGGAGCAATTTAAAGTAAATATGTGGGGTGAAATTATCTAATAATGACTAATGAACTATTTAACCCAGGAAGAAATAGGACAGTTGTTTTAGACCAAATGCAGAAAACATTAGCCCACTGTGTTATGTATGGATGCAGGGGGAAAAAGCCAATCAAAGTGGGTAACTGTGTTGGGTGAAAAGAAAATATTATTTTAGCCTTACACCAATCATCTAGTACTCATGTCATAATTAAATCCACCCTATTGTCTCCAAAATATACAGTTGATCCTTGGACAATATTGGCTTGACCCTTCGGGGGTCAATCTACAAAGGAATTTTTTTTCCAATAGCAAATAATACAGTACTACACAATCCTTGGTTGGTTGAATTTGCACATGCAGGAGCAAATCTGGAAGAACCGTGTATAGGGATACAGGTCAAGAAGCAACAGTTAGAACCAGACATGGAACAACAGACTGGTTCAAAATGGGAAAGAAGTAAGTCAAGGCTGTATAATTTCACCTTGCTTATTTAATTTATATGCAGAGTACATAATGGAAATCCCGGACTGGATGAATCACAAGCTGGAATCAAGATTGCTGGGAGAAATATTAACAACTTCAGATATCCAAATGATACTACTTTAATGGCAGAAAGCAAAGAGGAACTAAAAAGCCTCTTGATGAGGGTGAAAGAGGAGAGTGAAAGTTATTGCCACTGACTTTAAATAAACACTGTCTTTAATATAGAAGCATGTTTGGGAATCTCTTGGTGGTCCAGTGGTTAGGACTCAGCACTTTCACTGCAATGGCCTGAGTGCGATTCCTGGTTGAGGAATTAGGAACCAAGATACTAGATAGATAAACACACACACACACAAACACATACATATAAACATGTTTACTTCCAAGTTGTCTATATGGCACTGTTTGTTACACATTGCTTAACATATTCTTGGGAAACCAGAAGTAAGAACATATTTAAAGCTCTTCATGGGAAATAGATGGGGAAACAGTGGAAACAGTGTCAGACTTTAATTTTGGGGGCTCCAAAAAAATTGCAGCCATGAAATTAAAAGACGCTTACTCCTTGGAAGGAAAGTTATGACCAACATAGATAGCATATTGAAAAGCAGAGATATTACTTTGGCAACAAAGGTACATCTAGTCAAGGCTATGGTTTTTCCAGTGGTCATGTATGGATGTGAGAGTTGGACTGTGAAGAAAGCTGAGAGCCGAAGAATTGATGCTTTTGAAGTGTGGTGTTGGAGAAGACTCTTGAGAGTCCCTTGGACTGCAAGGAGATCCAACCAGTCCATCCTAAAGGAGATCAGTCCTGGGTGTTCATTGGAAGGACTGATGCTGAAGCTGAAACTCCAGTACTTTGGCCACCTCATGCGAAGAGTCCCTGATGCTAGGAGGGATTGGGGGCAAGAGGAGAAGGGGACGACAGAGGATGAGATAGCTGGATGGCATCACCGACTCGATGGACATGAGTTTGAGTGAACTCCGGGAGTTGGTGATGGACAGGGAGGCCTGGTGTGCTGTGATTCATGGGGTTGCAACGAGTCAGACATGACTGAGCGACTGAACTGAACTAAACTGAATGTTATCCCTCCTTCAGCCTCTATATAAGTTGATATATTAAATCTTTGTAAAATATAATTCTGTGAATCAGTTGTCATAACATTCAATAGGTATGTCTATCAGGACTGTGTTATAGTCTAATACCTGATTGTGCTAAGTCTAGAAATGATAGTCAGTGGACAATAAGAAAATCTTGTAATAATCCAGGAAGGTGGTTAACAGCCAACTGTTTGGCACAGTTTGTTATCAGTAATCTAGATTGTTTCTGTCTGGCCTTTCAATCATTTTAACGTTATTTGTGTTATCAGCTTACTATAGCTTCTTCTTTAAATAATGTCTTTGCCATAATTTACCAGATGAAGTCTAAAGCTTCAGTGCCATTCACCAAAAGAAAAAAAAAAGTAATAAAACTTGTGTTACAGTGTGTTGTAATATAGTTTAGGAGAGTTTTCATTGACTTGCAGATCTTTTACTCATTTCTATACATGAATCTTTGTTAGTCATTTTAGCAACAAGTAAACTGGGAAAGAGATGTGTTAGGTAGATTCTATTCTATTCTATTCTAATGAAAATAGGTCCATTAATGAAAATAAGTATTCAACAGCCAATAACTTCCCAAGTCTGTCTTAAGAGAATAGCAGCCTCTGGGACTAATCACATCTCCATGGTTAATTCTAAAACTGAGTAAGAATGAAAGTTAATAGGAGAGGAGGAGCTGTTACCTCCTAAGAACCAGAATTCTGATTTATAGCTATTTAATATACCTTAATGGAGAAGGAAAAGGTACCCCACTCCAGTACTCTTGCCTGGAAAATCACATGGATGGAGGAGCCTGGTGGGCTGCAGTCCATGGGGTCGCTAAGGGTTGAACACGACTGAGCAACTTCACTTTCCCTTTTCACTTTCATGCACTGGAGAAGGAAATGGCAACCCACTCCAGTGTTCTTGCCTGGAGAATCCCAGGGATGGTGGAGCCTCATGGGCTACCATCTATGGGGTCGCACAGAGTCGGACACGACTGAAGTGACTTAGTAGCAGCAGCAATATACCTTAAAGTGAAAAGAACACAAATAACTCTACAATTGGAGGCTTTGAGTATGGCACCTGACTCCAATTCTTAAGTGTGCCACTCACAGTGGAAGTACTTGGCCATTTCACATCCCTGCCAAAACCACTCTATTGCAAAAAGCCCTGTAGAAGCCATGCTGCTGCTGCTGCTAAGTCGCTTCAGTCGTGTCCGACTCTGTGCGACCCCATAGACGGAAGCTCATCAGGCTCCCCTGTCCCTGGGATTCTCCAGGCAAGAACACTGGAGTGGGTTGCCATATTGCACTCAAATAGAACATTTCAACCATTTGCCTTGCCAAATATTCTTAACTTGGCTAATTTTTAAACTTTCCCTCACTGGGCCTTGGTTTTACAAAAATAATTTCTCATTCATATGACATTTGAATCTAAAAATGTGCATATAATCAAGCACCCTAGCCTATCATGCAGGAAACATCAAATGAGAAATAAATATTTTTCTGAATACGATTTTTATGGTAAGTATTATAAACTTAGAAAAAGGTGCATAACTCATAAATATAGAGCTCAATGACATCACAAAGTGAACTGCTCATTTAAAAAAATAGAACTTTACGAGCATCTCAGAAAGCTACTCTTGTCCGACCCTCTTCACTCAATGTATCTACTACTCTGACATCTATCATCAAAGATTCATTTTGCTTTTTGGACTTTACAGAATCAGAATCCTATAATATATACTTACTTTTGTCTGGGTTCTTTTGCTCAACATTATATTTGTGAAATTCATCCATATTGTTGAATGTAGCACTTGCTCATTCATTTTCATTACTGTATAGTATTCAGTTATACAAATACACCATGATGTATTCATCCATGACAACTTTTAATGGACATCTGTGTTATTTAGAGTTCCTGGCAATTATAATGATGCTGCTATGAATATTATTTTGCATGTCTTTGAATGTGTTTCTATAAGATATATACCTTGTAGTAGGTTTGCTGGATCATGGAGTATGGTTACACTCGGTTGATATTTCCAAAACGGTCATAACAATTTATTCCTATCAGTAGTACACAGGCATTCTACTAGCTCAACATCCTTACTCAAATTTGGTCACATCAACAGTGGTTACCAAGTTTGTTTTAATTTGTATTTTACTGATCACTGTGTGTGTGTGTGCTAAGTCACTTTAGTCATGTCTGACTCTTTGTGACCCCATGGACTATAGCCCACCAGGTTCCTCTGTCTGTGGGATTCTCCAGGCAAGAATACTGGAGTGGATTGCCATTTCTTCCTCCAGGGGATCTTCCCAATCCAGAGATCGAATCCACATCTCTTGCGTCTCCCACATTGGCAAATGGGTTCTTTATCACTGTGCCATCTGGGAAGCCCAAAACAGACTTGCCTCAGGTCCCACCAAAATTTGAACTTGGATTCCTGGATTCAGAGTCCAGAGGGCAAAATACTGTCACAACTATGAACTCTAATAATTCATATTCACCAAGCAGAACAAGATGCTCAAATAAAGTCTAGTAAAAGGTGTCAGCGGATGTCAGTATTCTGTGGGATGGCTTGAAAATTTGGGTCCATAAATACTGGAGCCCAAACTGCACAGAAACCAGGAAATTCCAAAAGGAAACTGTCACTGATATCTGAATGAAAGCCAAGATGTATTATAACATTATGGTGGGATTTAAGGAATTTATGTGTCATGTTCCTTTTCCCCAAGCTGGACACCATGTTATAAACTTACTTCCTCTTCTAAGACAGAACAAAGTATATAAGAAACCAATTTTCTTTTAAAACAAAAATTCATAAATGGTTGAGCCATTTCCCCTTGGTAAGTTTTTCCCTTCTCTGGTCTTAAGAATAAAAGGTCTTATGTAGATTTCTTTATATAGTATAATAGCATGCATTTCACTTTGCCTAAATCTTTCCATAACTGAGGTAAAGGAGGTCCTGGAGGGAAAGATATAAGTCATCTGGGAGACAAGGAAATCTATTTATAATTAAACAATTTTATTAATTCTATAAAGTTGGTATAAGCACAACCAGGACAACTCAAGACATGAAACAAAATATAGATATGGCTTATTGTGATGCATTTATCACTGACTCTTCCTCCTCCACAACCATGTGCCCACACACATCTAGCTTCTTGATTCCTCTGCATTTCCATTTGAGAGACCAGTCCAAGGCAGGTGGGCCTGGTCTTAGAAGAAATGGGAGGAATTCCATTCAGCCTTTACCACAGAAGTGTAAAGGGTGCCTTTGGATGGCAAAAACAAATTACAAAGGTGAAATTTCCTCAAACTGGTTATGACAGTCATTTGTCTTTCATTATATAACTCCTAGATTTTGCTTTTTAAGTTTCTAATAAGAAATTTGGTCATAAAATAGTGGAGTAAATATGGCTGTATTCATTAGAAATGCATGCATTTCTCAATTGATTATAACACCCAATTTACAGTGGCTTAAACAAATTGGGGTTTATTTTTGTCATGTGCTAAGAAATCCAGTGGAGGGCAGTTGCTGGCATTGATTCACATACCTAACAGTTGTCAGGAACCAGAGCTGTCTTCATTCATAACATATTGGTGGTAATCCTAACATTTGTCATCACGTCATGGTCACAAGATAGCTACCATAGCTCTAGACATCATATTCGTGTTCAAGACAGGAGGTGGGAAAAGGCAGAACTAAACACCCCACTCCAGTACTCTTGCCTGGAAAATCACATGGATGGAGAAGCCTGGTGGGCTGCAGTCCATGGGGTCATAAAGAGTCGTACACAACTGAGCGACTTCACTTTCCCTTTTCACTTTCATGCATTGGAGAAGGAAATGGCAACCCGCTCCAGTGTTCTTGCCTGGAGAATCCCAGGGACAGGGGAGCCTGCTGGGCTGCCGTCTCTGGGGTCGCACAGAGTCAGACACTACTGAAGCGACTTAGCAGCAGCAAGCAAACACATCTGTGCCATTTTATAAGGAAAATATAAACTCCCCAGAAACTCCTAGAAAATATTCTTATTTCTTTTTGGCCAGAACCATATTGCATGGCCAACTCTAGTACAAGAAAGCTGAACAGCATTTAATTAGGTACATAGCCAACAGTTAGGTAGATAGCTTCCCCAGTGGCTCAGTGGTAAAGAAACCCTCTGCCAATGCAGGCAGGAGACATGGGGAAGACCCCTTGGAATGGGAAATGGCAACCCACTCCAGTATTCTTGCTTGGAGCCTGGAGAATCCCATGGACAGAGGAGCCTGGCTGGCTACAGTCCAGAGTTACAGAGTTAGATGCAACTGAACACGAAAACTATGTCTGAGCCTCTATCCTTTCTAAGGGAGCCTGGATAGCTCAGTCGGTAGAGCATCAGACTTTTAATCTGAGGGTTGGGGGTTCAAGTCCCTGTTCAGGTGTTGCTCTAAAGTGTTTTGGATAGCTCAGTCAGTAGAGCATCAGACTTTTAATCTGAGAGTCCAGGCTTAAGAGAAAGTCCTTCAATCCTGTCCAACTCTTTACAACCCCATGGACTGTATAGAGTCCCGAATTCTCCAGGTTAGAATACTGGAGTGGGTAGTCTTTCCTTTTGGGCATTGACTTTTAGGCTCCTCGGTGGCTCAATGGTAAGGAATTTCCTGCAGGTTTGATCCCTGGGTCCAGAAGATGCCCTGGAGAAGAGAATGGCAATCCACTTCAGTATTCTTGGCTGGAGAATCCCAAGGACAGAAAAGCCTGATGAGCTACAGTCCCTAGGATCACAAAGAGTTGGACACGACTGGAGCAACTTAGTGTAGCCAACATGAAGTATTTTTTTATGGAAGAAAGAAGGAGTGTACAATAGATACTGGGCTGGCACTTAAAAGCATTTGCAACAATGGCATTTTCCCCTTCCTTCAGAAATCACACAGAGACAAAACAAAACAAAAATAGAAAAACATTTATGCAATTATACAAATTTGACATTTAACCCTGAGTCATGTGAAAAACTTTCCAATATAATCAGAGCATAACCCTAAAAATTACCCAGTATTGACCAAAGACAAAGTCCTACCAGAAGAGGAAAATTTTAAAGTAACAGGTACATGTTAAGGGAAAAAAAAAAAAAGAAAAAACCAATACTGTTTATTTGGAACAGAAAAGGTGTGATGGCTAGAAAAAAGATACTGCTTGTATAGGAATCTATGCAATAACATATGAACTCATGAAACAACATGCTTTCTGTAAAAGTACACAAAAACTAACAGGATTTATGGAGAAAATAAAGTTGTAGGGTAGATTATTTAAATTCTACACAGCTTTGTCAGGAGATATTAATAAAACTACAAAAATTCCAATAAAATTACAAGTATAGACAAAAAGACATATTAGATAAAAAAAATATTAAGTATTTTTAAAATATTAAGTATTCTAAGGATTTTTACCTTAGAAAAGTGATGGTATCTTGTTAGAGGTATAAGGAAAGGGTGAGGCAAGGGTCAAGGGATATCATCATCAGAAGTTCAGATGGACAAGCATTTGCACACTTTCCAAGAAATGTAGTGAAACTACAAATGATATAATGAAAATTCTGGCTCATCATCTTGTTTTTATTTTCTGACACTGGCTTATAAAAAGATATTTAGTTTTTCCTGCTTAAATATTTTCCTTCTTTCATAAAGAAGCTATTTCATTGTTCCAAATAGGACTTTATGCCATGAAGTGAAATCCTGCTGCATTCTACATTGTAGTCAAGTTATCGTCTATCTACTGCAACTACTCTACCATACTTAGAGCAGAAGATAACTGAGAAGTAGAAAGCTCTTGTGGCATAGATTGTCGAACTGTATCATCATCTTACAGACTTCCATTTGAGCCTCAGGACCTAACTGTTGGAGCTCTTGTATACAGAGAGCTTCTGAATGAGACTGCAGCAGTTCCTCAATATCTCCACTCAGCTTTTACAAATCCAACCTCCTCTGCAAGAGTAACATAAGTTGCTTTGATTTAGCAGAGCTCTTCTAAAGGTTCGAAGCCTTTAGAATAATAAATTAAATCAGGCAGAAAAAATCTTTTTTTGGCCATGTCAAGTCTTAATTGTGGCACTCATGCTCTCTGTTGCAGCATGATGGCTTCTCTCTAGTTGTGGCGTGCCAGCTCCAGAGCACGTGGGCTCTGCAGTTTGCTGAAAGCGAGTTCTCTAGTTGAAGCCCACAGACTTTGCTGCCCCGTGCATGTGAGATCCTAGTTCCCTGACCAGGGATCAAACCAATGTCCCCTTCATTGAAAGGTAGTTTCTTGACCAATGGACCACCAGGGAAGTCCCAATCAGGGAGAATCATATCACACTCCATGCAAGTAGGCTTTTGTGATATCATCTCAAACCTCTATAATAATAACAATTGCAAGTTTAATGCTTTATCAATTCCAGAATTCAAAAACTGTGTGTGCATCATCACCTGGTGTAGATGCAATAAACACCTTTAATGTTATCCTTAAATAATAAGCTTTAATGACTGTGATCATTAAAGTCATTATTATCAGGGTGGTTAGATTAGAGGGCTGAAGAAAAGTAGTTGTATTCAGAGGTAAAAGAGAACTTTAATAGTTGAAGAAAGTTCATCAACAGTTGGAGGATGGCTTAGTGTATCACTGAGAATTACAAGAATTTTGAAAGAAAAGTTGTTTGTTCCTCTTGCAATATTTTTTAAAATCATCTACAAAACATCACCTAGAAGGTAGGTAAATATCTGCCCTGCCACCCAACCTTTCTTGTAGACTTATAGTAGATACTCAGGCTAATCTTTACAATTTTTTTTAAAGCTTGTAGGTTGACAGAATAATAAATTACACAGGCTTTAGATCTAAATTCTTACTGGCATTTGCACCCAGCATCACCATTTTAAATACTGGACCTTCTGTTTCCCCCTTCAAGATACAGGCCCTTGAGATCACTTGCTCCAACAGAGACTGGTTTCATCAAAATTAAAAACCCTGATCTAGGTTATATACTTCTTTGTCAATCAAATTTCTTAACACTGGGGGAAATGTCTTTTCAGCTTCTCTGCACTCACAGCTTCACTAGAGAGTGAAATATTGTGGAAATCATAGCAGTTCTTGAAGCCACTAAACCAGCCACTATTTGCACTAAATGAAGGCACTTCTGCACTTTCTTCTTAAGGTCATATATATTGCTAATGTCTTCTCTTTAATTTTAAGAAAGGCTACTTCTCATTGCTTCTTTCTTTGGTATAAAATTCAAACAAATGTTCCATTTCTTCCATTTCCTTATGCCTTGTTCTAACAAATTTTGTAGCAACTGCAGCCATTCCAGCTAGATAACTTTCTTTTATTTTCCCAGCATTGTCTCTAATTGTTCGTAAAGTTGACTCTTCTATTTCAGTTGCATGTTTTTTCATCTTTCAAAACATTTTATAATTTTGAGCTTTTCTTTATTTGTTAAATCTTTTCTTTCATGCTCACTAGCAGAAATTTTATCACCAGCACACTTCTGTGGCACTTGCAACCCCCCCACCCTCCTTGCTTGCTCATTTTCTGGAACACAAAAAGGTTTAGCAAAGATTGCACCAAAATGGGAGTAACTATGCATATAAGCACTTCTAAAACAGAGACTAGGGCCAAGAGGAAGGATATGGAGGTGAATGGGCAGTATGTACAGTACTGTATGTCTTAACAACTTGCTGTACTAGGCTATAGTCATAGACTTTGCATTCAGCTGCTCTTACTTAGGTGGCCCAAAACATCAACTTTCAGGGAAAACTCATACATGAGCCGACACAATTTCAGCATTACATTGACTTATTTCCCTATTTATCAGACTCATATGAAAGATTTTGCATTCCAGAAAAACATGTTAATAGATCATAAAATGTTAAAACATTCTATACATATATAAAATGTTCATATTAAAAAAGAGTTCAGATAAATGTGTGGATAGTATCTTACAGAAATGAGAGTGTTTGACAATACCCATAATATTCTAAAATTACTGTCATAAAAAGCAAATATATGCTCTTAAAAATAACCTCTAGTGTGATGGACCTCACATACCAACAACCCCAAGTACTGAAAAGTATCTAGAAAATGAAGCAATTAATCTCTTCATTGTACAGATGAACTCATCAAAGTCCAGAGAAGGTGTGTACCTGAGGTTACACAGCTAATTAGTGAAAGAGCCTATTAGAGAACCCAGATCTTATGATTCACCATTTCCTGATATTTCCATTAAATGAGGCTACTTTTCTATTTGTTTCTCCTAGAAGGTATTCCTTATATTCTTACACTGATTTGCTTCCATATATGGTCAAAGTAGTGGGCATCATAAGAAGAGATAGCTCCTTTTATCTCACAGTCACTGAATAAAATACACTTTTTATTCACAAGCACTAGACCAAGGTTTCCCATTTGGTTTCCCATTTCCTTATTAGAATCAGCTACCACCAACATAAAAATTGTTATCCCAGAAGCATGAATCTATTCATCTACATCAGTGATCAAATGATAATGCCCAGAATTCAAATTTGCAGCAGTCAGTGTGAAGTGAACTCCCCTCACTCCACCTTGGACCCACAGCACTCAAATTCTCCACAAAAGATGGCACCTCCAATTTCTCACCTGCTGTCTAGGTTCATCAAGCTCTCTCTCCAAATCCTCCAGCACAGTCACCACCTCCTCGCCACTTTCAGGATGGTGCTCCCGTACCCAAGCCTGGAGCTCCTCAGGCAGGATGGTCAGGAGCTGTTCCAGCACCAACAATTCCAGGATCTGCTCCTTTGTGTGTGTCTCTGGGCTCAACCACAGACGGCAAAGTTCCCTGAGTTGGCTCAGAGCCTCCCTGGGTCCAGGAGTCTCCTGATAGCAGAACTGCCGGAAACGCTGACGAGAGAGTTCCCTGCTATAAGACAAATTCTTCTGTAGGAAAGATGCCTGATCCCAAATAGGGTCTTCTTCTTTAACTTTTATCTTGATAATCTCCCCTTGTTCCTCTGAACCCTGCCCAGCCAAGGCTGGGATGGCCCCGGGGTCTGCTGCCATTCTTAGGTTGGCCTTGCTCCAACAAGGATCTAAGGAGATGTGTGATTTTATTTGAGGTCCCCACCCAGTCTTTGGTCCGGAAAGCGTTTTTTAATAAGAAAATCCTGTTGACACAAATTACAGACGCAGCTAAATTTTTGTTGTTGTTGTTTAGGTGAAAACAGGGCAGTTACTTGATCAATTCCATTGAAAGTGAAGCCATTCTCTGACAAGACCGGAAATTGTGAGTTCAGAACTATTCACTAAAGCTCCAGGAGCACAAATTGAGTGGCAGCTTGCTTGAGAGAGAGAAAACTGAGGAAACTCTGGCCCTAAAGCCTGGGTCTACTATCCCCAACAAGAAAACCACACAGGTCTCTCTGAAACCGGCGCTCCGAGGCCCAGGCCCAGGATGAGGGGAGAGGGAGGGGGGCTCTTTCTACACCGCTAGCCGTCGGCGGAGAAGGCCCGGTTGTCGCCGCTCAGACGCCCTCTCCCCTCCGCCACTTCCCCCTCAAAGGAGCTCGTACTGTCTCGAGCCAAGCCAGAGAAGTGGGCAACAGGCGACACTCCCGGGCGAGGCGATGGCTCGTCTCACACACCCGCCTCAGACCCCAGCTCTCTCCAGCCAGGCCCCCGGAGCTGCGCTCACTTCCGGTCCGCTCTAGGCTTCCAGGTGGTTCAACCAGCTCGGTGGTCGTGGTAAATCCGAGCGGCGAACATGAGGTCACAAGTGCTCTGTAAATTGTACAGAGACTTTACTCTCGAGTTACCCAGTTACGGGTGAAGAGTTTTCCTGTGTGAGTAAAGCTAATGAGGGGGCTGCACTGGGTTTTCTTGTCACGGTGACAATCTGTCGCTGCACTAAGACCTGCAGCACTCATCGCCGCGTCCTAAAACAAAAGCAGAAGAGCATCTTGCCCAGTTAGCGAATTCGTAGGCTCCACCTGGCCTTTTCACGTTAGATGTGGGCCACTCTCTTCTTTCCCAGTAGCCGTAATTTAGACTCAAAAAAAGAAATGTAAAATCTAGCTCCTTCTTTCCCTTTTATAGATGGAGGAAATATAGTGAGCTTACCCCCTAATGATAGCAGTAGCTATTCCTGCTACTTCTGGCTCTTGTGAGCCATGCTGTTAACAATCCTGGAAAACTGGCCCCAGAAAACTAACAAGGAAAATCTGGACGTGTTTTCAGAGTCTAAGAAGTCGCTAGAGTTGGGCGACCAGAACATTCATACCTGGCTCAAGCTTCTTCAGACAGTGTGCTCTGCCAGGCAAGGTATTCAAAGAATGGATGTAGGTGAACAAAGAGAAAACTGTTTCAAGAGGAAGAGGCTGAGGCACCGGTGAATTCGGCGGGAGGTCTAAAAGCCCAGGAATCATCTCAAGTGCCAGCCTAACTCCTCTTCTTCCTCCCCACCCAGTCTGCCCCTCACAGCCTTGTGAAGAGCACTCAATAAATAGATGCCTGAGGAATATTTGTTGAATTGTTGAATGTCTTCCTTTTCCCATTCTTTTTCGTTTTACTTTGATCTCTATTAGTTACTCACATTTTGGCATTTCTGATTCAAGTGACTTTTAAGAATCAGAACGTTTCTTTTGGAGATCTTGAAATCAAAACTTCTTACTCTTGAGATCTGTAAATGTGTTGAGTGAGTCGCTACAGTTGATGAAATTGTGTATGAAATTTTGTCCATATGCCCAAGTCATCAGAACCTCAAAAGGACTAAGATGGATGGCCCCATCTCAGTTTCTCCTTTTCCTAGTCACTATTAAGATGTTGCATTTATTTTTTGTGGTTTCTCCCTAACTATTAATCTCTTGTAGTCAGAGGTTCTGTCTTCTACTCATTCATTTTCTGCACGCTCTGATCACCACCATACTGAGCAGTCAGCATGGAGTAAACACAACTTCTAAGTCCTTTACTGGAGGGCATTAATTTGGGGGGTACATTTTTCACTTTTAATTACTGAAGCAATTATATCTCACAAAAGGGAACAGGACAAAATCTTAACCTATTTAAAATTGAGTATATAAATTCACAAACTATAACAAAAATTGGATCATGCTATATATTACATTTCAGCAAATTGCTGAGTTTTGCTTGCTAGTCTTAGACTAAATCTCTCCTGAAACTGCCAAGCCAACATGTGTGCCTATATTAATCCCATTCTTTTTAGTATATTATTTCTATTGAATGGATAGGCATATTTTCAAGTTTCTGATACTAAAAACATTACAGTGAGCATCTTTAGATATATTTTTAAACTTTTTATATTTTTATTTCTGTAGAATGGCTTTTTTAAAGAAAAATTGCTGAGTAGATTATTCTTATCAGATCAGATCAGATCAGTCGCTCAGTCGTGTCCGACTCTTTGCGACCCCATGAACTGCAGCACTCCAGGCCTCCCTGTCCATCACCAGCTCCCGGAGGTCACTCAGACTCGCATCCATCGAGTCAGTGATGCCATCCAGCCATCTCATCCTCTGTCGTCCCCTTCTCCTCCTGCCCTCAATCCCTCCCAGCATCAGAGTCTTCTCCAATGAGTCAACTCTAAGCATGAGGTGGCCAAAATACTGGAGTTTCAGCTTTAGCATCATTCCTTCCAAAGAAATTCCAGGATTGATCTCCTTCAGAATGGACTGGTTGGATCTCCTTGCAGTCCAAGGGACTCTCAAGAGTCTTCTCCAACACCACAGTTCAAAAGCATCAATTCTTCGGCACTCAGCCTTCTTCACAGTCCAGCTCTCACATCCATACATGACCACAGGAAAGACCATAGCCTTGACTAGGTGAACCTTTGTTGGCAAAGTAATGTCTCTGCTTTTGAATATGCTATCTAGGTTGGTCATAACTTTCATTCCAAGGAGTAAGCGTCTTTTAATTTCATGGCTGCAGTCACCATCTGCAGTGATTTTGGAGCCCAGAAAAACAAAGTCTGACAAAATGCAGAGTTCCAAAGAATAGCAAGAAGAGATAAGAAAGCCTTCTTCAGTGATCAATGCAAAGAAATAGAGGAAAACAACAGAATGGGAAAGACTAGGGATCTCTTCAAGAAAATCAGAGATACCAAAGGAACATTTCATGCAAAGATGGGCATGATAAAGGACAGAGATGGTGTGGACCTAACAAAAGCAGAAGATTATTCTTATAGATATTGCCAAATTGCTCCTTGGAGGGGTGTTTATCATGTTTCACTAAGGGCGTCAAGACCCCCCTCTAAGGCCGTGGAAAGTGTCACCCTGTATGAACATATATTTTTGCAAAACTTGTAAAAGTATATTGTAATGGAAATTAGTTAAGACTGCAGCCTCTTTTCCCTCCAGTTTTCCCTCAGATACATCATATATGTCTTGGAGTAACTGTATCTAATTTTGTGTTGAGAATGTCTATTCTTTCTCTTAAAAAAAGAGCCTTGTGTTCTTCTTAAGAAACTCTTGTAAGTTTCAAAATTTACAAAACCTGGATCCGCTTCTGCTGGTCTTCTGAAAGTTAATTTAAGCTCCCAACCGAAGCGGAGAGAGAGTGCGTGAATTGTCTTGAATTAAATTGTGCCCATTGCTTCTTCCCCAGCAGCAATAAAGCATCAGATTTCATTATCAGCGTGGACTCAATGACACTTGATCTAACTCGTCTGAGTTGAAGCTACTGAAAACCTACTGTGGAGGGAATCAGATCAGATCAGTCACTCAGTCGTGTCCGACTCTTTGCGACCCCATGAATCACAGCACGCCAGGCCTCCCTGTCCATCACCAACTCCCGGAGGTCACTCAGACTCACATCCATCGAGTCAGTGATGCCATCCAGCCATCTCATCCTCTGTCGTCCCCTTCTCCTCTTGCCCTCAATCCCTCCCAGCATCAGAGTCTTCTCCAATGAGTCAACTCTTCGCATGAGGTGACCAAAGTACTGGAGTTTCAGCTTTAGCATCATTCCTTCCAAAGAAATCCCAGGGTTGATCTCCTTCAGAATGGACTGGTTGGATCTCCTTGCAGTCCAAGGGACTCTCAAGAGTCTTCTCCAACACCACAGTTCAAGAGCATCAATTCTTCAGCGCTCAGCCTTCTTCACAGTCCAACCCTCACCTCCATACATGACCACAGGAAAAACCATAGCCTTGACTAGGCGAACCTTTGTTGGCAAAGTAATGTCTCTGCTTTTGAGTATGCTATCTAGGTTGGTCATAACTTTCCTTCCAAGGAGTAAGCGTCTTTTAATTTCATGGCTGCAGTCACCATCTGCAGTGATTTTGGAGCCCAGAAAATAAAGTCTGACACTGTTTCCACTGTTTCCCCATCTATTTCCCATGAAATGATGGGTGCAGGGAATATTTACCTATAGTTGCTGACGGTGTCTTAACCTCTCGATTGGTCCCATGGTGTAATGGTCAGCACTCTGGACTTTGAATCCAGCAATCCGAGTTCGAATCTCGGTGGGACCTTCTCAGGGAACATTTTATAGTTCGCGTTGGAACTGGAGAAAAAGTGTTCGCCTGCTTCACACAAATGTGGTCGTACTGGATTCTCCTACTCTGTTCGAACCAAAGTACCGAATACTTTGCCTGGGAAGTATTCTTTAAAATCAAGCTTTCCAATCGCACAAAGTTCAACAGCAGGGAGGCTGAGTAGAAATGGTGGCGGTTCCCAGTAACCTCACGAACTTCTCAGGGGCCAGGCGGAACGGCTCCTGCAGCGCCAATTCCATGATGCAGACAGCATCTCAAAATCTCCGAGGTATGAAGGCCTCCTCGCCGCCGCGCGGGCTCCTAAGCCGAAAAGCCCGCGTACCAAGGAGCGGAGCCTCGGCCCGGAGTGTGCTTTCTTCGCTGTGACACACACGCCCGGGGGCACTTCTTGTCCCCTCTTCCCTTTCCCATTTCACCCAGACAGTTCACTCTCGTCTGTCTTTTCTCATTCCTTCTTCTCGTTCTTATCATCCACCCCAAATGCAAAGCCGAATGGGAAACTCCTCGAAAACTTGCAGCCGCGGAGAGCGCGGTCCCTGCAGTCTAAGCAGAAAAAACTCACCTCCCGACCGGTCGCTGGCCTCACTGCGCCGGGAGCAGGCGTTCCCGATTCATTACAAAAAGCCCGCGTTTGAAGAGAGTAAAGTGCACAGAAAGTGTTGCACGCGGTGGAGGAGCCCGGAGAGGAGTGTAAATTCGGGTGAGAGAGGCTGCGGGTTAGTGGAACGCCCTTTGCCTTCGCGGTTCTCCCGGTGTCTTCCTTCTTCCGCCACTTGGACCCGCAGGAAATGGAGCGAAGCTCTGATCCAGCCCTCTTCGGAAAGTGCCAAACACCTGCATCCGAAGCACCCAGGAAACAGTTCCCCCGAGCAGAGGCTCAGGGACAAGATATGTCCCCCTGAAAAAGTACTCCGTGTGTAGGCCGGAATCAAGTTGGAGATAAAGCTAATCCAACTTGGAAAAGTCCGTTTAGCTCTGGGAAGACACTGTGCCGTTAGAGAGAGAAAGGTGGGCATGTGGGAAGAAAGATTTCCTTCAGCTGGGCCGAAACTAAATTAGGAGAAAACAGGTGTCTATGTTCTATAGAAATTAACCTAGTCTATGTCATAAGACGGAGAAGGCAATGGCACCCCACTCCAGTACTCTTGCTTGGAAAATCCCATAGACAGAGTAGCCTGGTAGGTTGCAGTCCATGGGGTCGCTAAGAGTCGGACACGACTGAGCGACTTCACTTTCACTTTTCACTTTCATGCATTGGAGGAGGAAATGGCAACCCACTCCAGTGTTCTTGCCTGGAGGATCCTGGGGACGGGGGAGCATGGTGGGCTCCCGTCTGTGGGGTCTCACAGAGTCGGACACGACTGAAGTGACTTAGCATGTCATAAGAGGCAACCTTTAAATCCACTGATCTATTCTCAGGTTCCTTCTGAGACATTTTAATGTTCTCATACGTTGCACACTACCGCACAATCGCATTCATTTCACACCCTAGCAATGCTCAAAATCTTAAGATGGGGAAACAGTGGAAACGATGACAGACTTTATTTTCTTGGGCTCCAAAATCACTGTAGATAGTGACTGAAGCCATGAAATTAAAAATTCCCCTTGGAAGAAAGGCTATGACCAACATAGACAGCCTATTAAAAAGCAGAGGTATTACTTTGCCAGCAAAGGCTCATCTAGTCAAAGCTGTGGTTTTTCCAGTAGTCATGTATGGATGTGAAAGTTGGACCATAAAGAAGGCTGAGCGCTGAAGAATTGAGGCTTTTGAACTATGGTATTGGAGAATTCTCTTGAGAGTCCCTTGGACTGCGAGGAGATCAAATCAGTCAATCCTAAAGGAAATCAATCCTGAACATTCATTGGAAGGACTGATGCTGAAGCTGAAACTCCAATACTTTGGCCACCTGATGCAAAGATCTGACTCATTAGAAAAGGCCCTTATGCTGGGAAAGACTGAAGGCAAGAGGAGAAGGGGACGACAGAGGACAAGATGGTTGGACGACATCATCAACAAAGCATATGATTTTAAGCAAGCTCCAGGAGATGGTGAAGGACAGAGAATCCTGCATGCTGGATTGCACAGCATGCTGCAGTCTACAGGGTCGCAAAGAGTCAGACGTGACTGAGTACCTGAACAACAATATGTAACAAAAAATTTAAATCAAGTCCTACTCTCACCAATTACATTAACTCACTGAACTATAAATATTTCATTGACTCATTATGAATTACTGTTGGTTATACAAGACTCTATGCAGAGTACATCATGAGAAACGCTGGGCTGGAAGAATCACAAGCTGGAATCAAGATTGCTGGGAGAAATATCAATAACCTCAGATATGCAGATGACACCACCCTTATGGCAGAAAGTGAAGAGGAACTAAAAAGCCTCTTGATGAAGGTAAAAGAGGAGAGTGAAAAAGTTGGCTTAAAGCTCAACATTCAGAAAACGAAGATCATGGCATCTGGTCCCATCACTTCATGGCAAATAGATGGGGAAACAGTGTCAGACTTTATTTTTCTGGGCTCCAAAATCACTGCAGATGGTGACTGCAGCCATGAAATTAAAAGACACTTACTCCTTGGAAGGAAACTTATAACCAACCTAGATAGCATATTCAAAAGCAGAGACATTACTTAGCCAACAAAGGTCCGTCTAGTCAAGGCTATGGTTTTTCCAATGGTCATGTATGGATGTGAGAGTTGGACTGTGAAGAAAGCTGAGTGCCGAAGAATTGATGCTTTTGAAGTGTGGTGTTGGAGAAGACTCTTGAGAGTCCCTTGGACTGCAAGGAGATCCAACCAGTCCATTCTGAAGGAGATCAGCCTTGGGATTTCTTTGGAAGGAATGATGCTAAAGCTGAAACTCCAGTACTTTGGCCACCTCATGCGAAGAGTTGACTCATTGGAAAAGACTCTGATGCTGGGAGGGATTGGGGGCAGGAGGAGAAGGGGATGACAGAGGATGAGATGGCTGGATTGCATCACTGACTCGATGGATGTGAGTCTCAGTGACCTCAGGGAGTTGGTGATGGACAGGGAGGCCTGGTGTGCTACAATTCATGGGGTCGCAAAGAGTCGGACTGGCTGAGCAACTGAACTGAACTGATGCAAGATTCTGTAACAAATTAAGGTTACTAAGTTTATGAAAATAGATTCTTTTGTTTCCCACTATAGACACTTGACTGTACCTCCACTTATATGATCTGTGATGATGCTAATTACAGGGGGAAATAACATTTCTGCTTGGGGTGGTGCCTTAGTAGGCATGCTCCTGTTTTCTTTCCACCTTGTTGATGCTAATATGATCAAAAGTACCCCCTAAAATATTCTCTCTCTTCTAAATTGACCTGATAGCCTTCCCCATGTAGGAAGTTTCTAACTGCAGCCCGTCCAGCCTCTCCCATTTCTAGCCTTTGGTTCTCAGACATCTACAGCAGAGACATAGAAACCCAAATAGACACCTTCCTGGAAATGACATAACAAAAGGGAGAACCACTTCATCTCAAACACTGACAGATAATTTAATGATGTAATCATTATGGTCATATCTAGCATCAAGAACCCATTTGTTGTAGCTCAAAGTCAGTAACTCACATGTTATTCAAAGTCTGTAAATTACAAGTAATGAAAAATACCTGGCTGGAGGACCCAGGACTCAAGAGAAAGCCAATTAACAACTGCTATAGGGAGGCAGAATCAGTAACAGATACACGAGAGACTGGTAGAACACATGGATACTTCTGTGGGAATCTTACTTGCTATTGGTCTCCCATCCCTTCAGGAAGCTGAAGGAATCACTGTGGATATTAACAAGAACTACCTATTTGACCAAAATTGTGTTGTTTCTCTGAGTCCTCTTACAAACCATCCTTGGCCTTCCCAGCATTTGAGCAAGAATCTTGCTTAGCCAGTTTATCTAGAATCCCCCTCAGCATCCTTGATATCCAATCAAGCGCCCCTTCTTCACTCTTGATATTTAATCAAATTCTTTTTAGTAATTTCCACCTAGTGACTCCTTACTCTGCCCCTTCAGCTATAAATCCTCAGCTGCCTCTCTTGTATTCTAGATTGAGTTCAATCTTCCCTACTGCAACAGTCTTAAATTAAGTCTTCCTTGCCCATCTTCCTTCCTTCTTAACTTCATCTAGTGCAATTTTTCTTTGACAGTTGCCTCAGAGAACTTATAGACATATCCTAGGAAAATTGCTTTTTCAGAAAAAAAAGATTTAATTCAGGATTTGAAGATACGATCAACGTAGAGAATGTGTCTAATGGAGAGGACTTAATGGGTTAAAGATAGCCAATTTCCTGAGGATATGAAACAAAATTTGTAATTTTTCCAAGATATGAGAATGTGACTTGGAACATTGATGGCAGGAGCAGCTTTCCTCGGCTGAATATTTACAGAAATAAAGAGAATTCTGGCTGATTAAATGTAATACATATATACCTCAACCAGATACGAGGCTTTAAGATCAACATGAGAAACATCTGGGTGCTTTATTAAATTACAGATTCTAGAGCACATTCCCTGACATCATAATTTAATAGGTCAAGAGTGAAGCACAGAATTCTTCATTTGCTACACACACTTGAAGCAGCCTAGAAATCATACTTCAAATTGTTCTCACCTTAAAAAAAATCAAAATTCAAATTAATTAAAGCAAAGAATATTTTATTTTTACAAGTGTAACAAATATTTTGTTGTAATGAGAGAAATGAGAATTAAATTACAGGGCAATATCACTTCCACCTACTAGAATGACAGAGAAACCAAAGTTGGCAACATAGCATACTGGGGAGGGTGAGGGGAGCAAGGACCTCAGACATTACTGTCTGGAGTGTAGATTAATAAAATTCCTTTAAAGAGCAATTTGGAAGTATGTGTAAATATTTCAAAAGCATATATGCTAGGGCATAGCAAATGCCTTTTTAAAAATTTAATCTTACAGTGTTACAAATACACACAATTTTACATATATAAGAATAATATAAATATATATAATATTATATATTATTATATATAAATGTACAAAGTTATTCATTTTAGCATAGCTTATAAAAACAAAAGATGGGGATGGGGAACCTAAATGTCCAATAGAGGTCTGGTTAAGTAATATACAGTAACCCACATGTTGAAATACCATACATTCTTGGAAAAGAATAAATTGTTACTTTTTGTGATGATATGGAAACCTCTCCAAGATATATTGATTAAGGGAAAGAGGAAAGGCACAGACTAGTGTGCATAGTATATTATCATTTGTGTTATCTGAGATAAAAAGCTATATTTATTTCATGTGGTATATATTCATATACGCTTAATATGATTCTGGAAGAGATAAAATGGCTATTTGTGGGAATGTAATTAAGTGGTTGGAAAACAAGAATGAATGCAAAATTTTGCTGTATAGGTTTACATATATGTATATTTGTATATTTAAAATATTTTAATAATTCTAAGTTAAACTGTATTTCATATATAAAAATTAAATAAAATTATTTTATAAAATATTATAATATTTTAACATATGTATAAAAATACTTTCCCCCAAAGTCCTGACAAGATGGAGATGGAGATCACAAGAGAAGCTACACAATACTGACTTTCTTCTCTGTTTTGCTAATGGAGGAATCCTTGGATCTAACAGGAAATATTCTACTGGATGTATTTTCAGTTTTGTCTCTAAGCAGGTGCATACTCTCTTACTAAAGCAAGAGATCCTTAGTAATGGTTAAGTAGTCTATTGGAGAGGGAGACAGTTTAAATTAGCAAACTTTGTGAAATACTGCAGTACAGCTAAAAATAGGCTGAAAACTTCCTACAAGTACAACATATAATAATTTATTGTGTATACTTCTGTGGATGACTTTAGGCAATGTTTTTCTATATCCCTTAGTTAGCTACTCTTCCTCAAAAGATTCCCATGAGAAAGTTCCATTTCAGGTGATGACAAACACCATTCGCATGGCAACTAGAAAGCTACTTACTAACACTGTTCTCACATAGCGGTTGTTCCGAAGGGACCAAAGAAGTCCAAAGAGAGCCTTACGACGAGGGTGGGATTCGAACCCACGCGTGCAGAGCACAATGGATTAGCAGTCCATCGCCTTAACCACTCGGCCACCTCGTCTAATGATAACAGAGTAAAATCATGCCTTCATCACTGCAGTTCTACTCTGGAGCACTGTATCAAATTGCCTTTTTTTTTTTCTCTCTCTCTCTTGGTTTAATCCTGATTCGATTCTTGTGATCAGATTTTTAAGAAACATTTCACAACAACCATAAAACTGAAAATGACGCTTAGAGTGGTCCAGTTACTTGGCATATACAAAATGACCAGGTAAAACCAGTACACTTTGGTGCTTGAACACGTAGATCCTTGTTGAACACATGAATAAATGAACATAGTCAGGATTTCGACCCTGATTTGTTGTCATGGCTTCAGTCATCTGCCATGTTTTCTCCCAGAGACTAGGGTCCCTCGGCCGCTGCACCCTGCAGTCGAAGGGTCAAATTTCGAACATCCTGATGAGAACATGTCCCAGGATACCTGTTTTCTGGAAAAGAACTAGAAACAATAAAGTTTGTCTCTGTGATTCTTATGTTTGCGTCTGAAATATGCTGGACTGATAAAAGTCGCCTTCATTTCTGCCTTGTTACCTTCTCTGGGGCTTGGCATTCATCAATCTGTGACATACAGCAACCAGTGAAAAGGTGGTTGGACAAAAGTAGAAAAATGCAAGCGTCCAGCTGGGCCGTTTTGGTTATAGAGTAGATTGGAGTCTTAGAGTGCGCTATTGATTTACAGCTGCTGCCACAAACACGAAGGGCCAGGAAGGGAAATCCTTGCTCCTGTAGGAGCCAGGACACCTGCCTACTGGTTGTGGTTCTGTCCCACTCACCATGTGGCCTTGGGCAGGCCACTTCACCAGTTCCATACCCACTCTCTCTGTCTCACCTCCACAATTCTCTTTCTCCCGCAGGAGGAAGTTGAACTTGACAACTTCAAATAAACCAAATATCAAGAAAGGCTTCCACTCATTAGGGTTCAACTTCTTTTCTATATTTAGTGCAGAATTTTGGAGATAAATTTGAAAAGACTCTCACATGCCAAAATGCTGTAGCTCTTCCTTCTCATGAAATCTCTGCTTTGGATCTTAACTTGTGGCAAGAGTTACCCTCTATTTTCCTTCTCATGCTCCTTTACTGAATTTCATAGAATCTTCAACATACAACATACTCAACAAATTCTGTCCTACTACAGGTTTTGGCCCATAAGGAGAAGGTCAGTTTCAATTCTGCTCTCCACATCTCTGCTCTTCTGGTATTAAATATTCACCCCCACGGTTGTATTTCTATTGCTACCTGGTTTCAGGATGACCTCTACTCTGCTGATCCAGGTCAGCTTTCTGCAATTCTTGCTCTCAAAGTCTCCAGCTCTCAGCCACCCTAGGTAAGACTCCCACATCTAGAGCTCTGTGATGAGTCACCCTAACCTGCTCCCCATACAAAAGCCAATAAAGAGGCAAGGTTGGAGGAAAGGAAAGTTTTGGACGCCAGCAAAGAGTGGGGTACGGTCTCCTGCCCAAAGACCAACTCCTCACCACTCACAACCAGTGGGCAAGAGCTTTTATAGACAGAGGGAAGGGGCTACATGCAGAAGCAGCACAGTCAGCTCAGACAGTCAGTCATCTTGGAATTCGTCATCAGCGATTTGATCAGCATCATCTTGATTGTTTTAAGTACAGTTGATGTTTAGTTCCAAGGCCAGTTTGTTCCCATTTCCTTGAAGCCAATTCTAGGAACTCTGGAAGCTTATGTCATGACTGTAGTCTGGTCATCATGTAGTTAACCTCTCCACCTGTTGGGGGTTTCAGTATCTACAAGACAGCTCACAGGATATGGCTCAGAATATTATCTATAGCCCTTGAGAGGAAACTAGGAGTGCAGTTGCTCAGTCTTGTCTGACTCTTTGTGACCCCATGGACTGTAACCTTCCAGGCTCCGCTGTCCATGGAATTCTCCAGGCAAAAATTCTGCAGTAGTTTGCCATTCCCTTCTCCCCGGGATCTTCCTGACCCAGGGATTAAGGTCCTTTTAATGACTAGATAATTATTATTTAGTCTTGTTGGACTCTCTTCCTTTGTTTCTGCTTTTTTTTCACTTCTCTAAACTTACTCTTTGGCTAAAGATTTTCCACAGACAAAAGGCAGGCAGAAGACATAGGGAACAAAGACTATAGGGTCTTGTTCTGTTTCAAAGATGTATTACAGCTTACTTTCAAATGGGAGAGAGAGGAAGCAAATGATAAATCAAATGGGGGTAAAATAGTAAGTCACTAACTCTAGATAAAAGGTATATGGTTATTTGGGGGGTATTGTTTCATTTTTTTCCCAAATTTTAATTAGTTTGAAATTGTTTCAGAGGGAGAGAAACTGTGCTGGACGTGCCTGAGAAATCGAAGGCTGTGAATTGGGGCTGGGCTCACGCTTTAAGATATAGGAGACTCTCCCCTTTCCTAAATCATCCTAGGTACTAATAATTCTTGATAGCTCCCTGATTCCTAAAGGACTGGTCGCGGATAAACAGAAGCCAGGCCTGCCTTGTCTGCTTACCTTGTGTTCTAAGCAACAGCCCAGCCCAGCCCACCCTCGGCCAAGCTCGGCAACGCAGGAGGACGCCAGAGATTTGCGCGAAGTAAATGTTGCTTCTTTGAATGACCTGGGCGCCTACGTGATGCCAGGCACCCAAGCTCATGCTTCCAATTAGTCCTAGGCGTTCCGTCCAGGACACCGTGAGCTCTCTGGGATGTTCCCTGCCATCACCACGAAACGCAGGGGATATACAAACATACATACATACATACACACACGCACACACACACACACATTTGGCTTCCGGAAACGCGGATGATTTGAGGGTCTTTGTTTCAAGGAAGGTGGTGCTGGCGCCGACCCACTTTGACTCCACCTCTGCTCCCTTCCCAACGCCACCTCGTCAGCGGGTACCCTGGCTGCCCAGCTACCTGCTTCGGTCTCCTGAAGCCTTACAGGTGGAAAGGGCAGGAATGGAGGTTGGAAAGTAAGAGCTAACAGATGGTCTCTTTTCAGCCTCCTTCCTTTAGAATTTCATTCTGTTGTTTTCGACTGAGGCCGCTAAGCAGTCGATTTCGCAAATGGGCATTTCCTGGGCAATTTATTAAATCTTTGAGAAGCAAAGGAATAATGATTATAAATCACGAAAGGAATCCAAGGAAAACTGCTCGCAGCTGGGGGTGTAGCTCAGTGGTAGAGCGCGTGCTTAGCATGTACGAGGTCCCGGGTTCAATCCCCGGCACCTCCACCAGTTTTGAGGGGGATGTGTTTGTGATCAAGCCGCTTTTACTTTACCGTATATCTTCTTTCTCTCAGTTTTCTATCTGCACTGCCTTTGTGGTATCCAATTTCTGCCCCGAGAGTGCTACACCACCAGGAATGTCAAAGCGTTTTTGAAAGATAATTGGCCTAATTTCTTTGGAGTCCAAGTCGAAAGCAGAAGAAAAGAAAGCAGAAAGATCAACAAGAGACTCACTTTCATTCACTTTCACCTGAATTCTGAAGCGTTCTTAGAAAAAAACACACACTGGAGGTGGAATAGTAGAAAAATATAATTTATTTCTTCCTAATGAGCATCTGACCATCCCCTGCTTTCTTTCTTCTCTTGAATCACTTGATGTGGAAGCAGTGGTCCTCAGTTATAACTGCAGGGTTCTATGCATAGGGAAACAACAAAGTGTTGTCTGTCATCCTGTGTGGTGCCTTCCAAGCCTAAACTGAATGACAGATTGAATGGAGATTGGCTGCTTCAATGAATTCAGATCATTGCCACTTTGCTAAGACTGAGAGTGTGAGAGGTCAAGCATCTAAATATCTCCTGTTGAAAAAATTTCAATCAAAATAAATGACATGGGCTCATTTCAGAAATAAATTTGAGTGAAATTTATTTCACTTCTACTTTCACAACACAAACAAATATCCCACTGTGTGTCTTAACCAACCTAATAATCAGAGCTGATTTGCTTAGACCAGACCTAGTCTGAAATACTGGCTGAATATATGAGAGGGAAAAAAAAAAATCACTTGTCCCTTTTAAACGTGTTAATTTCTAGGAATTAGTTTTTATTCTTGAAAATAATTCCATACAATATTTTTTAGTAAGTTTTTACGATCTGTATCACCTATTTAAGTCCTTTCAGGTATATTTGTGGTCACATAGATTTAAGTTTTTCATGACAAAGATATCTACTGTCTTTACTATTTTAATGTTGTGATGGAGGTACTAATCAAGGCATTTAGCATAAAACAGTAATTAGAGGAGTAACTAGTAGATAGGAGGGGATAAAGCTCTCTGTTAGGATTATATACCTAAAAACAACTCCTCAAAACAGAAAAGCTACTACAAATGGACAATTTAGTAAAGAACCTGGTTGCGAAATTGATGCACATACTGGTGTTTATAGACCCAGGCTTTGGAGGATTTTGGTTAATGATTCATTGTTTTGAAAGCTGACACATGAAGGAAAAGAATCAAGTATTTATACCACCTCTCTTATCTGGAGTATACTTCAGGATAAGCATACAGTTGATGAGGGAAACTTTTTCTCTATAGAATAATCACTGCTAATACATGCAGAAAGAATTATAAAATTAGATTCAACATTTTGCAACTGATATTGCTTTGATGTATCTAGGTCACAATCATCAATGGCAGCTACAACCATGAGATAAAATTGGATGGGGGAGCTCTAGAATGCATGGAACAGGCTGACATACCTGAAATCAATGATCAATTTCTCATCACTAAAAGTGACACCAGTACACATCATATGCCTCTTTCTCTAATAAATATTTGTATTATTTATTTGTAAAAAAAAAAGTCCAAAATTGAAAGTTAAAAATTTAGTTCTCAATATATATTTATGCTTTATATTTTATATGAAATACATTTTAACTTTTATTTTCATCAAAGAATGGCTTGTATTTCTTTTCAAAAAAGTTTTAATTGAATAATTAGCATAAAATCTGATATTAGTTTTGGTTATATACGGCTTCTGTTTCTTGGAAATCACTGTCAAGTATAGTTTTCTTTCAGCTTCACTGAGGTATAATTGACAAAATTGTAATTATACATTTACAAATTGTAAAGTTGTAAAATATATTTAAAGTGTAAAACCTGATGATATACATAAAATTTTCTTAATAGGGAAGAGAGAAGTTTTGTATTGTTATTTTTTCTTATAAAATTTGATCATGTCAGTAATCACTATGAAAGAGTGGAATAAAAATACGTCATAAAAACATAACAATGCCTTTTGGTTTACTAATAGGATAACCAGAGTGGATCAAGTATGGAAGGCTAGTTTATGAATGTAGCTTCTTTTCTTCAAAACCAGCTTCCATAATTGAAGAAATGTTCTAACCTCCCTTGAGAATTCACTCTGCCTGTGCTAATGTCTTTTCTACGGTATATATTATTTAAAAGCAACTGTTCTTGATATATTGGAGCTACAATCCGTACTAAGCAGGGGTGGAGGGGCTTTGAGCAATACTTTCCCCATAACTCAATACACCTAACTTTAAAAGATTCCACTATTTATGCTTCAATATTAATCCTTTTGAGGATTAAGAGGTGAGAAGTCAGCTGAAACCGTAGTTCAGCTAAAGTGGAGATGCCGGGGATCGAACCCGGGACCTCATACATGCAAAGCATGCGCTCTACCACTGAGCTACATCCCCACGACTGAAGAAAGAATTTTTTCCTTTGTTTCCGAATAGTGAATACGGTTTATGGCTAGTCGTTCTGTGTGCTCCTTCAACCTACACTCGTAGAAACATAATCAGGTAGATTTAATAAATACTTATTAAATAATACCATCGATAATTTCCCTGTACTTTCCCTTAATGTTCTTAGAATTTATTACGACTAATCACGGAGATTTGTTATTTGACTAGATGTTTCCTCCTCTAGCAAGATAGCTTCAATAGGGCAGAGCCTGTACTGTTTTCTCTCGTAACTCTGTATCAAGCACTTAGCATAGAGCCTTGCAGATAGTTCAGTTCACTTCAGTTCAGTCGCTCAATCGTGTCCGACTCTTTGCGACCCTATGAATCACAGCACGCCAAGCCTCCCTGTCCATCACCAACTCCCGGAGTTCACTCAGACTCACGTCCATCGAGTCAGTGATGCCATCCAGCCATCTCATCGTCTGTCATCCCCTTCTCCTCCTGCCCCCAATCCCTCCCAGCATCAGAGTCTTCTCCAATGAGTCAACTCTTTGCATGAGGTGGCCAAAGTACTGGAGTTTCAGCTTTAGCATCATTCCTTCCAAAGAAATCTCAGGGCTGATCTCCTTCAGAATGGACTGGATGGATCTCCTTGCAGTCCAAGGGACTCTCAAGAGTCTTCTCCAACACCACAGTTCAAAAGCATCAATTCTTTGGCGCTCAGCCTTCTTCACAGTCCAACTCTCACATCCATACATGACCACAGGAAAAACCATAGCCTTGACTAGACGGACCTTTGTTGGCAAAGTAATGTGTCTGCTTTTCAATATGCTATCTAGGTTGGTCATAACTTTCCTTCCAAGGAGTAAGCGTCTTTTAATTTCATGGCTGCAGTCACCATCTGCAGTGATTTTGGAGCCCAAAAAAATAGTCTGACAGCGGCCACCCAATAAAGAGCTGTGAGAAATAAATTACAGGTATATTCTGTTCCGGATGTATGTTACAGAACAAAGAATCTTCCAGTGAAGTGTGTGTGGGAGAAGAGGATTCACAAATACATATACAAATGATTTCAGTATGACAAGTCCTCTGGCAAGGAAATGCTTATGTAACTGTAGTGGCAGACCCAAAGTATACCACATTCTTGGCCAGAAATTGATGGCTTCAGGAGTCTTGAAAGACAAGACTTGGCCAAGAGTTGTACTTGAGGATCAATTTGACCTTGCAGGATAAGTGGCTGTTCTCACATTTCCACCATAGTTTTAGGTGCTAGTGGAGTATGAAGCCCAAAGTGCCCAGCAGCAATTTGCTCAGGCTTGTGGTGGGACTTTGTTGGCCAACAGGCCTAAGGCAAGAGTTGCGGGTCTGAGATGCATTCGTTGGTTTTATTGAATTTACCCTTGGCAAACAGCCACAGAAAAACGAGATCCAGTTTGTCAATGGATGGGACAGCCCCAGCCTCTCAGTGACACTGAGATATGGATATTGGACAAAGTGCTGACACAGTGTATTTGATAATTCTGCTGGAGACTGGAGGTTAGATCTAACATTGTGGACTTCCAAGCTTCAGAACTGCCTCTCTCTGGTGCAGATGATCACTGTGCTTGTTGGAGCAAATCGTTGAGCATTTTTCAGAATTGTTCACAGTCACACCTGCCAAAATCTGTCCTCCTGTTTTTCAGCAACAAAAATATAGTCCTTGCTCTCTTTCAGAGGTTTACTGTCAGCATTCAGAGCGCATATTAGGCAGATGAACATTCCTTGCCAGGCCTGTCTATGAATCAGCTTAGGTTGCTCCATTGACTTTCTGGTGCTACTCCTAGCATTTGGAGCTAGGTCACATCTCCAACTGTGCCCCTCCTGCCTCTCAACCGTGCTCTTTCCTGCCTTGACTACTGTGCAGGGCATGGGCACAATTCCTCAGCTTCCATCCCACTCTTTCCTCTTGTTGCAGGTTCCTCGGCTTTACCTGGTTTACCTCCCCCATGGAGGCCGCTTCTCTACCATTGGAACAGGTCTTGTTCTGTCCCAGTCAAGGTGTTCCTGGGGCCTCTGGAGCACTGGAAATCTGGGAAATACCCAGTGCAGTGATAGTGCCCTACCTCTTCCCCAAATTCCTCTGGGTCCAGCTGTGTTGGCAAGAAGGGAGGGTAGGATAACCCACACTTTCCAAGAGCTTGGGAAGGTCCCAAGCAGTGTGTTCACCTTGTACATTTGAAAAATTTGCATCCATGAGATTTTTCCATAATCAAGTTTCAATTCCAAAAAAGGAGACTGATACACCGGCTGCCACATCCAAAGAGGCAACAGGCGTGCAAATGATCCACTTCCCACCCAGGCAAGCACTGAGGAAATTGTGTGTTGGATGTACCTCAGGAAGTGTGTCAGGGCCCCAATATGGAAAGAATGGACACACTGGTGGCTCTTAGTCCAATCCTTGGAGAATTGTGGTGCCAGGCCATTTTTAGTGGTAGAGTGATTTTTCTAGTGAATTGCAATGAGGAACAAGCCTCAGATGTGATAACTATTACACTATTGCCTAACAGTCAATGTTCCCAAATTCTTAGAGGACCATCCTCCCAGACTTGAGCAGTGCCAGGTCTAAATGCCTAAAGGGTTCCCCCTGCAGACTGCATTGACCAGCTCAGAAGGTGCTAACCTTTGTGCTTTTGAATCCAGTTTGTGATGAGTATCAGGGATTCCAATTACTCCCCACAAAAGAGGAGTTCTTTGTAATTTTGGTCAAAAACTGAGTGATTTAGACCTTGTCCCTTGTTTCTGATCTATTGGAGGCTGAATAGTTGAGTGAAGAAGTGTTGTTGCGGTCCCTTCCTTCTTTCCTTCCTTTGTCCCTTGTTTCGATTGGTAGTGTAACTTGTTCTCATGCATGAGATTTGGGTTCAATCTCTGGTGTGTCCAGTTGTGTCCCATTGCAAAATAGTCTTTACCTGTAGATGTGTTTTATTTAGGCTTTTTGCTTTTCTTAACCTATTCGTACTCATCTTATCTTTCTCTCTCCTTCTCTTCCTATAGCTAGTGGTTATATTCTCTAATGTTCAGAGGCTTTCAAATATCAAGAGAAATTTTCTGCTGTTTGTAATTAGTATACAACTCATTCATTTTTAAAAATTAATACTTCAGGATATTCACATACTATTTTCATAATATATAAGAAACTAAATTTAAAAATTTAGATACCCCATACACATTTAAACATTTAGCATCTAGCTATAAAAATTCATGCCTAATATGTTAAATTATTTTATCTGTAAATGTTTTTACATTTTTTCTCTCATTTTATTACAATTAAGTTTAACAGTACAGAAAAGTTACATGACCTTTGTGGATCTATTTTATCTTTAAATGTTGGAAACACCTTACTACTGTGTTATTGTCATAGTATAGTAATGAAGCCGGGTAAGTCGATGGCACCCCACTCCAGTACTCTTGCCTAGAAAGTCCCATGGATGGAGGAGCCTGGTAGGCTACAGTCCATCGGGTCGCTAGGAGTCGGACACGACTGAGCGACTTCACTTTCACTTTTCACTTTCATGCATTGGAGAAGGAAATGGCAACCCACTCCAGTGTTCTTGCCTGAAGAATCCCAGGGACAGGGGAGCCTGATGGACTGCCCTCTGTGGGGTCGCACAGAGTCGGACACGACTGAAGCGACTTAGCAGCAGCAGCAGCAGTAATGAAGCATTCATCAATACCTCACAACAGTGCTTCTCAAACTTTAGTATACATCAAAATCACCTCTAGGGTTTTTAACATAGATTATTAACTCTGGACCCACATTCCCAGGGTTCCTGACTCATGGGTCTGTGGTGGGGTCTTAGAATTTGTATTCTTAGCAAGATCCCAGAAGATACGGTTGCTGCTGGTCCAAAGACCACACTTTGAGAACCACTGTCTCACAATGAAATCTGTTTCTAAAGTGTTGTAGCCTAGATTTACATTTGAATCTTCAGCATCTCTCTTACAATATTTATTTCACAGGATATAGGTAGGTTTCCTCACCCAATCTACTGAGTAGGATTTTCCTTCTTGGACAAGGCTGAGATTTATATACATACTGACTGTGGATAATTCCAAGCCTAGAACCTGAGATCGAAAGCAGCCTGCAGGGTGGCTGTCTCACAGTTCTTCCCCAGATTACAGTTTGGCTTTGTACTTTGCTGTGTTGTTGCTATTTAGTCACTAAGTCATGTCTGACTCTTTTGCAGTCCCATGGACTGTAGCCCTCCAGGCTCCTCTGCCATGAGATTTCCCAGTAGAGGGTTGCTATTTCCTTTTCCTTTGTACTACAACAAGAAATGTCCCAGTGCTTTGCTGTAATCTATGGTTCTTTTTTTTTTTTTTTTTTTTAATATCAGTCTTTCCAAAAGGCCCTTGATCTGAATGACTTTTATGCATGGTCCTGCTGGGGTAAAAGCCAATTTTACAGATGCTTGTTTTAAACTGGGCCTTGTCAGGTTCAAGAGAATCTGAAGGCTTTAATGAGACTGATTTACATAAAACATCTTTCCGACATTTAAGTCCTCTAAAATATTTGCACAACAAATGTAAAATACACGTTTTTTTTTTTTTTTTAATGCGGAAAGTTGACCTCATATATTTATAAAGAAAAATATGTGGGGGCCAGTTTAACTTTACAGGTTTGGGGATGTAGCTCAGTGGTAGAGCGCCTGCTTTGCATGCATGAGGCCCCGGGTTCGATCCCCGGCATCTCCAGTCTGCTACTGAGTATTTACTCAGCAGTGTTTTTACACGTTGGATAAACAGACAAAGGCGTTCTTCGCGTTTTGGATATTTCTGAGCAATTTAAAGTTTAAGCGATACTCTGCTGAAAAAAATATACCTTGCTTCGATTGCCAAGGTCCCATCGGACTGATCCTATAACTCTTTTGGAGGAGGTGAGAAATGGCAGGGGTCAGAGAGCAAATCAGCCTGAGGCAAAGACTAGGTTGGTTTCCACTCTCGTCTTTTTTTTCCTTAAAAAGACCTTTGTCACAAGAGCTTCAGTCTTAGTAGGTCATAAACAAACATTTTATTTCTCATTCCATTTTAAAAGCGATCAGAAAAGTACACTACTGGTATCAGTTCAGTTTAGTCGCTCAGTCGTGTCGGACTCTTTGCGACCCCATGGGACTGCAGCAAGCTAGGCTTCTTTGTCCACCACCATCTCCTGGAACTTGCTCAAACTCATGTCCATCGAGTCGGTGATGCCATCCAACCATCTCATCCTCTGTCATCCCCTTCTCCTCCCGCCTTCAATCTTTCCCATCATCAGGGTCTTTTCAAAAGAGTCGGTTCTTCACATCAGGTGGCCAACGTATTGACGTTTCAGCTTCAACATCAGTCCTTCCAATGAATATTCAGGGTTGATTTCCTTTAGAATTGACTGGTTGGATCTCCTTGCAGTCCAAGGGACTCTCAAGAGTCTCCTCGAACACCACAGTTCAAAAGCATCAATTCTTCAGTGCTCAGCTTCCTTTATAGTTCAACTCTCACATCCATACATGACTACTGGAAAAACCACAACTTTGACTAGACGGACCTTTGTTGGCAAAATAATGTCTCTGCTTTTTAATATGCTGTCTAGACTTGTCATAACATTTCTTCCAAGGAACAAGAGTCTTTTAATTTCATGGCTGCAGTCACCATCTGCAATGATTTTGAAGCGCCACCCCCCCCCCCACCCCCCACGCCAAAAAAAAGCCTGTCAGTGTTTCCATTGTTTCCCCATCTATTTGTTGTGAAGTGATGGGACCAGATGCCATGGTCTTAGTTTTCTGAATCCTTGAGTTTTAAGCCAACTTTTTTACTCTCTTCTTTCATTTTCATCAAGAGGCTCTTTAGTTGTTCTATGAATGAAGCAGGGCAAAGGCTAATAGAGTTTTGCCAAGAAAATGCACTGGTCATAGCAAACACTGTCTTCCAACAATACAAGAGAAGACTCTACACATGGACATCACCAGATGGTCAATACTGAAATCAGATCGATTATATTCTTTGCAGCCAAAGATGGAGAAGCTCTATACAGTCAGCAAAAACAAGACCGGGAGCTGACTGTGGCTCAGATTATGAACTCCTTATTGCCAAATTCAGACTTAAATTGAAGAAAGTAGGGGAAACCACTAGACCATTCAGGTATGACCTAAACCAAATCCCTTACAATTATACAGTTGAAGTGAGACATAGATTCAAGGGATTAGATCTGATAGAGTTCCTGAAGAAATATGGACAGAGGTTCGTGACATTGTACAGGAGACAGGGATCAAGACCATCCTCAAGAAAAAGAAATGCAAAAAGGCAAAATGGTTGTCTGAGGAGGCCTTACAAATAGCTGTGAAAAGAAGAGATGCAAAAGGCAAAGGACAAAAGGAAAGATATAAGCATCTGAATGCAGAGTTGCAAAGAATAGCAAGAAGAGATAAGAAAGCCTTCCTCGGGGATCAATGCAAAGAAATAGAGGAAAACAATAGAATGAGAAAGACTAGAGATCTCTTCAAGAAAATGAGAGATACCAAGGGAACATTTCATGCAGAAATGAGCACAATAAAGTACAGAAATAGTATGTATGGACCTAACAGAAGCAGAAGATATTAAGAAGAGATGGCAAGAATACACAGAAGAACTATGCATCTTCATGACCCAAATAATCATGATGGTGTGATCACTCACCTAGAGCCAGACATCCTGGAATGCGAAGTCAAGCGGGCCTTAGGAAGTATCACTACGAACAAACTAATGGAGGAGATGGAATTCTAGTTGAGCTATTTTATCTCCTAAAAGATGATGCTGTGAAAGTGCTGCACTCAATATGCCATCCAACTTGGAAAACTCAGCAGTGGTCACAGGAGTGGAAAAGGTTAGTTTTCATGCCAATCCCAAAGAAAGGCAATGCCAAAGAATGCTCAAATTACCGCACAATTATACTCATCTCACACACTAGCAAAGTAATCCTCAAAATTCTCCAAGCTAGGCTTCAACAGTACGTAAACCATGAATTTCCAGATGTTCAAGCTGGATTTAGAAAAGGCAGAGGAGCCAGAGATCAAATTACCAATATCTGTTGGATCATAGAAAAACCAAGAGAGTTCCAGAAAAAAACATCTACTTCTGCTTTATTGACTATGCCAAAGTCTTTGCGTGGATGACAACAAACTATGGAAAATTCTTCAGGACATGCGAATACCAGACCACCTGACCTGTCTCCTGACAAATCTGTATGCGGGTCAGGAAGCAACAGTTAGAACTGCACCTGGGACAACAGACTGGTTCCAAATCAGGAAAGAAGTATGTCAAGGCTGTATATTGTCACCCTGCTTATTTAGCTTCAATGCAAAGTACTTTATGAGAAACACTGGGCTGAATGAAGCACAAGCTGGAATCAAGATTGCCGAGAGAAATATCAATAACCTCAGATATGCAGATGACACCACCCTTATGGCAGAAAGTAAGAAGAACTAAAGAACACCTAAGTAGTAGATCCATACGATAGACCATTAGTAGAGAGCCTGAGAGTCATTGAGAATACAGGTGCAATGAGAACAGGTTGTGGAAATAAAAAGTTCCAATCAGTGAAGTTGATCTACCTTTAAGACGGTATCAGACTAAAAATTCTAATTTGTTAAAACTAAGGTTTCAATTGAGATGAAAAACCAACAGGCCCCGCTGGGATTCGAACCCAGGATCTCCTGTTTACGAGACAGGCGCTTTAGCCAACTAAGCCACAGAGCCAGCTATTGGAGAACTTAAGCTTCCTTTCTGATCAAATGCTACTCAATTAAGTGAAAAGCTGTGTTAATTAGAGTTACTACTCACTCCGTGGATAGAAGAGATGGGCGGCTTCATGAAGTCGCAAAGAGTCAGACACGACTGAGCGACTGAGGACACACCCACACTGCTCACTCTCTTCTCGAATAAATCGACCTTATGGAACAGACAGACCCACGATGAAGACTCCTGGAACTTAAGCAACAAAACACTTACTTGCTCTCGCACCGTAAGGGAAAAAATGTACTGAGAGCAACCCTGAAATGGGAAAGAGTGGATACGAGCTGAGTGTTCATTGTGCAGGAAGCGGCTTCTGTGAGGCCACAGACGCTCTTATATTTCACCGGATTGTAGTAGCTTAGAATCCTCAAGTGAGTGGGTATTCTTAAAAGTAGAGTGAAAGGCTCTTCTAGCAAAATAGGTCAGTTAGAACTTCAGTCCAATTGATGCCATTCCTGGTTGTTAGGAGATGGCACACTTGCGCACTGAAAAACAAAACAAACAACCCCAAACTTCAAACACATTCAGACTCTGCTAACAGCTGTCAGCTTGTGCTCGCTCTTGCTTCAGGAAGCAGGAGACTGTCAGCATGGAGGTGGTTAGGTCAGAGTTCACTTAACGGTTTTCTAATTCAAATCCCAGGAGCCTTTGCCAGCCCGAGGCTGGTGAATGGCCTCCGTTCCTGCAGCTCCTAGAAGGCGCACGGACAGAGAATACTACTGGCTTGGCTTTGGGAGGCATCAGACTCTTTCTTCTCTATATTGCCTTCTTCAAATGGATGTTCTTTAATATTAGTATTTTCCACATGGACCCTCAACTTGTAGAAGCTAAACAAACATTAACTGATTGTACAATCACGAAACTAAGAATCCATTCTTAAACTGTTAGCTCTTGCATCCTGATTTTCTGCCTTTAATTGGAGTAAGACCAGTGCTGAAAGGGAGTGATTTCAACTTAGCAGATGCCACTGTGCATCTACCCAGCTTCCAATGCCTCATCAAAATACAAAATGGAAGGACTGCAAAATTCTTTAACCACGTAAAGGCTGAAAGGAGCTCTAAATGATAAGACCTTTGAATCCCAAAGTCTTATTGCTTTTTTGAGTCAAATGTTCTGATATTGACATTTTGTATCCTACTCAGAATGTTTTTGATGGCTCAGATGGTGAAACATCTGCCCGCAATGCGGGAGACCGGGTTCGATCCCTGACTCGGGAATATCGTCTGAAGAAGGAAGTGGCAACCCACTCCAGAACTCTTGCCTGGAAAATTGCATGGACGGAGGATCCTGGTAAGCTAGTCCATGCGGGTCTCACAGTTGGACACGACCCAGTGACTTCACTTTCAGAATGTTTTTATAGTGAATATAAACGTTTCTTGCTAACCAGGATAGTCACTTTTTAATCTAATCTATACTAACAAACTTCCATGATTAGGACTACACTTCTACTCCATTTATAGTTATTTTTATGTTTTCTGAGTTTGGGAAACAACACCTTCAGAATAATAATGGGCTAGGAATCATGGTGTTTCTGAATTCTAGTTAGCTGAGTTGTTTACAATCAGGACTAGGTAAATTTCAGTCACAGAAGTACTGCTGGGAGGACAGCATTTAAGGTGAAGTATGTTCAACAAGAGTGATATTACTTTGTACCTACTATGTGTCAGGTATTGAAATCAGCTCAGTTCAGTCGCTCAGTTGTGTCTGACTCTTTGCAACCCCATCAACTTCCCTGTCCATCGCCAACTCCCAGAGCTTGCTCAAACCCATGCCCATGGAAATCACTTTTATGGATACAACTAGGTACAAGATGGCCACAGATGATAGAAAACGAAACAAGAAATTTTAATGAATGTAAAATATCATAATAAAAGAAGTACAAGATGACCGATGAGCAGCTAACAAGGAAGTGTCGAATATACCTGCTGCTGCTGCTGCTAAGTCGCTTCAATCGTGTCCGACTCTGCGACCCCATAGACGGCAGCCCACCAGGCTCCCCCGTCCCTGGGATTCTCCAGGCAAGAACACTGGAGTGGGTTGCCATTTTCTTCTCCAATGCATGAAAGTGAAAAGGGAAAGTGAAGTCGCTCAGTTGTGTCCGACTCTTAGCGACCCCATGGATTGCAGCCTACCAGGCTCCTCCATCCATGGGATTTTCCAGGCAAGAGTACTGGAGTGGGGTGCCATTGCCTTCTCCGGTCAAACATACCAGACATATAATAAAAGGGGGGAAAAAATAAAGGCAATGACTTGAAATAGTGATTTAAAATTTCCTCACCTTGTGGAACAATCATTCCAAATAACTTAGAATTTATCCTAAAAGAAAAATTAGGATAGGACCCTTTGAGGATTAAACACAGGGAATTCTATGTGAGCAAATGAGCTTTTCCCAGCATAATGTTTTCTGTCCCTTCAAGGTTTTTTTATTAATTTTTAACTTTTATTGGTGAATAGCTTGTTTAGAATACCAAAAAAACACATATTGCATTTTTATGCATATAGTACATTTGTTACTTTGTTCATTAGAACAAAAAGTTAATCCTTTTGTTGCCACTTGTAGCAACTGTTTGGAAGGAAAGTTATGACCAACCTAGATAGCATATTGAAAAGCAGACACATTACTTTGCCAACAAAGGTTCGCCTAATCAAGGCTATGGTCTTTCCTGTGGTCATGTATGGATGTGAGAGCTAGACTGTGAAGAAGGCTGAGCACCGAAGAATTGATGCTTTTGAACTGTGGTGTTGGAGAAGACTCTTGAGAGTCCCCTGGACTGCAAGGAGATCCAACCAGTCCATTCTGAAGGAGATCAGCCCTGGGATTTCTTTGGAAGGAATGATGCTAAAGCTGAAACTCCAATATTTTGGCCACCTCATGCGAAGAGTTGACTCATTGGAGAAGACTCTGATGCTGGGAGGGATTGGGGGCAGGAGGAGAAGGGGACGACAGAGGATGAGATGGCTGGATGGCATCACAGACTCGATGGATATGAGTCTGAGTGACCTCCGGGAGTTGGTGATGGACAGGGAGGCCTTGAGTGCTGCGATTCATGGGGTCGCAAAGAGTCGGACATGACTGAGCAACTGATCTGACCTGATCTGTAGCAACTATGAAATGGCTATTCCAGTCCCCTTATCTAACCTTCCTCTCCTCTGATCACCTCATACTATAGGAATTCAAAGCATGATCGTATGATCTCCTTCCCTGAATATTTAAACTCTCCCAGATCGTCCACATTTTCCTGCGGTCCTGTTGTCCAGATTATGTCTTTGTGAGGAGAAGTGCTGTAGTTGGTTTCATTCCCTTGATCTAGTGTGCTCTCTCTTTGGATCTAAAGGGCCAATATAGATAAGAAAGAAGAGAGACTAGCTTTCTTTTCTACTTATATACCAGGACATATTTTATTTCAATTATTGAGAGGTCATTAGTCACAATTTAGGATTAAACTATACAAGGATTGCCCTCCACTACAATGTAGGTCCACTGGATCTCATTTCTCCATGAAATGAAACGAATAAGGTGTATTCTTCACTAAATGACCCTGGGTTCACATCTACTTTTCTCTAGCCATAAGACTGTGCAGAAATTACTAAATAGAGTCAAACTCAAGGTAGGCTCAAAGGAATTTCATCGCTGGCAAATAAAAGGTGTGTTTTTAGTCTTTTTCTTTAGTGCTAATGTATAAAGATCCACAAATAGAAGATTTTCCCCAGCCCTCTGCTCTGTGTGTTCTTAGAAAATAGCTCCTTTTTTTATTTTCTATCTTTGCTTCTCTTATATTATTTGGTAGAAAAGAAACCCTACAGAATATGAGATCTAGTTTTACCTTTTAAAAATAGTACAGACTTTTGGACTCTGGGACCGGGAGAGGGTGGGATGATTGGGGAGAATAGCATTGAAATATGTATAATATTATATCTGAAACGAGTCGTCAGTCCAGGTACGATGCCCGATAACAAATGCCTGGGGCTGGAGCACTGGGACGACCTGGAGGGATGGTGTGGGGAGGGGAGAGGGAGGAGGGTTCAGGATGGGGAACACGTGTATACTGGCGGCGGAATCATCTTGATGTATTGTAAAAGCAATACAATATTGTAAAGTTAAGCAAAATAAAAAAAAAGTTTGAAAAAAAAAAATAGTCTTCACTTGTAATATTGTTGGAACCATTATTATTTTCCTCTTAGGGACCCAGAGTCATATTAAAACAAGACTTGCCTTATGAAGTCTTAGCTCCAAGTTGTCAATATCAACTCCCCTTTCCTGAGGTAATTTTATTTCAGAAAATGTAGTGCCTTTCCTTGCTTTAGGTCTAGGTCAGAGCCATTTCAAATCACTCATAGATATCCCCAAATTTAAATTTTGGGGAGGAAAGCTTAGAGTATATTTGTTCTGTCCTGGATGGCCCTAAATTATTAAGTGATCCACTTTCTTTCCAGTGATGAACTTTGCAAACACAGTGATCTCAGGAAATAGCAGTTCTCATTTCATAGTCTTTGAACAACTGTGGTAGAATAAAAAAGGAGAGAGAGAAGTGTTTTTCTCTATTTGGCAGACTGCTATGTGAAATTAAGTTATTTCCCATCCATCACCCCATCTGCCTTTGACTTGGCCAATCTGGGGACTACTCATGTATCTATGACCACCTCAATCACCAGTGGTGTCTCTAAAATAAAGTTAGACTGAGAAAGGGATAAGCTTGCAAGTCTACCTCTCTTATGTCTCCTCCTACCTTTGTGGATATTTGAAAATAGAGACTTTCTAGGCGAGTAGTTCTCAACTGTAACTGCATATTCAAATCACCTAGTGATCTTTTTAAAATGCTGGTGTCCATTCCACACTATGGACTAATTAAACTAGAACCTCTCAGTGCAGAATCCAGGCATCAGACAATTTTAGAGCTCTCAAGGTGATCCCAATGTGCAGCCAAGTTAGGGAATCACTGCTTCAGCTTGAAAGAAATTTATGAGCTCAGGGAAACTGTATTGATTTTTATTTTTCCTTATGCCTTCCGTCACCCAGTGCACATTTTACCTACCAGATAAAATAATTTAGTCAGGATATTGTTCTTAAACTGCACCTAAACCTTTTTTATTAGTTAAATTAAGGAGGGTCTTTTCATGTGGTTTGGGATAGAGAAATCTTAAAAAAAAAAAACAAAACACCTTTGATGGAGTAGGGTCGTAGTCTGGTGACCTGAAGTGACAACAAAAGCAGATAGTCATTACAACTCAAAACTGGTTTCTAGGCAGAACTGTTGATATCTCACAACTGCTAGCCTTGTCTGTGGGTATATGGCACACTGAAAATGGGAGGAACGAGGAATGAAATAGTTTGTGAACTATTTTTTCATTGATGGCTTAACTGGTAAATGCTATGGCTACTATTTTAAGTTTGTCCGAAGTGTTCTAATATCTTTAGAGCTGTGTTGGAGCTAAACTGTTGTAGGCCTGTAATAAATATTGACAAGAGCAGTTGTTCAGTAAGTAACAGCAGAAAATGATTTAGCTAACAGAGTGCAAAACCTCAGTGCACCACACTTTGAAAGGACCATTTTAAGATCCATTCTTTAATCTTGTGGTTTTTTTCTTAGTCAGGAAGCACGAGCACTAGATTCACCCATGAACAACAGACCAAACTATTAGAGACCAACAGAAAGGATGGTTGCCCTTATTATCTTGTTAACACCGGACCCTTGTACCTCTAAGAATTTGGAGCCCTTAACCACAGCCTCCAAGGGCCACGTAGAGCTGCCCAGAGGCCTCCCTGAAAAACAAAGTACAGAACATGGTTTTCTAAATTTCCTTTATTTGCTCATGTGACAGGGTGTCACGAATTGGAAATTGAGGCGAAAGCACCGAGACACAAGAAATGCTGCATTCCAAAGTGGACTAGCTCTTCATCAAAACAAAGGAGCTGGCCAAGGAAAGTCCTTACCCACATGAATGGTATAAAAGGGCTGGGTTTAGGAAAACAAGTTGATTTTTCTAAGAGCGTTAAAATCAGTACCTTTAGAATCAGTGAGGCAAATTTAGAGATTACAAAAGAAATCAGTACAGAAGGAATCCACACTGGTATGAGCGCTGCGAGCTCACTGGCAAAACGCACTGAGGGGAAACCATGTCTGTATCAAAATGTTTCACTTTCACTCCTTTGTGTTCGATTTCTGAGAGAACTGTCACGTTTTAAGAAGCGAAATGTATCCAATGCTTTCACAGCGTGGGAAGAGTTTATTTTCTTTCTAGAGAGCTTCCGGTGAAATCCATCTTTCTTATTGAGCCTCTAAGTACGAAACCTGAGACTGGAGCTCAGCCTACCATCCCATCCCCCACCCCAAACCCCAGCAGAAAAGCTAAGTGAAAATCCTCAATCTTCTGATTTAGAATTTAAATGGATAACTGTCAACCCCCGCCCCCCCGCCATGGAATAGCGACCAACGTCACTTTTGATTTCACTTTGTGGAAAACGTCTCTAATCCCTGCTGAGACTGGAAAGGAATAAAATTTTAAAACGGAAAGATTACTAGCATAACCCGAGCAAAGTATAAGTACCTGGCAGCAAGAACGGTTAATCTTTAGGTTTTACAGGAATGGACTGTGACTACTCCATTGGGAGGGGAGAGGTGTATCTCCGGAGCTGAAAAGAAACAAAAGCTTGGAGATGCTGGGGATCGAACCCGGGACCTCATGCATGCTAAGCATGCGCTCTACCACTGAGCTACATCCCCACTCTAAGTAAGTGGGCTTTTCTAAACTACCTTCATGAAATAAAACAAATTTACATTTTAAATTATTTTGCTATTTTCTGAAAGATACAATTCCCACCCTTGATTTTATAGTACTGTATTACCATGGAATTCTGATTAGCCTGTGTCTTGCAGATATTCAGAGACTGAAGAAGATACAATGAGCTCGGAAATCTGAGTAGGCAACAGCCTCCCAGACCTTTCTTTTCAGAGCCCTTTTCTCTTTTGTCAAAAGATGTATGAGACAAAGGAAAATTCCTTACAGGAAAGATAAAAAATAGTTTGCCAATGATTGTCTTTATTTATAAAACCTACCAACCTGTCTTCAATTCTGCATCCCATTCCTGGACTTTAGAAAACAAGGAGCCAATGGAGGTATCTCTGTTAAAAAAGTAAATCCCTTCCACTTTTAGCAACTGAGAGGACCTAACCGTGAAGATGTCGGCTTGCTTCCTGCGGCCTTCTGATCCTCATTTAATCCAAAGAATACACATCAAACCCAGGGAACACGAATCCTCGGATCTTGATCTGATTCTTCGGAAAGAAAAGCCAAAGTAAGAGATTTGTCACTTCTAACATTGAGGCAAACCCTCTGCTTCCATGATGCTTATCTTCTGCAGAGTGAGTGGTTCTTTAGAATTCAGACCATTCTCTCAACAAGAGATGCAAATCAAAGCCTAGTCTCCCAGCCTAGTCCCCAAATACAAAAACCTGTGAGCCAGTCTGGAAGAATGAATAAAAATGTCAAATAGAAACAAAAGGAAGACTGAGGATACAGCACACTTACAGGCGTGGAAGTGTATGTAGTTCAGAATGGTTGGAACTGAAAGGAACAAGGCAGAGAAATCAGCTTGACAAGATATGACCAGCATTTCTCATCCTTTCACCTTGCTAAGAGAACCTAAATTTTATTCATATAGTAGGAATTTGCATAAACCATGAATCATCTGAAATAATTATGGTTTTTCCATTTCCTTTTGCCAGGGATTGTTTTCATGATAGAGCCATGACCCTCTGGTGGATAAGATGCACTAGGCAATCAGCCTAAAATTTTGGGAATTTTTTCCTTCAGCATAAAAAGAGAAACATGAGAGATGAACCACACATCTTAGTTTAGCATTGATATTTTATTTTCAAGAAAAGTTATCTGTAACAGTCTGGAAGCTTGAGAGAAACAGATAAAAATTAATTTTTGTAAATAATAATTATTCCTTTACAAGAAATGTAAAAAAGGCTTTCTAGAAATATTAGTTTTCTATTGCTGAATAGCGCTCCAAAATGCATTATCTCAGATTCTGTGGATCAGAAACTCCAGTGTGGCTTGGCTGGGTAACTCTGGCCCCAGGAGTCTCCTGAAGTTGAACTCCAGGTATGAACAGTGCATGCAGGACTCTGGAGCATGGACTGTGTCTGGGGGATCTGCTTCCAAGATGGCTGATTCACACGTGGGTAGAAAGCCTCAATTCCCCCTCATGTATCTTGGTGACTGAGTTAAGTAGGAGAAGAACCTCACAAGGGTGTGATTACCAGGAGGTAAGGATCCTTGAGGGGGAAGGCTGTCTTGAAGATTATCCTTAATTTGTGTATCACTACTTATTACAATACCTGATGAAAGTAAATTTGTGAACTAGTTTTTAAAAAGTAAATGTGTGAATGGATAGAGAGATAGATGCTTGCATCTCTGAAGGAATAAACAGGAGGACACTTTCAGTGGCTGCTTAAGAGATTTAGAAGTGAGAAATCATGAAATTGGGCTTCAATCATCTTAACTCCATTATAAGAAATGGAAACTGTATAAAAATGCATAAATTGTCAAAACAAACATTAAAAAGTTATAAAAAATCTGATTCAATATACAGCTGTTTAAAAAACTGAATTTAAACAAAATTTCCAATCAGAGACAAATTTACTGGCATGTTCTATGAAATCCTAAAGGAAACAATAACCGCTGTGTTGTATAAAATATCCCCCCCCTCAAAATGGGAAAACTATAAATTATTTTAGGTTAGCATAATATCTATAAATGGAGAAGGCAATGGTGCCCCACTCCAGTACTCTTGCCTGGAGAATCCCATGGATGGAGGAGCCTGGTGGGCTGCAGTCCATGGGGTCACACAGAGTTGGACACAACTGAAGTGACTTAGCAGCAGCAATATCTATAAAAGACTCTTACTCCTTGGAAGGAAAGTTATGACCAACCTAGATAGCATATTCAAAAGCAGAGACATCACTTTGCCAACAAAGTTTCGTCTAGTCAAGGCTATGGTTTTTCCTGTGGTCATGTATGGATGTGAGAGTTGGACTGTGAAGAAGGCTGAGCACTGAAGAATTGATGCTTTTGAACTGTGGTGTTGGAGGAGATTCTTGAGAGTCCCTTGGACTGCAAGGAGATCCAACCAGTCCATTCTGAAGATCAGCCCTGGGATTTCTTTGGAAGGAATGATGCTAAAGCTGAAACTCCAGTACTTTGGCCACCTCATGAGAAGAGTTGACTCATTGGAAAAGACTCTGATGCTGGGAGGGATTGGGGGCAGGAGGAGAAGGGGACAGAGGATGAGATGGCTGGATGGCATCAGTGACTCAATGGACGTGAGTCTGAGTGACCTCCGGGAGATGGTGATGGACAGGGAGGCCTGGCGTGCTGCGATTCATGGGGTCACAAAGAGCTGGACACGACTGAGTGACTGAACTGAACTGAATATCTATATCAACACCCAGTGGAAAAAATATAAGAAGGGAAAATTATAGGACCATTTTACTAGCGCAGAGGCAAAATGTATTAAAAAAGAGCAAACAGACTTCCAGTTTCTGGTTCCATATATAAGGTGCTTGAAAGTCACTTCATTCTGTCAAGAAGGAAAATCTGAACAGAGTGAAAAATCAACACCTCTTCTAGAATTTATAAGAGATGTTGGGACACAGGGCAACTGGCTGCCCCCAAGACTGGAGAGATATACAGGTGAATAAAGGGAGTCATGACTTACCTGAGCAGTGACTCCCAAGTGGAAACCACAGAAAGAACCAATACCTGAACTGTTGATGATTTGCTTGAGGACCCAAGTAGGCAACTCTGATTACTAAAAACTCCAGACACACTCAGTCATGGCCTGGGCAGGGTAGGGGTGGGGTTTCCAATCTTTTGTGTGTTTTACCCCTAGAACTTTGACCAGGTTCTCACATTAAGCATCTAAAAAGCGGGAGGTGGGGCGGCGACGGGGGTGGGGCGGGGCGTAATTCCTTCATGCTTCTAGCAGAGGGGGAAGAAGAGGAGCCCCATTGAAATATACTAGAGTGCTATTGTTCTTAACAAGGCCCGATTTCTAAAGAACCCATTTAACCATACCTTAACCAACTGGGGTTTTGTCAGAGCCTAATTTACCCAGAAGAAGGGAAATACTCAATTCCAACTGTTTCTAGACTTTCACATGTGAGAAGGAAAAACATACTCCAGCATCCTGTGGCTACCTTGTCCCACCTAAGAGTGAGAGGAGACAACTGAGAAACAATTGTGGAGTTCACCAGCCGAGACAAAAGGTCAATAAAAGACTGAGACCTAATCATAGGTCTATAGAAAGCTTCTCCCCCAACACCTCACCACCGCATTACTAAATTCCTATTTATCCTTTTATCAAGTACATCACGTTGGTCCATCCAGAAAAAAATTACAAAGCATATCAGAAGGCAAATAATAATTTGCAGAGACAGAGCAATAAAAGAACTAGACATGGCAGGAATTTAAAACAACTATGATTAAAATGATAATGGATCTAACGAATAAAGTAGATAGTATGCAAGAACAGATAGGCAATGTAAGCAGAAAGATGAAAATCCTAAAAAAACAAAAACAAAAGAAATGCTCAAGATTAAAATACATAGTAAGGGAAAGGAAGAATGCTTTTGATGAGCTCATTAGTACAATAGACATAACTAAGGAAAGACTCTGAATTTGAGGATATATCAGTAGAAACCTCCAAAACTGAAAAACAGAACAAAGATTCGCTGGGGGTGGGGGTGGGGCGGGGTGGGGGGTGGGGTGGACAGGACGGGACAGAATATCTAAGGACCCTAGGACTTGTGCAAAAAAATATAACGAGTGTAATGGGAACACTATAAGGGAAAGAAATAGAATATTTGAAACAATGACTGAGAATTTCCCCCAAATTAATGTCAGACAGTAAACCACAGATCTGGGAAGTTCAGAGAGCACCAGAAAGATAAATGAAAAAAGAAACAACAACAACAACAACAAAACCTACATATAAGCATATCATTCTCAAACTACAGAAGATCAGATATAAAGAAAATAATCCTGGAAGAGGTCAGAGGAAAAAAATCTAGACTATAGAGGAACCAAGTCTAGTGACTTACATGTGACTTCTATTAAGAAACTATGCAAACAAGAATAGATTACAGTGAAATGTTTAAAGAAGAAAGTCACAACTTGGAATTCTGTGCCCTGAAAATTTTGAAAAATGAAGGAGACATAAAATTTTCTCAAACAAAAATGGAGGGAATTTGTTCCCTGTAGACCAGTCTTGCAAGAAGTGTTAAAGAAAGCTCTTTAGAGACAAGAAAAATAATAGAAACTCAAATCTTCATAAGGAAAGGAAGAATATCAAAGAAGGAATAAAGGAAGGTAAATAAAAACTTTTATTTTTCTTAGTTTAATTGATCTCACAGGTAAGTTTGTTCAAAATTATAATAGCAACAATGTATTTGATTATGAGGTTGTGGCTATATTGTATACATACTTATGTATGTTTACATGTAACTAAAATAAATGATAGTAATGATACAATGGCTAGGAGGGAGGAAATTTTGGATTTTTTCCCTATTACAAGGTAGTTATACTCCTTGTGAAGAAGTATAGTGTTATTGGAAGGTGACCTTGGGTTAATTGCAAATGTATACTACAAACTCTAGAGCAACCACTAAAAAAAGTTAAGGAATTAACTGATAAACTAAGAAAGGAGAATTAAAAATATATATATTTTTGTGGTTCCTCAAAAATTTTAAATAAAAACTAACTGCCACATAATGCATCAGTGTAACATCTGGGTATACATAATGCATCAATGTAACATCTGGGTATACATAATGCATCAATGTAACATCTGGGTATACATCTGGTATTACATTTATAATATTGTGATTTACAATAAGAAATATATATTTGGTCTCCATACCTACTAATGGCAAAGAGCTCTTAAAATCGTTAGAATTTTCTAAGGTGAGAGGAGCAAAAGTGTTTCTCTTATGTTAATGAGGTAAGTTTTGGCTTGCGAGTAGAATTAGGAGCTGGTTGTCAGAACAGAGAACAGTCGCGCTATTAAGGGTGCCTAAGATGTCCTTTTCATTATAGGGGACTGGAATGCAAAAGTAGAAAGTCAAGAAACACCTGGAGTAACAGGCAAATTTGGCCTTGGAATACGGAATGAAGCAGGGCAAAGACTAACAGAGTTTTGCCAAGAAAATGCACTGGTCATAGCAAATACCCTCTTCCAACAACACAAGAGAAGACTTTATACATGGACATCACCAGATGGTCAACACCGAAATCAGATTGATTATATTCTTTGCAGCCAAAGATGGAGAAGCTCTATACAATCAGCAAAAACAAGACCAGGAGCTGACTGTGGCTCAGACCATGAACTCCTTATTGCCAAATTCAGACTTAAATTGAAGAAAGTAGGGAAAACCACTAGACCATTTAGGTATGACCTAAATCAAATCCCTTATGATTATACAATGGAAGTGAGAAATAGATTTAAGGGCCTAGATCTGATAGATAGAGTGCCTGATGAACTATGGAATGAGGTTTGTGACATTGTATAGGAGACAGGGATCAAGACCATCCCCATGGAAAAGAAATGCAAAAAAGCAAAATGGCTGTCTGGGGAGGCCTTGCAAATAGCTGCGAAAAGAAGAGAAGCAAAAAGCAAAGGAGAAAAGGAAAGACATAAACATCTGAATGCAGAGTTCCAAAGAATAGCAAGAAGAGATAAGAAAGCCTTCTTCAACGATCAACGCAAAGAAATAGAGGAAAACAACAGAATGGGAAAGACTAAGGATCTATTCAAGAAAATCAGAGATACCAAAGGAACATTTCATGCAAAGATGGGCTCGATAAAGGACAGAAATGGTATGGACCTAACAGAAGCAGAAGATATTAAGAAGAGGTGGCAAGAATACACAGAGGAACTGTACAAAAAAGAGCTTCATGACCCAGATAATCATGATGGTGTGATCACTGACCTAGATCCAGACATACTGGAATGTGAAGTCAAGTGGGCCTTAGAAAGCATCACTACGAACAAAGCTAGTGGAGGTGATGGCATTCCAGTTGAGCTATTCCAAATCCTGAAAGATGATGCTGTGAAAGTGCTGCACTCAATATGCCAGCAAATTTGGAAAACTCAGCAGTGGCCACAAGATTGGAAAAGGTCAGTTTTCATCCCAATCCCAAAGAAAGGCAATGCCAAAGAGTGCCCAAACTACCGCACAATTGCACTCATCTCACACGCTAGTAAAGTAATGCTCAAAATTCTCCAAGCCAGGCTTCACCAATATGTGAACCGTGAACTTCCTGATGTTCAAACTGGATTTAGAAAAGGCAGAGGAACCAGAGATCAAATTGCCAACATCCACTGGATCATCGAAAAAGCAAGAGAGTTCCAGAAAAACATCTATTTCTGCTTTATTGACTATGCCAAAGCCTTTGACTGTGTGGATCACAATAAACTGTGGAAAATTCTGAAAGAGATGGGAATACCAGACCACCTGATCTGCCTCTTGAGAAATCTGTATGCAGGTCAGGAAGCAACAGTTAGAACTGGTCATGGAACAACAGACTGGTTCCAAATAGGAAAAGGAGTTCATCAAGGCTGTATATTGTCACCATGTTTATTTAACTTCTATGCAGAGTACATCATGAGAAATGCTGGACTGGAAGAAACACAAGCTGGAATCAAGATTGCTGGGAGAAATCTCAATAACCTCAGATATGCAGATGACACCACCTTTATGGCAGAAAGTGAAGAGGAACTCAAAAGCCTCTTGATGAAAGTGAAAGTGGAGAGTGAAAAGGTTGGCTTAAAGCTCAACATTCAGAAAACGAAGATCATGGCATCTGATCCCATCACTACATGGGAAATAGATGGAGAAACAGTGGAAACAGTGTCAGACTTTATTTTTCTGGGCTCCAAAATCACTGCAAATGGTGACTGCAGCCATGAAATTAAAAGACGCTTACTCCTTGGAAGGAAAGTTATGACCAACCTAGATAGCATATTCAAAAGCAGAGACATCACTTTGCCAACAAAGGTTCGCCTAGTCAAGGCTATGGTCTTTCCTGTGGTCATGTATGGATGTGAGAGTTGGACTGTGAAGAAGGCTGAGCGCTGAAGAATTGATGCTTTTGAACTGTGGTGTTGGAGAAGACTCTTGAGAGTCCCTTGGACTGCAAGGAGATCCAACCAGTCCATTCTGAAGGAGATCAGCCCTGGGATTTCTTTGGAAGGAATGATGCTAAAGCTGAAACTCCAGTATTTTGGCCACCTCATGCAAAGAGTTGACCCATTGGAGAAGACTCTGATGCTGGGAGGGATTGGGGGCAGGAGGAGAAGGGGACGACAGAGGATGAGATGGCTGGATGGCATCACTGACTCGATGGATGTGAGTCTGAGTGACCTCCAAGAGCTGGTGATGGATAGGGAGGCCTGGTGTGCTACAGTTCATGGGGTCTCAAAGAGTCAGACACGACTGAGCGACTGATCTGATCTCTGAACCAACTCTTCCTTCTATTTCCACAGGCTATTCCTAACCTTTACTACATTTCCAGACCTCCTGCACTGGACTGTGACAAGCTCTTCTCCACAGAAATCTTGAGAAAGCCAAAGATGCAGTGAGAAATGAAGAAATTTCTCTTATGGTCCTAGGGTGGATCCTTGAATACTGATGTACAATACTAAAACAGATGCTACCTTCTCCTCTCCTTAAAAAAAAAAAAAAAAAAAATTACTAAGAGATATTTTAATTATTTTCCAGTGCAAAGTTGGAATGGATAAAACCTCCTTTAATTGAGATAAATAAATCTTTGAAATGCAGCTGTATTCCCTCTTCCTGGCATTCATAGGATGAACTTACTTCTGAATTGTCTCTGGCTTTGTACTGCTTGCTGCCCAATAAAACATCCCAAGGAGGTTTCCAGGAAGCAGAGAAAATCGTGATGGTAGTTAACCAAACAGAAAACCAATAAACACATGTATTGAAAACTGCTATATTTAAAGGGCAAGACAATGGCCCCCAAATGAGAAACAGCTAAAACATTTTGATTTAACAATGCAAGGCCAAAGTCTAAATTAGACAGCAACAACAAAAGTAGAATAGCGTGGAGATGCCGGGGATCGAACCCGGGGCCTCATACATGCGAAGCATGCGCTCTACCACTGAGCTACATCCCCTCGTGAAAATTCGCTGCTGGGTAGGATTCCTGTGGTTTTAAAAGCTCAATGCGTTGTGCACAATTTGGGTATCTTTTTATTTCCAACCAAATAGTGACCATCATTGAGGATGAATTACACTTAAAGCCGCTTTCGGATTCTATCCAAGTAATCCCCTTCGGAAATGCAGTGACAGCATGCAACTTATATCGTTACTGAGAGCAGAGCCCAATTTCATTCAGTAGCTTCAGCACAAGTGCTTTCTCTCGCATTGGCCAAATCGAACCCCATGTGGAAATCACTGGGAGGTTTTTTTCCAGAACTCTGAAGAATGGTCTACAAGCCAAAGGCTCATAGAAAATGCGATCCCCCACTCCCACCCCCACCCCTTTTCTTTGTAGCTGAATGGTTGAACGGTCAAATGACTCTTTGGAGCTGCGTCTTTCTACTTGCTCTCGCTTGGAGGAAAAAAGACAAACGACAACCAAACCACAAACAAAAAATGTCCAGATTGTTGAAATTGTGAAAATCCTGCCCTAGTCTTTGTCGCCAGAGGTAACGGCTCTCTCCACAGAGACCTTCTAACTCTCCTGAAATCTGAGTGGTTATCTGTGAACTGTGGGTTCATGAAAAATCTTAGATTTAAGAAGCCCTAATTCCCTGTTTCCCCCTTTCCTTTATCCACTGGCCAGCTTCTCGTTCCGCAGGCTACTCCGCGAAAGAATGAACCTGGTCAGTTCGGAGAGCTCATCTGCAACCTAAGAACCTAAGACGGGTAGAAGAAATAGATGTTTTCCCCCTACCCTTCACTACTTTATCATCCTAAATCCCAGATGAAAAATATTGGTGAGCCATCAGCCAATCAATGAGGGAAAATATATAAAGTGCTAAAATAAGCCTTTATTGTTTAAACCATTGAGATTTTGTGGATGCTTTCTTTAACATCATAATCAAGCCTATATTTAGTGAAACAGGGAAATTATCCCTTTTGTTATATGAATAGCAGTTCTATTTTCCCAGTCTGAAATTTATCATTGACTTTGCTTGTGGACTTTTCTTTGTTATAGAGGAGGCTTTGCTTTGTTTTGTTTTACTCTATTATTATCCAAATAATGCATATTGCAGAAAATTTGGAAAGTAAGAAAAGCATAAATGTACTAAAGAAAATTTACCTATGCTCTTATCACTCTTTCAGAAGCTCTCTTGAAATCAAATTTGTCAAATTTTCCCTTAAAAATTTTTGTATTTTTGAATCATTATTGGAATAACCTTCCCCACTCCAAAGTTATTAAAAATTTTACTTGTGGTTTTGAAGTACTTCTAAATTTTGTATTAATAAATCTCAAACATCATTGAGAATTCACCCTGCTGTAAGTTGTGGGATATTAAATCAAAATTTTTTTGTCCAGGTAACTACCCATATTTGCCATCTTTACTCATAGTGGAAGATTATAACCCACTTTGCTCAATGTTTACAGACCTAGCAGTCAGAAATAGAGTATTTACTCATAATACTTGAACTGTCCAATTTATCTAACAGATAAATCTAATAGATAATTGTTAACAGATAAATCTAATCTAGAACTCCGGATGAGAACAGAGTTCCTAATGAAAATAGCATTATACCAATTAGGAGAATCTAAAGCCTAACTACAAATTCTTTGTTTTACTCCCCTCCCTGCTTTTTTTTTTTTCCCCTGAAAGTCATAGTGACTCTTGTTCTTTTCAAAAGTGTATCTGAGTTTCCTTTCAGATGTAAATTTTATCTTGTTTATGATAAAGTCTTTTGTTGAAAATATGTATATCTGAATTTCTTTTCAAATATATATTTTATCTTTTTACTATGATGTACTCTGTCTTCAAAGCATGCACACACTTGAATAGCTTTTTAAAAGTATATACCAACTTTCTGAAGTTAATTTTCTTGTGAACATAAGGATCTCTCTCCCCAGTGACTCCCAAAGTAGTTTCTTGAAAATTGAGGGATTCAGAGTCTTGTGGAAATGTGACCACTGACTTAGAAAAATTTAAATATGGCTTTTTGCGTACAAGAATAACGGGGGAGATATCCTGGAAGGAATACCCTGGAATAAATAAATATCCAGTGGATTTTTCACCTCTAAGTCTTAACTCATGTATTTTTATGAGTGAATGATTTGGGTAGAAGAAAATCCTTGTCATTCACACACACACACAAACCATATATTAGTCTTTAGGCATAGGAAAGACAAAGGATGGTGAACTAACACTGAATTAACACTCAGTTGTGTCCAACTCTTTGTGACCCCATGGACTGTAGCCCACCAGGCTCCTCTGTCTAAGAATGGTAGAAGGATATTAAATATTAGCACTTTATCAGAAAGAATTCAGGTAATCTTGCATAGTGGCAATTTACCAATATTTGCACATAGCCTCTCCCAGACTTTAGTCCTTAATAAATCCCCAAATAAAACTGAAACTTACAGCTCCCACATTGTGCATTTTTATTTCAGTCAACACCTGTCAACAGAAGGGGGAAAAAAAAAAAAAGCACAATGTGAGAGTTTTGAGTTAAGTTTTATTGGGGGCAAAATGAGGACTATAGCCAGGGAGAGGTAGCTCAGATAGCTCTGAGGAACTGCTCTGAACAGGTAGGGGGGAAGATCAGTACTATATATGATTTTAGTGAAAGAGGGTACATGCAATCAAGCACACTTTTTGGCAGAGGTTTGCTGCTAGTCAGGAGGAGCATATGTCACCATTAATGATTTTACCCACTCCAGTGTTCTTGCTTGGAGTATCCCAGGGACGGGGGAGCCTGGTGGGCTGCCGTCTATGGGGTAGCACAGAGTCGGACACGACTGAAGAGACTTAGCATAGCATAGCATAGATGTAAGAAAATGTAAGGACTTGGGGTCATAAAATCTCCTGAAAATATCTGTTTGAAGGCCTGTTCTGCCAGTTTTTTCCTGGAGTACAGAGTGCCTCATTCCTGATCTCCACTCTGAATTCCTTTCAGGGTGTGTTGAGGTCAGCAGCTGCAGTGGCTAATGACTTAAATCCTTGGAGAGGCAAATGGCAAAGTGGCAATTTTTAGTTGGCATACTTCACAAATATGAGTGAAGTTTTGCATATAGATTTTGAGTGTGAGTTACAGAACTGCTTTAATTTGTAAGAATTATGCACATTTATATATTTTCTTCTGTTTATTCAAATACATTAGTTCTTATAACTCTGTTGTCCAATATGGTAGCCACTAGCGCATGTGATTCTTGAGTACTTGAAATATGACCAGTCCAACTTATGTGCTATAAGTTTAAGATGCACACCAGATTTCAAAGAATTAGTATTAAAAAAAGAATGTAAAATACTTAGGTACTATGTTTATGTGGATTATTTTTTTCTTTCATTCTTCTTTTAATAGCTTTTTATTTTATATTGGTATACAGCTGATTAACAATGTTGTGATAGTTTCCGGTTAACAGTGAGGGACTCAGCCATATATGTACAGGTATCCTTTCTCCCCCAAACTCCCCTCCCACCCAGGTTGCCACATAACACTGGGCAGAGTTCCATGAGCTATACAGTACACCCTTGTTGGTTATATGTGAACTATTTATTTACATGATAAGGTCAGGTGTTGCCCTAAATGTCTCAGACTGAGCAACGAGAATGAAAACAGCCATGATATCTGGTGCAATAGGTCAGGGGACCTGCAGCCTCTATTGGACTGAGGTGCAGAGTCCACTCTGAGTCCAGCTTTTATTCCTAATTGCAGACTACAAGACTTTTTTTGATCTTAACTTTCCCAAGACACTACGCTGACATAGTCAAGATCTCCTTGTTTTTTATCCCAGGCCATTCCCTTCTGGGCTAGGCTCAGGAACAATCAGTAAGTGCGTAGGCAGCGTTCTTGTCTGCTGCTGACCCGGTATTCCAAGGTCCATGCTTTCATGAGCCCAGTCATACTCCCTTCTGGGTCTGGCCCTGGGGTTTGTAACAAGATTATTCTTAAGAAAAACATGAAAGATAATCATTAACACAGTTTCTTAATATATGCTGTTTTTCCAGGTGCTATTTCTGTGGAATTTCTCAAGGCTATGAAAGTACATTATTAGGAATTCCCACTACAGTTAGGGAACTGTTGACCAAAACCATCTGCCTTGGCCAGGCCTGCATGCTTGAGTTGTCTCAGGCAACAGGAGTTCTAGATAAGGAACATGGTGCTGCCACTGAAAACTAACTGGGAGAATTCAGAAGGGGCCAAAGGCTGGAGGAGATGACCAACCTTCCAGAGTCCTTCTCCCTGGGATCAGTCTTGGTTGAGTAATGTGCATGCCACCAGGGAGGACCCTGAGATTACGGGCCAAGCAGGATGACTGTCTAGAGATAACACAGAAACTAACCCCATTACCATAAAACCTGAGACTACAGCCATGTGGCAGATCAGTTCTCCTGGGTTTCCTTACCTTGCTGCTCTCTACCTAGGCCCCTCTTCTGCAATAAAATCTCTTTGTCAGCACAATGTGCCTCCTCTGACATTTCCAAGTGTGAACGAGAGCCCACTCTTGGACCCTGGAAACAGGTCCCCCTCCTGTAACAGTAGTATTTTAGATATATTGGATTAAATTAAATGCATTATGAATTTTACTTGTTTCTTTTTATTTTTTTCAATGTAACTTCTAGAAAATGTAAAAATTATATATGTGGTTGGCATACATGATTCACATTATGTTGGGCAGTGCTTCCCAATTTACCACACTTTTGCTGATATCAGAAATATACAAGACCCCACTTGGCATTGTTTTCTTCTGTCACAACGTAGAGTAATGATTTACCAAGGACACTGGACATGATCTTAGTTGTACTTTACACCAAGACACAGAGACAAATTAAAACCAGCCCCATTTCCCCATCCCACCTATTTCTCTCCCTCATCGAGACCAGTCACTTTTACGTTTCCTATTTTACATTCTAGAGATCTGATGAATCTTTTGGACCAACTAAGAGACAAACTGTTTCAGACAAATGGAGTCCTTCCAAGTTCAAAATCTACTTCATGGGATTTCTGTGAAGAACAAAACTCTCATACAGTCAGAGGCCAGCAAAAAGGAGACAGCAAATCACCTGACCTGGATTTCTAAGCATTTCCTGGGATTTCTAAGGAAGTTCAAGGAACATAATACTATCTGCAGTCCATGATCACTCTGGCTTAAGACACACTTTCCCAGAAATACCGTTAATGAGTTCCCAATCTTCAAATCACAATAAGCCCTTTTACATTCTCGCTCTACACACTCTGTCTTCCATGATAAGAAAAACCTCCTTAATCACAGATTTCTGCAAAGTTGCCATCTTAGGGGTTTCACTGTGGCTACCAAATACCTTCACAAGACTGAATCTTAAATTTGCAGGCACCTTCTTGTTCAATTGCTCAGTCATGTCTGACTCTTTGTGACCCCATGGACTGGAGCATGTCAGGCTTCCCTGTCCTCCACTATCTCCAGGAGTTTACTCACACTCATGTCCATTGAGCTTGTGATGCTATCTAACCATCTCATCCTCTGCTGCCCCTTCTCCTTTTTCTTCAATCTTTCCCAGCATCAGGGTCTTTTCCAGTGAGTTGGTTCTTCGCATCAGGTGGCCAAAGTATTGGAGCTTCAGCATCAGTCCTTTCAATGAATATTCAGTACTAATTTCCTGTAGGATGGACTGGTTGGATCTCCTTGCAGTCTAAGGGACTCTAAAGAGTTTTCTCCAGCACAACAGTTCAAAAGCATCAATTCTTCCGCGCTCAGCCTCTATGGTCCAATTCGGCACATCCCTACAAGACTACTGGAAAAATCATAGCTTTGACTGTACTATTTGTCGGCACCTTAATCATGTTCAAACCCAAGTTCCTCCTCTTTCCAGGCTCCATCTAACACCCACAAAGCAAAAACACAACAGACTACCCGCAAGCAGAAAGGAATTCATTCTTCTCCATACCCGTTCCACCATGGAGGAATCCTGTTTCTGACTTATTTGAGCGAATGTCTCAAAACCTTGTTTATTCGATTGCATACTAAGAGTTGATGACTTAATATTCAGGCAGCACCATGGCCCAGAGCAGAGAGTGAAAACCTCTTTTGGACATAAAAAGGAAAAAAAAAAAAAAAATCCTAGCAACGCCCGAACAGGGACTTGAACCCTGGACCCTCAGATTAAAAGTCTGATGCTCTACCGACTGAGCTATCCGGGCTCACAAACATCAGAGTTTTCTGACGGCCTAGTAAGAGTGAATTCATTAGATTATTTTTCAATTGTGATCCGTGTTAAAGATCAGTCCTGCACACGTACCTCATATACTCAAGCCAAGAGCAGCCGGCAGAGGCCACTTCCACACTCACTAACCTGCTGCCATCACAACAGGCATCAGGTTTGAAACAATTTGACTTCCCTCTGAAGAGCTCGCCTATGGAAAGGGCCCCAAGATGCTCTCAAAAGCCAACAGTTTGGGTACAAACAAGTGCGATCTTCTTATGGGACAGAAGTTTTCTGTTTACTTCCCTAAAATACATGGGACTTCAACACTTTCTTGTAAGTACAGGATGCAAAGAAGAGAGGTGGAGCTTGGACAGGTCCTTCCTACCCATTTACCCAAATCCTACTCATATTTAAAGATCCATGTATACGCCCTCTTCTCCCTACTTGGCTGATTGCAACTTGCCTCCTTCCTTGTCCTGTTCAAGCGTCGCCTTTCCGCTCTTGTCCACTATATTGCTTCCCGCGTGAGATCTTGCCAATAACTTGGTTCACTCCACCCAGGCTCCAGGTTTTCGACACTCCAGGTCAGGGTTTCCCAAACCTGCCAGAGTTTGAGTTTGCAGAGTTTCCTAATATTATAAATTACTGTCTGCTTTCGGACTTCATTCAAAATTCACATCTGGGTTACTTGTCACACAAATTGGACGGAAAGTGTTTTTGCGCCTCAGTGCCTGAGGTGACAGATGCTATCTAGGCTACAAAGCGCTAATTTCTTTCACACAAGACGTTAAATGAGACTCCTTTCATATATGGAAGTCCCAGCCCACACATTTCCCCTGCTCACTCCTCATTCTGGAGAAAATTCTGTCCGAAAGAGATTGTGTACTCTTTTTCCTCCTCCCTCCTCCTTTTGTCTTTCAAAAACAGAGCCTCAATAAGTAAAGCAGTTGCCAAGGGCCCGATCGCGTTGTTGCCTTAGGTTTATTGGACATGCACTGTCGCTCTGCATTTCTTGGCAGGTTGTGTGTGAATTCTTTCCGCTTTGTCATCTCTTTCCTTCCGGAAGGACCTAAATCCCGCTCTATCCGCCGCAACCTTACCCTCCTCTTTAGCAATACTTTTCTTCTTTGTCTTCTTCTGCGGTATTTTTACGGTCTTTTAGGCAGTTTTGGAGGCAGAGGAGGTTGAAGTTAGGGGAAAGGAGGAATTTGAAAACTCAAGAAAAATACCCCATTCCTGAGACGTTCCCTGGTGATGGAATGGAAATGCCTTCCTGAGAGCTGGTGAAGATGGAGCAAACTTTGGAGCAAGCTGAGAGAAGTAGGAAGACACCTGAAGCAGAAACAACAAACCGCAGGGTCCAAATTCAGTCTAAAGTCTAAAATACATACCAATGATTCCTTATTCTCCAGTACCAATGGGTCTTTTTCAGTCCTTGTGCTAGTCTCATCTCAGGGGCCTTCTCTTCCATAGCCACATGAAAATCCAGGTCTCTGACTGCTCAGATAACTAATTAAAGGAGCAAGGATATTTCCATCACCACCACCCCATCCCACTCCCCTTTATTCTATCCCCTTTCTTCTTTCCTTCTTGTCTTCCTTTTGCCGATTCTCAGCCCTGGAAATTGGTAGGCTGGAAGGAGTAAATATGAGAAAGGTTGACAAAAATACAGATGGAGGTGCCAGGGATTGAACCAGGGACCTCGTACATGCGAAGCACGCGCTCTACCACTGAGCTACACCCCCCATATCTGTGCTCCTCTGGCTGTTTCATAAAATATTATTTGTCTTTTTTTTTTTTTTTTTTTTAAAGCTATGAGTTGCCTAGAGAAAGTCTATCAAGTTAAATGTTACTATTTCTGAAGTTTTTAAATATACAGTCTAGTGGCTTCTTCCTGGCCTGCAGTTATTTAATTAACCAGGAACAAGCTGAAAGAATAAAGTCTTCTGAGAGATACTTTTAAAAAACATTCTATTCTTTTCCCTTTATGCTCCTCAGTAATACTGTCAGTGGAATTTAGTGCTCAAGCTTGATGATGTGACTGAGTCTTCCAAGTTTGTTGTTTGGAGTTCAGGAAATCCTGAATGAGCCAGACCTTTCTTTTTTTGTTTCGTTCAGTCAAATGTTCCTTGAGAAGACAGACATACCAGTGAGGATAACCCTTAGAGTGGAAAGGGGTCAGGAGCAAATGGGTGTAAATTTAACTTTGATGTGAGGAAGAAAAACTGAATAAGGGGATATGGAGAGGAAAGTGAGAAAAGTTTGTGTGAATACAGTTTAAGAGAGTAAAGAAAAGAGCAAGAATAAAGGTGCTAGAAACTAAACCCAGTGCTTCATTTCATGCATTCTACTCTCACATAATCTAAGAAATTCAGAAAAAGACCCATCCTCACTGATTTCCATTTGCTACTGGTTCTCCACAAAGAAGTCTAGAAATGAAAAGTAAGGATTTATCTATTTTAGAGAATCTTGTAACTGCTGTCACTCTCAAGTGCATGATCAGAGGATTTGAATCATTGCAATAGTGTGTAGATCTAATGGGGGTGCTGTCCAACTTGCTGGGTGAATAGAATTGCAAGAGACAGAGAATGCAAGAGACAAAAGTTTACTCACCTTAGATTTTCGGCTGGTACTCTTAAACATAAAGGCAGGTTGACTAGAGAAAAGCAGTGCTTTACTAATGTGTGCAACAGGCATCACTCAGGAGAAACATAAACAGAAAGTAACTCAAAGTGCAAGTTTAGCACCTCAGCCAGTGAAGTATATTCAAGAAAGAACAGTAAATTTATAGATAAAGAACAGGATTAAAGAAAGCAGTTTTTGTCTTTTCAGGGCAGTAAACTGTGGGAAATTAAATACTGGGAAGGAAACTAGTGAACTAAAGTTTGTTTGCAGATTCCTCTAGTGTCTATCATCAACTCGATGGACATGAATTTGAGCAAGCTCCAGGAGTTGGTGATGGAGAGGGAGGCCTGGTGTGCTGTGTGGTCCATGGGGTTGCAAAAAGTCAGACATGACTGAGCGACTGAATTGAACTAGTGCCTATCTCGGAGAAGGCAATGGCAAACGGAGAAGGCAATGGCACCCCACTCCAGTACTCTTGCCTGGAAAATCTCATGGACGGAGGAGCCTGGAAGGCTGCAGTCCATGGGGTCGCTGAGGGTCAGACAGGACTGAACGACTTCACTTTCACTTTTCACTTTCCTGCATTGGAGAAGGAAATGGCAACCCACTTCAGTGTTATTGCCTGGAGAATCCCAGGGACGGAGAAGCCTGGTAGGCTGCCGTCTCTGGGGTCGTACAGAGTCGGACACGACTGAAGCGACGCAGCAGCAGCAGCAGCAGTGCCTATCTGGGCTGATAAGAGTTTTTCTCCAGTAAAAGGAGGATTTATATCCTGCTTTTGGTCAGACATGGAAGGATAAAGAGAACTTTTTTGCACCTTAATTGTCTTCAGCTCAAAATAATTTTTATGTCAAAGAGGCATACTTTGGGGGATATTCTGGTTTCATACATAGTCATGTGCAGAAGGACCATGTTACAGCATGTTACCATACAGTCATATGTTAGAGATAGTTTGTCAACTTCAACTCAAAAGTGCATGAAGATCTGAGAAAGTATGAGTATGCCGTTCTTCCTATATCTTGTTATATTAAAATTTTTTATTTGGTTGCTTTTTAACTGTACAGTTTGACATTATTAGTTTAAGAAGCTATTAAAATTGTATTATTTATACTTAAACCTAATTTATTGAACTATAAACTAGATATATTTCACTTTTTATCCCCCCCAAAATGAGAACGTGGCTCCCAGTGATCAACACCAAGTGGATTCCTGCAAGTTAACTGCAGCTGGTCGCATAGTGAAGACTTCACGGAATCAACCGTTCACTACTGGAGGTGCCGGGGATTGAACCCGGGGCCTCGTGCATGCTAAGCACGCGCTCTACCACTGAGCTACACCCCCTTACTTATGTTTTAGGGGAGAAAACTTAATGCCTTACCTATCTGCCTAGGAGAAGGCAATGGCACCCTACTCCAGTACTCTTGCCTGGAAAATCCCATGGTAGGCTGCAGTCCATGCGGCCGCTAAGAGTCGGACACGACTGAGCAACTTCCCTTTCACTTTTCACTTTCATGCATTGGAGAAGGAAATGGCAACCCACTCCAGTGTTCTTGCCTGGAGAATCCCAGGGACGGGGGAGCCTGGTGGGCTGCCGTCTATGGGGTCGGACAGAGTCGGACACGACTGAAGAGCCTTAGCAGCAGCAGCAGTGTTTCCAGATCTTGAAATTATTACCACAAAGATTGCGTGCGTACAGTTCCATTATTTCCTGAAACCCCTTTATTTCATTCTCTTTCTCAGCTACACGAAGAGAAGGGCAACTTCATGTTAGGCAGAAAGGCATCATTCCTAGTATCTATTCACGTTTGTCAACCTACAAAAGGTGACTAGAAGAAAGAAGAGCCTAGAATCAACGATTCTTAAGGAACGACTAGGAGAACTAGCCTCATATTCTAATTTCTTCATACAGATCTCCACTAGAAGGAACCAAAGCCAATGTAAAATTGGCTGTCACCTAGAATATCAATGTGTCAGAATGTAAGAAAATGCTCAACGATTATAGCAAGCTCAAAAGATCACAGTACCTTCTAGGCAATCTTGGAAACACTGAGCTTTAAGATGAATAATAAACAATACAGGAATACAAACTAATAGATAAAATAAGGCTACTGGGTCAGAGAGTTGACTGAAATACAAGGTCTGAATGAGGAGATGGCCAGCGTGAAAGGATCCCTAACTTGCTCTGAGGACGGTAATAATGGCTCTGTTGTCCGTTTCAGAACTTGGAAACTTCAGTTTGAATTGAGAGGTCAGTGGCTCAATAGATTATTCAGACACTTGTTGAATTAAAGTTCTAAAATCTAAAAATTAAAATTCTAAAATTTTGGCTGGAGTAAGATTTCATAAATTCACTCGGAGTTTATTCATATAAAAATCTAGATCTATTTTGTGATCGTCAGTCCATTACCTCATTCCTTTATGCACCCGAAGTAAACTCGCCCTTGGGGATCAACTAAGAAGTTTAGAATGCCGAAACCCGGGATTGAACCAGGGATCTTTAGATCTTCAGTCTAACGCTCTCCCAACTGAGCTATTTCGGCTACCTGAAAATTTACCTTCCTGACATTTCTTTTTTTTTTTTTTTTTTCAATTTCAGTTTTTAGAAGGTTTCAGATTCTTTTAGTGTGGCTACCTAGTTGTCCAATGTATCTGCCTATTTGGAAAGACCTGGAATTAGATTGCCTTCCATGTATGCCAACTGGAGCCAATTCCTGGCAGCATGGGATGAACACATAAACGTAGGAAAATCTGAAGAGAGGTGACAATGAGGGATTCGATGGAAGGACTTTCTCCTCCTCTGCGTCCTGTCAGTTGAACCAGACACAGCTCAGAAACTAAAGGAAACTAAGCTAAATGTTATAGGTAGCTCTTATTTCTCTCTCTTTTTTTCATTCTTTCATCTCTCACAATCTCCAAAAATGGTGAGAAATAAAAGCCAATGATGCTGTGAATTTGCTAAAAGAATACCACATACATAAATATTATCAGCCTAAACACTTCAGCCAGTAGTCCCAACTGACAGGAAAGCAACTGTCACAGTTAGAAAATTTGAAATGACAAATCCCATCACAACAGAATTTCTTCACAAAATTTTCTTCAAAAATAAAATTGAAACTATGACCAAGTCAGTTTTTGATTGGCTCCTTTGTGATTCAGGCAAGGAAATCACTTAGCATTGTGAGGTAATAAATAGTGCACAGCATCATTTCATTTTCAAGTAGAAACTGAATATATAAAGCAAAGCTTTTGAGTCATTTTTGTGAGAAAGTAGCTCATATTCCCATGGCTCCTACACTTGGTACAATCCTCTATTCTTCAACCCACATCCAGAACTTCAGAGGGAACTCCTGATAACTAAAGAAGAAAAAGAAAAACCAGATGTGGTTTATAGATGATTCTGCTAATATACTGGGACCACACAAGTGTGAGCAGCTTCCATAGAACCTGTTGGCCAGTGAAGGTAAACCCTCTCAATAGGCATTACTTCAAGCAGGGTATGTGACTGTTCATTTTGCTTGGAAGGACAGATGTAGGGTAGATATCTACACTAGTTAATGAGAGGTGGCTAATAGTTTGGCAGGTGATTAGGGGCTTGGAGAGAAAATTATTGAGAGAAAACTGAAAAACTGGTGACAGAGAGGTCTGGTAAATAGACGGGTAGACAGAATCCCCCAAATGTGCAGAGCCTAAGGATATTTGTTTTCAAGTAAATGCTCTACAGAGAGCAAGCTCCTTGTAGGCAGTTGAACACAATGACACATTCTGTGGATGTCTGGAAGCTTCTCCTTGGCCACCACTGTACTTGCCCAATGAGCTTGTGAACAAAGTAACCATGATAACAAGAACAGAGGTCATATATAGGCTCAGCAACGCAGACTACTTTTTTTTGGTTCTACATATGTATTTTAATTTTTTATTAATACTTATTTTAATTTTAAAATTTTAATTGGAGGATAGTTGCTTTACAATATTGTATTAGTTTCTGCCATATATCAATATGAATCAGCCACAGGTATACACACATCCCCTCCCTCTTGAAACTCCCTCTCACACCCCACCCCATCGCACCTCTCTAGGTTGTCACAAAGCATCAGTTTGAGCTCCCTGCATCCTACAGCAAGCTCCCAATATGTAGTGGGAATTCCTAACAATGTCCTTTCACAGCCTTGAGAAATTCCACAGAAATAGCACCTGGAAAAACAGCATATATTAAGAAACTGTGTTAATGATTATCTTTCATGTTTTTCTTAAGAATAATCTCCTTGTTATAAACTCCAAGACCAGACCCAGAAGGGAGTATGACTGGGATCATGAAAGAATGGACCTTGGAACACCGGATTGGCATCAGACATGAATGCTGCCTACGCACTTGCTGATTGTTCCCAAGACTAGCCCAAAAGAGAATGGCCTGGGGTGAAAACAAGGCGATCTGGACTATGTCAGCATAGTGTCTTGGGAAAGATAAGATCAAAAAAGTCTTGTAGTGGACAATTAGGAATAAAAGCTGGACTCAGAGTGGACTCTGCACCTCAGTCCAATAGAGGCTGCAGGTCCTCTGACCCGTTGCACCAGATTTCGTGTTCTGTCTTCATTCTTATCACTCGCTCCCAGCCCATTTGGGCAACACCACTATCCATTTTACATACAGTAAAGAATACATTTCAGGGCTACCCTCTTAATTTTCTCCTTTCCCAACTGTGTTCACAAGTCTGTTCTCTGTGTTTGTGTCTCCACTGATGCCTTGAAAATAGATTCATCAGTACCATCCTTCTATATTCCATGTATATATGTTAATATATGATATTTGTTTTTCTCTTTCTGATTTACTTCACTCTGTATGATAGACTGCAGGTTCATCCATCTCATTAGAACTGGGTCAAATGAGTTCCTTTTTATGGCCGAGTAATATTCCATTTTTTATATGTATTAAATCTTATTTAGCCATTCATTTGTCAATGGACATCTAGGTTTCTTTTATGTCCCAGCTATTATAAATAGTACTGCAGTGAACATTGGGGTATGTGCGTCTTTTTCAATTTTGGTTTCCTCAGGATATATGCCCAGTAGTGAGATTGTTAGGTCATATGGAAGTTTTATTCTTAGTTTTTTAAGGAATCTCCATACTGTTCTCCATAGTGGCTGTATCAATTTACATTCTACCAATAGTGCAAGGGGGTTCCCTTTTCTCCACACCCTTTCAAGCGTTTATTGTTTGTACATTTTTTTGATGATAGCCATTCTGACTGGTATGAGGTGATGCCTCATTGTAGTTTTGACTTACATTTCTCTAATAATGAATGAAGCAACACAGATTTCTGTGCACCAAAATAATGTAGTTTAAACTACTACTAAGTGACTAAACTACCAACATCACAAACTTTGAGCCCTCACATGGGGCTATTATTCCACTGGAGAACAACTACCTACCCTGGTGTCAGGTTCCTTACATTTGACCACTTCTGTATTAGGGGCACAATGTATATCTAATCTCACTAGAATAGATACTTATTCTATACATAGATTTCCCCACATGTCCCACAATGCTTCTGTCAAAACCACCAGCCACGAATTTACTGAATGTCTTATTCAACAGCACCTACAGCATTGTTTCTGAGACAAGAAGCCAGTTTATATGGAGAAAAAAAAAAAAAAAAATCGGCTGCTGCTGCTGCTAAGTCGCTTCAGTCGTGTCCGACTCTGTGCGATCCCATAGACGGAAGCCCACCAGGCTCCTCTGTCCCTGGGATTCTCCAGGCAAGAACACTGGAGTGGGTTGCCATTTCCTTCTCCAATGCATAATAGTGAAAAGTGAAAGTGAAGTTACTCAGTCGTGTCCGACTCTTAGCGGCCCCATGGACTGTAGCCTAGCAGGCTCCTCCGTCCATGGGATTTTCCAGGCAAGAGTACTGGAGCGGGGTGCCATCGCCTTCTCTGATAGGGGAAAAAAAAAAATCGGCAATAGACTAATATTCTGGGATTCACTGGCCTCACCATAAGGCCGCTAACCCTGAGGAACTAACCTGACTGAATGGTGGAGTGACCTTTTGAATACTTAGTTATGGTATGAGCTAAGAGACAATACTTTTGGTGAGGGAGGCCATGTAATGATATCCAGGATATGGTAAATACTCTTCATCAGTGACTAATGGCAATGTATCTCTCTCATCAGGATCTATGGATACACGAATCGGAGAGAGGAAGTCAGAGTGAGTCTTTTCACTGTTATGGCCAGCCTCCGGACACAGGGACATTTTGCTCCCTCTCTATTCCACTGATAATTTTAATTTGAACCCCAAAGTCTTTACATGATTTTTCTGGTGTTTCTTTGTGATTGGAATTTATGAATAAAAGGCATGATTTTATTTAAAGAGATAAGAATCAGTGTATTGAGGGCATGTATTGAGCTGTGAAAGTGCTGCACTCAATATGCCAGCAAATTTGGAAAACTCAGCAGTGGCCACAAGATTGGAAAAGGTCAGTTTTCATCCCAATCCCAAAGAAAGGCAATTCCAAAGAGTGCTCAAACTACCGCACAATTGCACTCATCTCACATGCTAGTAAAGTAATGCTCAAAATTCTCCAAGCCAGGCTTCAGCAATATGTGAACCGTGAACTTCCTGATGTTCAAGCTGGTTTTAGAAAAGGCAGAGGAACCAGAGATCAAATTGCCAACATCCGCTGGATCATGGAAAAAGCAAGAGAGTTCCAGAAAAGCATCTATTTCTGCTTTATTGACTATGCCAAAGCCTTTGACTGTGTGGATCACAATAAACTGTGGAAAATTCTGAAAGAGATGGGAATACCAGACCACCTGATCTGCCTCTTGAGAAATCTGTATGCAGGTCAGGAAGCAACAGTTAGAACTGGTCATGGAACAACACACTGGTTCCAAATAGGAAAAGGAGTACGTCAAGGCTGTATATTGTCACCATGTTTATTTAACTTATATGCAGAGTACATCATGAGAAATGCTGGACTGGAGGAAACACAAGCTGGAATCAAGATTGCCAGGAGAAATATCAATAACCTCAGATATGCAGATGATACCACCCTTATGGCAGAAAGTGAAGAGGAACTAAAAAGCCTCTTGATGAAAGTGAAAGTGGAGAGTGAAAAGGTTGGCTTAAAGCTCAACATTCAGAAAACGAAGATCATGGCATCTGGTCCCATCACTGCATGGGAAATAGATGGGGAAACAGTGGAAACAGTGTCAGACTTTATTTTTCTGGACTCCAAAATCACTGCAGATGGTGACTGCAGCCATGAAATTAAAAGACGCTTACTCCTTGGAAGGAAAGTTATGACCAACCCAGATAGCATATTCAAAAGCAGAGACATCACTTTGCCAACAAAGGTTCGCCTAGTCAAGGCTATGGTCTTTCCTGTGGTCATGTATGGATGTGAGAGCTGGACTGTGAAGAAGGCTGAGTGCCGAAGAATTGATGCTTTTGAGCTGTGGTGTTGGAGAAGACTCTTGAGAGTCCCTTGGACTGCAAGGAGATCCAACCAGTCCATTCTGAAGGAGATCAGCCCTGGGATTTCTTTGGAAGGAATGATGCTAAAACTGAAACTCCAGTATTTTGGCCACCTCATGCGAAGAGTTGACTCATTGGAGAAGACTCTGATGCTGGGAGGGATTGAGGGCAGGAGGAGAAGGGGACGAGAGAAGATGAGATGGCTGGATGGCATCACTGACTCGATGGATGTGAGTCTGAGTGACCTCCAAGAGCTGGTGATGGACAGGGAGGCCTTGCGTGCTGTAATTCATGGGGTCGCAAAGAGTCGGAAACGACTGAGCGACTGAGCTGATCTGATCTGATCTGATCTGATTGAGTCATGTCAAGGAAAGCTTGATAGCATAAAATCCTTAGATTTCCCAATGTGCGGTCAGCTAACGTGTATAGATTACTGAGGAGGTTAATTCCTCATGACAAATACCTGATCCTCTTTCAAAACTCTTGGAGGGATGAGTGACGCTATTTTGGGTAGACCATAACAGTTAAAGATTCACAAACCACCTGCTACCGTTCAGTACTTTTTTCATTAATAGTGGTCCTCAATAAATAGATATGTCTAAGTGGAGGTGCCGGGGATTGAACCCGGGGCCTCGTGCATGCTAAGCACGCGCTCTACCACTGAGCTACACCCCCGATCTTACCAGAATGTTTCATTCGTATTAGACATTACTGAAGATTTGGTGAGTGAGGCAAAATCACTTATTGTCTTGTGAATTAATTTACAAGAGCTCTAGGCAGCCCACTCCACCCAAAGTAAAAGCCTTAACATCAGTACTTGATGAGAAAGAATAATGATCCATTACCTACTATTTCTGGTAATTGTACAATATAATTATGATTGGTGGTAGAAGAGTAGAGAAGCACAGAGAAGGGATCATCATTGGATAGGTTTGCTTCTCCTTAGTTCACAACTCTTTCATTAACCCGAACAGTTGAAAGAATAATGTCTTCTAAAAGATAATTGACTGAGAACGTCTTACTTTTGCTTTTCCTTCTCTTTCTGTTCTTTCCCCTTCGTGCTCCTCAATGATGCTTCCAATGTCACTGGGTCCTCAAGCCTGATAATGTGAGTCTGTTGTGCTTGTTGCCTCAGGTTCGAGAGATCCTGCGTGAGCCAGATCTTCCTTTTTATTTTCCTTCTGTGTTCCTTGGGAAGACAGACTTCAACAGTCATGATGAGGCCCTTGGAGTGAAATGTTACGAATTTAACTTTGGAATTGAGCAGAAAAAGTAAGGGAAAGTGGGGAAATTTTGTGCAGCACGGTTTAGGAGAATGAAATAGGATAGTAATGGAGGTGCTAGAAATGAAGCATTTCATCAAAGATGCTGGCTGGGAAATGTTGGATGAACATGTGGCAAAAATTAAGTTAAATGAAATAATTTAGCATCCATATTAAGGAAGTTGTTGATGTTAGAGAACACTTGAGTAATTTGCATAAGAAAGCAACATAAGTATTCGAGGGGGTGTAGCTCAGTGGTAGAGCGCGTGCTTAGCATGCACGAGGCCCCGGGTTCAATCCCCGGCACCTCCACTTGAGAGACTTTATTGGAGACCTCAGTAAGCCATCTAAGAGAGGTTTTTGGCTTGTTTATTATTGTTGTCATTTTTGTCTTTGCTGCCTTTGGTCTTTTGAATCAATCAAAGTTTCCTGCCTTGTTCTTGTGCCGCAGTTTTCTTTGCAACTTAGGAATACAATGATATAATTCGTGGGGGATATAACTCAAACCATTTGTCCATGTTTTTCTTAGCCATCTTCTCTCTAGCCATTTTGAGCAATCACAGCTGTGTTTTGGGGTACACACAGTGTATAGGATGCCTGCCCCCACCTCTACTATTCTTAGGTAACAGTATTGCATGAGGACTTCGGAAATGGCCAAAGGGAAGCCAGATACTTCTGATCCTCATGTATCTGATGGAAATACCATTTGTGCTTAAAACAAAGATCTAGAGGAGGACAGACTGTAATCGTTTGAATAGACTTTCTCTGTTCAAACCGTGGCTCTTCAGAACTCCCACTGGGAGAAGTGTAGTATATAAGCAGTAGAGAACACTGAAAATGTCCCAAAAGATCTCTGGAAGAAAACTGGGTTTCAGGAGATTTCTGCGTAAGAGTAGGAAACAAGAATGGAAGAGCTAAAGAATCTTCGCTCAGACATTTAAACACTCGACCCTCAAGTCAAAAGTTTGAGGCGCTATCCAAGGTGCTGACACTTGTATTCTTGGACTTGTATTTAAAAGTGTTAGTTTGCCGTCCGGCTTACGTTTCTTTCTCATTTGTCCCTCATATTCCAAAGCTAGGGTGTTAAAAATCTGTTGCTGCCTCAAATACATAAGCCCAAAGCCCCCGCGGACCCTGCTTCTACGCTCAACATTGCTATCACTACAGTCACGCAGGAATCCAGACGTGGCTTTCCAGTTGCTTTTTATAAAGCTATCAATTCCTGCAGTGAGTGCGTGCATACTCAATCGCTCAATCGTGTCCGACTCTTTTGCGACCCCATAAACTGTATCTCGCCAGGCTCCTCTGTCCATGGGATTTCCCAGGCAAGAATACTGGAGTGGGTTGCCAAAACTCCAGGGAATTTCCGACAGTACTGCACCGCAAACAAAAATTCAGCTACACAAGGGCCCTCCAAAGTGCTCAACCTGTTTGTCCAGAGAGGAAAAGAGCAACTAGTATCTTTCTTTTTTGTTGTTGTTTCTTCATGACCCTTAATTTTTTTTATTAAATTTTATTGCTTAACTTTACAATATTGTATTGCTATTGCCTAAAAGTGAAGAGGGGCTAAAAAGCCTCTTGATGAAAGTGAAAGTGGAGAGTGAAAAGCTTGGCTTAAGGCTCAACATTCAGAAAACGAAGATCGTGGCATCTGGTCCCATCACTGCATGGGAAATAGATGGGGAAACAGTGGAAACAGTGTCAGACTTTGTTTTTCTGGGCTCCAAAATCACTGCAGATGGTGATTGGAGCCATGAAATTAAAAGACGCTTACTCCTTGGAAGGAAAGTTATGACCAACCTAGATAGCATATTCAAAAGCAGAGACATTACTTTACCAACAAAGGTTCGCCTAGTCAAGGCTATGGTCTTTCCTGTGGTCATGTATGGATGTGAGAGTTGGACTGTGAAGAAGGCTGAGCGCCGAAGAATTGATGCTTTTGAACTGTGGTGTTGGAGAAGACTCTTGAGAGTCCCTTGGACTGCAAGAAGATCCAACCAGTCCATTCTGAAGGAGATCAATCCTGGAATTTCTTTAGAAGGAATGATGCTAAGGCTGAAACTCCAGTATTTTGGCCACCTCATGCGAAGAGCTGACTCATTGGAGAAGACTCTGATGCTGGGAGGGATTGAGGGCAGGAGGAGAAGGGGACGCCAGAGGATGAGATGGCTGGATGGCATCACTGACTCGATGGATGCGAGTCTGAGTGACCTCCGGGAGCTGGCGATGGAAGGGAGGCCTGGCGTGCTGCGGTTCATGGGGTCGCAAAGAGTCGGACACGACTGAGCGACTGATCTGATCTGATCTGATTGCTATTGCCATACATCAAGATGAATCCGCCACAAGTATACATGTGTTCCCCATCCTGAACCCTCCTCCCTCCTCCCTTCCCATACCATCCCTCTGGGTCATCCCAGTGCACCAGCCCCAGGCATCAGTTATCAGGCATCGTACTTGGATTGGCGCAACTAGTATCTTTCAAACTACGATAACTAGAACAAAACAAAACCGGATTATCGTAGGACATAGATTTTCACCTACTTCGCTTAGAATAAGAAAGACTCCTCTCGCGGCAAACCTGTGGACATGCAGAAGAGACAAAGACTTCGGATACATTCACATTCTCCCTTATCCGAGTATCAGTGGCGTATAATACTCATTCCCAAACTTTCTTCTTGTGTTCTCGTTTTTGTGCCCTGGCTTGGCTGCTGCTTCTTTCCCCGCAGCTGTCTTCTCCTCCCCACTCTCCCTCCGGGATGCTCTCGCCTCCCCACCCCTCTCTCTCCTCTCCGTCCCCTCTCAACTCTCCAGTTCTCTGACCTTAGTCTAGGAACAGCTGAACCTTGCTGATTTTCAGTTATTTAGAGAAGTTTTAAAATTACATGATTTCCTGCCCTCTTCCACTTATGACAAGATTTCCTTAAAACAAACTAAACAAAAAAAGTATGTGTTTGGGTTGACAATGATGCACAGTTAAATAAAGGCAGGAAACATCAACTTACTTGTGCCCCAGGGACAGAAAGATTTTGAGGACCTACCTAGGTATGGGGAGGTCTTATAAAGAACTTTTCTTTTTGGCTTCCTTCACGTTCACCTTCTTGTGGAAAAACGTTCTGTCTGAAACAGGCACAATATCGACGGGAGCATCTTTTCTAATCTTCTTTCCTGTCTTCTGTCCTTAAGGGTCTCAGAGCTAGATTTGCAGTGTCCTGGACAGAATGTTGCTTCTGCGTTTCCAGACAAAGATGCTAGGCACAGTGGTTTAGTTATGACTGACTTGGCTCTGCATTTCATATCCATATTAGTTACACTTCACTCTAATCTCCCCATATGCACCTAAATTTCCTTAGTAGTTTTCATGGCACTGGCCTTTTTATTCCCCTTCACTATCTTTTATATTTTTCTAAGAGCATTGCAGACAGAAAAGAAGTTGAAGACTCAACAGAATATTTCATCCTGATGTACGCTTGGCGGTGGACAGGAACTGCCACTCAGGAAGTCAGCTAGCAGCAGTCCATGGAGGGTCCCCTATTTATGAAAGATCTCTTTTGTATTCAGACATTTTTCAATTCAGAAAGCAAAATCTCTTTTCTTGAGGGTTTCAGAGACAACTGCTGCTGCTAAGTCGCTTCAGTCGTGTCCGACTCTGAGCAACCCCATAAACTGCAGCCCACCAGGCTCCTCCGTCCCTGGGATTCTCCAGGCAAGAACACTGGAGTGGGTTGCCATTTCCTTCTCCAATGCATGAAAGTGAAAAGTGAAAGTGAAGTCGTTCAGTCGTGTCCTACTGGTAGCGACCCCATGGACTGCAGCCTACCAGGCTCCTCCACCCAAGGAATTTTCCAGGCAAAAGTACTGGAGTGGGTTGCCATTGCCTTCTCCTTCAGAAACAGCAGGGTAACTTAAATCTCGAAAAAGCCCCCCAGTTAGTTGTTCAGTCATGTTCAACTCTTTGCAACCCTATGGACTGTAGCCTGCCAGGCTCTGTCCATGGAATTCTCCAGGCAAGAATACTGGAGTGGGTAGCCATTCCCTTCTCCAAGGAATCTTCTCCCAGGGCTCTTCCCTGACCCAGGGATAGTGGCAACTTGCCATATGGAATAACCTAGACATCTCTTCAGGGGATGTAGCTCAGTAATAGAGCACAGTGTTTAGCATGCATGATGCCCTGGGTTCAACCCCAGCACCTCCAGGGCTTTAATCTTAGCCCTGAACTAAGGCTTATGACTTATTTGCCAAGTGATTAGCAGGGTAAGCCAAAGATTTCATTTTATATGACTGATAAATTTTCAAAAATGGCAATGATTGATTCCACTGATACCTTTTTGTTCGATGACCTGTGACATTCAAAAGTTTACAAGTATCTGAATAAAGGCAGGAAAAGTGAAAGTGAAGTCACTCAGTCGTGTCCGACTCTTTGTGACCCCACAGACTGTAGCCTAACAGGCTTCTCCGTCCATGGAATTTTCCAGGCAAGAGTACTGGAGTGGATTGCCATCTCCTTCTCCAGGGGATCTTCCCTACCCAGGGATTGAACCCGGGTCTCCCACATTGTAGGCAGAATTTTTTACTGTCTGAGCCAGGGAAGTCTGTTAAAGGCAGGGAATGTCTACTTATTTGTAGGTCACTTATTGTGACCTACATTTCCCATAAGTTTTAAAACTTGTTCAAATAAACCTTTATTTATTAGCTGCAACCAGTTCTAAACTATTGTAGCAGATTTCACTCCATGTTGTAATGAATTGTTTGTTCAACTTCTCACAAAATAGTTTCACTTGAAGTTTTTTCCAGGAAGACTACTCACACAGATTATTTCTTGTCACTTCAAACTGGCACTGACTCCTTGAATAAACAACTAAATAATATTGGTATCAGGAGTCAAAGTCAAATCATTTGTCTTATTTCAAAAATCAACTATTGATGTTACTTAATAGATATAAAGAACAAACTAGTGGTTTCCAGAGGGAAGAATGGCAGTAGTAGGGTTAGGGAGTGGGAGGTACAAATTTGAGTGTAAGATAGGTTCCAGGGGAACAAAGCTCATGGCTCAGGAAGTAAGGAACTTGACCACGATGTAGGAGACCATGCTTCGATTGCTGGGTCAAGAAGATCCCCTGGAGAAAAATGTGGTAATCCCCTTCATTTTTTTTTGCCTGGAGAATTCCATGAACAGAGGAGCCTGATGAGCTACAGTCTATGGGATCGCAAAGTGTTGGACATGACTGAGTGACTAACACTTTGACTTTGTAATAACTTTAAATGGAAAGTAACCTTTTAAATTGTGTCAAATTTTTTTAATAAAAAATTTAACTATTGATTTTTTGTAAAGAAAGTTTGTTGTAATGAGATATGCCATTTTAAATTTTCTAATTTTTGTGACAGTTGCTTTCCCATCAGTTGAGAATTATTGTGATGAGTATGTAGCCTGGTAATGTTTATGTATATGAATGAGTTCTGTTTTAAGAGTGAGCTGGTAAGTTCAATTTGTTTGTAAGTCCAACAAAGTTAGCCTAGGTACTCAACTAATACAATCACTATATAGTACCACACTGTTATAGGCTTATAATATTTTTCACACAAAGAACACATAAAAACAAAAAATTAAAACATTTTTAATCTTATAGTATCGTATAGTAGTACAGTACAACAGCTGGCATACAGGGGGCTGGCATCAAGTGAACAGGCAAGAAGAGTTTTTGCCTGGAGGAGGGAGAAGAGGTGGGATATGGTCAAGTGGAAGGATCATCAGCAATAGGAGGTGGAGGGGCAGCTGCAATAGCACTCATGTCTGACATTGATGGAATGCATATTGGCATCTTTGAAAGTTTGCATATAGGGGACTTACTGTACATATATATTTTTCCAAACTTATAGAGTTATTGGATTCCATTTCTCAGCATTTTTGGAGACTTTCAAAGAAGGAGGATCAAGAGGAAAAGAAAAATAAGAAACCCCCCCCCAAAAAAAAAAAATACTGCCTTTATGCTCTTTTAGTTTCTGAACTGGGTCTGAGTCAACTGACAGGATGTGGAGAAGCAGAAAGACTTTCCAGTAAATTGCTATTACCTCTCTTCTGCCTCCCTGCTCCACCTACCATCCCACACCAGAGGGAACTTAATCCAAGCAGCACATATGGAAGAAAGAGTCCAGTTCTTTTTGGGCAGGCAAGTATATTGGACAACTAGACCATCAGGCTTAAAGAATTTGAAACCCGGAAAAAAGCTGAAAATAATCTAATTATTAAAAAATAGAAGTCAAAGGCTGTTATTTCAGGTGGCCGAAATAGCTCAGTTGGGAGAGCATTAGACTGAAGATCTAAAGGTCCCTGGTTCAATCCCGGGTTTCGGCAAACTGTTCTTTTTAGTTAATACAGTGTATTCCGTTAGCATGTTAAATATGTGTCACATTTCATTCATGGAGGAGCTCAAAACTGAAGCCCACTTTTAGATTTTCAACTTTTTTTTTTTTTTTTTTTTGCCACGGTAATAAAGGTATCTTATGACCTCTTTAAGTTTACATAGTACTCCAACTGCCTACAGTGTGGGAGACCTGGGTTCTATCCCTGGGTTGGGAAGATCTCCTGGAGAAGGAAATGGCAACCCACTCCAGTACTCTTGCCTGGAAAATCTCATGGATGGAGGAGTGTAGTATGCTATAGTCCATGGGGTCGCAAAGAGTCGGACACGACTGAGCGACTTCACTTCACTTCCAACATATTAATACCCTGTGAGCAGTAAACACTACTGATTTTAAAAAATAATAAAATATTATGCAATAATGACGCTGAAGAACTTGGGCAAAGGTCACTGAATCACTGTGATGTATAGCGTGAACAGCAGCAGTGGGAAGAGAAAAGGGTGCCACTTATCGTCTCTGTTGCAGCCACTCTCTGTTATAGCTTGAAAGCAGCCATAGAAGGTGTGTAAATGAAGTGCCTGTGTTCTAATAAAACTTTATATATAGACACTGACATTTGAACTTCATATAAACTTCATGTGTTAACTAATACTAGTTTTCATTTTATTTATTCAACCTTTTAATGTTCCCAAACCATTATTGTCTCCCTGGCAATAGTTTACCAACCACTAAGGAGGGAATCTCACTGTAAATACAACTTTAAGAGCAGGCAAGGTTTCAGTAGGCTTTTGCCAGTTAGAAATAACTGGAGAATAAATTCAAACAGAAGGACCTCAGCCCCTAGGGATTTGAACTTTGTTTCTCCAATTAAAAAATTCTGGAAGCTTACCTAGTGAGCTATCGTAATCTATAGATCTTGCTACTGGACATACATTTAACTAATTCATTTGATAGATAATATCCTACTGCAAAGCTTCTTTGCATTCTCTTTATGTCAGGGAAAATCCCATTTGAAAGAGATGCTATAATAAACACCCAGCTCTCAGGAATGCTTTGTTTTCCTCTCTTTTCTGTCTTTCATTCCTTTAGCCATCTCAAAACCAGAGCTGTCACGTCCCCTACAAAATGTCACAGCAGGGTTTGCAGACCATATTGCTGGGCTTGAGGTATTTTATTTCATGGTGAGTATTGTGAGTTAATTGCTTTCTTGCTTCCCCATTTCCCCAGAGAATTGGAAACTGCTCAACATTAATTATGTAGGACTACTTCTTTCCCTACAAGTGATGACATTTTCAAAGAGGAATAAATCCAAACTAATCTCAAGTTGCCTTTTGACTTCAGGGTTTCCATCTCAGAAGAAAAGATGTGGAGCAGGTGCTCTACAGGAAGTCTGCTGGCTTTGAAACTTACCCTGCTATTCGTTGGCTGCAAACTGTTGGCAGTTAGTTACTTCACCTCTTGGGGAGTCTATTTATCAAGGAGGTGATATAATCATGTAATGTAACCTATTGCTATTACTATAATATTATCCACTTCTTGTCCCCAGGTATATCTTAAGGCACCATTTTTTTTAAATTTTGAAAACTCGGAAAACAAACAAACAAACAAACAAATATGTCATATTGACCATGGTCAGAACTCAACTTAGAGTTCTGTAAGCAGAATTTCAATTTGCTCTTGCTCAAGTTTCAATGTCTCAAAACTCAAACCTTCCTACACCTGGTGGTAAGTAAATGATGCTCATTATCTAGCACTCACTGGGAAAAGGCATCTTGATTCAGTTCATGTAAACTTGTTCCTAGATTTGAGAAAAGTTTGAAAGCAATTAATTAAATGGCATAAAACAAGAAAAAAGTGGAAATACCCACACCTTAGGTTTGGGCATCCTTTTATGCTGGCCACCTCCTCACTCACACCCAGTAATTCCAGTCAATCATCTTGTCCGGAATAAGTTCTTCAAATTTCTGATTTATCCATGATTTGTAAAACAAATCTTACTGACATTTTCCAGTTTACAGATTTCTTCCCTAGGTACTTTGTTACTGAAAGTGAAAGTCGCTCAATTGTGTCTGACTCTTTGCGACTCCATGGACTGTAGCCTGCCAGGCTCCTCTGTCCATGGAATTCTCCAGGCAATTCTACTGAGGACGTTGCTCCCTTCCCCAGAAAATCTTCCCAAACCAGGGATCAAACCAGGAATCAAACCCAGGTTTCCTCCCATTGCAGGTGGATTCCTAACCATCTGAGCCACCAGGGAAGTAAATTTATAATCTTCAAAACAATACTTAGTGTCTTCTTTAATATTGTAAGAAACCTTACTTAATTCATATCCCTAGAGTAGAACAGAATAAACCACTGCAAGTCAGTAGATGTTACTCTGGTTTCTAGCTCTTCATACTCTCGTAGAGCCAATAGCTCCATGTGAGGAGGACAAAAACATGGACAAGATTCTCCAGAACAGAGCTAGGTTGTACTGGGCTACGGTTCTTGAAAAAAATAATGCAGATAGCTATTGCCATTCAATTATTTTTCACAAAACGGTTGTAATTGTGGGGGGTGTAGCTCAGTGGTAGAGCGCGTGCTTAGCATGCACGAGGCCCCGGGTTCAATCCCCGGCACCTCCAGCTGGGATTTCTTGTGTGATATTTCTCTGGTGCTAAGCGAAATGGCCCTGGGGAGATTTTCCACTCATAACTCGGGCAGTTTTGTTCAAATTTATCTATCCACCTTTTATTTTTTAATTGGAGGATGTTGCTTTACAAAGTTGTGTGGGTTTCTGCTGCACAACGAGGGGAATCAGTCATAATTATATATGTTTCCCCTCCCTTTTGATCCTCCGTTCCCCTACTCTCCCCAGGTAATCACAGAGCGCTAGTCTGGGCTCCCTGTATTATATAGCAATACTTCACTGCTGCTACTGCTGCTAAGTCGCGTCAGTCGTGTCCGACTCTGTGCGACCCCACAGACGGCAGCCCACCAGGCTCCACCATCCCTGGGATTCTCCAGGCAAGAACACTGGAGGGGGTTGCCATTTCCTTCTCCAATGCATGAAAATGAAAACTGAAAGTGAAGTCTCTTAGTCGTGTCTGACTCTCCGCAACCCTATGGACTGCAGCCTACCAGGCTCCTCCGTCCATGGGATTTTCCAGGCAAGAGTACTGGGGTGGGGTGCCATTGCCTTCTCCAATGCCTCACTAGCTATCCATTTTACACAGGATAGTATGTAATATGTCAATGCTGCTTTCTCAGTTCCTCCCATCCTCTCCTTGCCCCGCTGTGTCCACAAGTCTGCTCTCTACATCTGCGTCTCCATTCCTTCCCTGCAAATAGGTTCATCAGTAACATTTTTCTAGATTCCATATATAAGTTAATATTTGATATCTGTTTTTCTGTTTCAGATTTGTCCACCTTTTAAAACCATCCACTGTAGTCACTGAGAAATCACTCCTACGTTGACTAAGGTCTTTACTACACAAAAATTAACTACTGGGGAAAATTAGAGTTCAGAGAGCAGGAAAATCACTTAGACTATGCCCCCACCTCATTTTTCATCAAACTAGCTTCAGGAATCAGTTCAATGGAGTTTTCCCTGGATTTGGAGAAAGTTAAAAATTAAGAGGCTGGAAAATCTGAAGTGAACTTGCCCTAGTACTTTGGGGAACACAATTCCTCCTCTGGGATGAATAACACAGGATTCTCCAGTGGTGAGATGAAGAACAGACTGGCTGCGTAATTTCCTGGACACAAGGCCCTCTGTAATGCACTGATCACAGACATATAGGGCTGACCATGATGACAGGTACGGAAGCGAATGCCCCAGCCAAAGAGGCAAGCCACTCTCTTGTGTCTTTGCCCTCTTCTATGAGACTCAGAGTGGATGTTCACCAGTGTCAGGCTTGAGATGAGAAGGCAGGAGATGCTCATTCACCATGCAGACGTGCGAAACCGTCCTGTCCTGTTTAAAAGGAAAGATGTAAAAACAGTACAGGAAAACTTCTTTCTCCTTCTACTTGTCCTGTCTACTTGCTGGATGTGCTTGGGAGAGCATTACCTTTTGAAAATGTTGCTAATGGAAATACACAGCTGGAATCTTAAGCACTTGTGGAAACATCAAAGAACACAGATTCAGGACACTAATGTTCAGAGATTTAGGAAAGTTGCTACGTACTTGTGGGACAATTCTACCTTTTACTACAAGTAGTTTATCTTTGTGGTCCTGTTAAAGATTTTGATGAATCAACATGAATTTGATCATACAATCCAGTTTATGAAGTAAAATAGCTTTGTGTCTCACTTAAATCGGAGAGGGTGGTCGGTGGGGAGAGTGTTGTAGAGGCAGACTTGAGTGCAAAGCAAGAAATTTGAGAAAAAGAGAAAGGTTATTCTTGGTCACAAAAGAGGTGAGTGGTTTCACTTGTGTTAAAATTAATGTTTTTTTTTTTTTTTTTTTTTGCAAACAATTGGTTACTTCCAAGAAACAACACTGTCACATAAAGTGATTGACCACTGTAAAAGTTTTATTTCAGGAGTCTGAGAAACTTGCATCTCTCCTGCCTCAAAAATGTGGACATTGACGAGATGCACAAAATTGCCAGTTGCTCTCTAAATTAACTAAGGGGGCACATTCCACCCAAGGTAAATATTTTCACGCAAGAAGCACCCTATCAAGCTATTCCATGCCATTGTGAAGTCACCTTCACCAGGAAAGACACTCCTTCCACTTTCTCAAAGAGACTTGAGACCCACTCTGTATGCCCATCCCTTGAATCCAGTGATTCAGCCAAACATGTTCTGGGATCATGTTCTTGAAACCATGATAGTTGACTTATATTAAAGACTTTTCCTTCCAGCAGAGGCATAGTTACTGCTTACAGATCCTGTCTGGAGCGTCCTCACTCTGATATGCAAGCCTTCCTAATAAAACTTTCTCTGGCACTGTATTTTCCCCTGATCCTGTCACCACTCCACCATTGTCATTTCTTTCTCTTTGACTGCAGAATTTAGCCTCTGGCTCAGGCTTCTCCACTTCAAAAGCCCTCACTATTATCAATGATTTCAGGACTTAACTGTTGCTCTGTTTTTAATACATGCACACATAATCATGAGAGTGCCATAAAAATCCACTGGTTTTCCAGATTTTAGATCAGATCAGTTGCTCAGTCATGTCTGACCCTTTGCGACCTCATGAATCACAGCACGCCAGGTCTCCCTGTCTATCACCAGCTCCCAAAGTTCACTCAGACTCACGTCCATCGAGTCAGTGATGCCATCCAGCCATCTCATCCTCTGTCATCCCCTTCTCCTCCTGTCCCCAATCCCTCCCAGCATCAGAGTCTTTTCCAGTGAGTCAACTCTTCTCATGAGGTGGCCAAAGTACTGGAGTTTCAGCTTTAGCATCATTTCTTCCAAAGAAATCCCAGGGCTGATCTCCTTCAGAATGGACTGGGTGGATCTCCTTGCCATCCAAGGGACTCTCAAGAGTCTTCTCCAACACCACACTTCAAAAGCATCAATTCTTTGGCGCTCAGCCTTCTTCACAGTCCAAATCTCACATCCATACATGACCACTGGAAAAACCATAGCCTTGACTAGACGGACATTTATTGGCAAAGTAATGTCTCTGTTTTTGAATATGCTATCTAGGTTGGTCATAACTTTCCTTCAAAGGAGTAAGCGTCTTTTAATTTCATGGCTGCAGTCACCATCTGCAGTGATTTTGGAGCCCCCAAAATAAAGTCTGACACTGTTTCCCCATCTATTTCCCATGAAGTGATAGGACCAGAGGCCATGATCTTCGTTTTCTGAATGTTGAGCTTTAAGCCAACTTTTTCACTCTCCACTTTCACTTTCATCAAGAGGCTTTTGAGTTCCTCTTCACTTTCTGCCATAAGGGTGGAGTCATCTACATATCTGAGGTTATTGATATTTCTCCTGGCAATCTTGATTTCAGCTTGTGTTTCTTCCAGTCCAGCGTTTCTCATGTTGTACACTGCATATAAGTTAAATAAACAGGGTGACAATATACAGCCTTGACAAATTCCTTTTCCTATTTGGAACCAGTCTGTTGTTCCGTGACCAGTTTTAACTGTTGCTTCCTGACCTCCATACAAACTTCTCAAGAGGCAGATCAGGTGGTCTGGTATTCCCATCTCTTTCAGAATTTTCCACAGTTTATTGTGATCCACACAGTCAAAGGCTTTGGCGTAGTCAACAAAGCAGAAATAGATGTTTTTCTGGAACTTTCTTGCTTTTTCCATGATCCAGCAGATGTTGGCAATTTGATCTCTGGTTCCTCTGCCTTTTCTAAATCCAGCTTGAACATGAGGAAGTTCATGGTTCACATATTGCTGAAGCCTGGCTTGGAGAATTTTGAGCATGACTTTACTAGCGTGTGAGATGAGTGCAATTGTGCAGTAGTTTGAGCATTAGTTGGCATTGCCTTTCTTTGGGATTGGAATGAAAACTGACCTTTTCCAGTCCTGTGGCCACTTGAGTTTTCCAAATTTGCTGGCATATTGAGTACAGCACTTGCACAACATCATCTTTCAGGATTTGGAATAGCTCAACTGGAATGCCATCACCTCCACTAGCTTTGTTCGTAGTGATGCTTTCTAAGGCCCACTTGACTTCACATTCCAGGATATCTGGCTCTAGGTGAGTGATCACACCATCATGATTATCGGGGTCATGAAGATCTTTTTTGTACAGTTTTTCTGTGTATTCTTACCACCTCTTCTTAATATCCTCTGCTTCTGTTAGATCCATACCATTTCTGTCCTTTATCGAGCCCATCTTTGCATGAAATGTTCCTTTGGTATCTCTGATTTTCTTGAAGAAATCTCTAGTCTCTCCCATTCTGTTGTTTTCCTCTATTTCTTTGCATTGATCGCTGAAGAAGGCTTTCTTATCTCTTCTTGCTATTCTTTGGAACTCTGCATTCAGATGTTTATGTCTTTCCTTTTCTCCTTTGCTTTTTGCTTCTCTTCTTTTCACAGCTATTTGCAAGGCCTCCCCAGACAGTCATTTTGCTTTTTTGCATTTCTTTTCCATGGGAATGGTCTTGATCCCTGTCTCCTGTATGATGTCATGAACCTCATTCCATGGTTCATCAGGCACTCTGTCTATCAGATCTAGGCCCTTAAATCTATTTCTCACTTCCACTGTATAATCATAAGGGATTTGATTTAGGTCATACCTGAATGGTCTAGTGGTTTTCCCTACTTTCTTCAATTTCAGTATGAATTTGGCAATAAGGAGTTCATAGTCTGAGCCACAGTCAGCTCCTGGTCTTGTTTTTGCTGACTGTATAGAGCTTCTCCATCTTTAGCTGCAAAGAATATAATCAATCTGATTTCGGTGTTGACCATCTGGTGATGTCCATGTATAGAGTCTTCTCTTGTGTTGTTGGAAGAGGGTGTTTGTTATGACCAGTGCATTTTCTTGGCAAAACTCTGTTAGTCTTTGCCCTGCTTCATTCCGTATTCCAAGGCCAAATTTGCCTGTTACTCCAGGTGTTTCTTGAATTCCTACTTTTGCATTCCAGTCCCCTATAATGAAAAGGACATCTTTTTTGGGTGTTAGTTCTAAAAGGTCTTGTAGGTCTTCATAGAACCATTCAACTTCAGCTTCTTCAGCATTACTGGTTGGGGCATAGACTTGGATTACTGTGATATTGAATGGTTTGCCTTGGAATAGAACAGAGATCATTCTGTCATTTTTGAGATTGCATCCAAGTACTGCATTTCGGACTCTTTTGTTGACCATGATGGCCACTCCATTTCTTCTGAGGGATTCCTGCACGCAGTAGTAGATATAATGGTCGTCTGAGTTAAATACACCCATTCCAGTCCATTTCAGTTCGCTGATTCCTGGAATGTTGACATTCACTCTTGCCATCTCTTGTTTGACCACTTCCAATTTGCCTTGACTCATGGACCTGACATGAATCCAGATTTTAAGTAAGTGCCATTTTATAAAAATCCCCTGAATCACTAATGTTAAATTATGACAAATATTAAATATCTACTCCTAGTGACATTTTACTGTTCATACTGTTCATGGGCTTCTCAAGGCAAGAATACTGAAGTAGTTTGCCACTCTTTTCTCCAGTGGACTACATTTTGTCAGAACTCTCCACCATTGCCCATCTGTTTGGGTGGCCCTACAGGGCATGGCTCAGTTTCATTGAGTTAGACAAAGAAAGCCTTCCTCAGTGATCAATGCAAAGAAATAGAGGAAATCAACAGAATGGGAAAGACTAGAAATCTCTTCAAGAAAATCAGAGATACCAAGGGAACATTTCATGCAAAGATGAGATCAGTAAAGGACAGAAATGGTATGGACCTAACAGAAGCAGAAGATATTAAGAGGTGGCAAGAATACGTAGAAGAACTGTATGAAAAAGATCTTCATGACCAAGATAATCACAATGGTGTGATCACTCACCTAGAGCCAGACATCCTGGAATGTGGACCTTGAATGCCTAGACAAGTTTGAGGTGCAAAAGGACCCTGGCAGCGGTGGGATTCGAACCCATGCCCCCAAAGAGACTGGAGCCTTAATTCAGCACCTTAGACCACTCAGCCACACTACAACCTCATACCCTCCTATTTATCTGGGGCCAAACTACGCGGGGAGGTAATGAAGATAATGGTGACCTCCTTCAAAAGGTCCCATGCACACACTGCTACACCCAGTGACCCCAAACTTGCAGCAGATCTAACAAAAGCAGAAGATATTAAGAAGCAGTGGCAAGAATACACAGAAGAACTATACAAAAAAGATCTTCATGACCCAGATAATCACGATGGTGTGATCACTCATCTAGAGCCAGGCATCCTGGAATGTGAAGTCAAGTTGGCCTTAGGAAGCATGACTACGAACAAACTAGCGGAGGTGATGAAATTCCAGTTGAGCTATTTCAAATTCTGAAAGATGATGCTGTCAAAGTGCTGCACTCAATATGCCAGCAAATTTGGAAAACACAGCAGTGGTCACAGGATTGGAAAAGGTCAGTTTTCATTCCAATCCCAAAGAAAAGCAATGCCAAAGGATGCTGAAACTACCGCACAATTGCACTCATCTCACACGCTAGTAAATTAATGCTCAAAATTCTTCAAGCCAGGCTTCAGCAACATGTGAACCGCGAACTTCCAGATGTTCAAGCTGGTTTTAGAAAAGGCAGAGGAACCAGAGACCAAATTGCCAACATCCACTGGATCATGCAAAAAGCAAAAGAGTTCCAGAAAAGCATCTATTTCTGCTTTATTGACTATGCCAAAGCCTTTGACTGTGTGGATCACAATAAACTGTGGAAAATTCTGAAAGAGATGGGAATACCAGACCACCTGACCTGCCTCTTGAGAAACCTGTATGCAGGTCAGGAAGCAACAGTTAGAACTAGGCATGGAACAACAGACTGGTTCCAAATAGGAAAAAGAGTATGTCAAGGCTGTATATTGTCACCCTGTTTATTTAACTTCTATGCAGAGTACATCATGAGAAACACTGGGCTGGAAGAAGCACAAGCTGGAATCAAGACTGCCGGGAGAAATATCAATAACCTCAGATATGCAGATGACACCACCCTTATGGCAGAAAGTGAAGAGGAACTCAAAAGCCTCTTGATGAAAGTGAAAGTGGAGAGTGAAAAGGTTGGCTTAAAGCTCAACATTCAGAAAACGAAGATCATGGCGTCTGGTCCCATCACTTCATGGGAAATAGATGGGGAAAGAGTGGAAACGGTGTCAGACTTTGTTTTTTTGGGCTCCAAAATCACTGCAGATGGTGACTGCAGCCATGAAATTAAAAGACTCTTACTCCTTTGAAGGAAAATTATGACCAACCTAGATAGCATATTCAAAAGCAGAGACAGTACTTTGCCTACAAAGGTCCATCTAGTCAAAGCTATGGTTTTTCCTGTGGTCATGTATGGATGTGAGAGTTGGACTGTGAAGAAAGCTGAGCACGGAAGAATTGATGCTTTTGAACTGTGGTGTTGGAGAAGACTCTTGAGAGTCCGTTGGACTGCAAAAGATCCAACCAGTCCATCCTAAAGGAGATGAGTCCTGGGTGTTCATTGGAAGGACTGATGCTGAAGCTGGAACTCCAGTTTTTTGGCCACCTCATTCAAAGAGTTGACTCATTGGAAAAGACTCTGATGCTGGGAGGGATTGGGGGCAGGAGGAGAAGGGGACGACAGAGGATGAGATGGCTGGATGGCATCACTGACTCGATGGACGTGAGTCTGAGTGAACTCAGGGAGTTGGTGATGGACAGGGAGGCCTGGCGTGCTGTGATTCATGGGGTCGCAAAGAGACGGACACGACTGAACGACTGAACTGAACTGAACTGTGGTCCATGTGATCAGATTGGTTAGTTTTCTGTGATGGTGTTTTTCAGCCTGTCTGCCCTCTGATGGAGGATAAGAGGCTTATGGAAACTTCCTGATGGCAGAGACGGACTGAGAAGGAAACTGGGTCTGATGGGTGGGGCTGTATTCTGTAAATCTTTATTTCAATTTTCTATCGATGGGTGGGGCTGTGTTCCCTCCCTGTTATTTGTGTGTGTGTTGCTGAGTCTTGTCCAACCCTTGGTGACCCTACGGACGGTGGCCAGCCAGCATTCTCTGTCTATGGGGTTCTCCAGGCAAGAATACTGGAGTGGGTTGCCATTTTCTTCTCCAGGTCTCTCGCATTGCGGGCAGATGCCTTAACCTTTGAGCCACCAGGGAAGCCGGTTTTGTTAGAGCCATAAGGAAGCCCTAAAATGACTGGCAGCGGTGGGATTCGAACCCACGCCCCCGAAGAGACTGGAGCCTTAATCCAGCGCCTTAGACCGCTCGGCCACGCTACCACCTCATAGCCTCCTGTTTATCTGGGGCCAAACTATGCGGGGAGGTAATGAAGATAATGGTGACCTCCTTCAAAAGGTCCCATGCACACACTGCTACACCCAGTGACCCCAAACTTGCAGCAGATCTAACAAAAGCAGAAGATATTAAGAAGTGGTGGCAAGAATACACAGAAGAACTATACAAAAAAGATCTTCATGACCCAGATAATCACGATGGTGTGATCACTCATCTAGAGCCAGGCATCCTGGAATGTGAAGTCAAGTTGGCCTTAGAAAGCATGACTACGAACAAACTAGCAGAGGTGATGAAATTCCAGTTGAGCTATTTCAAATCCTGAAAGATGATGCTGTGAAAATGCTGCACTCAATATGCCAGCAAATTTGGAAAACAGCAGTGGTCACAGGACTGGAAAAGGTCAGTTTTCATTCCAATCCCAAAGAAAAGCAATGCCAAAGGATGCTGAAACTACTGCACAATTGCACTCATCTCACACACTAGCAAAAGGAAAGGAAACTTAGTCACACAGTCGTGTCCAACTCTTTGCAATCCCATGGACTGTAGCCCGGCAAGTCCTCTGTCCATGGAATTCTCCAGGCAAGAATACTGAAGTGGGTTGCCATTACCTTTTCCAGGGAATCTTCCTGGCTCAGGGATCGAACCTGTGTCTCCTGCATTGCAGGCAAAGTCTTTAGCAACTAAGCTACACACTAGCAAAGTAATGCTCAAAGTTCTCCAAGCCAGGCTTCAACAGTAAGTGAATCATGAACTCCCAGATGTTCAAGCTGGATTTTAAAAAGGCAGAGGAACCAGAAATCAAATTGCTAACATCCGTTGGATCATCGAAAAAGCAAAAGAGTTCCAGAAAAACATCTACTTCTGCTTTATTGACTATGCCAAAGCCTTTGACTGTGTGGATCACAACAAACTGTGGAAAATTCTTCAAGAGACGAGAAATACCAGATCACCTTATCTGCCTCCTGAGAAATCTGTATGCAGGTCAGGAAGCAACAGTTAGAACTGGACCTGGGACAACAGACTGGTTCCAAATTGGGAAAGAAGTATGTCAAGGTTGTATATTGTCACCCTGCTTATTTAACTTATATGCAGAGTACATCATGCCAAATGCCAGGCTGGATGAAGCACAAACTGGAATCAAGATCGCCAGGAGAAATATCAATAACCTCAGATATGCAGATGACACCACCCTTATGGCAGAAAGTGAAGAACTAAAGAGCTTCTTGGTAAAAGTGAAAGAGAAGAGTGAAAAAGTTGGCTTAAAACTCAACATTCAGAAAACTAAGATCATGGCATCTGGTCCCAGCATTTCAAGGAAAATAGATGGGGAAACAATGGAAACTGACAGACTTCATTTTTCTGGGCTCCAAAATCACTGCATATAGTGACTACAGCCATGAAATTAAAAGACACTTACTCCTTGGAAGAAAAGTTATGACCAACCTAGACAGCATATTAAAAAGCATTATTTTGTCAACAAAAGTTCATCTAGTCAAAGCTACTGTGCCAGTAGCCATGAATGGAGTGAGAATTGGACTATACAGAAAAATGAACATCTGAAGAATTGATCCTTTTGAATTGTGGCTTGGAGAAGACTCTTGAGAGTTCCCTTGGACTGAAAGGAGATCCAACCAGTCAATCCAAAAGGAAATCAGTCCTGAACATTCATTGGAAGGACTGATGCTGAATCTGGAACTCCAATACTTTGGCCACCTGATGTGAAGAGCAGACTCATTTGAAAAGATCCTGACACTGCTAAAGATTGAAGGCGGGAGGAGAAGGGGATGACAGACAATGAGATGGTTGGATGGCATCACTGACTCAATGGACATGAGTTTGAGTAAACTCTGGGAGTTGGTGATGGACAGGGAGGCCTGGAGTGCTGCAGTCTATGGAGTCACAAAGAGTTGGACAGGACTGAGCAACTGAAATGAACTGAACTGATTGACCTTTTAATTCAATCTTCCTCCCAAACTCTTTTTGTTTTGAATTTATTTCATTTTTTGATGTTAATGCTACTTACGTTTTAAGTGTGTTGGTAGTTTAGTCACTTTGCAGTGGCTTCAATCTGATCTATTTTGGTGTATGGAAGTCCATGTTACTGAGCTATATATGACTTCCATTCTGTCACTATGGCCATTCTTTTCATAATTCCACTGGGAAAAGACAGTGATGGGTAAGGACAAGCTAAGCTTCCAAACATCAACAGAATTGGTTATCTTGTCCAACTGTCTATTAAGATCCCCTTCTTAGGAGGTTTCTCTTGGAGAGCATTTACATGGAAAAGAAATATCCTTAGACTCTGCACATTTAGTAAAATCTATCCATCTGTCTGAGGAGCCTGGAAAGCTACAGTTCATGTGGTTGCAAAATTGGAACATGACTGAGTGACTGAGCACATCTGTCTGTCTCTTTCTCAAACCTCTCTGTCCTCACTTTTCAGCATTTTTCCTTCCAAGCACCAGTCAGCCAGTCAAATTACTAGTCACCAGTCATGAATTAGTGTGGATCCCTATGCTACAGCTATCCTTCCAAATAAAATGAACAGTTGTGTGCCCTACGTGAAGTCAGGCCCACTGGGAGGACTGACTTCACCACTGGCCTCCAAAAGTCAAAGAGGCCCACTAGGCTTACCTTTCTAACAAGTTTTAAAATTTTTTCAGTTCCCTTCACAATTTCACCACTACCAGTTATAACATTGCAGTAGATTGTAATGAATTGTTTGTTCAAATTCTCACAAAGAAGTCTCACCTGGAGTTTTTCCACATAGAATGTTCATGCAGATTCTGTCTTCAGTCACTTAAAAATGACATTGCCTCCTTGAATAAACAGCTGAATAAAATCAGTAACATCTGTAGACTGACTCATCAAGAGACAATGAAAATGACACATCATTTGCCTTCTTTTTAAAATGAACTCTTGATTTTGCTTCCACTGTTCTCAATTCTCAATCAACTATTTTTACCCGAAGTAGTGGTCTTAAGTTTGTTTTCTCTAGGCATATTTCTTTTGGATACTATAAGTAAACACTTTAATTTCTTTGCCATGGTAAATGGGTTTCCTTGCAAGATTTACAAAGGAGCCAATCAGAGACTGACTTGATTCCAACCTCATCTTCATTAAAAACATTCTTGTGTGTGTGTGAAGAAATACTGTTGCAATGAGATGTGTCATCTCAAATTTTCTAATTTTTGTGACGGTTGTTGTCCTGTCAGTTGGAGTATGGTGACAAGTGTTTAGTAGTCTGGTAATGCTGTTGTAAAATCTATTCTTTTAGCAAATTTATAGCATCACTGGATAACATTTCTCATCATTTTTGGAGATTATGTAAGAGTATGGATCAAAAAGAAGAGAAAAATAAGGGATTCTCCAAAATATTGCCTATAGGTTCCATTACTTCTGAACAGTGTCTACAGCATACAGAGGAGCAGAAAGGCTTTCCACTGAATCTCTCCCTAACACCGCTCTTTAAAAATTTCCATTTGTACTTATTCATCCCTGCTGCCGAGAATTGTATCCAACTGGCATACAAGAAAACAGTATATTCCAAGTCTTTCTGGGTGGGCAAATATATTGACCAACCATGCTTTAGGAACTTGAACCCTTCCAAAAACCAAAGTTGACAATCTAAACATTGAAAAAGAAAGGTCAGAGACCCTTTCTTTTTCAGGTGGCTGAAATAGCTCAGCTGGGAGAGAGTTAGACTGAAGATCTTTAAAGGTCCCTGGTTCAACCCCAGGTTTTGGCAAGCTCAGTATTTTAGTGAATACCGAGGATGATTTGTCTTCTGTGAGAAAGGAGTAGATGCTCACTGGGATGATGCTCATGATACCTTAATTCCTTCAGTAAAAGCCAGAATAAAAGCCCAGAATATGATGCAGTATCATGGCTCACAGTGTCATGGGAAGCCTGGTGTGCTGCTGTGTATGGGGTCATGAAAGAGTCAGATGTGACTTAGACTGGACAAGAAGTGTCATGGTTCAGCCAAAGGAGCTCACTGTTGAGGGTTCAGCCAAAGGAGCTCACTGTTGAGGGTTCAGCCAAAGGAGCTCACTGTTGAGGGTTCAGCCAAAGGAGCTCACTGTTGAGGGTTCAGCCAAAGGAGCTCACTGTTGAGGGTTCAGCAAAGGGTCACTGTTGAGGTCAGCTTTTATTGTTTTTAAATGATGTGTAACTACTGCTAATTTTTTAAAATAATAAGATATTATGTGTGTGACACTGAAAAACTTCAGGAATCATCACTGAGGACTGCAATGCGTAGTGTGCACAGCAGCAGTGGGAAGGGAAAAGGTGCCATGTACCATCTCTATTACAACTACTCTACATTTTAGCCTAAAAACAGCCATAGGTGATGTGCAAATGAATGAGGTTGTTATGTTCGAATAAAACCTTATATATGAACACCTAAATTTGAATTTCATATAAGGTTCATGTGTCATGAAATACTATTGTATTTTTCGACCTTTTAAAATAAAAAAATGTTGCTCTTTCAGCAGCACACATATTAAAACTGGGAAGATTTAGAGAAATTGAGCATGGCCCATTGCACAAGGATGACATACACATTCGGGAAATGTTCCAAAACCATTCTTAGCTCACAGGCAATAGTTTACCAACCACTAGGGTAAAGGGAAGGGTAAAGGATGCTATTGCAAATACTCAGAACTTTAAGAGCAGACAAGATTTCAGTTGCTTTCTACCAGTTAAAAATAACTGGAGTCATATCCCAACACCACCAATAACTGGAGAATAAGTGCAAACACTCCAATACGGAACCCCTAGGGATTTGAACACTGTTTCCTTAACTAAAACTTTAAAAGCTTAAGTAATGAACCACTCAAACATACACCTAGCTTCTGGATATATAATCAATTAATTCATTTGGTAGATTTTGTCCTAGTTGCAAATCTCCTCCTTCATTGCTGAGAAAACTCCATTTGGAAAAAAAGAAAAAAAAAAAAAAACTCAAAAGCTCTGTAATAGCTAGCTCTCAGGAATGCTTTGTTTTCCTCCTCCTTTCTTTCTGTCTTCTGTATCTTTAAGGACCAGAATTGTAGTATTTGCTTGAAAAAATCACTGCAAGGTTTGTAGACACAGTGCCAGGCTGGAGGTGTATCCTTTCATCATAGTTATTGTGAATCCATCCTTTGTGCCTAATTTCCCCACCTGCAGTTAAATTCTCAAGGAAGCACACTACTCTTTCACATCCTTCTGCATTATGTTTTTCCATTTTATTTGCAGTCTGTGCAGGCAGAGAGGAATAAAATGGAAGGAAGGAGCATTTGAAGACTCAAGGGTATGTTCCATAATGGGCTTTTCTGTGTTGGTGGATGCAAGTGCTACTTACGTATCCCTTGGCATGCAGCCCTTAGAACCCATCAACTTTGGGAAGACTGAGTGTAACTACGTCCTTTCATTTGGGCTGCAGTGCCCTTTCTCCTGATGTTGCTGTAAGATCAGACTTAGAGTAGGAGGTTCGGAAATAAAGGAGCTGCACAGACTAAACTCTCCTCTACCAACTATTAGGTCCTTGAAGACATCCAGAAAAGGAAGGAAAGTAATTAGTCATGAAATTTTTCTTGGAAGCCACGTGTCTGGGTGGATGTAATTGAGTTGTAGAGAGATCACAGAACATGGAAGATGTCTGAGGTTTAAGGCTCCCCGCACCCCCCACCTCCAAGTCTGAGGGCTTCCCCAGTGGCTCAGTGCTACTGCTAATACAGGAGATACAGGAGATGTGGGTTTGATCCCTGGATCGGGACGATCCCCTGGAGTAGGAAATGACTCACTCCAGAATTCTTGTCTGGAAAATCCTATAGACAGAGGAGACTGGTGGGCTACAGTCCGTGGTGTTGCAGAGTCAAACACAACTGAGCACGAGGACCATGTCTGAGCCTCTCTTTTTTTCCACTTTTTTCTTACTTTTGATTTTGCATTTCTTTACTCATCTTTTCCTGCTCACATTCAAGGGAGACTATCTAATTTAGTTGGTTGCTTTAAGCACTCAAGCATTTCTACTCCAAGGGCTTTGGAATCCATGACCAAACCTGATTGTGTCAGAACAAGGAAAGCTGGGTAGAGTGAGACAACAAAGGAAGATACTGTTCATCCAGGGGAGTAATCATACAAAACCCACATTCACAAACCAGTTATTGATTCATTTACAAAAACAATTGAAAGAAGAGTGGAGAGAGAAAAAAATAAGGAGACCATGCACAATTTTCTACCCCAGTTTTCTCAAGAAACAGGTTGCAGACTGAGGAGCAGAAAGCCTGCCCACTAATTTTCTTCCACTCTCTCCAAGCTCTACTGAGGGCAACTGAGTACAGTCACCAGACGTCAAAGTTTATAGATCTGGGTTATATCTGCATGAATAGACACTGCACAATAAATCCACTTCTTACAAGGATGCTGTTGCTATCCAAACGTCAATTTATTAAAACAAGTATTCGGATCAGTGAATGTAGAGTTTTCTAATGTGACTGAAATAGATTGTGAGATCCCACTGCGTACTCGGATCTGTTGCTAGAGTTTGGCGATGGTCAAATGTAGTCAATAACTCTTTCTTAATTCATATGTAGAAGCTTTCTGACCACAGAAACTGTCCTCCATCTTTGAAGTGACTTGTCTAGAGAACTGAAATAGGGAGGATGAGAATTCCACTCTCTCAAATCTTTGTCATCATCAGATCAGATCAGATCAGATCAGTCGCTCAGTCATGTCTGACTCTTTGCAACCCCATGAATCGCAGCACTCTAGGCCTCCCTGTCCATCATCAACTCCTGGAGTTCACTCAGACTCACATCCATCGAGTCAGTGATGCCATCCAGCCATCTCATCCTCTGTCGTCCCCTTCTCCTCCTGCCCTCAATCCCTCCCAGCATCAGAGTCATTTCCAATGAGTCAACTCTTCACATGAGGTGGCCAAAGTATTGGAGTTTCAGCTTTAGCATCATTCCTTCCAAAGAAATCCCAGGGCTGATCTCCTTCAGAATGGACTGGATCTCCTCGCCATCCAAGGGACTCTCAAGAGTCTTCTCCAACACCACAGTTCAAAAGCATCAATTCTTCGGCGCTCAGCTTTCTTCGCAGTCCGACTCTCACATCCATACATGACCACTGGACAAACCATAGCCTTGACTAGATGGACCTTTGTTGGCAAAGTAATGTGTCTGCTTTTCAATATACTATCTAGGTTGGTCATAAGTTTCCTTCCAAGGAGTAAGCGTCTTTTAATTTCATGGCTGCAATCACCATCTGTAGTGATTTTGGAGCCCAGAAAAATAAAGTCTGACACTGTTTCCACTGTTTCTCCATCTATTTCCCATGAAGTGATGGGACCAGATGCCATGATCTTCATTTTATGAATGTTGAGCTTTAAGCCAGCTTTTTCACTCTCCACTTTCACTTTCATCAAGAGGCTTTTGAGTTCCTCTTCACTTTCTGCCATAGGGTAGTGTCATCTGCATATCTGAGGTTATTGATATTTCTCCCGGCAATCTTGATTCCAGCTTGTGTTTCTTCCAGTCCAGCATTTCTCATGATGTACTCTGCATAGAAGTTAAATAAACAGGGTGACAATATACAGCCTTGACAAACTCCTTTTCCTATTTGGAACCAGTCTGTTGTTCAATGTCCAGTTCTAACTGTTGCTTCCTGACCTGCCTACAGGTTTCTCAAGAGGTAGATCAGGTGGTCTGGTATTCCCATCTCTCTCAGAATTTTCCACAGTTTATTGTGATCTACACAGTCAAAGGGTTTGGCATAGTCAATAAAGCAGAAATAGATGTTTTTCTGGAACTCTCTTGCTTTTTCCATGATCCAGCGGATGTTGGCAATTGGAAACCTTGCCTGATACACCTCAGAAAATCACACAGAAAACACTAGAGAAGTCAGCAGCTAAAGGCAGAAGGTTTTGCAGAGCGGGAGAATGGCCATCATAAGCTGCATAGACAAAAGTGATCCCATCTCAGAGATTTTAGCTGTTTAATTTTATTATTTCTAATTTCTGTGTCATCTTTCCTGTTATTGCATTCTTGGAGGGAAAGGAATTGGATGGATTTGTTTTCACTGCCAACCCTACTCTGCCGTCCCATATTTTCTCTTAAAATTTTCACTCCTTCAAAGGATAACTAAGAATAGGTACGGATATGAAGTTTTATTCTGATACTATTTGGAACAAAACTCACAAGATATGACGCCTGTAGCAAAAACTAAGAACAAACTCAGAATGTGATAGAACATGTGCTACTGCCGGAACTTCTGATTCAGCCCACATGGGACTCCACTCCAGGACTCCCTGTGGAGTTGAGCTCATACATTCATGTCAAGGCAAGAAACTTGAAAACTACACTTTCTGTTACAAAATTCTAAGACAACAAATCAGCTAACTTAAAAAAAAAAAAAAAAGACAATTATTTGGCCAGATAAAGAAGATGCCAACATAATGAATTATAATACCTCACTGACAAGGAGATCAAACCAGTCAATCCTAAAAGAAATCAGTCCTGAATATTCATTGGAGGGACTGATGCCGAAGTTAAAATTCCAATACTTTGGCCACCTGATGTGAAGAACTGACTCACGGAAAAAGATCCTGATACTGGGAAAGATTGAAGGCAGGAGGAGAAGGGGACGACAGAGGATGAGATGATTGGATGGCCTCACTGACTGGTTGGACATGAGTTTGAGCAAGCTCAGGGAGTTGGTGATGGACAAGGAAGACTGGCGTGCTGCAGTCCTTGGGGTCGAAAAGAGTCGGACACGACTGAGCGGCTGAACTGAACTGAACTAACAGTTTTAGAATCTGATATCTAACTCAGTCGTGTCTGACTCTTTGCGACCCCATGAATTGCAGCATGCCAGGCTTCCCTGTCCATCACCAACTCCCTGAGTTCACTCAGACTCACGTCCATTGAGTCACTGATGCCATCCAGCCATCTCATCCTCTGTCGTCCCCTTCTCCTCTTGCCCCCAATCCCTCCCAGCATCAGAGTCTTTTCCAATAAGTCAACTCTTCGCATGAGGTGACCAAAGTACTGGAGTTTCAGCTTTAGCATCATTCCTTCCAAAGAAATCCCAGGGCTGATCTCCTTCAGAATGGACTGGGTGGATCTCCTTGCAGTCCAAGGGACTCTCAAGAGTCTTCTCCAACACCACACTTCAAAAGCATCAATTCTTTAGTGCTCAGCCTTCTTCACAGTCCAACTCTCACATCCATACATGACCACAGGAAAAACCATAGCCTTGACTAGACGAAACTTTGTTGGCAAAATACTGTCTCTGCTTTTGAATATGCTATCTAGGTTGGTCATAAGTTTCCTTCCAAGGAGTAAGCGTCTTTTAATTTCATGGCTGCAATCACCATCTGCAGTGATTTTGAAGCCCCAAAAAACAAAGTCCAACACTGTTTCCACTGTTTCCCCGTCTATTTCCCATGAAGTGATGGGACCAGATGCCATGATCTTCATTTTATGAATGTTGAGCTTTAAGCCAGCTTTTTCACTCTCCTTTTTCACTTTCATCAAGAGGCTTTTCAGTTCCTCTTCACTTTCTGCCGTAAGGGTAGTGTCATCTGCATATCTGAGGTCATTGATATTTCTCCTGGCAATCTTGATTTTAGCTTGCGTTTCTTCCAGCCCAGTGTTTCTCATGATGTACTCTGCATAGAAGTTAAATAAACAGGGTGACAATATACAGCCTTGACAAACTCCTTTTCCTATTTGGAACCAGTCCGTTGTTCCATGTCCAGTTTTAACTGTTGCTTCCTGACCTGCATACAGGTTTCTCAAGAGGCAGGTCAGGTGGTCTGATATTCCCATCTCTTTCAGAATTTTCCACAGTTTATTGTGATCCACACAGTCAAAGGCTTTGGCATAGTCAATAAAGCAGAAATAGATGCTTTTCTGGAACTCTTTTGCTTTTCCATGATCCAGTGGATGTTGGCAATTTGATCTCTGGTTCCTCTGCCTTTTCTAAAATCAGCTTGAACATCTGGAAGTTCGCGGTTCATGTGTTGCTGAAGCCTGGCTTGAAGAATTTTGAGCATGACTTTACTAGCGTGTGAGATGAGTGCAATTGTGCAGTAGTTTGAGCATTCTTTGGCATTGCCTTTCTTTGGGATTGGAATGAAAACTGACCTTTTCCAGTCCTGTGGCCACTTGAGTTTTCCAAATTTGCTGGCATATTGAGTGCAGCACTATCACAGGATCATCTTTCAGGATTTGAAATAGCTCAACTGGAATTCCATCACCTCCACTAGTTTTGTTCGTAGTCATGCTTCCTAAGGCCCACTTGACTTCACATTCCAGGATATCTTGCTCTAGGTGAGTGATCACACAATCATGATTATCTTGGTCATGAAGATCTTTTTTTGTACAGTTCTTCTGTGTAATAGACCCAATATAAAAAAGTTTTATGGAACCTTTAACAAGCTTTGAATATGGGTGGTTACTATCCAAGGAAGTTAGCGCTAAACTTCTGTAATCAAAGCTCTTTATTCCATTTTCATCATGTGCACGTTATCATCATTTCCCCTCCTGCTCAAAATTTTGTAATTCTCTCTCTCTAACTGTCTCATTCCTATTGTTTCTAAGCCAGGCTTGGTTATTGTAAATGTGATGTACTGTGGTAAATTCCCCAGCTTCTGTTGTCTACCTTTCTTCAAGACTCCAGAAGTCGTTTTGCCCAACCTCCCCCTTTTCTAACCTACCTCTTCCACATGAAACTTGTCACCAGATTGCCTTACTTGAACTCACTCTACCTTCTTGATCAATTGCGATTCTTTAACCTAGCTGGCCATCAATATAATCTGAAGAAGTTTTTAAATTACAAAGATTCCTGCCTTATTTTTACTTCATTCAAGAGTTCCGTGGTGGGTCCAAGAATCTATATTTTCATCAAGTTCTCAAGCTATTTTCCAGGTCTGGGTGCTACTGACGTTAGTCTATAGCATTTACGTAATTTTTCTCTCAACCTTGGAAGGTTGCTTATGGTTGAATTTGCTATTATCATAACATTAATGTTAATATATTTAAATTTTATCTATTAATAATATATTAAGCATATATCAAGTAATACTGATATATTTTCATATATATTTTCCAGAGAAAGTTAGGGATCTTGCACAGATAAGAAAGGTCGGAATGAAACTGCAAAGTAGAACAGAAGATAAAATGATTTAGGGTTACGTTAAAAATTAAAAAATATATGTATCTCCCCCTCTCTCTTCTTCCCCTCCGTCTTCTTAAAAAGAGACGAATATATCGTACTCACCTCAGACCCTATTCTGAAATACACTAATACGTAAGCATTCTCTGACAGAAGAAAACCAGATAGGTGTTTCAACGTGGGCTCCGTGGCTTAGTTGGTTAAAGCGCCTGTCTAGTAAACAGGAGATCCTGGGTTCGAATCCTAGCGGGGCCTTCCTGGTTGTGATCTGGATGTTTTTCCAGGTATACCTTTTGCTCTTAAAATTCGGTTTTGGCAGGTTTTTTTCCCCTACCTTCAATCTCCTTCCACCCTCCAGTTTTGGACATAATAGGTATCCAAAAGTTTTGGAAACAAAATGGAACTGATTTTGGTACGTCCGCACAATCCCGGACTATATTAAGAAAGCAAAGCGCAGGACTATGATTTTAGTACACTGCCTATTTTCTTGATGTTTCCTTTTGGATATGCAAATCACATCTTGCCTCAGGATTTTTCTTGCAATGTTATCTCAGGTATTCCAATCCTAATTTCATGTAAAAGTTAGGGTACATATGTATGGGACAAGAGCAAAATGAAAATATAGGTTCCCTTACTCAAAAAACAGAGTAAAGTTATCAGCAAAGATAGTAAAACATAAATTTAACTTTATTTTTTCTTCACTCTTTCGACCTTTTATGGTATTTTAAAATTTGTTACTTGATGTCGCTATAATTAAGCAAAATTAGCATCATAAATTATAAGCATGAACTTCACTATCCACCTTGTACACCAAAATCCACAAAGCATTGCAATCGCTGTGCGCACTGCGGCTATTTCCCTTGCTCAAGCTCATCGGACGTCAAGTACAAGATGGGAGGTTTTAGAATGGTTTCGTCCTTTCGGATATAAACCAAAACACTCAGGCTGCCGAAACCCGGGATCGAACCAGGGACCTTTAGATCTTCAGTCTAACGCTCTCCCAACTGAGCTATTTCGGCTCCCTGGAGATGAGTTTTCCAAACATCTATTTTTTTCAAAATTCAGATTGTTTTTCTACCCATTTTTAGAATGTTTCAGGTTTCTCAAATGTTGTTAATGGTCCACAATATTTACCCACACAAAAAGTTTGGAATGTCTTCTGTGTATGGCACTTGCATTCAATTCCTGGCGATGTGGGATGGTAGGAGAAGGTGAGAGACAGGAAAGTCATAGGGATTCGTTGGAAGATTTTCTGCTCCTCTGACACGGCTCAGTTTTCTGCTTCCTGGTGATGATTTCTAGTTGAGCGGGTTGCTGTCTTTTACGCTATTCCATCTACTCTGCTATAGTCTTTTGGCCTAGGTCTGACCCGACTGAGAAGAAACTAAGAGCAGGAACAGCAACAGTTTGGATCCAGAATTTACTATTCTTGGGCAAAAACCATTCATCAAAAAATTGATTTAAAAACTGTAGAAGTCTCCGAGTTAGCAGAATAGATATTCTGACTAATAGTCTTGTCAAAGAATACAGAAAATGGGTTTATTTCCTAATATATGGAAAGAAGTGAGGGATGTCATAGGGGGATGTAGCTCAGTGGTAGAGCGCATGCTTTGCATGTATGAGGCCCCGGGTTCAATCCCCGGCATCTCCATCTTTTTTCCCCCCTGCTCTTTAATGTATGTTATATGTTTGTTCCTTCAGTCCTACGGACTCTGCTCTCCTACTTTTCCACCCTTCCTTATTTACCCCCGCCCTCACATGGAAAGTAAATAGTGTTGCTAGAACAGCAGAAGGAAGAAACAGGAGAAGAAAACAAAAAAAGAGTAGTCTTATTCCACATCCAGGAATGTCACCAATTTAACCAGCTTTTTCACCTGGACTATCTTAACAATACAACTTAAGAGAAGGAAGATCCAAAGTAAGACTGGGGGAGGGGAGTGGAAAGAAACCCATGTGCAATTTAGTTAGCCTGAATAATCCTAAAGATAAAAGTCATGAAAAAAATGACGGTGCTGTGAGCAGGATTCCAACCATTCCTGGAGAAAACACTTTGGACTGCAAACCGAATGCCTTAGATAGACAATTATTCCTGAACTTTTATCATATACCTGGAAGAGAACACATGAATTCCAACGAGGGCTCCTGTTTCTCCAGTAAGAGCCTGGAAAAAGACAAAGAAAGCTCCACCACTGACCTGCTTTGATTTTGGAAACAAACCTCCTCTGCCATTAGAGAACACCTGACTTTAAAATAAATTCAAGTAACGGAGAGGTCTTGGCTTCTACAAAGTCAACCATCTCTTTGTTTCCTTCCCATCCTTTCCACTGAATTCTCGAAGAGTTGAGAAACAGATGCTCAGTAGCAGGTGCACGCTGTCGGGGCAGGAGACATTACCTTTCAATAAACCAGAGCCCCTGAACAGTATTTCTGCTCAAAGTTGTCCTTTGGGGACTGGTGGAATTGATGTTGTTTTCTTTTACAGATGAATTAAGAGCTGTGCAGTTTCTGCAGAAATAATCACTTTACCTGGAAGCTGATGGTAGAAAATGGAACTGTTATTGGTCGTCTTCTCAGGAAATTTTAGGACAGCAATAACCAGTTTAAACCAAAAAAAGAATGAGATCAATCTAGATGCAATCTCATGTATTAATAATAATCTCCTTATCTATTAGAACTTTTTTCAGCCATGTCACAATGGTTCAAACCTGTAGCTCCTGCAGTGGAAGCAGTCTTAACTGCTGAACTGCTAGGGAAATTCCATTACCTCCATGTCTTAATGTGTAGCTTTAAGTTCTCACTCTACCTGCTTTTGGGGGCCATCTACTCCTAGCCACATAGATGTCCGAACCTGAGGTTCAGAGATGTCCACAGAATTCCAGCTTCAGGTTATGTATATAATATTTGTAGGTAGACATCCTCAAGAGGCTGTCTTGTAAGCATTTAAAATATGTTATATACAAACCTCAACTCAACTTTATTTCCCCTTTATTGTCCCACCTTATGTTCCTTATGCAAAAATAAATCAACAAACCAATAATAACAATAAACAGAATTCCCACCACTTTCTCTATTTTTACTAGCTTTGTGAAACACATCCATATTTGCATAAACCAATCTACTTGCAAGTCTTCCTAAGTGTTGGACTTCAAAAAGAGCCCTAATCCTGTATTAGTCTATCAGCGTCCACCAAGTTTCTCCCTTGCCTTTCATCATCCAATTCACTGTTTTATTTATTTATCTAGCTGATCCTTGAAAGAACCTTGAAAGTTGACTTCTTGTCTCAATTAGGACAGAGCAAAACATTGCTGAATTATATACATTTATGCTTTCTCATTCTATTGCAGCCCTGGATTTGCCCCCTCAATACCCTGCTTCTCAGAATCCAGTCAAAGCCAACAGCAGGATGTGAGAAGTGGAGCAACACCCTAAAGTGCTCTGAAGACATTCCTGGAAGAAAGCCAAGTTCCATCTGGCCTCTGTATAAAAGTTGGAAACAGTGTAGGGGAAAAAGAAAAATGACTCCTCAATAAGAGTCAGGCAATCATCAGTTATAGAAGATTTACTGACGTATAGGGCCTATGTGGTAGCTTACTAACAGAACATAAGCTAAGCATGTAGGGGAGTCCAGGGAATCTTGGACTCCATTATTGCTTTTTCCTTTCCACATCAATACTGTATTTCAAGAATACATCCACCTTTCCCCATTTAAAAAATTTCTTTTATCATTTTTACCCCTTGCTCATATCCAAAGTAAATCCATTACCCAAAAGATTGCCTTTAAGCTGATCTATTTCAATTCTATGACTCTGACATCTGTCAACCTAACTGCAACAGCACAAGATAAGAGGAAATAAGAGAGTGAGCCCATGCCCCCTTTTGTTATATAAAACAGTTTATCAAGGAACAGGAAAGAAAAAGAAAGATACAAAGGAAAGGGAAAGAGGCTCATAGTCAATTTTTGCTAAGATTCCTTTGCATTCTCAGCCGTGTCTGTGTCAACTGAAAGACTGAAGGCTGAGAAACAGAAAACCTACCCACTGATTTTTCTCTCCTCCCACTTCCCTCTCACCTGGATTGTTGCTAGTAGTTGAAATTACCAAAGGTGGCAGGATATCAAATCCCAACTTTCTCAAAGTGAGGGAACAAGGCAACAACATCTCTCAAGGAATGTCATGTTTTTTAGACTTTAAGTAGAGAAAGTTATTAGTAATGACAATAGAGACTTGGTCAACATAGCTCAGTTTGGAAGAGCTTTAAAAGTTTGGACTAAAATCGGGAATCTTTTCCCATGACTTGAAACGCCCATAGTTTGTGCCAAAACAAATTCTCCTTCCTGTAACATGTCTCCCTGATACAAATACTTCTGAATTCACTTGCTCAAGAAAAGGGCTTAGAAGGCTAAAACAAGAAAAGTCAGAATCAAGGGCTTCCATCCTCCCTCCCTTCATCAATAAATACTTTGTCCAGTATTTTCAAGCGATTAAATGAAAAGCTTCCGGGGTTACTTCCGTCATAATCATAGGAAACATCACGATAAAGATGTATAGCATAAGACTTTGGACTTGGTATGGAAGCTGAAAGAACCCCAGTGAAAAAAGAGTGATTACTCTGCTCTTTCCTGCACCGTCATTTCTGCTTTGCTTTCCGGTTCGAGGAATTGTCGTGTTCTGAAGATTTCTAGGGTTCTTTTTTAAAAGTATCTATGTCTGTGGTAGGTTTTCGCCTTATGATAATGGGTTCTTTCAGGGAAACCAGTTTGACAGTTTGCTAGGTTCCCCAATCTTGTTTCACCACCCTGCGTTTGCCCTTTCTTCCCCCAGACTAGAAAAATGTCAGTGCTTTTTGTTGTTATTGTTTTTGGCCGCCCTGCTGCTACTGCTGCTAAGTCACTTCAGTCGTGTCCGACTCTGTGTGACCCCATAGATGGCAGCCCACCAGGCTCCCCCATCCCTGGGATTCTCCAGGCAAGAACACTGGAGTGGGTTGCCATTGCCTTCTCCAATGCATGAAAGTGAAAAGTGAAAGGGAAGTCGCTCAGTCGTGTCCGACTCTTAGCGACCCCATGGACTGCAGCCTACCAGGCTCCTCCATCCATGGGATTTTCCAGGCAAGAGTACTGGAGTGGGGTGCCATTGCCTTCTCCATTCGGCCGCCCTAGGCTATCTAGGATATCTTAACTCCCCCACCAGGGCTAAACCTCGCGTCTTCGCAAAAGTAGTTAGTCTCAGCGAAAGCACTGAGTCCTAACTACTGGACCTCCAAGGAATTCCCTTGTCAGTTTTTTTTGTTGTTGTTGTTTTTAAATTGATAAAACCTTAAAGCTTCCGCCCACCCAAGTCCTTTGAGAACAGCCCTCAAGAGCTGCGGGACCCCTGGCTTAGAATCAGAATTGAAGACAATCTCAGAACACGTGGTAGTGCGTGAGGGAAGAATGCGAGTCAGCTGGGAAAAGGACGTTGGCCGAGCATCCCACCCTGCCTGGTGTGGCGTTCAGTTCGGCTGCCTCTGTAAAGCACTTCATCTGAGCCGATACTGCTGAAGATTTGTGTTGGAAATCTGTGACTTTTCCTGGTGAAAGAAAGCAATTGTCACTTATTTCTTCTGTGTGAACCTTGGAGTAGGCTAACAGGAGTGGGAAAGTCCTAGAATTTAGAAACTCCGTCAATCGGACTATAATTTTACTGAAGCCGCTATTAAGTTCACAAGCGGTGGAATTAAACCCAATGGATTTTCTCCACCAGAAAATAAATCCAATATCAAAAGACAAGTAATATTTTATAAATGACCCCCAAAGTGTGCCTCAATAGCAGGGGGTGTAGCTCAGTGGTAGAGCGCGTGCTTCGCATGTACGAGGCCCCGGGTTCAATCCCCGGCTCCTCCACCTGCGTTTTTTCCTCATCCACTCCTTTCATTTTCTTACATATTTTGTCACGTTTCCTTTGCCTTTTTTTTTTTTTTTTAATTTAAATGTAGTCCAATGAATTCCCTTTAATATTATACCATTTCTACTCCAAGGATGTTGGTGCCATCCAACGCGGGCTTTCACAGAAGGAAAAAAAGGAAGAGAAGAAAAAAAGGAACCACCCTCATTGGCATCTCCTCTGTCAGAAGCACCAAGTCTGCAGTCTTATTAACTGACTCATTCATTTTGGGCCCCATTTGAAAGGATCCCTAAATGGCAGGATGGGGAAAGGAAGGAAATAAGAACAAATAAGCAGTTCCTCGAAGTTTTCTTAGTTTTTGAGCACTGGCCGGTCTAAGAGGGGAGGAACAGAGAAGCTTCCCTCTGGTTTCCTTATGCCTTTCTTTCCCCAGCTCCCACCGCCGCGCCCACACCTGCCACTGCTGCCTGGGCTGCAGAGAATCCGAGATAAGGTGCAAGGCAACAGACCCCTAGTATTTCTTGGTGAGTGAGTGGAGGTTGGCCCAACGTGAGGTGGCACTTAGCAAAACCTTTGCCATGCAAACGTTTAAAACATGATTTGAAAGAACTAACTCACGCTCATTTTATTCCATATTAAATCGACTTCCACAGGAAATTTACACAAAATGTGTACTAGAAGACACTCACTAACTCCCCACCACCCCCTCAACCAAAACACCTAACTAAAGTAAAATCTCAGAAACCCTGCGAACAGCAGATTTCGATTCCTTACCTTCTACATTTCCTCACTGAACTTCACTTTTCTATTCTTGTTATTAAATGAATTAACAACACCTCATGTAACACCATACTGACGTCCCAGAAGATGTGGCCAGAAATGTGTGGGTGAAAATAAGAAGAGATATATATGATGTATGGCAAAACCAATACAATACTGTAAAGTTAAGTAAAATAAAATAAAAATAAATAAATAAATAAAAATGCAAACCAAAAAAAAAAAAAAGAGAGAGAGATATAAGTTGCTTGTATTTAACAAAACAAGCAAACAGAAACCACTTATTTAGAAATCAGCACAAACTACTGAATATCATTGCTCTGCACTTCATTTTCTGTGCAAGTTGAGTGTTGGGTGAATGTACAAAAATTGTTCCATTTTTCTTTACCAAAGACTTTGCAAGATAACTTTTGTATTAGAAGAGGATGTTCTAAAACATGAAGTCAAAAATTTTAAAATAGTGTCTAATTTCCCTCACTTGGAGAAACTAAAAGCTGACTCCTAGTTCGTTCAAGATCACAAGAAAGCAGGGATCCATCAGAAGCTCAGTTTCCTCTGGATTCAAACCCTGGATAGATGCTCAGACCAGCCAAGCCACAAAGCCCCTTCCCACCAGGGCCATCTCTGGGCTGTCTCCACTCAAGTATGTTGCAATGCTGCTGTCTAAACCATTTCAGGGCAAAGATTCAATGAATGAGTTTTCTTTCTCTTTTTTTGTTTTTTCTCTTTTTCTTTCATTCTCTAGACTCCTGATATGGGCGAGTAGACAAAGGAGTGAAAAATAGCTTGCTGCTGCTGCTGCTGCTAAGTCGCTTCAGTCGTGTCCGACTCTGTGGGACCCCATAGACGGAAGCTCACCAGGCTCCCCCGTCCCTGGGATTCTCCAGGCAAGAACACTGGAGTGGGTTGCCATTTCCTTCTCCAATGCATGAAAGCGAAAAGTGAAAGTGAAGCCGCTCAGTTGTGTCCGACTCTTAGCGACCCCATGGACTGGAGCCTACCAGGCTCCTCTGTCCATGGGATTTTCCAGGCAAAAGTACTGGGGTGGAGTGCCATTGCCTTCCAGAAAAATAGTTTAGGCCACCTTTTTCCATTTTGCCAACCATGGATTCTCAGAGTATTTTTCCTTTTGCTCTTCATTATCCTCACTCTATTTGGCATGCAGCCCTTCTACTCCCTTAGCGAATCTCTCAGGCAGCTGTCAAAAGCCATGAGACATCAGAAGTTCCCACTGTAACCCATGAGAGAATCCATATTTTGGATGCATGTTTCCAGGAGAAGGGAGTATTTGAACCCTAGTACTGTGAGGCCTCGGGAGAAGGCAATGGCACCCCAGTCCGGTACTCTTGCCTGGAAAATTCCATGGATGGGGAGCCTGGTAGGCTGCAGTCCATGGGGTCGTTAAGAGTCAGACACGACTGAGCGACTTCACTTTCACTTTTCACTTTCATGCATTGGAGAAGGAAATGGCAGCCCACTTCAGTGTTCTTGCCTGGAGAATCCCAGGAATGGGGGAGCCTGGTGCGCTGCCGTCTATGGGGTCGCACAGAGTCGGACACGACTGAAGTGACTTAGCAGCAGCAGCACTGTGAAGCCTCAGCCATGACATGCATGCCCATGTTAACTCAAGTGCCCTCAGGTGGAACTCTGAACGTGTTGCTCCTTCTCTTGGTAACTTCCTCCGGATGGCAGATTTCCCACATCATCACATCAAGGGACCTGCACCTCCAATGCTTCTGGCTATGAACCCCAACTGGAAATGCTAGAAGAAAGGTACAAAAGAGCAGAATCTGAAAAGTTTCCTGGGGAATTTAGATCCAGATGGAAAGAGAAAATGGTTTCCAGATGAAAAACACTAAGTATATGTTGCTGCAGACAGTCACTCTAACAAACTCTGGAGCCCAGCAAAATTGGGTCAGTGGCTTGGTCTTGGGAACTTTGCCAGTTCTATTTCTGAGATCCACAAATATGCATAAGAGGGGTATTTCGGAGGCTGAGCAAGAAAGGCTAAGAGAATTAATTTCTGTAACAACTTTCCCACTCACACCCAATGCTCTTGGACAAATACTCAAACCTCAGTCATCACAGAGGTATACCGAATAGATGCTTTCCTCTTGTTGCCAAAATCTGTGGTGACCAAGTATGAGCTTTAGGAGTAATTCTAGATCATTGTGTCTTCTCTTTCGCTTTTTCTCACAAGGCAAAATCTGAATTTTTCTGAATACCGAAATCAATTATGTATCAACGCTTTCATTTCTGCCTTGCTCCTCCCCTTAAAAAATAAAAAAAGCCTGAATGAAGCTCAGTTGGCTCTGGAAAGTCCCTAAAATAAGCCCTTTAAAAAAAAGTTGTTTCTTGTCTGCTTTGGGTCTTAATTGCAGCATGTAGATGGGACCTAATTCCCTGATCAGGGATGGAACCTGGGCCCCCTGCACTGGGAGTACAGAGTCTTAGCCCCTGGATCACCAGGGAAGTCCCCAAAGTGAGATGACTTGTAAAACTAACTTGGTGAATAATATGGGCAGCCTGAAGAGACCCACTAACACAGAGATAAACAGTTTTAGACTAGAATGCAATGGTTCCCGAACCTGGGGAATTGTGGGGTGACTTCATAAATACATGTATTCCCATTTCTACTTTTTGGCCCCTGAGCTCAAAGAATCATGGGATGAGGGTGGAGGTGTGGAATCTATGTAGTGGAAATGTCTCCCCAGATAATTTTGTTGCTCATCTAGGTTTTAGAACTGTTAACTCAGACAGTTAACAGTTTGAACTTTTGAACCGTGGTGTTAGAGAAGACTCTTGAGAGTCCCTTGGACTGCAAGGATAACAATACAGTCAATCCCAAAGGAAATCAATCCTGAACATTCATTGGAAGGAATGATGCTGAAGCTGAAGCTCCAATACTTTGGCCATCTGATGTGAAGAACCGACTCATTTGAAAAGACCCTGATACTGGGAAAGATTGAAGGCAGGAGAAGGGGACGACAGAGGATGAGATGGGTGGAGGGCATCACCGACTCCATAGACATGAGTTGGAGCAAGCTCGGGGCGTTGGTGATGGATAGGGAAGCCTGACGTGTTACAGTCCCTGGGGTCGCAAAGAGTCAGACATGACTGAACAACAACCGAGACAGTGGAGCTGCGGGAACTGACGTGAGCTGCGGGGAAACAAGTAGCCAGGAGGAAGCGGTGAAGCGAAAAGAAAGGGCAGGCGGGCAGGTAAAGTGAGGGAGAAGGTGGAGCAGTAGGTGATGAAGAAGGGGGTTGAGGGGAGGGGGTGGGGAGGTCGGTGGCTGTGGCTGGGGAGACAGAAAAGAGGAAAGGGCCAAAGAAAGCTTGGGACTAGGTCTTTACTACGCCCACTATTTGGTTGACCCGGGAGGTAATTTGCACGTGTGTTGTCTCTGTGTCTTCTGCTCCCTCTAGGGGTTCAGGAAACCAGAAGGTTCTCTTCCTCCTAAGGAAGGAGGCTTAAAAGCGTCTGTGCCACAGAAAGGCCCAACCCTTTTTGCCTAAGACTGGCTTTGAGAAGGACTAGCTGCTCTTTTCAACCCAGAAATAGCTTTACAACCATGGATTTTGGAAGCCTCTGAGTTTCGTGAGAAGTGTCTTTCCCATGGAGAGTATCTTAAATACTCTTTCACCGAAAAAATCATCAAAAGAAGGACGAGAAGGAAAATTTTCTCTGGATCCTGCAGCCTGTTCATTGACACACGCACAGCTGAGGGGGTGTGGGGGCGGGGGGAGGGGGGAGTAATCTAAAGGAATTTTTCCAAAGGCCCCCTTTCTGCTTTCTCTTTCAGTGTCTTTTCCTTCCCTACTTCTACAATCCGGGAGACTGAGGTTCGATCCCTGGGTCAGGAAGATCCCCTGGAGAAGGAAATAGCAACCCACTCCAGGACTCTTGCCTGGAAAATTCCATGGATGGAGAAGGCTGGTGGGCTACAGTCCATGGGGTCGCAAAGAGTCGGACATGACTGAGCGACTTTCTTTCTTTTCTTAAGAAGAAAATGAAGTTAAGAAGAATGGACCGTGCATGGCTTGCTTGGTCCTTCGCCTTCAAGGAGATGGATTCTGAGCGAGCCGTTCTTGTACTTCAACGTCACTTGGATCCTGGTTCTTATTGCACTGAAGTAACCAGATTGGGAGACCCAAGGAATGTCAAGCCCCATGATTAAATGTTGCACTTGTTAAAAGAATGTACGCACAAAAACTCCCACGGGACAAGAACCTCAGCAGTGTGGGAAGCGCACGCAATTTGTGGAGGTGCTGGGGATTGAACCCAGGGCCTCGTGCATGCTAAGCACGCGCTCTACCACTGAGCTACACCCCCTTGCGTGAGAGGACTAGCATACTGTCCCTTGTTATTTTAAAAAAAATAATTGTAGGAAGGTGTTGGTAAGATAAGTTTAGTTCAGTTCAGTTTAGTCGCTCAGTTGTGTCCTACCCCATGAATTGCGGCACGCCAAGCCTCCCTGTCCATCATCAACTCCCGAAGTTCACTCACACTCACGTCCCTCGGGTCGGTGATGCCATCCAGCCATTTCATCCTCTGTCGTCCCCTTCGCCTCCCGCCTCCAATCCCTCCCAGCATCAGAGTCTTTTCCAATGGGTCAACGCTTTGCATGAGGTGGCCAAAGTACTGGAGTTTCAGCTTTAGAATCAGTCCCTCCAGTGAACATCCAGGACTGATCTCCTTCAGAATAGACTGGTTGGATCTCCTTGCAGTCCAAGGGACTCTCAAGAGTCTTCTCCAACACCACAGTTCAAAAGCATGAATTCTTCGGCGCTCAGCTTTCTTCACAGTCCAACTCTCACATCCATACATGACCACTGGAAAAACCATAGCCTTGACAAGACGGACCTTTGTTGGCAAAGTAATGTGTCTGCTTTTCAATATGCTATCTAGGTTGGTCATAAGTTTCCTTCCAAGGAGTAAGCGTCTTTTAATTTCATGGCTGCAATCACATCTGCAGTGATTTTGGAGCCCCAAAAAACAAAGTCTGACACTGTTTCCACTGTTTCTCCATCTATTTCCCATGAAGTGATGGGACCAGATGCCATGATCTTCGTTTTCTGAATGTTGAGCTTTAAGCCAACTTTTTCACTCTCCACTTTCACCTTCATCAAGAGGCTTTTTAGTTCCTCTTCACTTTCTGCCATAAGGATGGTGTCATCTGCATATCTGAGGTTATTGATATTTCTGCCAGCAGTCTTGATTCCAGCTTGTGCTTCTTCCAGCCCAGCGTTTCTCATGATGTACTCTGCATATAAGTTAAATAAGCAGGGTGACACTATACAGCTTTGATGTACTCTTTTTCCTATTTGGAACCAGTGTGTTTTTCCATGTCCAGTTCTAACTCTTGCTTCCTGACCTGCCCATAGGTTTCTCAAGAAGCAGATCAGGTGGTCTGGTATTCCCATCTCTTTCAGAATTTTCCACAGTTCATTGTGATCCACATAGTCAAAGCCTTTGGCATAGACAATAAAGCAGAAATGGCAAGATAAACTCCTGCATTATTTTCAGTTCTTCCGTTTCTGAAACCTCTGGGCTGACTCTTGTCTTTCGGCTAGGGCAGGAAAAAGAGAAATTGATTCTGGACCGAAAAACCTTTAGATCTTTCCACAATCCTCTTCCCCATCAAGGGCAGTTTTCCCAATTGCCTCTTGTGCCAGTTCCAGTCCACCACGAGGGAGAGTCACAGAAGTGAATCTTCTGTAATGTTGTCAGGTCTTCCCTTCTTTAGAAAGTCTTCCCCTGTCCACAGCTACCAAAAAGATGCAAAAAGTAGTACTTGGAATAAAAAGATGCGTTCCCGGAGTACAGCCGAGGGGGAGTTGGTCCAGGTGTGAATTAAAGACTATGCTATGCTATGCTATGCTAAGTCACTTCAGTTGTGTCCGACTCTGTGTGACCCCATAGACGGCAGCCCACCAGGCTCTGCCATCCCTGGGATTCTCCAGGCAAGAACACTGGAGTGGGTTGCCATTTCCTTCTCCAATGCATGAAAGTGAAAAGAGAAAGTGAAGTCGCTCAGGCATGTCTGACTCTTAGCGACCCCATAGACTGCAGCCTACCAGGCTCCTCTGTCTGTGGGATTTTCCGGGCAAGAGTACTGGAGTGGGGTGCCATTGCCTAGAGGTGGATTAATGCACAGTACTCGACCGAAACAAAGAGTGAGGAGTATGTGTCTCAGGCAGTCTTGTAGTCTTGCAAACTCCTGCATTCAGCACCTGGACTTGGAATATGACAGCGGCTTTGTTACCACGAAGCTACAGCTTTGATTTTGTAGACAGTACAAGAGAGGCCGCGGACAGAGGAAAAGGAGAAATGTGAGCGCTCCTGTTGTAGCATCTGTCAGATCAAATTATTTGCGCATAAAGGAGAGTGTAAGGGAAGCTGCGTGCAACCTGTGAAACAGATTCGCTTTTCCTAAAACGTTCCAAAGCTTGAGAAATCAACAAAATTCATCAGTCCCCAAGGCGCAGAAGGTCAACACTTCCCAACTTTAGGCAAACATAGGTGCCACTGTTAATCTACAATTTTTGGACAAAAATCCCAAACCTTTTGCAGGGAAGGAAATGGGGAAGAGAAGATAGGTCCCCGGATGGATTATATTATTACCGTCCTGGAAAGACGAGCGGTTGGGAAGTGGAATCAGCAGAGGGAAGGTTGGAGAAGGGAGAGTTACTTGGTTCTTGGAGGGGAAAAGGATGAAGTTGATGCGGGGCAGAAAAGAGAAAGAGAGGCAAGCAGAAGAAGAAGACAGAAGAGGATCGTTTGGAGATGGGTCTCAGTGGAGAGGCCCAGAGGTGGAAAGTGCCCAAGCGAAGCCTCGCTGCTGCACTTTCTGCAGGCCCTCGGGAAGAGAAGGCTCCTTCCTAAGGCAAGTGGTTTGAAAGACTGTGTCTCACAAAAAGATACGTCCCGTTTTGCCCAAGATTTTATTACTCCGAGCGTGCTTTGCTCCACTTTCTGTCGCGGCAAACACAGGTTCAGCATTTTCGAGGGCGCACCTGTGGTTGCGTGTATCTGGAGCAGCAGCCCCGGTATCCGAGGTTTCGGAAAGGCGACATTGTTCGTATCCCCAGATGGCAGCAGCTTCGAATTTAGAAACGGATTCCAGCTGCGGTTCTGTGCTTGGGCATTTCAACTGGCATCAACAGATTTTTAGCATGTTTGGTTTTAAAATACAAAGGAAAGAATGGGGAGGGAGGTGAGATTAAGTAGTAGCTAAATGTTTTGGATTTAAATAGTAATAAATTCCCACTGAAACCATCGTATTCCCGGGTAGCTCATTTGGACTCGCATCAGGACCTTACTCGGAGGACCCAAGATTCACGACCCCGTTCTGGTGTAGATTCTTTCACTTTCCCCATTATTTCATACATACACAAAAAAGCTACTGAACCCTGCTTTCGTTTGGAGCCCGTTACTAGTCACATGCTTATTCTTTTGTTTTAGCCTCTGTTGAAGGTTACTTCAAAATCTTCATAGAAATCGGACAGTGACATAGGTTCTATTCGTCACCCTCCTGTTGAATGTGGGTGTTAACCAGTACAAGAGCCCTGTTAGAAATTTGCTCTCTGCAGCAAAACCTTTGCTCTAAATCCTTTTAAACACTTTCTTCTTTTGTAGGTCTAAAAGAGACATCATTTTTGTTTTATAAAAAGTTTAAAATTGAACTTAGATATAAAGAAAAATAGAGAGGACATTGTAGAAAGTTTCCCTATACTCTACACTCAGTTTCCTTAATAGGATGATACATTGGCCAAATTAATGAACTAAAATTGATAAACTTTAGAAAATAGAATCCATAATCTTTTTAGATTGCCTTAGTTTTGCCTAGCACACCTTTTCTTTTACAGGATATTGAACCAGCAATGCTAGACAGGATCTAGTCTAATGATTTTTAAATTGCTGAAATTCATCTCAGGGGACTTCCTCTTGCCAACTGTGAGGTTTCTCAAAACCATCCAAAAATGACACTGATTTTTTTTTTTTTTTAAAGAATATCTAGGGAAAGCTGTTTTTTAATGTTGAGCAGGTGTCTTCCTTCTGCATCACAGGCAGATTCTTTACCACGTGAGCCACTACCCTTCTGCATACAAGGTCATGGTCATGTGTAAAAACCCCTGTATCTCCGTGTGTTTTCTCTACTCTGTAACCAAATCCTTCTTGCTGCACCTTTTCATTCATTTTCTCATGAGTCAAGGAACTCATGAGAAACCAATGATCCAATGCATTGCTTTTGCAGCTGTTCGAATACTAGAGGCTTTGGTTCCACATAAGGTGGCTATTTTGGCAAAAGGAGGATAGAATGGAAGACGGGAAAGGGAGAGAAAGGGGAGGGAAAAGTCTATCTTAAATCTCCACCAAGAAAAAGAGGTCCGGGGTAGTCCCTGGCGGTTCAGTGGTTAGGACTGCACTGCTTTCACTGATGAGGATGCAAGTTCAATCCCTGGGTGGAGAATTATGATCCTACAATAAGAAAAAGAGACCTACCCCAACTTTAAGGGGAAATTCACCTTCATTTCTACTACTTCTAGAGAAGGATTCTGAGCAAGAAAATTCAGGGTCATTATGGTATCATTAACTATACACGCCTTAGTACTTCACTACGAAGTATTATTTGGTGCTTAGACACCAATGACAAATTGCAAGGTTATCAGTAATCAATGGGTATGCTAATTTGGCTTTTTAAAGCCGCTTGTCCCATTTCAGGTTTTCTTTTCAAGGTCAGCCTTTAGAGGTCAAACGAAAACAGATTCCGTTCCTTGTCTGACAAGAAAGGAGCGACCACGAAGGGACTCGAACCCTCAATCTTCTGATCCGGAATCAGACGCCTTATCCATTAGGCCACGCGGCCGATTGACAAGGTCACGTTTCCTGAAACGAGGCACGTTTCTATTTTCAAATTTCTAATTTCAATTAAAGGACGATTTCATTGATAACATTTCCACCCCAAAGGGCATAAAACTCATCAAATCCCTGACAATAATTACTTAAAATTAATAAATGGTAAAGCGATCAGAAGTGATGCAACCTTTGGAGGCTGTCTTGCCTAAGTCACTGAAAATGATGATGCAATTTCAATGGAAAAAAATAAGCCAAGAACTGAAGTCTGCAATGAAGGAGTGATGACTGCATAGGGAGAGGGAGCATCAGAATTTGGTATGTTCTGACCTGTTGTATTGCAAAGACACAAAGACACATCCTCCAAGGAGAAAAACCTGTAAGCTCAAACAGAAGAGTAGGAGCTAGGGCCTGGACTGAATGAGTCTGAAGAAACACCTTCTGCTGTTTCCTATGAAATTGTTTTAGTTAAATCCTTTTCCTTCTAGAAATGGATTCAATGAGAAGCATTAGATAATGGTCCCTTGTTGTTTTCCTGTGTGGAGAGATCGTTTGTTCTAGTAGAAGCTGAAGAGTGGAAATCCACACCACGTTGGGCCTGGGCAGCAAGAGCTGTTACACTTGGTTCTCAGACTCCCATCAACTAACTCCAAGACTCCCCCTTGCCAAAGGAATGCTTGAGGGCAATTTAAACCACCAGCAGAAAGGGACCTGTTATACAACATTTTCTTACATCTTCAAATTCCTCCTCCTTCAACTCTCTTTCTGCCTACAAGGGCTGCAAGAAAGATGTGCAAGACAATGAAGAGGGATACAAACAGAAATAGTATGAGTGCTGTCTGGAGAAATTTAGATGAGGGACTTGACAAGAAATGAAACTCTCTCTGTCTAGCAAAATGGTCTGAAATCCAGCAATGCTTTGTCTAGGAGACACAGCATCTCTGGTTCTGAAAACCTAGAGAAGGAAGACAAAGAAGAGGAGAGGAAGGAAAATGTTCCTAATGATTGCAACATCTCTCTCAAAGAGAATCTTTTTAGCACTGAGGAAAATTCAAGAAATCTGACGTGGGAACTAAAACCTGAAAGATAAAATAAATTGGCCAAATGTGCAAAGATAATTACTCAGGGAAAGCCTGGTACCAGGAGCCTGGATAGCTCAGTCGGTAGAGCATCAGACTTTTAATCTGAGGGTCCAGGGTTCAAGTCCCTGTTCAGGCGTGCAATCCTTTATTCTATTATCTTTATTCATATAGGAATGAGTTCAGGGAAAAGATGCCTGCTTTGTATGAGTATGCATGCATGCTCAGTTGTGTCCAACTCTTTGCTATCCTATTGGAATTTTGCTCATTGCTTTACAAGAATGAAATGATTGTTTGATGAATTTACCAACCCTAAGGAAAAGTCTTGGGAAATTGTTCAGACTAGAGACTGCAGACTGGAAGGTTTGGATTTTATGTAGTGTTTAGAAGAGAGTCTTTTTTTCAATTGACCAGGGCAGGGGAATCAACCAAGACTTCTGAACTCTAATAACAAAGATAAAGTCTTAAAACCAGAAACACAAGATACTTCAGCCAGCCATATAGAAAATCAACTCAAATGACAGCAGCTACATCAGAAATGATAGAGGTTAGAAAGAATGGCACATTTTCCAAGTGCTTAAAGAATGGAATTGTCAGTCCAGAATACTATATCCAGAGAAAATATCCTTCAAAAATGAAGAAGACAACAAGATAGTCTCAGATAAAGGAAAACTAAGGTAATTTGCTGCCAATGAATTATCTTAAAATAATGGCTGCAGTAAGTTCTCCAAACAGAAAATAAATGATAAGAGAAAAAATACTGGATATCAGGAAACAAACAAACAAGCAAAAAACACGGTGAGTACAGTAAACTTTCCTTGTCTTCAGTTTTCTTAATTATGTTTGAAACAAAAGTATAACAGTTTTGAAGCAAAAGTATAACTCTGTTGTGGTTCTAAGTATATGTGAAAGAAATGCTTAAGACAATTTTATTACAAATGAGGAAAAGTAAAGTAACTAAAAGGAAGGTGAGGCTGCTACATTTCACTTAAACTGGGAAAATGGTGACACCAGTACACTCTGATAAGTTACATATCTATAAAGGAATTCTTAGAGTAACTGCTTTTAAAAACATCTATACAAAGAATACAATAAAAAAATAGTATAGATAAACGAATATGAAATTCTAAAATATGTACAAGTGGTTCATAAAAAGGCAAGAAAAAGAGAACAAAAAATAAAAATAACAGAGAACAAACAAAACAAAAAATTAAAATTCCAGACTTAAGCCCTACATACCAATAATTACATTAAATGTAAATAGTCTAAGGGCACCAATTAAATCCACAGGGTAGACTAGAAAATATGATCAAACTGTAAGCTGTCTATTTATAAAAATATTTACCTCAAATATAACCTGTAAATATATAAGCAGTTTGAAATTGAGGATTAAAAAAATATGTCATGCAAATGTTAATCAAAAGAAAGCAGTAGCTATATCAATATCAGATAAAGTAAACTTTATAACAAAGAAAAGACAAAGGAGGACTTCACATAATAAAAGTGCCCATCCACCAAGAAGGGCATAGCGATTCAAAATATGTATGCATCAAACCACAGAGCTGAAAAATATGTGAAGAAGGAAAAACAAAAACCTGATAGAGCTGAAAGGGAAAAAAGGCAAATTTACCAATAAAGTTAGAGACTTCAGTGTCTCTCTCAGAATAACTGATGAAACAACTAAACAGAAAATGACCAAGGATATAGAAAAACTCAAAAATGCCCTCAGCCACCAGAATCCAATCAACATAGACTAGTTCATGCAATAACAGCAGAGTACAGACACTTTTCAAATCCATCAAATATCCAAGATAGAACATATTCTGGGACACAAAACAAACCTCAACAAATTTAATAAACTTGAAGGATACAGTGTGTTCTGTGACCACACTGTGACCACAGTGGAATCGAACCAAGTCACAGAAAGATGAAGCAGATATTCAAACAGTTGAAAGCTAAACAACACAATTCTAAATAACCCATAGAACAAAGCAGAATCTCAATGGATACAAGAAAAGAAAAAAAAAGTCTCGTATTAGTCATCTAAGTTTTCATTGAGACAGCCAAAGGGAAAAAGAGCGAAAAAAGCCCAAAGCAAGCAGAAGGAAAAAAAAAAATAATAAAAAAAAAACCCGATGTCGACGTGGAGGGGTAGGGTGTGAGGAGGGCAGCACCATGGTCAGGAAATCCGGTATCGGTTTGTAGCTCTGGTTCTGAGATCCACAGGGTCCAAGCTGAGGACAAGAACAGACAGCAGGATGATCCAGCGATTTTTTGCCCCTCTTAGTATATCCATTACTCTTGCCTGGAAAATCCCATGGACAGAGGAGCCTGGTAGGCTGCAGTCCATGGGGTCGCTAAAAGTCGGACACGACTGAGCGACTTCACTTTCACTTTTCACTTTCATGCATTGGAGAAGGAAATGGCAATCCACTCCAGTATTCTTGCCTGGAGAATCCCAGGGGTGGGGAAGCCTGCTGGGGTTGCACAGAGTCGGACACGACTGAAGCAACTTAGCAGCAGCAGCAGTATATGCGGAATCCGGAATCCTTTACTGAACGAAAGCGCACCAGGAAGGAGATTTGGCCACTGGGCCCGACGTGCAAAATGAACTCGCCGTTTGCCAAATTATTTCTTGAGATCCCATTGTCCTCGTGGAAAGGGCAGAGCCTCCCACTTTCATCCAAAATTTGGTGCGACAGCCAACTCAGGTACTAGCTTTAGAGGAAATTCTAAATTATCCTTGATGGGCAAAGCAAGAAATCGACTTTGTTCATCAGCTCCCCCCGTTGATTCTGAGAGTCAGCCAGGTTTGGCAGTTCTCAGCCTTTGAGGCGAGCGAGCTGAGCTGCTTGGTAAAGTTAATGCCAGGAGGGCGATTAGTGTGGGTCAAGGCGAAAGAACTTGAGAGCAGAATGCAGGGAATGATAAGGAAAGGCAGGCTGAGACCTGGTGGAGTACAGGGCTGCCGCGGCCACAGGAAGGTGGAGGAGGAAAAAATGGACAAACGCTTAGGTTGACAAAACATCTGGCTGGCAGGAGAGGCGGTGAGCTGCCCGTCTCTGCTGCGCTTCCTCTGGGTACATGGAAAGCTCACAGGTCCATGCTCAATAAAAGCGAGCCTGCGGGCACTTTTCCGCAGGAAGATCCCCTTCATTTTGCTCGACTGTCGCGGCTTTCGAGTACTTCGTTACTTTTTCCTGGCGTCGAGTTTCTGTTTTCGGTGGATCCGGATGGTATTGGCGGTTTCCGATCGCGGGGCAGCCGGGCCCACAGCGTCCCGATATCCACGCGCCAGTGGTAGGAGAAGCGGTCAAAATAGAAACGGAATCCGCCTGCGTCTTTAGATTTTAGCAGCAGAGGTATAGGTAAGAGTGAGTGTTTTTTTTTTTTTTTGTCCCGTGTTGAGCTTGGAATGCAAGATATGAAAGGTAAGCCAGTAACCAAGTATCTTTAACTTGAAATGGTTTTCAGAAGCTCACTTAACTTCCCTCTTTTTTGGTGTGTCAGTTGTCAGAACTTTAATCTCAGGGCCAAGAAGTCCAGACTCTGTTCCGGTTAGAATCCCGTTCTTTGTCCCACTTTATTTTTGTCTTCCTTCTGCTGTTGCAGTCGTCTCGGTGACGTCGAGGTTCACAGCAGGAGATGAGGGATTTCGCCGAAACCCATTGGGTTATGTTTTTACTTTCTATGTGTACAGGACTATAAAAGGAGGGGGAAAAGCTTAGGAGAGTTAAGTGTGTATTCCTTGAAGGACAGTTTGAGCATATTCCAGAGAAAAACAGAACCAATGTCTGGAGGTGCCGGGGATTGAACCCGGGGCCTCATACATGCAAAGCATGCGCTCTACCACTGAGCTACACCCCCTCACTTGCTATTTTCCTATTAATACTTTTCTGGAAATTAATTTTGTTTCCTGAGGCTCTGGATTTCTGAGCGTCTTGACAGTAGCGTTTAATGCCAAGTTTTAGGCCGGAGACCCTCAGAAACCAAAGAAGGATATTGATACTCTAGCGTATAGAAGTTGTGCCAGGGATCGAGCCCGGGGCAAGGCAAAAGATTGGAACTTATCAGATAACCACAGGAAGTTTCCACCGTGGCCTTAGAACATGGTTGGGGTCTCCTATTAAGCTGACAAGAAATCAAATCAAGTTTCAGTATCTGGCTCTTAGATTTCCTCCAAATTTGTCTTAGTAGCTCAGTGGTAAAGAATCGGCCGGCCAATGTAGGAGGTGCAAGAGACGCGGGTTTGATCCTGGATCAGGAAGATCCCCTGCAGTAGGAAATGGCAATCTACTCCTGTATTCTTGCCTGAAAAATTCCATGGACTAAGGAGCCTGGCAGACTACAGTCCACGGGGCACCAAGAGTCAGACATGACTGAGCACACATGCACAAAAATGTCTTAAACTGAGACATCCAAGGCCATTGAAATTCAGCTTCTTTCTAGCCTAAAACGCTCCGTGTTATTTGCTGTTTGTTCCATTGGAATATTAAGGACTAGATTTGATGGAGGAAAGCCACAACCAGTAAAACACCTTAGAGCGAAGCATTCAGCCTTGCAATTTAAGGGGCTTCCCCCTCCCCTTTTCTAATCTATGCACCAGGGTAATTCAGGGGACTCACCAATAATCCAAAATCTCTTCTTCATAAGGCATGAATGAAACAACAGCTTTAGCAATGGAGAGGAGTGTTAAAGACTATGAGAGTAAGACCAAAGACAAACAGCCACATGATATTAGGGATAAAGAAAAAAATATGTGTGTGTGTTTGCTCATTCAGTTATTTAGGAAGGCAGGAAAAGCCATGTCATTACAAATGGAAAAAAATGCAGAAAACGTTTTAAAAATTCTTTTGGAAATGGGAAAAAGATTGGAAATGGAGAAGATGAGCAAGTTTTACTCTTGTTAAACTCAAGATCTATGTGGTGCACACTTGTGAGAACATTACATGGCAAACTCAATTACTCCCAGCCTTGGATTTGTGAGTAATCAATAGACACATGGATGTGGATGGTGGATAAAGACAGAAAAGTATGCTCATTAGTGATATTTGTAGGAAAATAAGCTTGTTCCTAGACATTTCTTTAATACTGGGATTTACTATGATTAAAACTGTGTTCTTTGAACTACACTAGACCACAAGAAAACACATTTTCTGACAATAGATTTCTAGTGGTTAATACCTTCTCCTTCTGGTTTGCCCATTAATGAACTTTTGCCAATATTCACAAAATAATTTTGAGTTCCTCTTGAAATTGGAAGAATATAATTTGCCTGACAGACTTGTACCTTCAGTATTTTTTAGCTTGTGAACTGCTAAGGAGGATTATTGTGACTGGTGCTATAAAAATATGATGCTTTCCAATATTAAGAAGGTTTGCAGAAACACTTCTGGGTCATAATGTGTTGCACCTGGAGAAAACTGCCCGTCTATTGGATTCTCAGGGATTCATAGTAATAAGGTATATACTTTTTTTTCCTTTTTGCCCCATGAACAAGTTGGGAATTTTAAAAATTAAATATTTAGAGCTATAAAAATGTTGAGTAACTCTTTTGTACACCTGAAATTAATATGATATTGTAAATCATTTATACTTCAATTCAGAAATATCTAGACTATGGATTCATTTAATACAGAATTTTTATGAGGAATTAAACTTGTAAATTGAGAGACAGAACACATTCAAGCCATATATATTCAATTCAGAAAATCTGAAAATCAATGACATACAGGTTTAATGCTGCACTGTCCAAAATGGTAGCCACTAGCCACTTTGAGTATTAAACACTTGAAAAGATGAGATGTGCTGTAAGTGTAAAATATATAACAGACCTCAAAGACTTAATATGATATTTAAAATTTAACCCATATCACTAATAATTTTATTGACTACTTATTTAAGTGATGTTTGATATACCAAGTCATTTATATAGTCTTCTTAAATTAAGACCATCTATTTTTATTTTTAGTGAGACTACTACAAAATTAAAAGTTATAAAAGTGACTTATTTATGGCTTTATTATTATATTGCTATTGGACAGCCATAGCCACAAGAAGATATTACATGTTTAGGTGCTGTTCTGGGAGAACCCCAGAACCATATATGTGGACATGACACAAAGCATTTACTTGCATGATTTCCTTTGATAGTTATAGTAGCCTTTTTGACGTAAACACTATTAGCCTTATTTTTAAGATATTGAATGGAAAACTAATTATGTTTTGTGAATTACCCAAGACCTCTCACTTCAATAGAATATAAAGGGATCATTACTGAATTAGGCAATAAAATACTCAAAGATGCTGTTTGTCCAATTAAATGTTTCTTTATGAGATAAAATGCAAGCTTCTGAACTGAGGAGGGATAGGTAGCTAATGAATAGTTTCTAACACCAAGTTCCTGTATAGTGAATGTCCCTATATGGTCCCCTATTGCTTCCAAGTTTGTAACAATTTTCCATTTGCAACTTGATGCAGTTCTGATGTTGAAATATTGTTGATTATTTTCTTCTGATGTAATGTCCAAGAATTGTTAGTAGAAAACAGACACTGTGAAACTGAAACAGAAATTCAAAAAGAAGAAAATAATTCAAAATGACACAAGGGATAACAAAGAGTTTCAAGGGAAAAAAGTTGAACTAAAAAGGAAAAAATGTATTTGTATCTGAGTCTTGATAACTTTACTGTCCATTTGCTTTCATTTTTCAGTATTCTTGGTCCCTTTGTGAAAGTTCAACAGAATAATTCTTAAAGAAGTGTTTATTTTCATTCTTTTCTAGATAATAAAATAGAAATAAGATGTGCAAATTCTAAATAGAGGTGCACCATTGAAGGAATGTCTTGTCAAAAACAAAACTTGTGATGGTCTTGTAATTGTTTTAAAGTTCGAGAATGTTCAACAAAGAACCTATTCCAACAGTTTAAAAAGGGGGTGGACTCAAGATGAAAACTCATATTTTCTGATTGGAAAAATTTTCTTTTGTATACCACTTCCACATATATACATTTATACAGTGCAGTAGTTCTTTTTCTATAGCTTCCCCCACCACCACCACCAATTTTTGTGATTAAAAAGATCACACGCATGTCGAGTCCAGCTCGACAGCACAGGTTCCTGAAAGCGCGGCGCAACGAAAGAATGAGAAACACTCAAGGAAGTTACAGTGGGGATCAGGGGACCAACACCACCACAGGGTGAAGATGCCCAAACTGATCTCAAGCCTGCCTTATTATACTTTTTGAGACTTGCTTGTACGTGTTTACATGAGCATAGCAGGCCAGGTGGCCTTCAGTGATAATCCTGTGCTGTTAACATTTAACATTTTTGTATCCCTGTTTTTCTGCCTCAAGGACAGACCCAGTTAATATTTATGTGCTTCCCAGGTGCCAAAGATAGAACAGTCTGTTGATGGTTTTCCATCCCCAGGCATACATCTTGCTTTCAAGATGTTTTTTTGTTCCTTCTTGGATTCCTTCAGGAGTCACATAACTGAGTCATGTCCTTTCAGCAAGATTGTTTAATTCTTTGGCCAGGCCTTTTAGTAGGCCTGTCTCCTAGACACACACACATCAAAGCAGGAACCTAGGAAAATAATTTCCTGGGTTTTAAAACTTTAAATACAATCAGATCAGATCAGTCGCTCAGTCGTGTCCAACTCTTCCCGACCCCATGAACCGCAGCACGCCAGGCCTCCCTGTCCATCACCAGCTCCCGGAGGTCACCCAGACTCACACCCATCAAGTCAGTGATGCCATCCAGCCATCTCATCCTCTGTCGTCCCCTTCTCCTCTTGCCCCCAGTCCCTCCCAGCATCAGAGTCTTCTCCAATGAGTCAACTCTTCGCATGAGGTGGCCAAAATACTGGAGTTTCAGCTTTAGCATCCTTCCTTCTAAAGAAATTTCAGGATTGATCTCCTTCAGAATGGACTGGTTGGATCTTCTTGCAGTCCAAGGGACTCTCAAGAGCCTTCTCCAACACCACAGTTCAAAAGCATCAATTCTTCGGCGCTCAGCCTTCTTCACAGTCCAGCTCTCACATCCATACATGACCACAGGAAAGACCATAGCCTTGACTAGGCGAACCTTTGTTGGTAAAGTAATGTCTCTGCTTTTGAATATGCTATCTAGGTTGGTCATAACTTTCCTTCCAAGGAGCAAGCGTCTTTTAATTTCATGGCTGCAGTCACCATCTGCAGTGATTTTGGAGCCCAGAAAAACAAAGTCTGACACTGTTTCCACTGTTTCCCCATCTATTTCCCATGCAGTGATGGGACAAGATGCCATGATCTTCGTTTTCTGAATGTTGAGCTTTAAGCCAACCTTTTCACTCTCCACTTTCACTTTCATCAAGAGGCTTTTATACCTCAGTGGTAAAACACACACAACACACACACACACAAACACACACACTCTTTGATTGCATTTGCGACCAAAAGGAAGCAACACACACACACTCTCTGATTGCATTTGCGAAAAGCCGTAAATACTGTTGTCAGATACAGACTTCTGGGGATTGCAATACAATTGTTATCTAACGAGTTAGAGTTAGTAATTACACGACAGTAAAATCGAACTGCCGAAACCCGGGATCGAACCAGGGACCTTTAGATCTTCAGTCTAACGCTCTCCCAACTGAGCTATTTCGGCCATCTGCGGGGAAAGTACTTAGCTGTTTCCCTAAAATAGCACAGTTCTCAGTCGTGAGGGCTAAATTTACCTCGTTAAATATCGCCTATTCATTCGCCCCCATATATACTGGCTCCCCTGAAATCCATGTCTAAAAATAGGATCCAATTTTAGGATTCATTGAGTGGGTTGATAGAAAAGGAGGGAAGTAAAGGGAGAGAAAGAGATTAAAAACAAAAAGCTGCATATATTTCTGCTTGGTCTCTTTCGGCTACTCCACTAATTCAAAGACTGCTCAGAAAACTGAGGGAATTTAGAATGAAATTATCGACTCATCTTTCAGTTCTTTTTCTGTCTTGTTCTTTAATGACAAGGTTAAAAGAATGATTGGGCACGTTAATGTGGAGACCGGCTTGTTGCTTCGGATGGAAGAAACTCGGAAGGAGCCAATTCTTCTCTTTTATTCACTCTCTTTTCCTGGCTTTCCTTATGCTGACGCGTGGCCAGTTAGTGCCGGGACCAGAGAATAGAAACCGGAATCACTTAGAGGCAATCCGTCGGATAATGTTTATTTCCGTGTGAGCAAACAAAACGTGTTTTTTTAAACGAGAAAAGTAGATGCATGTGTATGGTTTCCAATCCTCTCATAAAAAAAAGGAAGGATACACCACTACTGAACGACACCTCTCATAGCAGAAAGATCCTGAGGATCCTTTTTGAAATAGTAATCATATTTCTGAGGAAGTCTTCAAAGATTGGATAGTTGGCCGGATACAAAAGCCATTGTCTCAAATCCCACTATTTCTTAAACCTTTAAATTATATCCTCTTAAGCTGCGACCCTGGGAGAAATGGAAGGGTAGCAAACCAAATAATACCGCTTCTGCTCTTAAGACATTTCATCCCATCAGTTCTTTCTAAGGTTCCCCCCCCCCCCCCCCCCCCAGCAGGAACCTCAACTTCCTGGAGTTATTTTTTCTGCAACGACCAGAAAAGATTTCCGAGTGGAACTTTTCCCCTGACTTCAACCTCTCTCCTTTCCTCTATCCTATTCTTACAAAAACTTTCAGCTCCTCTCCTCCTTAAGAAAAGATGAACTACAGTCTGAAAGAAGGTATTTCAATGCTTATATTTAAGGGAAGACATTATTTGTGAAGAACTTTTACAAAACACTAAGAAAAAGACTAAAATCTCATTAAGAACAAATTAACAGCAAGCCACAAAAAGAGGATACCCAAAATAGCCAATAAAATTTAAAAGGTGCCTAACATAATATGTCCTGCTACTGCTAAGTCACTTCAGTTGTGTCCGACTCTGTGTGACCCCATAGATGGCAGCCCACCAGGGTCCGCCATTCCTGGGACTCTCCAGGCAAGAACACTAGAGTGGGCTGCCATTTCCTTCTCCAATGCATGAAAGTGAAAATGAAGTCGCTCAGTCGTGTTCGACTCCTAGCGACCTCATGGACTGCAGCCTACCAGGCTCCTCAGCCCATGGGATTTTCCAGGCAAGAGTAATGGAGTGGGGTGCCACTTCCTTCTCCGAATATGCCCTGAGGGAAATGTAAATTTAAAAACCGAATGAAATAATACTTCTCTTCATTGGAATCAATTACCTAAGATATAAGCATCTGAATGCAGAGTTCCAAAGAATAGCAAGAAGAGATAAGAAAGCCTTCTTCAGTGATCAATGCAAAGAAATAGAGGAAAACAATAGAATGGGAAAGACTAGGGATCTCTTCAAGAAAATTAGAGATACCAAGGGAACATTTCATGCAAAGATGGGCTCGATAAAGGACAGAAATGGTGTGGACCTAACAGAAGCAGAAGATGTTAAGAAGAGGTGGCAAGAATACACAGAAGAACTGTACAAAAAAGAGCTTCATGACCCAGATAATCACGATGGTGCGATCACTCACCTAGAGCCAGACATCGTGGAATGTGAAGTCAAGTGGGCCTTAGGAAGCATCGCTACAAACAAAGCTGGTGGAGGTGATGGAATTCCAGTGGAGCTATTCCAAATCCTGAAAGATGATGCTGTGAAAGTGCTGCACTCAATATGCCAGCAAATTTGGAAAACTCAGCAGTGGCCACAGGACTGGAAAAGGTCAGTTTTCATTCCAAACCCAAAGAAAGAAAATGCCAAAGAATGCTCAAACTACTGCACAATTGCACTCATCTCACACGCTAGTAAACTAATGCTCAAAATTATCCAAGCCAGGCTTCAGCAATACGTGAACTGTGAACTTCCAGATATTCAAGCTGGTTTTAGAAAAGGCAGAGGAACCAAATATCAAATTGCCAACATCTGCTGGATCATGGAAAAAGCAAGAGAGTTCCAGAAAACATCTATTTCTGCTTTATTGACTATGCCAAAGCCTTTGACTGTGTGGATCACAATAAACTGTGGGAAATTCTGAAAGAGATGGGAATACCAGACCACCTGACCTGCCTCTTGAGAAACCTCTATGCAGGTCAGGAAGCAACAGTTAGAACTGGACATGGAACAACACACTGGTTCCAAATAGGAAAAGGAGTATGTCAAGGCTGTATACTGTCACCCTGCTTATTTAACTTCTATGCAGAGTACATCATGAGAAACACTGGGCTGAAAGAGGCACAAGCTGGCATCAAGATTGCTGGGAGAAATATCAATAACCTCAGATATGCAGATGACACCACCCTTATGGCAGAAAGTGAAGAGGAACTCAAAAGCCTCTTGATGAAAGTGAAAGAGGAGAGTGAAAAAGTTGGCTTAAAGCTCAACATTCAGAAAACAAAGATCATGGCATCTGGTCCCATCACTGCATGGGAAATAGATGGAGAAACAGTGGAAACAGTGTCAGACTTTATTTTTGGGGGCTCCAAAATCATGGCAGATGGTGACTGCAGCCATGAAATTAAAAGACGCTTACTCCTTGGAAGGAAAGTTATGACCAACCTAGATAGCATATTCAGAAGCAGAGACATTACTTTGCCAACAAAGGTCCATCTAGTCAAGGCTATGGTTTTTCCTGTGGTCATGTATGGATGTGAGAGTTGGACTGTGAAGAAAGCTGAGCGTGGAAGAATTGGTGCTTTTGAGTTGTGATGTTGGAGAAGACTCTTGAGAGTCCCTTGGACTGCAAGGAGATCCAACCAGTCTATTCTGAAGGAGATAAGTCCTGGGATTTCTTTGGAAGGAATGATGATGCTAAAGCTGAAACTCCAGTACTTTGGCCACCTCATGAGAAGAGTTGACTCACTGGAAAAGACTCTGATGCTGGGAGGGATTGGGGGCAGGAGGAGAAGGGGACAACAGAGGATGAGATGGCTGGATGGCATCATTGACTCGATGGACGTGAGTCTGAGTGAACTCTGGGAGTTGGTGATGGACAAAGAGGCCTGGCATGCTGCAATTCATGAGGTCGCAAAGAGTCGGACACAACTGAGTGACTGAACTGAACTGAAGAGAACTGATAACATCAAGAGCTGTTGAGCATGTGGAGCAACTGGAATAGTCACTCTCACACTGCTGATGAGACTGTAAACTGATGCACACACATTAGGAAACTATTTGGAAATACAGACTAAAATTAAATATACATATAAGCTATGCCCGCACCCAATAAAAAACCTCCACAGCTGCATTTACACCCAAGAGAAATGCATGAGTATTTTCCTTGAAAGAAATATACAGGAATACCAGTGAATACCTTAGACATTTCAGACCAAAACTAGGAGTAGTCTAAATATACATCAACAGCAAAATGGATTTAAAAGTTTTGACACATAGTATTCATACAATGGATTACTATGAACAATGAAAAAAGAACTACCGATACTAGCAACAATATGGATGTATCCAACTTTTAAAAAAATGAACGAAAAATCCATAGTCCAATCAGTACATATTGTATGACTCTACTTATATTATTTCAAAACACACAAAAAACTAATCCATGGTGATAAAAGTTAGAGAGTGGTATTGATTGGGATGAGTCACAAGGAAGCTACCGGATGTTGAAATATCATTTATCTTTGCCAGAGCTATTGGTTACATGGCATGTAACCCATCAAGCTGAATAATTAAATTTCATCCATTTTTGTTTATATTCATTAAGCCTCAATTTAAATAACAAAAAAAGAAGAGAAGGAAAAAAAAAGATCTCCTTGGATACCTCTTTGCGTCCAGTACATCTTATCTCTTTATTAGTATTTGAATTTCAGATTGTGGTCTGCAAGCTGGTATCTGACTAAGAATTGTTTTCTACCCATCTGAGAGCATGAGGAACTTTTTATATAAAGTGGACAGTACCAGGACATAGGACTACTTTTGTTGAATACAATAGAAGCAATTTCAGGGGCTTTCAGAATTTCAGAAATAATAATCTCTGGAATGAGGAAGTGACAACACCTGAGAGGCACCTGCCAAGTGAATTTTAATAAAAGTTAATAAAATGTGTAGGGCTTCCCAGGTAGCTCAAATGGTAAAGAATCTGCCTGCAATAAAATGTGTATACCTGGACAAGCTCTCAAATCTCAGTCTCTGATTCAGAAAGAGTTGAGCTTTTTGCCTTTAGCTAAAATTTGATGGGAGTGTAAATTCAGATACAAGTCTTTAGACAGCTTCCTCTAAAAATTATTTTAGATTCTCTTACAGATTCTTTCTCCCTCAGCATTCTTCTACCAATCCAGGGTTTTACCCACTACCGCCAGCCATGCACCTCGCCCCCAATCAGACCAAGCCTTAGCTTAAGCAAAGGCTGAGCTGGAAACTTAAGGAAAGTAATTAGAACGCAATGTGGAAATTTACACATGAGTGTCTCAACACGGAGATTAAAATGCTTGGAAATGCGACTATAAGTGTGCAAAACTACTGTGCAAATTCCATCGAGGAGTACATAGAATGAAAGGGAGGAGCCCAGCTGACCCGAGAAGGAAGAGGTGGGGTGGGGTGAAGTACAGGAAAAAGAAGGTGAAAAGGGACGGAAAGGAAGTGGGCAGAGGAAAAGCATCCTCAAAATTATTAGGATTTGAGGGGAGTTTGGGGGTCCAGGCTCCATATCTTTCCGTCTCTTCGTCCTGGTATGAGAGGAGAGATGCGTTCTCTCAAGGGATGTAGGCTTGTAGCAGAAAAGGATCTGGCTCCTCTAGTCCAAGACTATCTTGGCTTTGGGAACACCTCGCAGCTCTTTGCATCGTAGGATGGACAAGTGGAGTGCCTTGGGGACGTACTTGAGATGAATTTTCCTTTAAAGTCCCGGAACCGCTGGGATGGGTAGCTTGGAAGCTGCACAGATGCCCCGGTTTTCGCGCTTGGATGCTGTGGGAGAGTCGACCGGTGGCAGCTGCAGCTTTGAGATCCAAGGAAGCGTCTTCCTTCTTAAGGCTTTGCTTGAAACGCGAAATATGAGAAAGTTTCTGTTGCTCGCTCCACATACTTTCAAATCTTTCTCCTGAAGAAACTCTTCCTAACATTTGCAACAGGTTCCTTTACTCCTTACATGATGCTAGGAGGAGTCTCAAAGGAGTCTGAAGAGCAGACCAGGAACTGAAGACCTTGGTTGCAGAAAGCCAGTCACAGAACAAAGGGTGATACCTACAGAGGAAACCACTGTCCCCTCACTCCTTGTACAGGCACAAAGGCAATATAGAGGAGTCCTTCACAGGCCAAGGGGATGACCTCAAAATTGGCTGTACAGGTGACTTGTGACAACTGATGGACAGTTACAGCTTCCTCTGGAGATTAAGAAAAGGAGAGGGTGCATTATGGAAGTCTTCAAGTTTCCTGGCTTCTGTAGATGGAAAAGAGACTGCTTTCTGAACATTTAACAGATTTCTTGCCTGGTTTTCCCTTTTGTGGCTGAAAAAAAAAATTTTTTTTAAGTGTATCCTCCTGTCGATCTCTGCCTAGGCATTGTGAGGCCAGAATCTGAAACTGTACAAACAGCTCTAACCTGGAGATATGCATTGTTCAGTAGTTTGGAAGAAGGGTGTTCCTGGAGAATAAGTAGATTGAGGTTGAAATGGATGTATTGGGACTGGGAGTACAACAGTTCATTATCCATCTGTGGAAAACAAAGAAATGAATTTTCCCCTGGATTGATCTTGGACCCTGGAGTTCAGAACATTTGCCATTTCAGACTGGAAACTTCCCTAAAATACCCGTGTGTGCTAGGTCTTTTCAGACTCTTTGCAACCCCATGGATTGTAGCTGGCCAGGCTCCTCTGTCTATGGGCTTCTCCAGGCAAGAATACTGGAGCCGGATAGCCATGCCTTCCTCCAGAGGATTGGATGAAACCCATGTCTCTTAGGACTCCTGCATTGGCAAGCATTCATTACCACTAGTGCCACCTGGGAAGCCCCTTAGAATACCCAGAAAAGCACTATTTCCATTTATAGATTTCTGCTGAGGTGACTGCTATCTTTTCCTCATTTGTCATTTGTTTGTAGTTAAACAACTTTTATGTAAGCTCCAGAGTTTGAAGGTCTCTGATGGAAAAAGTGACCACCAGTGCATCAAGTTGTTAACCACTGGCAGTGAAGTCTAGTGAAATATTTTACTGAAATCTTCTTCAGCCTCCTGCAACCTGGGTTAGGAAGGAGCTAGAATAAAAGAACCACAAAAGAACTTGAGTAATTAGCTTTCTGACAAGGAATCAGGTGGTCTGATTAGGTCAACACAGACTGCCATTTGCTGATACTTTCAGATTCCATACAAGTGGGAATTGGATGACTGGGAAAACTGCTTCTTATTTTTTATAACTTTTTGGTGGTGGCAACTGCTGAGAATGCTTAGAGAGATTCGGTCAATAACAGAGTTAACAATGGGTAACCTTAGTGAATGGGCACGATTCCTTCCTGTGTAAGGTTAAGAAACAATTGCCATAGCCAAGAAGATTGAGTGTGACAAAGATATTTCAGGCAGCAAGAGGTCTTAGGGTACGTGGGCGAGAAGAATATATGAAAATGTGGGTACTGGGGATGGGACCCAGTGTCTCATGCATGCTAAGCACTTAGCCATACCCTCAGGTCCTCATTGAGTTCTCAGAAGACTTTTCATACCTTCTAGTGACCAGCACGGAGAAGGCAATGGCACCCCACTCCAGCACTCTTGCCTGGAAAATCCCATGGCTGGAGGAGCCTGGTAGGCTGCAGTCCATGGGGTCGCTAAGAGTCAGACATGACTGAGCGACTTCCCTTTTACTTTTCATTTTCATGCATTGGAGAAGGAAATGGCAACCCACTCCAGTGTTCTTGCCTGGAGAATCCCAAGGACGGGGGAGCCTGGTGGGCTTCCGACTCTGGGGTCGCACAGAGTCGGACACGACTGAAGCGACTTAGCAGCAGCAGCAGCAGTGACCAGCATTGCATCTGAAGACCGAGTTATCAAAACAAAACAACCTTAAATTCAATTCTGCTATTTCTGAACTCCTTAGCTTTATCCTCTCTCAGGCATGGTTGTTCCAGGAGAAAGAAACCTTAATGATCGAAAGAAAGGCGCTGTTTCTGATTTGCAGTCAGCTTATGAGGAACTTGCTTCAAAGTTGGATTCCCATCAGATTAGATTGCCTGAATTGCACTTCCATTCTATCACTTGGGTGAGTCCCGGGACAGAACATTCTCCTGCAATCTTTTGGAATATTATTCTCTGTTTTCTTTGGACTCTTGGATACATTACATACTCCAAAAAATAAAATAAAATTTACTTAAGTGCAAGTGAAAATACTCCAAAATTGAATATGAATAGAAAAAATCTAACTGTATTTCAAAAGGATAATATAACCTCATTCAAGAGAAAATTAGAGAACACATCCAAGTAAATATTTTACACAGTACTTTATCTCAATTGTAAAGACAAGAAAAAAAAGCAAACAAATCATAACCTCTATGTAGAAGGGTTATTGTTTGTAGTGTTAAGGGTATGTCAATTCTGATATTTTGTATGAATTTTACTTTTATTTGGTATGTGTGAATTTACCTTTGCATGATTGGGAAAATGAATACATATATTGTTGAAAAACTGTTGGCACTGGATAGGAAATGTATTATGTGTGTGTGCATGCAAGTATGTACGTGTATCTGTCATTTTCCCTCTAGATCTATCTAATAGGGCTAGGAAATCTAATACCTCAGTATCAATAAGTAATGCTAGCTCAATATCTTGGTTTTTGAATATTGATCCCCACTACAAGGAAACAGAGCTACCAGTAGGATTCACAGACTCTAGGACTGGACCAAAGATAGTTATAAGATGTACCTAAGCTGCCTTTATTTTGGGGGCTCCAAAATCACTGCAGATGGTGACTGCAGCCATGAAATAAAAAGACACTTACTCCTTGGAAGAAAAGTTATGACCAACCTAGATAGCGTATTGAAAAGCAGAGACATTACTTTGCCAACAAAGGTCCCTTTAGTCAAGGCTCAAACTACCGAACAATTGCACTCATCTCACACGCTAGTAAAGTAATGCTCAAAATTCTCCAAGCCAGGCTTCAGCAATATGTGAACCGTGAACTTCCTGATGTTCAAGCTGGTTTTAGAAAAGGCAGAGGAACCAGAGATCAAATTGCCAACATCCGCTGGATCATGGAAAAAGCAAGAGAGTTCCAGAAAAACATCTATTTCTGCTTTATTGACTATGCCAAAGCCTTTGACTGTGTGGATCACAATAAACTATGGAAAATTCTGAAAGAGATGGGAATACCAGACCACCTGATCTGCCTCTTAAGAAATCTGTATGCAGGTCAGGAAGCAACAGTTAGAACTGGTCATGGAACAACAGACTGGTTCCAAATAGGAAAAGGAGTACGTCAAGGCTGTATATTGTCACCATGTTTATTTAACTTATATGCAGAGTACATCATGAGAAATGCTGGACTGGAAGAAACACAAGTTGGAATCAAGATTGCCGGGAGAAATATCAATAACCTCAGATATGCAGATGACACCACTCTTATGGCAGAAAGTGAAGAGGAGCTAAAAAGCCTCTTGATGAAAGTGAAAGAGGAGAGTGAAAAAGTTGGCTTAAAGCTCAACATTCAGAAAACGAAGATCATGGCATCCGGTCCCATCACTGCATGGGAAATAGATGGGGAAACAGTGGAAACAGTGTCAGACTTTGTTTATCTGGGCTCCAAAATCACTGCAGATGGTGACTGCAGCCATGAAATTAAAAGACGCTTGGTCCTTGGAAGGAAAGTTATGGCCAACCTAGATAGCATATTCAAAAGCAGAGACATTACTTTGCCAACAAAGGTTCGCCTAGTCAAGGCTATGGTCTTTCCTGTGGTCATGTATGGATGTGAGAGCTGGACTGTGAAGAAGGCTGAGCGCCGAAGAATTGATGCTTTTGAACTGTGGTGTTGGAGAAGACTCTTGAGAGTCCCTTGGACTGCAAGAAGATCCAACCAGTCCATTCTGAAGGAGATCAATCCTGGAATTTCTTTAGAAGGAATGATACTAAAGCTGAAACTCCAGTATTTTGGCCACCTCATGCGAAGAGTTGACTCATTGGAGAAGACTCTGATGCTGGGAGGGACTGGGGGCAAGAGGAGAAGGGGACGACAGAGGATGAGATGGCTGGATGGCATCACTGACTCGATGGATGCGAGTCTGGGTGACCTCCGGGAGCTGGTGATGGACAGGGAGGCCTGGCGTGCTGCGGTTCATGGGGTCGCAAAGAGTCGGACATGACTGAGCGACTGATCTGATCTGATCTGATGGTTTTTCCAGTGGTCACGTATGGATGTGAGAGTTGGACTGTGAAGAAAGCTGAATGCCGAAGAATTGATGCTTTTGAGTTGTGGTGTTGGAGAAGACTCTTGAGAGTCCCTTGGACTGCAAGGAGATCCAACCAATCTATTCTGAAGGAAATCAGCCCTGGGATTTCTTTGGAAGGAATGATGATGCTAAAGCTGCAACTCCAATACTTTGACCAATTCATGCAAAGAGTTGACTCACTGGAAAAGACTTTGATGCTGGGAGGGATTGGGGGCAGGAGGAAAAGGGGACGACAGAGGATGAGATGGCCGGATGCATCACCAACTCAATGGACATGAGTCTGAGTGAACTCCAGGAGTTGGTGATGGACAGGGAGGCCTGGTGTGCTGCGATTCATGGGGTTGCAAAGAGTCTAACACGACTGAGTGACTGAACTGAACTGAACTGAAGATGACTTTCCATAATATAATATAAATGCTCAAAAATCATGAGGATAATTCAAAAGGATCCAGAAACCAACCTGAAGGGCCTCTCACTGGTCAGATCAGGGGCACTTTGAGATGAATAATGACAATAAATGATTATAATCCTTGGATACTTAAATGAATAAATATGGAAGAAGGGAATTTTTTTCCTTACAGTGGTATGCCAACTAATAAATGCAGGGGAAATAATGAAGTTTTAAAATCACCATTTACATGGAGGAGGAAATGGCAACCCACTCCAGTTATTACTGCCTGAGAAATCTCATGAATAGAGGAGCCTGCCAGTTCATGGGGTCACAAGAGTTGGACACAACTTAGCAACTAAACAACAAAAACATTTGTGATATGTCTGGCTTTCCTACTGTTATGGATTGTCATATCATTGTAGTTGGAAAAGAAAGCTAGAGTAATTTCAATTATATTAAATTTGTTAAGACTTGTTTTGTGACCTAACACATTATCTATCATGGTGAACATTCCATGTATGCTTGAGAAGAATGTGTATTCCAGGGGTATTTGATGAAATGTTCTGCATATGTCTGTTACATTCATCTGATCTGATGTGTAGTTTAAGTCCAATATTTCCTTATTGATCTTAAAATGGGGAGATTACTTTGGATTATACGGCTAGGCCCGATGTATTCACAAGTGTCTTTAAAAGAGAGGGACAGAAGGATTTCACATACAGAGAGGAGAAGGCAGTGTGACCACGGTGGCAGAGATTCGAGTAAGGCCGCCACAGGCTAAGGAATGCCACCAGCCACCAAAAGTTGAAAGAGGCAAGACTGGACACACACATCCCAGAGCCTTTGGAGGGAGCACCACTCTGCCAACACCCTGATGTCTGTCTAGTGATAGTAACTTTGGATTTCTGGCCTCCAGAAGGGTAAAAGAACAAATTTCTGTCGTTTTAAGCCACCAGGTTTATGCTAACTTGTTATGGCCTCTGTCGGATCCTAATAGACCTATACTCTGCCAGCTACCTTGAGGGGTTTTGAGGGTCATGAAGTCTAAAGCCTGCACCACTGAAACGAATGTCTTAGGTTCTTGTGAGCAGGCAATGAATAAAAGAGGAGAATACAACTCAAGTCACAGCTGGAGGTGCCGGGGATTGAACCCAGGGCCTCGTACATGCGAAGCACGCGCTCTACCACTGAGCTACACCCCCTCACTGAATCACTAGCTGTGAGGGTTCTTCAGGAAATAGCTCTCTACATTCTGTGGGCCTCTTCCCAACTGGTGTTTGTTGTTTTAGCAGTATTATGTGTTGCAGCAGGATTTACGACTTCTTTAAGACTAAGGAAGTCAGGGAGTTGTGAAGGATACTGATTCTTTAGCAAATAAAACTTGAAGTGGAACAAAAACTACTGAAAACGTGTCAGAAAATTGACCGAGTTTTCCTTAGATAAAACACTTCTTGCTATTCGATGTTTGCTTTACAGGAATGTTAAGGAAAAAAAATTCATTGGGAAAACCCCACGTGAAAATAAAAATCACCATCAATTCGTTCAGCGATTTATTCCCAACACTGTATTCATTTTTGTTACATCCTGAAGGCAACTAAGAAGTTTTATAGAATGGTCTAGGAGACTAGTGCTCAAGGTAAGAATTAAACTGGCAGATTCAGGGATGGAAAGAAGTGTGGAATTTTTAAAGCAAGTTAGTAGGTTGTAAGACACAGGTTGGAGAGACCTACTGGATTTACAGAGCAAGAAACAAAGTGGGAGGCACATAAAAGAGAGACCCATCACTCAAGAAATAGGAAGAAAAGCAAAAGAGAAGTTAGTTGTTCTTTTGCGTCCTTGGCAGTGAAGGTAAGGAGTCCTAAAAACTGGCGATTCGTTTCATGTATGATATTATACATGTTTCAATGTCATTCCCCCAAATCATCCAACCCTCTCCCTCTCTCACAGAGTCCAAAAGAGTGTTCTATACATCTGTGTCTCTTTTGCTGTCTCACATACAGGGTTATCGTTACCATCTTTCTAAATTCCATATATATGCGTTACTATACTGTATTGGTGTTTTCCTTTCTGGCTTACTTCACTCTGTATAATAGGCTCCAATTTCATCCACCTCATTAGAACTGATTCAAATGCATTCTTTTTAATGGCTGAGTAATACTCTAACTGGACCAGGCTGTGCACCCTGCATTAACCACATGTTACTTTTATTGTATTGGCATATAATCTTTTGAAATTTCTACCCTATATTTCCTATGGTTTTCTCATACTAAGTTCCTGACTTTTCCACTCAATCGTCTTCTCCCTTAAATTACAGAGGTGAATTTCCTTGGAGAAGTCTACGATTGGAAAGGGGGAAAAAAATTCCATTTGGACCTTAGCCCTAAAATAATAAATAAAACCAGTGGTGATATTCTTTTACATGTTTAGTCTATTTGCCTTTTGAATTCCTGTGCTTCAGTTCAGTTCAGTTGCTCAGTCGTATCTGACTCTTTGTCACCCCATGAACTGCAGCACTCCAGGCTTACGTGTCCATCACCAACTCCTGGAGCTTGCTCAAACTCATGACCATCAAGTTGGTGATGCCATTCAACCATCTCATTCTCTGTCATCCTCTTCTCTTCCTGCCTTCAATTTTTTTCAGCATCAGGGCCTTTCCCAATGAGTCAGTTCTTTGCATCGGGTAGTCAAGTATTAGAGTTTCAGCTTCAGCATCAGTCATTCCAATGAATATTCTGGACTGATTTCCTTTAGGATTGGCTGGTTGGATCTCCTTGCAGTCCAAGGGACTCTCAAGAGTCTTCTCCAACAACACAGTTCAAAAGTATCAATTCTTCAGTGCTCAGTTTTCTTTATAGTCCAACTCTCACCATGACTACCGGAAAAATCATAGCTTTGACTAGACGGACCTTTGTTGACAAAATAATGTCTTTGCTTTTTAATAAGCTGTTTAGATTGGTCATAATTTTTCTTCCAAGGAGCAAGTGTCTTTTAATTTGATGGCTGCAAACACCATCTGCAGTGATTTTGGAGCCCCCAAAAATAAAGTCTGTCATTGTTTCCACTGTTTCCCTGTCTGTTTGCCATTAAGTGATGGAACCAGATGCCATGATCTTCGTTTTCTGAATGTTGAGCTTTAAGCCAACTTTTTCACTCTCCTCTTTCACTTTCATCAAGAGGCTCTTTAGTTTTTTGATTTCTTTCATAAGGGTGGCATCATCTGCATATCTGAGGTTACTGACATTTCTCCCGGCAATCTTGATTCCAGCTGTGTTTCATGCAGCCCAGCATTTCTCATAATGTACTCTGCATATAAGTTAAATAAGCAGGGTGACAATATACAACCTTGATGTACTCCTTTTCCTATTTGGAACCAGTCTGTTGTTCCATGTCCAGTTCCAACTGTTGTTCTTGACCTGCATGCAGATTTCTCAGGAGGCAGGAAAGGTGCTCTGTTATTCCCATCTCTTTCAGAATTTTCCACAGTTTTTTGTGATCCACACAGTCTTATGTTTGGAGTATGTGAATACATTTCTCTTAACACAGTAGATACAAGTGGCAAAAAGACATCATAAAATTGTACTTTGAAAACCAAAAGAGAGAAAATATGTCAACAAAATAGAAAATGACCTATTACCCCTATTAAAGAAAGTCTGGCTCCTGAGCGCTAGCTCTTACTTTTTCTTTGAAGAGGTAAATCCTAAAATGAAGACATTTAACTTGGGAAATATCTCATCCTACTTAAAATGTTGTTGAAATCAAAACTACAATGAGATATCACCTCACACCAACCAGAATGGCTATCCTAAAAGAATCCAGAGGCAATATATACTGGAGAGGGTGTGGAAAGAAGGGAATCCTCCTACACTGTTGATGGGAATGTAAAGTGGTACAGCATCCATTATGAAGCAAAATATGGAGATTCCTTAAAAAAATAAAAATAGAACTATCGTATGACCCTGCAATCTCACTTTTGGGTCTATATCCAGATAAAAACATGATCTAAAAGAATACATGCACCTCAGTGTTCATCGCAGCACTGTTTACAGTAACAGAAGCAACCTAAATGTCCATCAATAGAGAAATGGATAAAAGATGTGGTACATACATACAATGGACTATTATTCAGCCATTAAAAATGAAATAATACCACTTGCAGCAACATGGATGGACCTAGAGATTGTCAAACTGAGTGAAGTAAGTCAGACAGAGAAGGAGAAATATTGTATGACATCCCCTAAATGTGGAATCTAAAAAACAAAGGATACAAATGAACTTACAAAACAGAAAGAGACTCACAGACTTAGAGAACAAATTTATGGTTGCCAGGGGGGAAGGATGAGGGGAAGGGATACTTAAGGACTTTTGATGGACATGTATACACTATTATATTTAAAATGTATAAGCAACAAGGACCAACTGGATAGCGTATGGAACTCTGCTCAATATTATGTGCAGCCTGGATAGGAGGGGAGTTTGGGTGAGAATGGATACATGTATATGTATGACTGAAATTCCTTCACTGTCCACCTGAAACTATCACAACATTGTTAATAGGCTATAACCCAATACAAAATAAAAAGTTTTTTAAAAAAGTTGCTGAGCAGAAAGAAAGATATGAGCTTCCTAGTTCGTATTGGAAGTTAGCACCATCTTGACTGCAAACCTGCAAAACATTTTATTTAAAAGAAACTTGACGTCTAATTCAATTATGTATACTGATTTAAAAACACTAGTAAATATCATATTACCACGAGAGGGGAAACAGTGTCAATTATAAGAATACAAAACTGATTCAACAATAGAAATACATTTTTGCAATTGTTTTTACTACATTAGAATAGGAACTAGGAAAATTATTAATAAGATAAGTCATATATTTATAATATATAATCATTTTAACCCACATTGGAGCACTCAAACCAGTGACTAAAATTTTAACGTTCAGAGGAAACACTTAGGGATCCTGTTGAAATGTTGGTTCTAGCTCAGTAAGTCTGAGGGGGAACTGACATAGTGCATTCTAACAAGGTACCAACTGCTTTAGTTCAAGGACCCAGGGTCTGGAAAATTTCTTTCCGATAGAGGGCGCAACAGTCTCAGATAAAATTACTTCTGTACCTTAACTAAATTATCTAGTTAAGTTCTATTCTCCGGTAAAAGAAAAAACAGACCAAAACTGGAAATTAATCTCTGACGTTTGAGATCTTCAGCCCAAGGTACTTCCCAATGGGGCTATTGATGCCTAAATTTGACTTCTTCACATCCACTGATGAAAATAAATTTCTCGATTTCCAAGTTTGGAACGCTGTCTTCTTTCTCAATCTGCGGTCTAATCATGGCCAACACGGCTCAGAGAACAAAACACCCTAAAAAAAAAATTGGCGTGAGATCGTGTGTTTTCCTTTTGTAAAATTCTGCCATCCTTGTCTCTTCTTTCCTGCTTTTTAAATATTAATAATACTGCAAAGTGAAACCAAAGGCAAAAAGCTCGTCAATCTGATGACGGGCTTTCTGTTCGGAATCTCGAGCTGCTGAATGAGCCCAGGCTTTGTCTTTTGGTTTCATCTTTTCCTCCTTACGCAGCCAACCTGAGTGTTGCCAAAGTGCGTAGGTGTAGAAAAAGAACAGCACTAATACTAGTAGCAAATCGTTGTGAAGTAGGTTTACTTTCTTTCTGAGCAAGGAAGAGTTCAAAAGTGGAGGTGCCGGGGATTGAACCCGGGGCCTCGTGCATGCTAAGCACGCGCTCTACCACTGAGCTACACCCCCTACCTGTGAAAGAGCCCTCGGGAATATATTCAAGACAGAAGATAGTTTTGGGTAAGTTTTACAAGAATTAACATTAAGCTAAAATCTAGCGTGTCAAATTTCACTAATTTCCAAAAACCCTAAAACTAGAACCTAAATATAGGTCCTATATCATGCTTTGCTAAAAGAAGAGTAAATTGCATTCTAGACGGAGAGCCCCCATTGGTGGTCCTGGGATCTTTTTGCTTCTGTCTGGAATCACTTCCCTGCTGCAGTTAGAAGAGCCTGATGAAATATTTTCTCTCTTTTCTTCACTTTCTCCTTTCTTCACTTTCTCTTCCCTAGATGCTTTAAAGGACTGCCAGAAAGTCACAAATAATAATGCGGTGGAAAGCAACCAAATTAGCTCCAGAAGAGAGAAGATGGAAGGACAAATAGAGAGCCGTTTGTTTCGGCCGCCGAGAGAGGGGGCTCCTTGGTTACGATCGCACCCCCTTAGGGGTAGAATCAGATCAGATCAGATCAGTCGCTCAGTCGTGTCCGACTCTTTGCGACCCCATGAACCGCAGCACGCCAGGCCTCCCTGTCCATCACCAGCTCCCGGAGGTCACCCAGACTCACACCCATCAAATCAGTGATGCCATCCAGCCATCTCATCCTCTGTCGTCCCCTTCTCCTCCTGCCCTCAATCCCTCCCAGCATCAGAGTCTTCTCCAATGAGTCAACTCTTCGCATGAGGTGGCCAAAATACTGGAGTTTCAGCTTTAGCATCATTCCTTCCAAAGAAATTCCAGGATTGATCTCCTTCAGAATGGACTGGTTGGATCTCCTTTAGTTCAAGGGACTCTCAAGAGTCTTCTCCAACACCACAGTTCAAAAGCATCAATTCTTCGGCGCTCAGCTTTCTTCACAGTCCAGCTCTCACATCCATACATGACCACAGGAAAGACCATAGCCTTGACTAGGCGAACCTTTGTTGGCAAAGTTATGTCTCTGCTTTTGAATAGAAGGCCTTTTAAGAAGGTTAATGTGATGCGCATTGCTGCTGCTGCTGCTAAGTCGCTTCAGTCGTGTCCGACTCTGTGGGACCCCATAGACGGCAGCCCACCAGGCTCCGCCATCCCCGGGATTCTCCAGGCAAGAACACTGGAGTGGGTAGCCATTGCCTTCTCCATTGTGTGAAAGTGAAAAGTGAAAGCGAAGTCGCCCAGTCACATCCAACTCGTAGCGACCCCATAGACTGCAGCCCACTAGGCTCCTCCATCCATGGGATTTTCCAGGCAAGAGTACTGGAGTGGCTTGCCATTGCATTAACCCTCGGTTAAAAACTCTTCGCGCTGCTGGACTAGTTCACTCACCGCATTGTTCTCACAGGCTCTGAGCCTCTCGCGTCCAGCCCCATAAACCAACAGAGCCTCAGTTAACATTGGGAAAGTTGCTTAAACGGGCAAAAGACACAATAAGGTACTGAGGTAAATACTTCAGTTAGAGATGAAAAGGATGTTGATAACAATAGCAAATAATGAACTCAGTTCAAGATGTTAGAAATGAACAAAATAAGCCAAAAAGAAGGAAGGGTTGATGAAGACAAACGAGAAAATGAGTTTTTTGTTTTTTGTTTTTAAAGGAGAACTAGTTAAAAAACACTGGATATTTGAAAAGTCGACAAAGCTCTAACCACTGTAATCAAGAAAAGGAAAAAAAGTGCAGACACACAAAACTAGGAACTGATGGGAGGAAATATCTATCAAACAGAAAACTTTTTAAAAATCATAAAGACACAACTCAGCAAATGACTTGAAAACTTTAAATGAACTGGATTTTATAAATGCAGTATAACCTAGATAGCATATTAAAAAGCAGAGACATTACTTTGCCAACAAAGGTCTGTCTAGTCAAGGCTGTGGTTTTTCCAGTGGTCATGTATGGATGTGAGAGTTGGACTGCAAAGAAAGCTGAGCGCCGAAGAATTGATGCTTTTGAAGTGTGGTGTTGGAGAAGACTCTTGAGAGTCCCTTGGACTGCAAGGAGATCCACCCAGTCCATTCTGAAGGAGATCAGCCCTGGGATTTCTTTGGAAGGAATGATGCTAAAGCTGAAACTCCAGTCTTTGGCTACCTCATGTGAAGAGTTGACTCATTGGAGAAGACTCTGATGCTGGGAGGGATTGGGGGCAAGAGGAGAAGGGGACGACAGAGGATGAGATGGCTGGATGGCATCACCGATTCAAGGGACATGAGTTTGAGTAAACTCCAGGAGTTGGTGATGGACAGGGAGGCCTTGCGTGCTGTGATTCATGGGGTCGCAAAGAGTCGGACATGACTGAATGACTGAACTGAAACCCAAATTACTTCTTGTAGAGACAGAAAGTCTAAACATGTCATTACTATAGAAAAACAGTTGAACAGGCTACTCCCCAAAAAGGGAACCAAGCACAAATACTTTCACAAAGAAATTTTACCAGTATCAGAAAATCATGATGCTACTTACAATTTTCAAAGCATGGAAAAAGGAGCTCTTCCAGTTCATTTTATAACATGAGTACAATGTTCATCACAAACTTTTTCAGTTTGCACAGAAAATGAAAAATATAGTCTAATTTCACATAATATAGAATGTCCAAGTGGGGTTTATTCCAGAAATGCAAAGATCACTCATTATCAAGGAAGACATTAACAAAGATTCTCTCCTCTACCAATCTCTACTCAGGATTCCCTGAACTCTTTTCCAAATAGAACTTGACTTTTGGATTTCTGTTTTCTTCTCTGTGTTGTTCACTTTTAGCAAGAATCCTGTTAGGCTGGTTTGCCTAGAATCCTCTATTTGCATATCTGGTTACCCTTCATATCTAATTGTGTTCCTCATCCTCTACCATCCCCTAGGTAATGTCTGATCACCTTGGACTGCTTTCAGCAGGAATCCTATTTGGTTGGTTTAGCCAGAATTCTGCCTTACCTCAGATGTTTCCTCTTAGTAATTTTCTATCCACTGACCCTCAACCCACCCTCCCCTGCTCCTTAGCTGTAAATTCCCACTTGGCTATGCTGTATTTGAAATTGATTCTATTTCTGTACTGAGGCCTTTCCCCCATAACAATATTCTTGAATGAAATCATTTTTACCTCTTATATACTGTCCAGCTCTGGTTTATCTTTGACAATATTAATATAATCCATCAAATTAATAAAAGTAAGGAGAAAAACCATACATGATCATCTCCATAGTTGGACAATTAGCATTGACAAAAGTCAACATATATTCAACACTGTAGAGGATTGAATAATGTCCGGCAAAAATTTATGTCCACTTGGAACCTGAAAATGTGACCTTTTTTAGAAATAGTGTCTTTAAAGATATGCTATGCTATGCTATGCTAAGTCACTTCAGTCGTGTCCGACTCTGTGCGACCCCATAGACAGCAGCCCACCAGGCTCCCCCATCCCTGGGATTCTCCAGGCAAGAACACTGGAGTGGGTTGCCATTTCCTTTTCCAATGCATGAAAATGAAAAGTGAAAGGGAAGTCGCTCAGTCGTGTTCGACTCTTAGCGACCCCATGGATTGCAGCCTAACAGGCTCCTCCATCCGTGGGATTTTCCAAGCAAGAGTACTGGAGTGCGATGCCATTGCCTTCTCCGATTTAAAGATATAATTGGTTTAAAAGACATCATATTGGATTAGGGTGAGTTCCTAAATCCAATGACTGATGTCCTTACAAGAGGAGAACATGCAGAGACAGAGATACAGAGGGATCAAGGTTGTATGACGATGGAGGCAGAGATTAGAGTGATGCAGCTACAATCCAATGATTGCCAGGAGCCACCAGAAACTAAGATGAAGCATTATTTGAAAGGAGATACAGATGTAAGGTAATCTGGTTAATTAAAAACTCAGAAATAAATCAACACACACACACAACTCAGAAGCATGGCAGCAGGAAGAACTCCATGAATGTGCTCATCAGAGAAATCGTGTACATTTTATAAACTATCCGGAAATGGTTCTAAGGGTATATGTCATACTCAGTTCAATTCAGTTCAGTTCAGTCACTCAGTCATGTCCGACTCTTTGCGACCCCATGAATCACAGCACGCAAGGCCTCCCTGTCCATCACCAATTCCGGAGTTCACTCAGACTCACGTCCATCGAGTCAGTGATGCCATCCAGCCATCTCATCCTCTGTCGTCCCCTTCTCCTCCTGCCCCCAATCCCTCCCAGCATCAGAGTCTTCTCCAATGAGTCAACTCTTCGCATGAGGTGGCCAAAGTACTGGAGTTTCAGCTTTAGCATCATTCCTTCCAAAGAAATCCCAGGGCTGATCTCCTTCAGAATGGACTGGTTGGATCTCCTTGCAGTCCAAGGGACTCTCAAGAGTCTTATCCAACACCACACTTCAAAAGCATCAATTCTTCGGCACTGACCCTTCTTCACAGTCCAACTCTCACATCCATACACGACCACAGGAAAATCCATAGCCCTGACTAGACGAAACTTTGTTGGCAAAGTAATGTCTCTGCTTTTCAATGTTATTTGCTGCTGCTGCTGCTGCTGCTAAGTCGCTTCAGTCGTGTCCGACTCTGTGCGACCCCATAGACGGAAGCTCACCAGGCTCCCCTGCCCCTGGGATTCTCCAGGCAAGAATACTGGAATGGGTTGCCATTTCCTTCTCCAATGCATGAAAGTGAAAAGGGAAAGTGAAGTCGCTCAGTTGTGTCCGACTCTTAGCGACCCCATGGACTGGAGCCTACCAGGCTCCTCCGTCCATGGGATTTTCCAGACAAAAGTACTGGGGTGGGGTGCCATTGCCTACGTTGGTCATAAGTTTCCTTCCAAGGAGTAAGCGTCTTTAATTTCATGGCTATAGTCACCATCTGCAGTGATTTTGGGGCCCAGAAAAATAAAATCTGACACTGTTTCCACTGTTTCCCCATCTATTTCCCATGAAGTGATGAGACTGGATGCCATGATCTTCATTTTATGAATGTTGAGCTTTAAGCCAACTTTTTCACTCTCCACTTTCACTTTCATCAAGAGGCTTTTTAGTTCCTCTTTACTTTCTGCCATAAGGGTGGAGTCATCTGCATATCTGAGGTTATTGATATTTCTCCCGGCAACCTTGATTCCAGCTTGTGTTTCTACCAGTCCAGTGTTTCTCATGATGTACTCTGCATAGAGGTTAAATAAACAGGGTGACAATATACAGCCTTGACATACTCCTTTTCCTATTTGGAACCAGTCTGTTGTTCCATATCCAGTTCTAACTGTTGCTTCCTAACCTGCATACAAATTTCTCAAGAGGCAGGTCAGGTGGTCTGGTATTCCCATCTCTTTCAGAATTTTCCACAGTTTATTGTGATCCACACAGTCAAAGGCTTTGGCATAGTCAACAAAGCAGAAATAGATGTTTTTCTGGAACTCTCTTGCTTTTTTCCATGATCCAGCGGATGTTGGCAATTTGATCTCTGGTTCCTCTGCCTTTTCTAAAACCAGCTTGAACATCAGGAAGTTCATGGTTCACATATTGCTGAAGCCTGGCTTGGAGAATTTTGAGCATTACTTTACTAGCGTGTGAGATGAGTGCAATTGTGCGGTAGTTTGAGCATTCTTTGGCATTGCCTTTCTTTGGGATTGGAGTGAAAACTGACCTTTTCCAGTCCTGTAGCCACTGCTGAGTTTTCCAAATTTGCTGGCATATTGAGTGCAGCACTTTCACAGCATCATCTTTCGGGATTTGGAATAGCTCAACTGGAATTCCATCACCTCCACTAGCTTTGTTCATAGTGATGCTTTCTAAGGCCCACTTGACTTCACATTCCAGGATGTCTGGCTCTAGGTGAGTGATCACACCATCGTGATTATCTGGGTCGTGAAGATCTTTTTTGTACAGTTCTTCTGTGTATTCTTGCCACCTCTTCTTAATATCTTAAGCTTCTGTTAGGTCCATACCATTTCTGTCCTTTAGCGAGCCCATCTTTGCATGAAATGTTCCTTTGGTATCTCTGATTTTCTTGAAGAGATCCCTAGTCTTTCCCATTCTGTTTTTTTCCTCTATTTCTTTGCACTGATCGCTGAAGAAGGCTTTCTTATCTCTTCTTGCTATTCTTTGGAGCTCTGCATTCAGATGTTTGTATCTTTCCTTTTCTCCTTTGCTTTTCACTTCTCTTCTTTTCACAGCTATTTGTAAGGCCTCCCCAGACAGCCATTTTGCTTTTTTTGCATTTCTTTTCCATGGGGATGGTCTTGATCCCTGTCTCCTGTACAGTGTCATGAACCTCATTCCATAGCTCATCAGGCACTCTATCTATCAGATCTAGGCCCTTCAATCTATTTCTCAATTCCACTGTATAATCATAAGGGATTTGATTTAGGTCATATCTGAATGGTCTAGTGGTTTTCCCTAGTTTCTTCAATTTAAGTCTGAATTTGGCAATAAGGAGTTCATGGTCTGAGCCACAGTCAGCTCCTGGTCTTGTTTTTGCTGATTGTATAGAGCTTCTCCATCTTTGGCTGCAAAGAATATAATCAATCTGATTTCAGTGTTGACCATGTGGTGATGTCCATGTATAGAGTCTTCTCTTGTGTTGTTGGAAGAGGGTGTTTGTTATGACCAGTGCATTTTCTTGGCAAAACTCTATTAGTCTTTGCCTTGCTTCATTCCGTATTCCAAGGCCAAATTTGCCTGTTACTCCAGGTGTTTCTTGACATCCTACTTTTGCATTCCAGTTACCTATAATGAAAAGAACATCTTTTATGTCATATTAAGAAAGGTTAATTCAAGAAAATATACTAAAGTTCACAAATAACAATGAGAATCTGTGTCATTTGAATCACAACCTACTCCCTCCCTCTCTCTTCCCAGGCCAGGCTGACAGAAACTCTACTCCAAACTATACAGCCAAGGAAACAAACTTCCCCCTTCCTCAACCCATTTCCATCTGGAGAGTTCTAGTATCTTTCCTCCATTTCTAATCATACCCTCAGCTCCTTGCAGAGACTAAGTTCTGGGAAAGTGCAGCTAAGAAGTGAGGGCTCTCATCTTTTCACTCATGGAAAACGGATTCTATTTTATCATAGTGCCCCTTCATGGCCATCATGAGACCGAGGTTCCAGGCCAGGAGAGAGCTGCCAAGAAGACCTAAGGCTGTTGCCTCTTGCCCAGCACCCAGGTACTATAACAGGAGTGTTACTCAGAAAGAAGTATGCTACTGTCTGCTCCAGCTGAAAAGCTGCAGGGAATCCTTCAAGTTGAAGCAAGAAGCTGATGAACAGCAATACAAAACTGAACAAAAATATACAACTCCTTGGTAAAGGAAAACAGACAGATAAATATAGGATCCTGTCAAATTGTAATGTAGATGTATAAGTCATCTTGAAATCTGATATAGAATTTAAAAAGCATAAAACTTAATTATAACTCTAAGTTAATGATTACACCATATAAAAGATATTTTGTGTCATCAATAATAAAGTAAGAGAGGGCAAAGATTATTATAGCTTTTAGATGTTTTATGTAATTGCATTGATAACCACAAACAGCTATAGAATATACACAAAGGGAAATGAGAGGAAATCAAATCATGTCTATCTCAATCAGTTGCAGCAGCTATAACAGAATCCTCATGTATTCTAAAATAAGCCCCTCTCATTCTAATAAACATTAAATCTATTGAAAATCAGGAATGAGACTAGAAGTCAAAATAATTTGGTTCAGGAGAGAGAGAAATTATTGATCCCATGTGCTGTTTTTGGTACGAGGTAGCTGTTTTCAACCAAAAAAAAAAAAAGAGGGAGAGAGAGAGGGAGAGACAGAAAATATTCATATATTCATAGGTGGTAAGAGTTCTGTTGCCTTTTTAATTTTCTGGTTAAAAACTGAAAGGACATTCTGATTTAAATCCCAAGAGGTCTTCTTGAAGCTTTTGCCCTGAAGAATGATTTAAAGTAGGGAACTGCTTTTAACACTAGGTCTCTCTCACTTCACTGTCCCAGAGACCAAGCAGTCATATTTACTTAGAACCGATGGTTCTTCTCATGCTGGGACAGTTGTTTGTCTCAGCAGTTTTTGTAAGCTCTGAAAAGACATGGATCATGTGAGCAAGAACCTACCAATGTGGAAATTCTAAAAAGAATCCAAAAAAGAGGAGGAGTTGTCTAGGCTGACTGCTAAGCTTTTCAGAGGCAGAAGGTCTGGTGAGGTCAGATATGTGTGTATTCAAAAGCTGATGAAGCAGACTGAGATCACCAGAGTTATCTATTGATATGACTGTATTAATGAGTCTCCTATGATCCCTCTGTCAGGTAGAGAAAGGGGGCCTATATTCCTACTTCTGCTGCTGCTGCTAAGTCACTTCAGTCGTGTCCGACTCTGTGCGACCCCATAGACGGCAGCCCACCAGGCTTCCCTGTCCCTGGGATTCTCCAGGCAAGAACACTGGAGTGGGTTGCCATTTCCTTCTCCAATGCAGGAAAGTGAAAAGTGAAAGTGATGTCGCTCAGTTGTGTCTGACTCTGGCGACTCCATGGACTGCAGCCTATCAGGCTCCTGCATCCATGGGATTTTCCAGGCAAGAGTACTGGAGTGGGGTGCCATTGCCTTCTACTATATGCTGACTAATGTTCCCCCTAGACAACTCTGATTTGTTGATGGTCTGTATTTTCAAAAATTCAAGGTATACTGTGCTGGAGACATAGCAACTTAACACTCTGTAAAGGAAGCTACCCCTTTGCCAATATATACTCAGATGACTGCATTAATAGTTCTAATGTGAGGATCTTTGCTAAAGAGTTAAGAGGTAACAAATATGCCAGCAAATTTTGAAAACTCAGCAGTGGCCACAGGACTGGAAAAGGTCAGTTTTTATTCCAATCCCAAAGAAAGGCAATGCCAAAGAATGCCCAAAATACCGCACAATTGCACTCATCTCATATGCTAGTAAAGTAATGCTCAAAATTCTCCAAGCCAGGCAGGCTTCAGCAATACGTGAATCGTGAACTTCCTGATGTTCAAGCTGGTTTTAGAAAAGGCAGAGGAACCAGAGATCAAATTGCCAACACCCACTGGATCATGGAAAAAGCAAGAGAGTTCCAGAAAAGCATCTATTTCTGCTTTATTGACTATTCCAGAGCCTTTGACTATGTGGATGACAATTAACTGTGGAAAATTCTGAAAGAGATGGGAATACCAGACCACCTGAACTGCCTCTTGAGAAACCTGTATGCAGGTCAGGAAGCAACAGTTAGAACTGGACATGGAATAACAGACTGGTTTCAAATAGGAAAAGGAGTACGTCAAGGTTGGATATTGTCACCCTGCTTATTTAACTTTTTTTTTTTTCTTTTCATGGAAAGGCATTTTATTTATTTATTTTATCTTTTAAAAAAATTTTTATTTTTATTTAACTTTACAATATTGTATTGGTTTTGTCATGTATCACAATGAATCTGCCACAGGTATACATGTGTTCCCCATCCTGAACCCTCCTCCCTCCTCCCTCCCCATACCATCCCTCTGGGTTGTCCCAGTGCACCAGTCCCAGGCATCCGGTATCAGGCATCGAACCTGGACTGGCGACTCGTTTCATATATGATATTATACTTACTTCAATGCCATTCTCCCAAATCATCCCACTCTCTCCCTCTCCCAGAGTCCAAAAGACTGTTCTATATATCAGTGTCTCTTTTACTGTCTCGTATACAGGGTTATTGTTACCATCTTTCTAAATTCCATATATATGCGTTGCTGCTGCTGCTGCTAAGTCACTTCAGTCGTGTCCGACTCTGCGTGACCCCATAGACGTCAGCCCACCAGGCTCTCCTGCCCCTGGGATTCTCCAGGCAAGAAAACTGGAGTGGGTTGCCATTTCCTTCTCCAATGCATGAAAGTGAAAAAGTGAAAGTGAAGTCGCTCAGTCGTGTCCGACTCTTAGCAACCCCATGGACTGCAGCTCACCAGGCTCCTCCATCCATGGGATTTTCCAGGCAAGAGTACTGGAGTGGGGTGCCATTGCCTTCTCCATATATATGCGTTAGTATACTGTATTGGTGTTTTTCTTTCTGGCTTACTTCACTCTGTATAATAGGCTCCAGTTTCATCCACCTCATTAGAACTGATTCAGATGTATTCTTTTTAATGGCTGAGTAATACTCCATTGTGTATATATACCACAGCTTTCTTATCCATTCATCTGCTGATGGACATCTAGGTTGCTTCCATGTCCTGGCTATTATAAACAGTGCTGCGATGAACACTGGGGTACACGTGTCTCTTTCAATTCTGGTTTTCTCAGTGTGGATGCCCAGCAGTGGGACTGCTGGATCATAAGGCAGTTCTATTCCCAGTTTTTCTGAGGAATCTCCATACTGTTCTCCATTGTGGTTGCACTAGTTTGCATTCCCACAAACAGTGTAAGAGGGTTCCCTTTTCTCCACACCCTCTCCAGCATTTATTGCTTGTGGATTTTTGGATCGCAGCCATTCTGACTGGCGTGAAATGGTACCTCATAGTGGTTTTGATTTGCATTTCTCTGATAATGAGTGACGTTGAGCATCTTTTCATGTGTTTGTTAGCTATCTGTATATCTTCTTTGGAGAAATGTCTATTTAGTTCTTTGGCCCATTTTTTGATTGGGTCATTTATTTTTCTGGAATTGAGCTGTAGGAGTTGCTTGTATATTTTTGAGATTAGTCGTTTGTCTGTTGCTTCATTTGCTATTATTTTCTCCCATTCTGAAGGCTGTCTTTTCACCTTGCTTATAGTTATTTAACTTCTATGCAGAGTACATCATGAGAAACGCTGGGCTGGAAGAAGCACAGGCTGGGAGATTGCTGGGAGAAATATCAATAACCTCAGATACACAGATGATACCACCCTTATGGCAGAAAGTGAAGAGGAACTAAAAAGCCTCTTGATTAAGGTGAAAGAGCAGAGTGAAAAAGTTGGCTTAAAAGTTGAATTAAAACTCAACATTCAGAAAATCAAAGATCATGGCATTTGGTCCCATCACTTCATGGGAAATAGATGGGGAAACAGTGGAAACAGTGTCAGACTTTATTTTTGGGGGCTCCAAAATCACTGCAGATGTTGACTGCAGCCATGAAATTAAAAGACACTTACTCCTTGGAAAAAAAGTTATGACCAACCTAGATAGCATATTGAAAAGCAGTGACATTACTTTGCCAACAAAGTTTCATCTAGTCAAGGCTATGGTTTTTCCTGTGGTCATGTATGGATGTGAGAGTTGGACTGTGAAGAAGCCTGAGCGCTGAAGAATTGATGCTTTTGAAGTGTGGTGTTGGAGAAGACTCTTGAGAGTCCCTTGGACTGCAAGGAGATCCAACCAGTCCATTCTGAAGATCAGCCCTGGGATTTCTTTGGAGGGAATGATGCTGAAGCTGAAACTCCAGTACTTTGGGTACCTCATGTGAAGAGTTGACTCATTGGAAAAGACTCTGATGCTGGGAGGGATTGAGGGCGAGAGGAGAAGGAGACGACAGAGGATGAGATGGCTGGATGGCATCAGTGACTCAATGGACGTGAGTCTGAGTGAACTCCGGGAGTTGGTGATGGACAGGGAGGCCTGGCGTGCTGCAATTCCTGGGGTCGCAAAGAGTCAGACACGACTGTGCGACTGAACTGAACTGAACTGATCTATACTGAGAGTACATATAACCTCGGCTTTTTGTGATTTTGGAATGCTCTAATATAGAAACATGGAGATTTTTTATTTGTCTTGGCAACCTCAATTAAAAATTGGAAAATATTGGGAGTTCCCTGGCTGCCTAGTGGTTAGGATTCTAGACTTTCACTGCCATGGCCTGGATTCAATCCCTGGTCAAGGAAGTGAAAGAAGGCATGACCGTCTCCTCAAGAAACGAAAATGCTAATGATTTCTTAGAGGAAAAATAGTTCAGTTATGAATACTGACTGGAGAAGGAAATGGCAACCCATTCCAGTACTCTTGGCTGGAGAATCTCGTGTCTGGAAGAGCGTGGTAGGCTACCGTCCATGGGGTTGCAAAGAGTTGGACAAGACTGAGCAACTTCATTTCACTTCACTTCATGAATACTGAATCCTACTCTAAAGGCAGAATTTTGAAGCTAAAGAAAAATGCCAAGAAACATGATTTTAACAATCTAGAAGGACATATTAAAAAACAACAATGTACCATTACAGGGAAATTTTGGCCATCTCAGAACTCATACATAGATAGCAACGGATTTTGGTGTCCCAAGATGACCATTTGGTGGCACCTAAGTCATTCTCCAGAATTTTGATGCTTACATCATGTACAGGAAAGCATTTACAACGGCAAGGACAAATTCCTCCAAACTCTCCAAAGTTATTATTAGGAATACCTACCAAGAAGCTCTTTGGGTAGCTGAATCTTTGCTATCTGTATTTATCATACCTCCCCTCCCAAAAAAGAAAAAAAAAAAACACCCTGAAGTTATGGCAAGGCTTCAGTCCTTTATCTCAAAGACTGTTTGGATATTTACAAATAAATTTCACTCAGTTGTCCAAAGTTTTAAAAAATTAAATGTTTCACATTCTAGTTAGGTAAAAAGGGCAGAACTTATTTAACACAATAATCTAACTAGATATGAAGCTTATATTATAATTTAAAAGTTACTCAGGAACAATGAGTTAAAGAAGCGCATATAAAATATAAAAACAGAAGGAGGGAGCGGGGAAAGAAGGGGAGGCTATAATGAGGAAAGAGTGGTAGGGAACAACAAAGGAAAGCTTTGCTTCTTCTCCTCAAATCTATTCCTTGACCCAGCAACAGCCCAGAAAACGAAGGGATCTAAAGAAAATTTCCTGTGGACTTCACATTTGCTCTTATTTTTTCTGCTTTCTGTGCTTCTTGCTCTTAGATGATACTGCGAAATGTAACTATTGTAATTGGACTTGTTAATTTGGTACCTCGCTTGTTTTTCGGTTTCCGCAGTCCAGTGCGGTTTGGTACTCCCTCAGCCTCTTTAAAGAATCGTGTCTTTTGCCAGCTGACTCAGCTACCCACGGTGGTGTTAAGGCCCTAGGGCAAAAATGGGTCCATACTAAAAACAAAATAGTTCTTGTTTTTTAGTGTGACTTCAAAGACCTGAAAGAGAACAAAAGAACCAGAAAAGAAGACAGGCGGTGGACGTTCTTAGCAAACGAGGATGCGTCTACTGTTGTTAGAACCCCAAACAAATTCCGCACCGTTAGAACCCAAAACAAATTTCGCACCTCTCCAAGAAAACTGGAGGTGCCGGGGATTGAACCCGGGGCCTCGTGCATGCTAAGCACGCGCTCTACCACTGAGCTACACCCCCTCCCGCCATAGTCTCTTCAGAACTATTCCTATGACCCGTCAATACATCTTCCGCAAAAGAATTTTACATCATGAAATTCAATTTTTGAATTTTCTCTACTGAATACTGTCTTGTAACTAGGCTATAAGAACGAAAACTAAATATTATACCGAAAGTCCCGTCTGGTCCTGAGCTCTTGCACTACGGGTCACCCTCTCGGACACCAGCTCGACGGCCATGCCTGGGACGAGGGGGGAGCTCCTGACTGGCCGCCCCCAGGGAGAGGTCTGGGATAAGACCTCTGCTTAAATAGGTTGCCAGAAAACCGAAAGTATAAAGCCGGAGGATAAAAAGAAGCCCTAAACGGAGCCATAAGGATTTAGGCCCAGGTAGGAAAGAAGACTGGGCCCGCGTCGGTCGCTTCCCTCATTCGGGTAAGCTCCCGCGTCAAGACTCAGAGTCGGGGACACGCATGGTGGCTGCGTCTCCCGGGCTTTCAACCTCGGGTCTCGAGAACCACCGAGATGTGCGCGTGGAAGAGTAGAGAAAGAAACCGAGCAGCCTTAGAGCGCCCCCTGTCGGAACTGAACGGTACCCAGAAGGAAGGCGTTTTAAGGCGTAGGCTTGATCCGCAAAATGATTTAACTGTATAAATCCTTCAGGCGCCTGCAGTAGTTAGACCCCTTGACTTCCGAGGGGCAACCCTCAGGCACTTCCCGCCGTTCTTTGACTTTGGGTACCAGGGTCAACCCAGAAATGAGTATTGGGTGCAAATCCTAAATCATTTTCCATCTAAGCTTTCTTCTGATTCTCACTCCTGTGGACTTCTGGAGACCTGAAATCACCACCGCCCTTTCGGCTCCTCCCCAACTCCGGATCTGGCCGTCCTGGCCCATCCGACCCGGCCGAGCCCTAGAGGACTTGCGGGGGTCATCGGATTTTGGTGTTCAGTCGCTCAGTCGTGTCCGACTCTTGATGACCAAGTGGACTGCCGCACACCAGGCTTCCCTGTCCTTCACCATCTCCCGGAGCTTGCACAAACGCCTGTCCATCGAGTCGGTGATGCCATCCAATCACCTCGTCTTCCCCTTCTTCTCCTGCCTTTGGGTATACAATGCTTGGGCCACAGGCGACTCTCAGGCTAAAGGGACATATGAATGCTTTATAGACAACACTGTGGAGGCGGGAGGGAATTGTCGGGGGGCGTCTATAAAGATGGAAAAATCACCTGGAGGAACTGAATAAAACTATGGATTGCTGGGCCCCACTCTCCAGATGCTGAGTACTCTCAGAATCTTGGATTCTTACGTTATTCAACTGAAAAAGGGAACCTCCTACACTGTTGGTGGGAATGTAAGTTGGTGCAGCCACTATGGAAAACAGTATGTTGGTTCCTCAAAAAACTAAAACAGAGTTGGCATTTGATCCAGCAATTCCACTTCTGAGCATATACCCAGACAAAACTATGTTTCAAAAAGAAACATGCACTCCTAGGTTCATTGCATCCCTATTTACAATAGCCAAGACAAGGAAGCATTCTAAATGCCCATGGACAGATGAATGGATAAAGAAGATATGGTGCATATATACAATGGAATATATCTCAGCCATAAAAAAGAAACAAAGAATGCCATTTGCAGCAGCATGGATGGACCTAGAGGTTATCATGTTTAAGTGAAGAAAGAGAGTGAAAGACAAATATCATATGATATCACCTATATATGGAAACTAAAATATGACACACAAACTTATCCATGAAACAGAAACAGAGTCACAGAAATAGAGAAGAGACTTGTGGGGGAGGGGGAGGGATTGGGAGTTTGAGATTTGCACATGCAGTTTTGGAAAAGGAAATGGCAACCTACTCCAGTATTCTTGCCTGGAAAATTCCATGGACAGATGATCCTGACTACAGTTCATGGTGTCTCAAGAGTCGGACATAACTTAGCGACTAAACCACCACCAGGTGCAGAATGTTATATATAGAATGGGTAAACATCAAGGTCCTACTGTATAGCACAGCAAACTATAAGTTCTGTGCTGCTGCTGCTAAGTTGCTTTAGTTGTGTCCGACTCTGTGCGACCCCATAGACCGCCATCCCTGGGATTCTCCAGGCAAGAACACTGGAATGGGTTGCCGTTTCCTTCTCCAATGCATGAAAAGTGAAAAGTGAAAGTAAAGTCGCTCAGTCATGTCCGACTCTTAGCGACCCTATGGACTGCAGCCTACCAGGCTCCTCCGTCCATGGGATTTTCCAGGCGAGAGTACTGGAGTGGGGTGCCATTAGTAAACCATAATGGAGAAGAATTTAAAAGAGAATGTATACATATTTATATATGTATAAATGAATCATTTTGCTGTACAGGAGAAATTAGCATTGTAAGTCAACTCTATACTTCAATAAAGTTTTTTAAATTATAAATGTCCCTCAATTGAATATGATAAACAAACTTAAACTAATTTGGAAACAACTGGACCTGAAACTCTAGGAACAGAAACTGACATGAACTAGGATCCTGGAAAAGTTAATACAGGAGGAGGAGAAAACAAGAAGGAAAAAAGGAGGACCCACAAGTAGGAGACAGAATTGTGGGAGGAAGACTGCTGAGGAGTGGGTCTTTCAAAGCTATGGTAAACAAAACAGTATGGTAAGGTATAATGTCACGAACCTCATTCCATAGTTCATCAGGCACTCTATCTATCAGATCTAGGCCCTTAAATCTATTTCTCACTTTCACTGTATAATCATAAGGGATTTGATTTAGGTCATACCTGAATGGTCTAGTGGTTTTCCCTACTTTCTTCAATTTCAGTCTGAATTTGGCAATAAGGAGTTCATGGTCTGAGCCACAGTCAGCTCCTGGTCTTGTTTTTGCTGATTGTATAGAGCTTCTCCATCTTTGGCTGCAAAGAATATAATCGATCTGATTTCGGTGTTGACCATCTGGTGATGTCCATGTATAGAGTCTTCTCTTGTGTTGTTGGAAGAGGGTATTTGCTATGACCAGTGCATTTTCTTGGCAAAACTCTGTTAGTCTTTGCCCTGCTTCATTCCGTATTCCAAGGCCAAATTTGCCTGTTACTCCAGGTGTTTCTTGACTTCCTACTTTTGCATTCCAGTCCCTATAATGAAAAGGACATCTTTTTTGGGTGTTAGTTCTAAGTTCGCCTAGTCAAGGCTATGGTCTTTCCTGTGGTCATGTATGGATGTGAGAGCTGGACTGTGAAGAAGGCTGAGCGCCGAAGAATTGATGCTTTTGAACTGTGGTGTTGGAGAAGACTCTTCAGAGTCCCTTGGACTGCAAGGAGATCCAACCGGTCCATTCTGAAGGAGATCAGCCCTGGGATTTCTTTGGAAGGAATGATGCTAAAGCTGAAACTCCAGTATTCTGGCCACCTCATGCGAAGAGTTGACTCATTGGAGAAGACTCTGATGCTGGGAGGGATTGAGGGCAGGAGGAGAAGGGGACGACAGAGGATGAGATGGCTGGATGGCATCACTGACTCGATGAATGTGGGTCTGAGTGACCTCCGAGAGCTGGTGATGGATAGGGAGGCCTGGCGTGCTGCAGTTCATGGGGTCGCAAAGAGTCGGACACGACTGAGCGACTGATCTGATCTGATCTGATCTGATGGTAAGGTATTGGCATTAAAAAAAGACACACAGGACCTTCCCTGGTGATCCAGTGGTTAAGACTCTAAGCTTCCTGGGAGGGGAGGGGAGAAGGGGAGGGGGAAGGGTGGCATAGCTGATCAGGGAACTAAAGATTCCTGGTGGGGTGCACCAAAAAGATATAATTCAGTTGCTTTTAATATTAAGAGCTTCCCTAGCTCAATGTTAATGATCTTCCTGCAGTGCAGAAGACCCAGGTTTGATCCCTGGGCTGGGAAGCTCTCTGTAGAAGGGAATGGAGACGCACTCCAGTATTCTTGCCTGGAGAATTCCATGGAGAGAGGAGCCTGGTGGGCTATAGTCCATGGGGTCTTGAAGAGTTGGACAGGACTGAGTGACTAACACTATGATAAAATATCTAAATTTTAAAAATTAATTAAAAACTTGAACAATGAAGAGGAGGAAGGAATAAAAAATACCAAACACAAAATTGAGTTCAGTTCAGTTCACTTCAGTCGTGCAGTCGTGTTCGACTCTTCGAGACCCCATGAATCACAGCACGCAAGGCCTCTCTGTCCATCACCAATTCCCGGAGTTCACTCAAACTCATGTCCATCAAGTCCATCCAGCCATCTCATCCTCTTTCATCCCCTTCTCCTGCCCCCAATCCCTCCCAGCATCAGGGTCTTTTCCAATGAGTCAACTCTTCACATGAGGTACCCAAAGTACTGGAGTTTCAGCTTCAGCATCATTCCCTCCAAAGAAATCCCAGGGCTGATCTCCTTCAGAATGGACTGGTTGGATCTCCTTGCAGTCCAAGGGACTCTCAAGAGTCTTCTTCAACACCACAGTTCAAAAGCATCAATTCTTCGGGGCTCAGCTTTCTTCACAGTCCAACTCTCACATCCATACATGACCACTGGAAAAACCATAGCTTTGACTAGGCGGACCTTTGTTGGCAAAGTAATATGAGTTAGGGGAGATCAATTATTGCTTGCAAATGGAATGGATGCCAAGATGAAAATCCAAAGGAATCCACTAAGGAGTTTAGACTTCAAAAGTTTGTTTTCTCCTCTGGAATATAGTCACCTGTCTCCAAAGAGTGCAACTTGTGCAAAACTCATTTCCAGCTAGCATCAATAGTTTGCCTTCAAATTTCTAAATTTGTTTGTTGGAGGGTATTAAGATTCCTTCAGTATGTATTTTCATTCTTGGCCAAACGATTATTA